>CM070784.1:75306084-75936084 GCA_036346955.1 Dipus sagitta | reverse complement strand
TATATAATTATTAATGTCTTCTTTTAAGAATTTTGGTAGAAATTCCAGCTGCATCTATTTTCCTGTTGATGAAATAATTGTGTCATTTTTATGGCTGAATAAAAATCATATATATATATATATATATGTGTGTGTGTGTGTGTGTGTGTGTGTGTGTGTGTGTGTGTATCACATTTTATTTGTCAGTTTTCTGTTGACAGACATCTAGGGTGATCCCATAAGTAAGCTTCTGTGAATAGTGCTGCAATGAACATTGATGTGCAAATATCTTGTGATATGATTGTAACGGGGTACGTGGGGTCCAGGAAAGTCCTTGAACACTAATCCTAGGTTCATTTCTGGTTATAAGCAAAGAATTGAACAGAAAAATACTGAAAAGGATGATTACTAAATTATTATATTTATTGTGGGAAGTACAGAGCCAAAGAAAGTCACCCACATGGCTATAGATCCCATGTGGAGGTCCTGGAAAAACCATGACAAGAAAAGATAGAGAAGAAAGTTCAAGGAGCTCCTGCCATGTGGGGAGTTGGAGGGGACAAAGAACCCATGTGGAGAGTAAGGGCTAAGGGGGTTCTCCCTTGGCTCAACCCAGCTGGGCCTGGGCCAAGCCAGACCAGGCTCAGTAGAGGGAAAAACTCACCCACAGCTGGAAGTTCCCAAGTGGTTACAGAGCCTGCCATCCCTTTGCGAAGGTATTTATAACCTGATGGTGGTGGGCTGTCTTCTGGCTCAGGTGAATCAGAGGGATTGTTGGTTGGTTAGGGCTAGGGGCTGTCTCAGGAAGAAGCTAGCCCTGACGCCAAGTTCCAGGAGCTGAACTTGACCAACCACAATGTTTAAATCCTGTGAAAGACCTCCCTCCCAAGAAGGGTCTTGGTTGTGGAAAAATAGGCCTAGGGAACTAGGCAAGAGATAAGAAGTCATATCATCTTTGATTTTTAGCAAATGCAGAATTTGCTGCCTTTTTTACTTTCAGGGGTCCAGTCTCCCTAAGTGTACTTCCTCTCATGATGACTTTTGAGTCTTTTAGGGACACAGCTAGGTACTGTGGTGGATCCATTTTGTATATGTGACATGAAAGTAAGAGTGAAATTATCTAGGGGGGAAAGGAGACTAATGGGAGGAGAGAGAAGAGTGCAGGGGGGTCTGGAGGAGAATATATGAAAATGTCCTTATGAAATATATGCCAGTAAAATAATAATAATGATGATAAAGAATTTCTACTAGAACTTTAGTGTTCTTGAGGTCACCTTTAATCTTAAATACTTCTTTTAGTCTTGTTTTTACATATCTGTCAGGATTACCTTATTTTTTCCTTGTATATGTACAAAAATGAGTCATCATTGTTAAACCCTTTTTATCTTAATGAAGGAAATCCTGTCATTTGGGTGAGTTAAAAAGTGCTTTCTTTATTTGGTAAAATTCATTCCTTGAAAGTGTTTAGCATATTCACACAGTTGCACAAACACCTCTGCTTTTCACTTCTAGAACATCTGTAAAATTCCAGCAAGGAACCTGGCCTCCTTAAGAGTCACTCTGTATTCTGTCCTTCCTCTAACCCACAGCAATATTTCAGTTGGGATGAGCTTGTGCATTCTGGAGATTTGATGTAAGAGGAACCCCGCTGACTAGGGGTAACTCACATGTAAGGCCACACCTAGCTTTTAACATGGGTTCTGAGGAGTGGAACAATTTGGGGATCTTGTCTTGATGCCTTCCATGTCCTCATGCTTAAGCTACAAGAGTTTTGTCTCTCCAGGTTCTCATTGTCCAATTGTGTGGACATTTTTTTTTGAGAAATGTCTATTTGTATCTTTACATATTTTGTCACAAAGGTTATTCACTGAGTTATTCACAGTTTCATTGTTGCTGAGCTCTTAGCAGTTTCTTATTTCCTGCTTTGATGAGTTCTGAGCCTCCTCAGTGGCTTCCACCATCTACATAGAGAAGTTTCCCCTAGCCGGCAGTGAGAGCAGCACTCATATTCTTTCCAGGGCTGCCTCTGCAATGTTTCCTGAACTTTGGCAGGTGTAATAGAGATGATTCATCCAGTGCTAAGCACTGGGCTTTCTCTTCTTGTCATTTTAATGAGTCTTGGGTGTCCCTGGTATTGCCACTCTGATGACTTCAATTTTCGGGTTTTATTTTCAGTTTTCCCTTTATTGATCTTCTCCATCCTTATTGATCATGTCATTCATTAAGTATGATGTATTTGGGGATGATGACAATAATTAAGTGTTGAAAACAGTCATTGATTTCGTGCTGGAAGGCAAACAGCAGCAGCAGAAAGGTGAACTGGAGTGCAAACAGCAGCAGCAGAAAGGTGAACTGGAGTTTGACTCCAGGACCCCATTTGTGTGACTATGTGACTGCTCAGAGTGGAATTGAAATTACTCTGTGAATGTGAATCCAGTCTCAGGTGGAAGTGGAAATGATATTAAGATGATGATGAGCTGATTTCCTCATGTAGGTTGGTGCTTTGCTCCTATGTGAACCCTGTCTGGACCCTTGTGTCCAAACACTAATTTCAATGGTAAATTGCTTGGAAGTCCCCTTAAGTTCCCTCATCTGAGATAATGGGCAAAATGATCTGATTACATTCTTTTAACCTTATATTTTATGACAAAACAAGTTCATTATTAAGATACAATGCCTTCAAGTAAGCCTGTATCTCATACTCTTGTCTGTATGAATTGAGTTTTTAAATTGAATGTGAAGATATACCCAGCGATATTTCTGCAAGGTCACACTACAATGTTCTTTGTAAGAAGAAAGGATCAGAAATAGCCTAAATGGTCCTTAGTAAAAACATATACACTTATAATTCAAACAAAAATATTCTGCAAGTATTAACATGTTCAAAAACAATAGAAAAACCTCTAAAATTTATTCAAAGGTGAAAGACCAATTAATATAATTCTATCGTGTTCAAAGTATGTGGGGTGGGTTTGAGTGGGGTACTATATTACATGCACTTGTATATGTATCCTCATGGAAATAGTGCGGGGATACTGAGCACTTGAAAGCTATGTAAATTTTCATCACTTGAAGGCATTACTTTGTCATTAATTAGGGTACAATGAAGACTTCTTTAGTATTTCCTTGATTATAATTTTACTTTAATACTTCAAAAATTTCATTGCTCTTCTCTTTTCCTGCCTTTCCTTTTCCTTTACCCCACTTCATCATTATTCTCTAATAAGCAATTATTCAGGGCAGGGAAAGGTCAGTATTGTATATGAGTATGGCTAATGGAGTGTGGAAGGTCATTTTGTATATAGATATGGTTCACAGAGTGAGGTAGGTGAGTATGGTGTATAGTTATGACTGATGGACTGAGGGAAGTCAGCATTGTGTATAATTATGACAGATGGAGTGAGGGAGGTCAGTATTGTGTATAGTTATGACCAATGGAGTGAGGGAGGTCAGTATTGTGTATAATTATGACTGGTAGAGTGAGGGAGGTCAGTATTGTGTATAGTTATGACTGATGGAGTGAGGGAAGTCAGTATTATGTATAGTTATGACTGATGGAGTGAGGGAGGTCAGTATTGTGTATAGTTATGACAAATGGATGAGGGAGGTCAGTATTGTGTATAATTATGACTGATGGAGTGAGGGAGGTCAGTATTGTGTATAGTTATGACTGATGGATGAGGGAGGTCAGTATTGTGTATAATTATGACTGATGGAGTGAGGGAGGTCAGTATTGTATATAGTTATGACTGATGGAGTGAAAGAAGTCAGTATTGTGTATAGTTATGACTGATGGAGTGAGGGAGGTCAGTATTGTATATAGTTATTACTGATGGAGTGAGGGAGGTCAGTATTGTGTATAGTTATGACAAATGGATGAGGGAGGTCAGTATTGTGTACAGTTATGACTGATGGAATGAGGGAGGTCAGTATTGTGTATAGTTATGACTGATGGAATGAGGGAAGTCAGTATTGTGTGTAGTTATGACTGATGGAATGAGGGAGGTCAGTATTGTGTATAGTTATGACAAATGGATGAGGGAGGTCAGTATTGTGTACAGTTATGACTGACGGAATGAGGGAAGTCAGTATTGTGTATAGTTATGACTGATGGAATGAGGGAAGTCAGTATTGTGTACAGTTATGACTGATGGAATGAGGGAAGTCAGTATTGTGTATAGTTATGACAAATCGATGAGGGAGGTCAGTATTGTGTATAGTTATGACTGATGGAGGTCAGTATTGTGTATAGTTATGACAAATGGATGAGGGAGGTCAGTATTGTGTTATAGTTATGACTGATAGAGTGAAAGAGGTCAGTATTGTGTATAGTTATGACTAATAGAGTGAGAGAGGTCAGTATTGTGTGCAGTTATGACTGATGGAATGAGGGAAGTCAGTATTGTGTATAGTTATGACAAATGGATGAGGGAGGTCAGTATTGTGTATAGTTATGACTGATAGAGTGAAAGAGGTCAGTATTGTGTATAGTTATGACTAATAGAGTGAGAGAGGTCAGTATTGTGTATAGTCATAATTGATGGAGGAAGGAAGGTCAGTATTGTGTATAGTTATGACTGATGGAGGGAGGTCAGTATTGTGTATAGTTATAACCAATGAAGTGAGGGAGGTCAGCATTGTATACAGTTATGACTGATGGATGAGGGAGGTTAGTATTGTGAATAGTTATGACCAATGGAGTGAGGGAAGTCAGTATTGTGTATAGTTATGACTAATGGATGTGAGAGGTCCGGATTATGTATAGTTATTACTGATGGAGTGAGGGAGACAAGGATTGTATATAGTTGTGACTAATGGAGTTAAGGAAATCAGTATTGTGTATAGTTATGACTTATGGAGTGAGGGAGGTCAGGATTGTGTATAATCATGGCTGATAGAGTGAGCAATGTCAGGATTGTGTATATGTATGGATATTTTATAGTGAGGGAGTGTAATATTGTGTACATCAGTGGCTATGGAGTATGAGAGATCAAGCAGAGATAAGTTTTCATGTGGGAAGGTATGGGGATTCAAAGCCCAAAATATATGAGAGAACAGCCTTACAGAGTGTCATCATGAGATCCAGTACAGAAGTGGCATTAGTCATTATGGGGAGTGATAATCTGGGAGGAGCAGGGAGAGTTAGAGCCAAAGGAGTTTAGGAGGCCTCAACACAGTTGAAAGGTTGGATGTGTATGAGAACTTGGTTACACCGTAGTGAATTACCAAATAACTAAATATGTTTAGTAATATAGGAGCCTGTTTCCCACTGTCTAAGATGGATATCAGAGTATAGAGAAGAAGATGATGAAAATGAGTCTTACTATATTTGATATTTTGGTATCGTTGTATGAACTCATAGATTTCAACTTTTATAGAGAAATAGAGGGCTGGGCAGATGGCTCAATGTTCAAAAGCACTTGCTTTCAAAGCCTGACTTCTCAGATGTGATTCCCCAGTAGCCTTGTAAAGCCAGATGCAGAAAGTGCATGCATCTGGAGCTCATTTGCAGCAGGAGAAAGTCCCAACACACCCATACTCACTCTCTCTGTTGGTTTGCCTTTCACCATCTCACTCTTAAATAAATAGATGAATTTCTTTTTTTTAAAAAAAAGAAAGAGATACCTCTAGTAATTTTGTTGTGTTATTTTAATTCTATTGGTGAAAACTAGATAGGTAGATGCAAAATTTTGACTTCACATACAAAAATAACAAAATATGAAAAGTGAACAAAATATTATTATTTGTATTTAAATAAGACCTATATTTAATCCTGTACTATATTCATACTACACTTAGTCCTTTGGCAAAAATGAACCATATATGTTTTTTCCCTTTGTACACAGTCCTGTGCTTTTTATAAAGTAAGTTCTAGTATCATTCTACAAATATAAGATTTTGGGTTCACAAAATTCCATAATAGTGTCTTGCCCAACCAAACCTGCAGAGGCTCCTGTCTTTCTCCATCCCTTCATCTTGGGTCCCAATTTCAAGACATTTCTCCAGCCCTATCACTGTAATTTTTAATGTAACTGAAACTAGAGCTTGTGGAAACCCTCTGTATATAACCTTGAGAAAATCATTTACAATTAGTACGTTGTTTGCTAAATTCATCTCTTTATTAATGTAAAATGCATTTGAAATTGAGAGGTAGGTCAGAAGGAAAAATAATCACTGTATGCATCTTGTCTTAAGATCTTATTGGATAGTGCTTAGATTCTTTTGAAAAAAATTTATTTTTCCTTATTTATTTGAAAGAGAGGGGCAGATAGAAAGAGAGAGAGAATAGGCATGGTAGCCACTGCAAACAAGCTCCAAACGCCTCCAGATGCATGCACCATCTTGTGCATCTGGCTTACGTGGTTAATGGGGGATCAAACCTGGGTCCTTAAGCTTCATAGGCAAGCACCCTAGCCCCTAAGCCTTATCTCCAACCCCAAATGCTTACATTTTGCATCGTAAAAACTATCTTAGCTTAATACACATATTCACTAGAACTTAAAAGGGCTGTAGAATTAGCCCTACTCTAAAGCCAATATAAAGCTAGAGGGCCTTGCATGCTGCATCTCACCGCACTGTGAGTATGAACCAGAGCAGACAAGCCCCACTTCAAGTATCTGGTACTGGTATTGGAACAGGGCACAGAAGTCCCCTCAGGCCACACCTGCTAATATGTGGTACATTCAGTGCTGACTGGTGAGTCAATACAGCAAGTCAACAGTAAGCCAATACAGAGTCCCAATTCACTTATGACTGTTTGCACCCCATAGATTTACCTGAAAGAGCAATAAATAAGTGGCTAATTTGACAAGTAAAATACATAACAGATTATAAATCCATCTGAAAATATGGTGCTTGAGATGTTTTCATATACATTTTATACCTTTTGCCTAAGTTTGTGGATTGGAAAGCAAAATTTGATTGAAGTGTGTGCATCTATCTAGGTTCACACACAATTAGAGAGGGATTGAAAAGAGAGAAAGAATGGGCACATTGGGGTCTCCACTTTCTGCAAATGAACTCCAAATCCAAGTACCACTTTGTGTATATGGCTTTATGGAGGTACAGGGAATTGAACCCAGGTCATTAAGCTTTGTAGGCAAACACTTTAACTGCTGAGCCATCTCTCCAGCCCTGAAAGCATGATTCTTGAACAAACCAAACTGGAACCATTCTGTTATTCTTAATATGCTTAAGCCATTTTTAAATTTTAAAAAATGTGTTATTTTTATTTATTAATTTGAGAGAGAGAATGAGGCAGAGGAAGAGAGAGAAAGAATGGGCACGCAAGGGCCTCCAGCCACTGCAAAGAACTCCAGATGCATGTGCCATTTTGTGCATCTGGCTTTTGTGGGCCCTGGGGAATCAAACCTGAGTCCTTTGGCTTTACAGGCAAGTGCCTTACCCACTAAGCCATCTTTCCAGCCCTGCTTAAGCCATTTTTAACAAGCTTAAAATCTTAATGGATTTTGAGAATGTTGACTAGTCACTTGAGGTCTTTACAATCACAATGTCTTACATCAGACATTTGTACATATTTTAAGTTTTTCAATCTGGTTATATTATTCTTATTAACTTTATTGAATTTTGCTTCTCCTACAAGGAAAGAAAATTTGATGGCAGAGGAATATCACTTTTTTGTGCGGAGATCTTCAAAATGCTTATTTTCTGGTAGCAATTGAAATTGGACATTCTCTCTAGCAAGTATGTGTCTGTGGACTCTCCTGTTAGCAGTGTTTATCAGCTGCATGGTAATGAGTCAATTTCTATGTAAATATAATCAGATTTGATGGTGGTGAGGAAACCTCCTAGATTAAATGATTTTGTGATTCCTTGATTAACATACTTTATGAAACCATTACCATATGTACTCCTGATGCACATTTGGAAGAAACTCAGATCAAAGTTTAGTCTTTAAAGAAGTATGACCTTCTGCCCCTCTTCCTACAGAAAAAGGATATGTTTTGTGTCTACTCCTGTCCTAAGAAACTTGAGATCCTGAGGCTGAGGATATAACTCATAAGGTAAAGTACTTGCCTCACAGTCTGAGGAGCTGAGTTTGATCCGGAGTACACACGTTTACTTGGTGTGGTGGCACACTCCTGTGGTCCCAGTGCTGGGAGGAGGAGGCAGCAGGATACCCAGGGCTTGCTGGGCAGCTAGTTTAGCCTAATTGGCATGCTCCAAACCAATAGAAACCTTCTCTCAAAGGATAGATGGCCTACCTAAGAATGTCATATGAGATTGATGGTCCCTTGACCTCTAAAAGCACATACATGCACCTGCATACATATCACAACACTTACATACAAACATGAACCCTTCTAGACTGTATTTTGATACCTATGTATTATTCATTCACTTAGCATTCAATAATGAGTTGAGTATCTGCCACATTCCAAGGATACTCTGAGCATGGATACACTACCCAGGGGTGAGCAAGAAAGAGAAGGCCCCTGGGTCTCATGGAGGATATATTTGAATTTGTAGAGAAAGAAAGGCAGAAGAAACAAATACCACATGTTAGATAGGAACATGGGGGGTGGGTATCATTTGGAGCTGACATCTTCAGAGATTTGGCTAATGAAAAGTTGCCACTTGGGTACAGGAGATGAAAAGATGCATGATCCAGGGAGCAGCCAGAGGAAATGCTAGAGGCCAGAGAAAAGAGTGAGCATGGGTGCTCATGGCATGTGAAAAACAATGGGGTCAGCTGGGCGTGGTGGTGCATGCCTTTAATCCCAGCACTCAGGAGGCAGAGGTAGGAGGATCACCATGAGTTCGAGGCCACCTTGAGCCTCCATAGTGAATCCCAGGTCAGCCTGGGCTGGAGCAAGACCCTACCTCAAAAAACCAAAATTAAAAAAAAAACACAGTGGGGTGGAGCAGGAGGAAGCAGAAGCAGAGACTACAGAGAGGTTAGCAAGGGCACCACAGCTAGAGCTAATTGTGTATGGTCAGATGACTTGCCAGACTTAGCAGATAAAAATATAGGACACCCAGAGAAAATTGGGCTTCAGATAAACAACCCATAATTTTAGTAGAGCTGTGTCTCGTGCAGTATTTTTGTATTTTATCTGGCATCTCTGTGTTATCTTTATTCTTATCATAAACCTGAAATATATTTCCCTGAAGAAGATGCTGTTGGATGCTAATTCAGGACAGTAGTTAGAAATTGCATCTGATTTGGGCAAAACAGGGCATGTTGTTACTGCATTTGTGGTTCAATTTTTTTATGTGTAAATTCCTGTAGTGGGGCATTGGAGAGTTATAATTGGTGCTATTACTTAATCAGCTTTTGTGAGGACCATACCCTACACAGAGTAGCCAGCATCATTCAGTAAAAGATGAGTAAAACCTATTGATGGATGGCAGTGAGGCAAAGGTCACAAGGGACACTTGTCATTGATTAGTGTTTGACATGGTTGAGAGTGGTGTGTAAGTATTATTGATCAAGAAAGCCAACTTCCCTACTTTTAGAGATCTCCCATATCATAGTTTAAGAAGCTCTGGGAAGTAGAGGATAGGAACAGGACACAGAGATCTCAGCCACGGCTCAGAAACCAGGTGGTTCTATGTGCTTATCCAGAACTTCTGTAGGTCTAGAGTCTAGAAAATTCCCAAATCCCCATTTCCCCTTGCTAGTGGTCATGAAGTGTGTTTTTACCAGAAGCTGCTAGGAAATGCCCTGCCCACACGTCTGTTTTGAAACATTAATGCAGATCCATATAGGGCAGGCCATTCCCATGGTGTAGTCTCTAATACCTCCCCTGCAAAATGGAAGTGATCTAAGAGGACTGCTGGTGGTGAGGCCAGCTTGACTATAGAGAAGCTTGCTTACTTCCAGACAGCAAAAGAAGCAGCTCATACTGCTGATGGTAATGCAATTTATATCTCTGTTACACAACTTGGAGTGAGACCATAAAATTGGCATTTGATATCATGAACTTAATAACAGAAATATTGCCAAGCATTACTCTGAAGTAAGTTGTGATCTTCTCTCAATTGCCTGCTCATAAATATTGGAAAGTACCTCATGAATATTGAAAGATTGAAAAGATAATAGGAATATGTCATACTTTTTAATACTCAAAAAGCTAAAGACCTGGGATGGAGAGATGGCTCAATGGTTAAGGCACTTGCCTTCAAAGCCTAACAACCCAGGTCTGATTCCTTAGTACCCACATAAAACCAGATGCACAAAGTGGTGCATGCATCTGGAGTTTGTTTGCAGAGGATAGAGGTGTGGCATGACCGTATTTTCTCTCTTTCTCCTTGCAAATAAAATAAAATAAAGTAAAAATCTAAAGACCTTATGAGAGCACAACTTAGCAGAAAAGAAACAGCTCATGTTTAGCACAAGATAATATGTAACTATCATGAAATCTCTAACTTAATGATACACTGATAAAAGTAGAACTCAAAAATCATATCTTCATTTTTTTAGACTATAAAATGTGCTGTCTCTTTTTTTTCCAAGTTGCATCTTTTTTTTCTTTTTTCTTTATTAATTAGTTTTGTATTCAGCAAAGACAGTCAGTTTGGTACCATTATTAGGCTCATCCGTGTCCTGCCCCCTCCCCTTGGCCCTTCCTTGTTGAGGTATATGGGTCATGCATTGTGGAGTTAGCCCACAGTTATGGGTAAGATAAATGTCTCTGCATATCATGACTCAACATGTGGCTCTGACATTCTTTCCGCCCCCTCTTCCGCAAAATTTCCCTGAGCCATTTGGGTTCATTTTTGGTCTGCTTCAGTGATGAGGTGTTGGGGGCGTCTGGGTCTCTGACTCTCTGATTTGGTAGGAATTGATTTTTCTCTGTGTTGATCTCCTTCCCCCTTGTGCTGGTATCCAATTCATCAGGAAAACAGCACCCTTGCTTGTTTCGCCAATTTTTCTTAGTTTCAGTTGCTGGTCTTATATTGAGGTCTTTGATCCATTTGGACTTCAGTGTAGTGCATGGTGAAATGTGTGGATCAGGTTTCAATTTCCTGCATATGGTTATCCAGTTTGTCCAGCACCAGTTGCTGAAGATGCTGTCTTTTTTCCAGCCTATATTGTTCGGGCCTTTATCGAATATCAAGTAGCTATAGTTGCTTGACCCAAAGTCCGGGTCCTCAAGTCTATTCCATTGGTCTATACTCCTGTTTTTATGCCAGTACCATGCTGTTTTTATTACTATGGCTTTGTAATACAGCTTTAGATCAGGTGTGGTGATGCCTCCAGAGGTATTTCTTTTGCTGAGGATATGTTTGGATATGCGAGGCCTTCTGCCTTTCCATATGAAATTTGAGATCATTTTTTCTATCTCT
Organism: Dipus sagitta; assembly: GCA_036346955.1. NCBI lineage: Eukaryota > Metazoa > Chordata > Mammalia > Rodentia > Dipodidae > Dipus > Dipus sagitta. The sequence goes on along the minus strand of CM070784.1, from coordinate 75,924,792 downwards.
GTGAAGAACACTGTAGGGATTTTAATTGGAATTGCATTAAATCTGTATATTGCCTTTGGTAGGATTGTCATCTTCACAATTGCTGTCTCTTTTTTGCCTGAAGTTCAGAAAGGGTAACAAGCAACCCTGCATTCCGGGCATGAACAACTTGAGCTAGGTACTTTGAGCTGCAACACTTAGATGCCCTAGAGAGTTCAAGTCAAGGATGCCACTGTGTCTGGTTGTCCGTATTAGGACAACCAGAATACAGAGATCTGGACCAAAAGCTTCAGAGTAGGGGAAGCCTGCTGTCAGTGAAGTCAAACAACTTTCAGTATTTCGATATCCCCCATGCCTCCACATCAAGCTCATGTATTTGAACCCTTGTCTCCCAGATGGAGGCACCGTTCAGGAAAGCTATGAACCTTTAGGAGGTTGAGCCTTGTTGGAGGACATGGGTCACTGGCGGCGGGCCTTGAGGTGTTAGAGCCTCTCTGTTCACTCTGCTTTCTGACTCTGGACACAGTGGCCAGCTGGCCTCCCATGCCATGGTGAACTGTTTTCCTGGAACTGTAGGCCAAAATAAACCCTTCAGCTTCTTGTCAGGTATTTGGTCCCAGCAATGAGAAAAGTAAAACATGCTGACAATCGAGTCAGGTGCAGTTGATGAGATAAAATGCCAACCTTGAGTTGTCATGGAAAGCCCCCTGCAAGAGGAACTGTGATATACTACCAAGGCAAAAATAACATTAGATTACTTTGAGATAGTATTTTGTAGGAAATGTCTTAAGGTGGCCTGGTAGACTGAAGTATAACTGCCCTGCATTTGCATATAACATTCAAATTCCCCTTTCTGTTTTTGATAGCTGTCTCATCACCATGATCAAAAATTCCTCACAGAAACATTTTAGGAGAGGAATGATTTACTTTGGTTTGGCATTTCAGAGTACCCCATTGTCATTTGGTTCCATGTTACGTACATGCCCCCCCTTGGTTTCTGGGCCTGCAGTAAGTACAAGCTCATGACAGCACAGGAAGTAGAGAGTGAGGAAGGGACCAGGGAGCATGTTGTAACCATCAAGGTCATACCCTCAGTGATCTACTTCTTCTAGCAAAGTCCCACTTCCTAAAGTTTCCAGAATCTCCCCAAATCACACCACCAGCTATGGACCAAGCCACCAACACATGAGCCTTTTGGCTAGGCATGGAGCTCAAAATTGGCAGTGACTTCCTCATGGAAGGTTTCTGAACTACATCTGAGCTAAGCATGAAACAATGCTTGGCTTGATGTATATTGGTTACTGTGCTATAGAAAGGAGTACTGTGATTTTTCCTTCCCACCTGATTGCCCTGTGTGGCAGCTCACTTTAATCTCCCCACCTTCTAAGGTAGAATGACTTTTTCCTGCTAGGCTCTATAGAACATATTAATTTAGCATCTTTGTTCCTATGTCTTTGATCGACTGCACATTAGCATGCCTACTGAGCCTATAAAACACAAAATATGATTTTCAAGATAAATAATAGAGTGCTGTGTTTCATAGATCTTAAAAGACCTTTTTCATCTCTTGCACACATAGAAAATCCTAGGGAGACCAACAAAGACCCCAGAGATCTTATCAAGATGGCTGAGCAAAGGTGTTGCCCCCTGTGAGACTCAGTATGATAAAAGTAGAACCAATTCCAAACAAACAATATTATTAAATTTGAGGCTTGCATCCTTTCCCCTCCCTATACTGATATTTATTATCTGACAGAATCACAGCAAGTTACAATACCTAAGCAGTTGATTAGAGCTGCTCAGTAAATAACATTTGATGAAAAGAAAATTAGATGATAAAGAGACCCTTGAGAAATTAGCAGATAGCCTTCTAGACTTTCAACCTGTTCATCATTTACTAAGATGATGAATAATACAGTGGGCCCAAGACACCCAGCAGCCGGCCTCCAAATACTGAAAACACTGAATCAGATAGATCAGAATAGTACAGCTTGAGAAATTGTTCAAAGCTGACTCAAAATAACCTTTGATTAAAGAAGAAGAGAAAAAGAAAAAGCTAATCTTCAAGTATAACAGAAAGGCTTAAAAAAGCTATGCCAAACGACATGAATTATTCAGGCTAGGGATGTTGGGTCTTGCCTTTTATACATAGAGCTCAAATGTCTGATCTCAAGCCTGGTGCAAATAAATTGGTTTATATCAGTTGAGCAGTGTTTAGGTGAGAAAAAAAGATGAGCCTGTAACCCCTAGTGCCCTATATTGTTTTCTTTAACAAAATGCGGTGAACTATGAGCCCCACCTTTTTATTGTGTTAGTGGAGATGAGGCCTCAGGCAGCAAACTTTGGTTGGGACAAATAAACTCTCTCCCGGAAATGTCACCCTAAATCACCTCGACATTCAAGCTCAGGAATCGCGGTGGAATGAAACATCAAGTGTTCACACCTCTGCTCCTAGGAGAGCACAGCAAGGCTGGTAGCTCTAGGTATAAAAGTTGTTCTATTTTGGGCTGGGGAGATAGCCCAGTGGGTAAAATGCTTACCTTGTAAACATGAAGACTTCAGTTTAATGCCCAGTGCTCATGCAAAAGGCTGGGTGTGACAGCGCATGCCTATAATCCTGGCACTAGAGAAGCACAGCGGGCCAGATCCCTGGTGCCAGCTGAACAACCAACCTAGCCTAATTTCAGGTGAATTTAAGGCCAGTGAGAGACCTTGAATCAAAAAGAGATGGATGGGACTGCAGTGATGGCTGAACAGTTTAAAGGTGTTTGCTTGTGAAGCCTGAAAGGTGGGGCTGACTGAGACATACTAGTAAACAGTTCATACCAGCCTCCTATTGCTCCTTACTTCAAGTTACACCACTTACTCTAAATGCATGCATCTCCTTGTTTTCTTCCTTAATCTCTTCCTCCTCTCTGCAGTCATGTCCAGGCATTGTAGATACCTTTTCTGATCTTAAAACGTGGTTCTTATGCCTTCTCCATTCTCCACCTGGACAGCTTTCTTCCACCCTTCATCTCTACTTGCTGCATCTCTTCCATATCCTTTAAAACCCAACCCAGTGCTATTTCCTTAGAGCTTTTTTCCAGACTCCACCAGCCCAAAGCAATCTTTCCCTCCTTTAAACACTTTAGATCTTTATTTTTACTGTCTACTTCTTATTCACAGCAGAAATAAAAATGGAAAATATATTTGAGATCTGTAAGCTGATTAGTGGGATGGTTATGTCAATAGCAAACAGGAGGTGTGGGAGAGCACTGGGTTCAGTTTGACGTGGTGACTTCGATAGGATGCTAGCATGTAGCTCAGGAAAGGCCTTGGTCACTGCAATGGAACTAGATCTCATGCAGAGAGGTGAAAATAGACATTTAAACTGAAGGAGTAGAAAAGAAAGAGAATAAGTGGGACACTAACCACATAGAATTGAGGAGTTCTGTGTTTAAAGGCTAAAACAGGAGCTCTCTGTGAGGTAAAACCCAGACCTGGAGCTTAGAGATGCAAAAGGAGGAATTCCAGAAGTTTAAAAACAGTAATAATGACAACATACTACCTTCTGGACAGCCAGTCACCTGGTGACCTTGAGACATAGGATGTGTGCATACGTCTATTGTCCTACAACAGTATATCCATCCATTGGTCAAGGTCACTGTATACCTCTTCTGAGAAAGAAACAAGTGTTAACTGGAGTTCTCATAATTAGGGCCATCCAGAATTTTGTGTGCACCATTTAATTATTTCTTGAAGGAAACACTTCAAAGTTTTTTAGAGGAAGACATGAAGCCCATGTGGGAAAAAGTAAGTAGGAAGACATAAAGATCCCTTTATTAATCTATCTGTGCTAGGCTTATTAGCAAGCAAACATGTTCCAGATTTTCCTGAAGAGGATTTTACTAATTGATATAGATGATGTGTACAAGATATAGTTAAGATAAGTCAGTGACTCCAAATAATTTCAACAATTAGCTACTGCAAGAACAAAGAGGAAAATAGAAGCAGGGGGAAAGAAACTCTGTTATGAGGTAACATCTAACCAGCAAGTGCTGGGCTGTAATTATAGGCACTGAGTGAGTCATGTGCTCAGAGAGCCGGTGGAAGTCTTTCCTGAATACATCCTAATTTGGACATTTAATTATTTACCCTTCTAACTTCTCAAGAGTAATTGTCTGTAAAACCATAAAGATTGATATCAGTGACAGGAGGACAAAATGAACTCTTGTTCACAGGCCTCTAGACTTTCGTCAGGTGGAAAAGGGTGACCTCCTCCTTCAGCAAACAGCAAAGTCAAATGAGAAAGGACTGATAAAAAGCTGATGTTACAGGTGGTCTCTGGGTATTTCCAGGTTCTTGGTATATCATCCAAAAAAATTGGAGAAGATGTAAGCAAATGTGAAGCAGCAAAAACATTTATAAAAAGCTAAACAAAGTACAAGTTTGGATATACTACCCGAGAGACAGCAGACCCTCTAAGTGAGAATCCTCAAGGGCAGTGGATCACTACTGCTCAGGGCTTCCTTTATCCACAACCAGAGAGACAGCAGACCCCCTGAGTGAGAGTCCTCAAGGGCAGTGGATCACTATTGCTCAGGGCTTCCTTTATCTACCACCAGAGAGAACAACAGACTCTCTAAGTGAGAGTCCTCAAGGGCAGTGGATCACTATTGCTCAGGGCTTCCTTTATCCACCACCAGAGAGACAGCAGACGCCCTGAGTGAGAGTTCTCAAAAGCAGTAGATCACTATTGCTCAGGGATCCTTTATCCACCACCAGAGAGACAGCAGATCACCTGAGTGAGAGTCCTCAAGGGCAGTAGATCACTACTTCTCAGGGCTTCCTTTATCCACTATCAGAGAGACAGCAGACCCTCTGAGTGAGAGACCTCAAGGGCAGTGGATCACTACTGCTCAAGGATCCTTTATGGGCCCAGGGAGGAGAATCTGGTTACTAAGTGATGTAATTTGAATGGTCCTGTGTATTGGTTGACAACCTGAATTTTATAAGCTTTTGTGTACTGTGCATTTCCTCTCCCATGACGCATCTGATTTTAATCATCTATATGCTCAATTATGCATCACCATCAAATGCTAGACGTTCACTCAAAGGACATGGTTTGCCTTATTGTGTCTGTACCCAGAAGCAGGCCAAGCCGAATTGGCCTCATTTCTCCTGGAAATATCCTGGAACATGTTTCAATGGAAACTGAACACAAAAATGGACTTACTAAAGGTTGCTGCGGTGGGGGAAAACATTTATTCCACTGTTTGAAGCGAGGTGTATGTGCAGTTCAATCCAGGTGGGAAATCACAAGTTGCAGATAGGTTGCTAGATGCATTGCTAGGAAAGGATTGTTGTATCAGTCACTCTCATTGCTGTGATAAAATACTCGACCAGAAACAGCTTATATAAGGAAAGGGGTTTAATTTGTCTTAGAGTTCCAGGGGGTAGGGTTTATCGTGGTGTGGAAGGCAGGGCAGGAGCAGGGAACCGTATCATATCACATCAAGAGGATGTAGCAAAAAGGAGAATAGAAAGTGGAGACAAGCTGTAAACCTCAAGGCCTGCCTCTAGTGACACAACTTTCCCAAACAACAACTGGAGATATTCAAACATTACCTTCAAACCTCCCTAGGTGTGCTTACTGCCCAAGCCAAGCAGTGCCTGGGGTTGCCACGCTGTTTCCTGTGCTTGCCTGCCTCCCTAAGAGGTACACAGAGTGAATCAGGCAGGGTTGTGAACAGTGGAGATTAACGTGATGCTGCCCAGGTACAATAGTCTGGAGATGAGAAGGGAACCTACATGTTAGCAGCAGCAATTCACATGAGAACAGGCTCGGAATCTCTAGTCACCCAGACCATTCAAATGGGCCCCACAATGAGAAGCCAGTTCACACCCACAAGGATGGATGATATCAAAAAACAGAAAATATCAAATGTTGGCAAAAATGTAAAAAGAATGGAGTGCATTGTTGTGCATTGTTGGAGAGAATGTCCAATGGTACACAGCCACTATGGAAAATAGGATAGCAGTTCCTCAAAAAATTAAGTATATATTGACCATACACTCCAGCAATTCTGGTGCAGCCCAATGACTGCATGGATTAAACAAAACATTGTAGATACATATGGTAGAATATTATTCAGTTTTGAAAAGAAATTTTGATGCATAATACAGCATGGATGAATTCTGAGGACATAATGGTAAGTAACATAAGCTAGTCACAAAAAGACAAATACTACATTTATGATGCACATAAAGCAGTCTAATTCATGGAGACAATAAGTAGATAGCGGGGAGTCATCAATGAGTTTAGACCTTGAGTTTCACAAGGCCAAGAGTTCTTGAGCTTGGTTGTACAACAATGTTAATGTACCTGACACTCTAAATTTTATAGCTAAAAAGGGTTAATATGGTGACTTTTTATATCAAATACATTTTTCCACCATTAATAATATTTTCTGTGGGCTGGAGAAATGGCTTAGTGGTTAAGGTGCTTGCTGGCACAGCCAAAGGACCCAGGTTCTGTTCCCCAGTACCCATGTAAGCCAGATGCACAAGGTAGTGCATGCATCTGGAGCTCATTTGCAGTGGCTAGAGGCCCTGGCACACCCATTCTCTATCTCTCTGCCTCTTCCTCTTTTAAATAACTAAGTAAATAAAATATTTTTTAAAAAGAATGAGAAACAAAAGGGAATAAGAACCAACTTTTAAGAATATCTACCATCACCTCATGTGCTGCATGCAGTATCTTGGCTTATCCCTTCTAATTGCCAACCAATGCCACATAAGATGTCTGGCACTGAGATTGACTGGTTGGAGCATAGATGAAAGCAGTCTTCTGGACTCTGGAGCTCAGGACCTTAGAAGTGTGCCCTGGAGGCTTCTGTGTGTGTGTGTGTGTGTGTGTGTGTGTGTGTGTGTGTGTGTGTATCTTGCCAGATACAGGAACATATATGCATATATGACCATATATACATATGCATTTATATATAAAATTCTGCTTTACATATTTTCCCAAGTCCAGCATGAAAACATCATCTGCACCAAAGAGCTCAGATAACACTGGGAGCTGGCTGAATGGTGAAAAGAACCCCCACCATCAGAGATCTGGTACTTTGTGTCTGCTTTTCCTACACAGGGAGCTGGTGGTGGAGGGGTTTAGCCCTCCTTCCATTCTCTGCATTTTTCTGCTCTCAGTTCCTTCAAATCTCAAAGGCACTTGGATAATCTTTATAATTGCAAGAGAAATGATTAAGAACATCATCAGTTGGGATTCTAGGAACTGTGATACCACCCAATGTGTGCCCATGGATGTTTGTTGACCAGTACATGGGCTTGGAATAGAGTCTTGGAAGAGAAGGAAGCAGTGAGGTCACATGTCAGGCAGATAAGGAAGGCCAGACTACCGTGCCTAATGTGCAATCAGCCTGCAAGTCTGGGAAAGAAAAGGGAGGGCACCCTTCTGCAGCTCAGTGAAAAAGAGGCCACATTTCTGTCCATCTGAATTTACTCTCCCTCCCAGGACTTTTGAACTGGGTGTAGAAAGAAAAGAAAAAATACTGGCAGGCAAGCAAAGGGACTTTGTATACATTCCCTTTCTGCCACTATCCCATCTGTTTCCAGACTTTCTTCATTCTTTCACTCTAATTTTGCTTTTCTATACATGTTGTAAATTATAGGAAATGCTAAGCAGTCAAAGCTTATTTTTTTAATATCTTCTTTAAAAAAATATTTATTTATTTATTTAAGAGTGATAGACAGAGAAAGAAGCAGAAAGAGAGAGAGAGAGAGAGAGAATGGGCATGCCAGCACCTCCAGCCACTGCTAACGAACTCCAGACACGTGTGCCCTCTTGTGCATCTGGCTAAAATGGGCCCTGGGGAATCGAGCCTTGAACCAGGGTCCTTAGGCTTCAAAGGCAAGCACTTAACCGCTAAGCCATCTCTCCAGCCCAAAGCTTACTTTTAGATTACATATTAAATTCTCAGGGTCTTCTTTAGCTCACCAACATGATTTTTTATTTTATTTATCTATGTTTTATTTGATAGAGAAGCAGATATAGAGAGAAAATGGGCATGCCAGGACCCTAGCCACTACTAACAAACTTCAGACACAGGCACCAACTTGTGCATCTGGCTTTACATGGGTACTGGGGAATCTAACTTTGGTCCTTAGGCTTTTCAGGCAAGTGCCTTAACCACTGAGGCATCTCTTCAGCCCCGGCAATATGCTTTCTGCATGTCCCTCCCATAGAACCTGGCAGGTAATAAAGCACGAATTTAAAAAGGTGCTATTAGTTAGTTTACCAAAACTCTATACACTTTAACACTCAGCTCTAATTGCATCATTTGTGGTGCCTTTGAGGACTACTCCATACATGTTGCGTATACTGCACATTCATTCAGAAAAAAGTATATTTTTAGAGCACTAAATATGCACTTATTACTATTTGAGGAGGTGAGAACATAGAATTAATAAAAACAAATAAAATCACTGGCCGAAAAAAAATCACTGGCCTTCTCTGATCGTTGTACGTTTAGGCTAACATTGGCACTTACTGAATATGCCTCTTATGTTATATCTTATGTTAGTTGAACCTGTGTGTTTATCATTTGTCTCTGCAGGCAGATTTTAGTTTCATTTTTAAAGAAGTACACATTTTCTGTTTTATTTTTTGTGTCCTGTGCTTTGAATAATATGTCTTCAGAGCAGGAGGAGATCATTAAGTATTTCATAATTTAGGAACAGAACCATTCTCAAATCCTGTAAGTCATATGCTCACGGGAGATCATAGTTTGTGGTACCTACTCTGGGTGGATGAGCAGTATTGCTATGACTACTGTAATAGCACAGAAGGTGGGTCGTGAGCTTACAGCATCTTCTTGGGCTTCAGAAAATGCCTCAGCTGCATGGAAACAGTGCATGAGGTGATGTCTCCATTCATTGGAGGGTCTAAGTCTGGTCTCATCATCTTCATTTATCTCCCACCACCTCCCTGACCTGGATCTATATTTGAAGTAGATATTTGGCAGCTCAGTATGGTGTGATTTGTGGAGTCTGAGATCTTGCACAGTGACAGTACTTTATGACAATATAAGGTGCTGTGACTTGGAGTGGAGGGAAGCTTGTGGGTGTATGATGGTGATTCAGGGAGCCCCTTACATGAAGAACTCTTGGTTTGAGAGTTGCTGGTTTGGAGAAACAGGATCAACCATTTTCTAAGTCTAGCCTAAATGTGGCCTACTTGGCAGAGATCTGTGCCATGTCATTTGGAAAAAGGTTTCTGAGGGAGAATCATCACTACCACTGAAAATAACTCCCCATCTGTTTGCCAATGCTGTAAATAGGGTGTTTTATCCTGATTTAACACCATTTAAAAGTGCAGCTGTCCCTGTAAAAAGTAACACACTCACTCAAGGGGTAGGAACAACTTAGCACTACAACAACCAGACTTGAAGAGCTTCATCATTTCTGAGACCCGACCATGCCAGATGAGGGAGCCCAGACTGTGTAAATATTTTGAAAAGTGTTCAATATCCTTAGTCACCAAGGAAATACAAATTAAACTACCTTGTGACCTCATCTAGCCCTAGCCAGAATGGCTGTAAGCAAAACAAAAACACAAAGCAAATGACAGTAAAGGTTGGTGAGGGTGTAGAGAAAGAAAGAAACCCTTGTTTACTGCTGGTGGGAGTGGAAACTAGTGTGACCATTGTGGGATTCAGTATGGAAGGTTCTTAAAACAACCACAAATAGAACTACCATATTATTCTAGCTGTATCACTCTGGGCATATATTCAAAGGACTCTATCCCAACAGAGATAACTGCACAGCCCTTTTGATTGCTGCTGTATTCACAATAACAAGGAATGGAATCAGCCTAGATAGCCATTGACAAATAAATGAATAATGAAAATGTGACTCATAGACGAAATGCAATGGAGTTTAAAAATGGAATTTGTAGAAAAAATAATAGATCTAGAAATTATTATATTAAGCGAAAGAACCCAGACCCAGAAAGACAAATAATGTCTGTTCTGTCTCTTATGTGAATACTAGATTTTCATTTTTATATGTTTATATATGCATACTTGTAAACGTGGGTGTAGGTCATGAAAATAGAAAAAGGGTCATGGGTGAGGTAAAGAGGTTTTGAGAAAGGGGGAGAGGGCAGTAGTGCACTTGGGACATGGAAACAGAAAGGGGGTTACTGGAAATAGAAAGGTATAAAGGGGAAAGAAAGGGATGGGGAGAGAAGTGGGGGAAGGGATCAACAAAAAATGTATTGGGGCTGGAGAGATGGCTTAGTGTTTAAGTGCTTGCCTGTGAAGCCTAAGTACCCCGGCTCGAGGGTTGATTTCCCCAGGACCCATGTAAGCCAGATGCACAAGGTGGTGCATGCATCTGGAGTTCATTTGCAGTGGCTGGAGGCCCTGGTATGCCCATTCTCTTCCTCTCTCTCTCTCTCTCTCTCTCTCTCTCTCTCCCCCCCCCCTTTCTCTGTCTGTCGCTCTCAAAAAATAAATAAAAATAAACAAAAAAATATTTTTTAAAGGTGTGAGCCATCACACCTGGCTCCTCCCTTTAAAAAATGTATGAAAGTGCTGTAATACAACTGATTACTTTGTACATTAATTTAAAAACAACTTTTAGAACATATTGATGAGAGGTTGGGGAAATTGCTCAGTGATAAGAAAATGTTGCCATATAAGCCTAAGGACTGGAGTTCGGATCTCATGCCAAATCAAACACAAGCAGCACATGTACTTGGAATCCTGATGTGTACAGCAATGGGTGACAAAGTAAAGAAAATCCCAAAGCTCACAGGCCAGGTAGTCCAGCATTCGTGGTGGCCAAAACAATGAGAAACTATGTCTCAAGCATGATGAGTAATGACACCCCAAAATTGTCCTCTATTCTCTATGCATATGGTGTCTCACACATGCACCTGCACATAACCCCCCCCCCCACACACACACATTGATGAGAAAAGCAAACAAATGTACTTAGTGTAAATTTTATGTGACAGAGTGATGGAACCTTCAGAAATGAAGTCCCGAAGAGCTGGGAAACACCATGTATTCTATGCTTATATTTGATGAATCACAGACTGCCGTGGAGAAGTGTGACTAGACAAAAGGGTCTAGCTAATGTTAATAAACTTACAGGTAAACAGATTCCTGTTGGTTCCTTTCCTTCATTGTAAGGAGGGTCTTGTAACCTACTTTACAGGAAGGTCAGAGAATTCTTTTTCATCCTGCTTCTAGGGAGCAGCAGGAAAAAGTCCAGGTGATCCCTGGTTCTGTTGCTTCTTTAGATGTCAAGGTATCATTATTTGGGGTAGCATGTCTTGCACCCCCTCAGTATCTATCTGCTTGGCTCAAAAGAGTGTTAACTGAATTTTGATCAAGTGTACACTTCAAATTCCCTGCTTATGAAGTGTCTGTCATCTGCCATCTCCTTTTCACTACAGGACAGCTTCAGGTGCAAAGCTCTTTCCACTGCTCCCTAAACCCGGATTGGGTTACTTGAATAAGAATGTAGTGGTTTGTGAGCATTGCACAGAATGACGATAAGTGAAAATAGAATTTTCCCTTGGCAATGTCTTCATAAATCCAAGACAGAATGTCTCTCCTACATCCTTTTTATGTTTTTCTTGTAGTTATTTCCCCCCTCATCTCTTTCTCAGTATCCTGTATGTATAATGAAAGAAATCCCTGCCAATTCTTCTTCACAAGGCTGCCTGAAACTTCACTGCCTTCAGGAACTCATTTGTATTCAGAGGGACCACTGGTAAATAATTTCAACAGGCTGATGCTCTTTAATCCTATCTTATATCTAAAAGGCATGCTCAACACGCTTTTCCACTATCTCTTGAGAATCCAATTTCCTAAGGTTATATGCCTGAGATGGAGTGGAAATATAAAAAAACCTAGAGTTCAAATTTAAGTACCAAATTCAAACAAAGCTCAGATGATGCAGCCTGAGACTGATTTGTGTAGCCATAAACAGCAACAAAATCTTCCAATGCCTGTTGGCATCATAACTATGATTATAGTTTTGGCAAAGCAAGTCTTTCTCCTCTGGCTCTGAGGATTTGGGGGCTGCTTTTCCTAAACAGAATTTTTAGGAGACTTAACAGTCTTCCCATAAAAGAAACTGGGGCCTGATAGCAAATATCTGTCTAAGTAGTAGGAAGCAAGACAGTAGACACATTTCGAGGAGAGATGCAGTTAGGGTTGAGAGCCCTGGCAGGAATGGACGTGTTGGCGGAATCCCACTGAGCACAGCCCAAGGAAGGAGCTCTGAGTCCCTAACTGCTGTTCTCCCGACACACACCCAAGGGCAAATGCTTTCTCTACACTTTTCTGTGATCCACAAAACCTGAACATGGAAAAATGACTATGACTTTTTTTCTATAAGTATACTGTAACAGTATTTTTTAATGTAAAAAAAATGTAAGTACTCCTAATCTGCTGAAGTTTCTAGCTAAATTTACACAGAAATCATCAATTCTAGAATATTTTATAATTCCTTTCAGGTGTCCACACTACCTACTAGATTTTTAAAGTACTTTTTTGGAAATTGAACCTGTTTTCTTGTGTTCATAAGCATTTCTGGAAAACTGGCTGGCATACTGAAAAACCTGCAAAGATCTTATCTGCCTCACACTTGGCAATTATTAATACTTGCCATATATGTGTGTGTGTGTGTGTGTGTGTGTTTTAATTGAAAACTCAGTGTTGTAATGGCATTAGGTTAATGCAGATGTCTGTTTCTATTTCATGTGTGACGTTAGAGTTTAAATGGCCATCCTTTCAAGTAATCATTGCAGGTAAATATAGGAAGCAAGTTTTCATTCCTCAAAGTCCAGGATGCATGTGGAGACCAAATATATTAACCCTCCAATCCTTCAGCCTTTGGTCAATCTATTAGCTGTACATAAAATGAAAGGAAATAAAAATTCAGATAAGATAAATATTTGGAAAAAAAAGACTGGGACGGGCTAGGGAAATGGCTCAATGGTTAAAGGACACTTGCTTGCAAAAGCCTGTTGGGCTAGGAATGGTGGAATACACCTTTAATCCCAGGACTAAGGAGGCAGAAGTAGGAGGATCACCTTGAGTTCTAGGCCACCCTGAGACTGTATAGTGAATTTCAGGTCAGCCTGGTCTAGAGCGAGACCCTACTTAAAACAAAAAACAAAACAAAACAACAACAACAAAAAAAGCCTGTTGGTCCAGGTTAATTCCCCAGGATGCACATAAATTCAGCCACAAAAAAGTGGCACAAGCATCTGACATTTGTTTGCAATGGCAAGTGTGTGTGTGTGTGTGTGTGTGTGTGTGTGTGTGTGTGCATGTAAACAAATAAATTTAAAAAATATATTTTAAAAGACTGGGAATATTAATGATTCTAAGACAGTAAGTTTTCAGACAAGGTTTCTATAATTCTTTTTCAAATACAGGCAAAATGTGCCAACTGGTGCATTGATGGAGTGTCTATTATGGGGGAAACCAACTGCTCTCTGATCGGATTTGACGCCTGCTCCATGGGAGGGGTCTTCTGCCTGGTACTGAGAACCTGGTCAAAAGCCTGCAGCTGGGGGAGGTCATAAGCTCTCGCAGGAAGCTACTGCTTTAGCTAAATGGATATACTATGGCCACCAAATTACCCTCTAAATATTTATATTTATGTCCATAGCTCAATGCTACTTGCACTTTTGGGCAGAGAAGCTTCTGTTTTCATATGGTAGTGACCACTGGGGAGACTCAAAACCCATCAAAGTGCAGAGAAGAAGTGAAAGTGGACTGTTCAGCACTAAGTGAGACATCTCTGTCACAACCTCCAAGGCTCAGGAAACATTGTAGAAGAGGTGACAGAAAGAATATGTGAGCCCAAAAGCCGGGCGTGGTGGCGCACGCCTTTAATCCCAGCACTCGGGAGGCAGAGGTAGGAGGATCGCCGTGAGTTCGAGGCCACCCTGAGAATGCAGCGTGAATTCCAGGTCAGCCTAAGCTAGAGTGAGACCCTACCTCGAAAAAACAAAAAAACAAAAAAACAAAAAAAAAAAAGAATATGTGAGCCAAAGGAAGGGGAGTAGTGCTTTGGAATTCTGTCTTCCAGACAAAAAGTGGCCATTTATGACCTCACAGTGTCTGTTGTTACCTACAAAAGACCTCCATAATATGACAGTTAAAAAAAAAGTGGTGAGGGGGCTGGAGAGACTACTTAGTGGTTAAGGTGCTTGCCTGCAAAGCCTAAGGACCCGTGTTTGACTCTCCAGGTCCCATGTAGGCCAGACATACAAGGTGACTGGCACACACATCTGGAGTTCAATTGCAGTGGTTGGAAGTTCTGTCATGCCAATTCTCTCTCATATAAAAAATACAAAAAGAAAAATATAATGATGAGGACTTGGAGAGATGACTCAATGGTTAAGACACTTTTCTGGAATGCCTAAAGTCCTGGGTTCGATTCCCCAATACCCACATAAAGCCAGATTTACAAAGTGGTGCATATATCTGGAGTTTATTTGCAGTGGCTGGAGGCCCTGGCACACCCATTCATTCTCATTCTCTCTCTCTCTCTCTGTCTTTCTTTCTCAATGCTTGCAAATAAATGAATGTTTCTTTTTAATATGATGACATCAAAATAAAATAGAGACTACTTGAAAAGAATAATGGGTTCAGTTCAGGAGGGATAATGGAGTGAGGACAAAGTAGGATGGTGGGAAGGGATTGTGATCAGGGTACACTGTATATATTATGGAGATTGTCAACAAAACATTTAAGGAAACATGCACAAACTGTGTCTTCAGAAGTTTGAATCATCTATATAACTGAAGATGTATGAAAACTTGTCTGATGAAAAGGCTCATCCTGGACATAATAGGACTATGCTTTCTGAAAGGGGCTAGACTTTCCCAACCCCTCTTAGATTGCTTGCTCACACTGTCCCTTTGCAAAGCACTTTGCTGCCCTCTAGTGTCAGTAAAAACAGAACACACTGATCAAAAGAAAGCACTTAGGAACTTATGTATGATTGTAGATGGGAAACTACTCCTGGCAAAGCCAGTGTAATCAACATCTCTCCTTCCTTCCTGGGAGAAGATCCTTGTAAAGGCCTTAAGTTACAAGCTTGAAAGGCACAGTGCATATGTGGAGGGAGCTAAGGCAGGCTAGAACCGCCAAGATGCAAAATGGAAGAGTTCATCAGGGCATAGTGGCACACCTTTGTAATCCCAGCACGCAGGAGGCTGAGGCAGAAGGATTGCAGAATTGAGACTGGAGTGGACTATATAGCAAGATGTCATCTTTAAAGAATTTAACTTGAGCATTATTTTAAAAGTTGGCTGCAAGACAACATACAAGGCCACTTCATTCATCCACTTATTTTTATTATAGTACAGTGACAACAGTGTATGTGTGTGTGTATGTGTGCATGCACACACGCTGCATGTGCTAACACTCATTCACACAGTCTCGTGCACACTCACATTCTGTTACACATACACTCATGTTCTCCACACACATACATTCACCCAAGCATTCACACACTCCACACTCATATACACACACATACATCTGCTTCAATCAGCCCAGTTCTCTCAGCATTGTGCAGGGCAGTGGCTAGCACTTTGCTTCTGAACTGGATCCTAACTGCTGGTTTTACTACTCACCAGCTAAGGATGTGTCCTGTTACTTGCTTTTTGTGTCAGTTTTCTTATTTGCAATGCAAAGTGGTTGTTATAATTGAGTCAATGTCAAGCGATTAGAACAGCTCCTCGTGTCTCACAAATGTCCTGTAAAGATGGCTCTTTGTGTTGGACATCTCTTATCCAGACTGTAAAGATCTTCTTGGCTCTACTTTTCATTCCAGCCACTATTTGGTGACAAGCTTGAAAGGCTTGGCTCCATGAGGATTTAATAGGCTTAATTCAAGTACAATTGCACAGCCTTCCATTTGCTCAGTCCTTACATTTTTCATCTAGTCTTCGATTTTTCTAAGCCACAGGGTGGAATACCCTTGGGAACCTCTTTGGTACCCAGTGTCTCATACCTGAATTGCAAGGGTTTTACCTAACAGACTGTCTTAGAGCTAGGGGAAAGGGTGACAGAGAATTAATACTTCTCCTCTTGCTTCTAGGTAGCCAGTTCTGAAATGTGTCCTGTGAAGTTATTAGACAGTCCCAGAATATGAAGCATTTTTACTTCCTTCTTATTTCCCTCCTGCTATCCTGGACCTCTGTTCCCTGGGATCACTTTCCCAAATTACATGCAATGAGCCTGATTAAAGGGAAACCAAGAGTAAGACACTGTTGTTTCTATTAACTGAGCCTCGGAAATGCTTATATAGTTACTTATAGAATATGTCCATTTCTAGGATGCTTTTCCCTGTTTCTTTGTTTTGTATGTGTATGGCACATGTGCGTGCCTGCCTGTTCACATGTGTGGGCACACATGTGTGTGCATAAATGTGCAGGGAATGTGCACATGTCAATATCAGGTTTCTCCCTTTATTGTTCTTTGCCTTCTTTGTCAAGACAGGGCTTCTGAACCCAGAGTTCACCAACCAGCCTAGTCTCCCCAATCTACTTGCCCCAGGGATCCGCCTGCCTCTGCCTCCTGGACGCTGAGATGACAGGTGCACACCACCACACCCTGCCACTTACGTGAGGGCTGGGGATCCAAACTCGAGTCCTCATGCTTGAGTGCAAGTGCTTTACCAACTGAGCCATTTTCCCAGCCCCCGATCTTGTGTCTCTGTCTTTTTGACCTTGACTCCCTGATCTTTACTCCCTTTTCTCTGGCATCTCTGTTCTCACTCTTTTTTGTTGGTTCTTCCCTGGTGGCCTACAAACATCCACAAACTTCTGCCTGAAGGAACTGCCAATTTCTTTTTATTTTAATTTGTGTTTCCATACCTGTATATCATGTCCCTTGCCAATTTCACCCCCAATTACCCATGAATGAGGTGTCTGCACCAGCTGCCCTCTTTGCTCAGCTCTCATCCACTCTTCTACTCAATGTAGCCTAGCTTCTCTGAAATCATTCTTGTCATCCATCTATTAAGTGACAATGCCAGTCAACGCAGAAGCAAAGCTAAACTGTTAAGCTGAGCAGGATGGATTATCTGATATACTGTAATTCATTATGCAGAGGTTTTTGTGAATGACTAGAATTAATTTGATGTTATTAATTAGCATGTGATGGGCACATGTTCCATTCCAGGAATACTGCTAAGTGCTTTAATATTCAAAATAAGCTTGTGAGTTTGGAATTATTTTCACCTGTTGAGACAGTAGATTCGTACAGGTTAACTTCCTAGAAAACACATAGCTTAGGAGTGCAAAGCCAGAGTTCCCATCCAGGTCTGATTTTCTAGATGTGGAAGAGCTCTTACCCAACTTGCTAAAACTGTATGTATGCTTGAACTCTGTGTGAGCACTGTGAATTTCAGCATTATGAGATATATATTTTCTTTCATTGGTTTAAAAACAGGATTAAAAGAATCCTACAGTATAGCAATAGAATATAAATTAGAGGATGCCTAGAGCTCAAGGTATTTATGGAACTAAAAAGTGACTGCTAATGAGTAAAGGGGTTCAGTCATGGAGTGACAGAAAAATTCTAAAGTTGGTTATGGTGATGGTCACATTACCCTATAAACATTAAAAAAAAATGACTTCAAGAGCTGGGGAGATGTCTCCTTCAACAAATCACTTGACCACAGTTCAGATCCCCAGCACCCACATAAATGCTGGGGGAGCATGGTGGCCTGCCTGGAACCTCAGCACTCAGGAAGCAGAGTCAGGGAATCCCCGGGTAAGCTGGCTTGCTAGTTTGGTCAAATCTACCAGTTGTGGGTTCAAGTGAAAGGCCCTGCGTTAGCAAATAAAGTGGCAAGCAATCGAGAGAGACACCTGATGTCAACCTGTAGTCTCCGCACACATGTGCACACTTGCACATGAACCCACACACATGTGTACCCATATGCATTCACATATGTATGCATACCACACACATACATGCATGCAAAAATATTGGCTTCTGTGATTTGAATGGATGAATCTCAACAAAGCTGTTTCTAGGGGAAAAGAAAACCCCTTTAGAGATATTTAGCCTCTAAATTTATTTATTCCTTCCCTCTATCCCTTCTTCTCTGGAATTAGGGTCTTAAGTCATCCAGGGTGGCCTCAGACTTTATATGTAGCTGAGAATGACCTTGAAATCCTGATCCTCCTGCCTCTACATACAAGCATGCACCACCATCAACCCAAGGATCAAGCCCATTCTACCAACTGAGCCACATCCTCAGTCCTGGCCTCTAAATATTTGACAACCAAATGTGGAGGAAGATTCTGCCTATGGTCTATCAGATGCACCACCAGTAATTACTCAAGAAATTGTTACTTGGACCTTAATGGCAGATGCTTTGGGGGTACAGGATTTGAGATTTCAAGAGGTGTTCCCTTTCAGATCATTGCTGATAGGCACCAGGTCGCTGAGACCCACAAACTAAGCCACTCAGGATGCAGCCAGCCTCTTCTGTCACTTTAAAAGAAAAGGGCAGGAAGATCATCTGTACCCTGAAAGCAACAGTACATCATTTGAATGTCTGCCACTGACATCGTTAATGGTGATAATTAGGGACCACATCCAGATGTCACAGCGACTTGGATGAGCGCACTGCCTCCCAATACAAGCTCATTGTTCTAACTCCCAAACCCAAAGAAAATAAAGAAAGACACAGAGTGATTGAGTTTCACCACCATCACCAGTGAATGTTGACTGTGGTGAAGACTCACATGGGGAAGAGGGCTTTTGGCAATGACAAATGGGAACACAAAATGAACCCAAGTACCAGAGGAGGAGCATCAAGAAAAAATAAAAGCAGCCAGTGTGGACAGAACATTCACTGTCTGCTTCTACTCACCCCATTCCTTCAGTATCTTGATTAATTTCTCCTTAAACATCAGACTGAGCCAAAGATCTTATTAACTAAAGATCTCTTGGGGTGCCTCAGAGTCCTAAACCACCCCATCCTTACCATTTTCCCATTTTAGCCATAAAAGTAGAGCCAGTGTATTCAGTAGCACAAAAGTGCTACTGTTAGGCAGAAGGTTAGCTTTGTGAGGGACTGACCAGTGGGCCCCCCAAAACAGGACATAAATAACAATGAGTGATAGTGGCCCTCCAGCTGGGCCAACTTGGGGCCCTGAAACAGGATGTAAAGATAGCGTCACTGGGCTGGGGAAATGGCTCAATGGGTAAAGCACTTGCCAAGTAAGTGTGAGACCTGAATTCAGATACACAGAATCCATGTAAAGGCAGAAGCATCAGTGAGTGTCTGTAATCTCAGCCTTCCTATGGCAAGATGCAGGATGGAGACAAGAGAATTCTGCAAGCTCACTGTCCAGCCAGCCTCGTATTTGCAGCAGTGAACAATAAAGAGACCTTGCCTGAAACAAGAAGGAAGGAAGGACCAACACTTGGGTTTGTCCCCTGACCCCGACACATTATTGTGGCACATGCACCCCCACATTAACACACACACACACACACACACACACACTTACACACAAACATAAAAGATAATGATGGTCGGTGCAATAGGATGTAAGAACAGTAAATTATGGTGGCCTACTGTAGCAGGGTCATCTCAGACCAACTTCAGGGATTTCCTTACCAGAGGAGCACTTGCCAAGTGCTGTTACCCTTTCTTGTTTTGAGCTTTTCAACTTTAGGGGTACTTAAACCACTGTCCATATTACTCTGCATGTGTATGCCAGGCTGATATCTAGAAGCGTCCTGTTCCTGCATGCCCACCCTAGGGGAAGCTCAAGGGAGAGGAGAGATTGAAGACTGCCAGGATCGGGGCGGTTTCTTCTGGGCTTGGCCTGCTCTTTTCTAAAGAATGTGTTCTTTGTTGCTCTAATTACACTCCTGACTGCTGTCCCTACTGCTATGTCAGGTCATCTTGTTCAGGGCCACAAGCACCAAGGCTGCTGTAGGGTTTAAAGCAGATGAAACTGAAGCCTCATGGTGACACTCCATCAAGCTTACCTGGAGGGACTCAGTGCTTCCTGTGCCCCACCACGCTCCTCACCACAGAGGGTCCCAGAATGGCAGGTCACTTTTTCTCTCTTTACTCACTCTGAAGGAGGACAGAGAAAAGGGAAGAGCTGGGGAGAAAAGAGTTAGGTACTGGTGATACAGGAAATGGGGTTCCTTGCTACTGCACCAGTAAATGGGGGTGTGATTTGTAGTAGGCTTTTTTTTGAGAAAAGTTTCAGATTCCTCATTACACCACCCTCTTCCATTTCTTGTGAGTCAGAACACATAAATCATGTTCCACTTCTTAGCTATGGATAAAAAAGAGCAGATTTCACCTGTCATTGCCTCAGCATTATTACTATCCTTCTTTGTTCTGTGTATTTCCTGAATACAGAAGAGAAAGACAGAAAATGTGGTCTGTGCTGAGCACTCTATGGGATGAGCTTTAATTACCTTCATTTTGTAGATACGCAAGTTGGGTCTTAGAAAACATGTACAAGGTCAAATACCTAGGAAGCAGCAGAGCTAGGGTCAAATCCAGTCTGTCTACTTGCAAAGTCTCTTTCTTCCAATATTCACTGCCCCTTTTATTAAGCATGGTCCCTTTTATTAGCATGGCAGTGCTATTTAGTTCTCCCAGTTGCTACTTAACAGTATTTTCTTTGTCTGATGGAAGTTTTGTGTTCTAATGAGGAAGATTGTCCTTCTAACTGTAATTTTTATGATGCTTGTTTTTCAATACAATTTTTCAATAGCTGTGCTTCAGCAGTATGCTGCAGTTGTTAGCTCTGCCACCATTGCAACAAAGACTGTCCTGGTGAACTTCAAGTGGAGCTCATTTCACAGCATCTCATAATCCTTTAGAAGTTGAAAATGACATAAGTAAATGAATTATTGTGTTTATGCAGCTGTAGTTTACAGTGTAAATCAACTGATCCCAGAATAGTCACGTATTTGCACAAACCTAAACTTTCTTTACATACACACACACACACACACACACACAAGTAAATCTTTGTTCCTCTTCCCTTGTTTCTTCCTATAAAGAAACCGTGTGGGAAAAATTTTTAAATGCCTTGTTTTGCCCTTTAAGGCAACTTTTCTTCTTACACCTGTCTATACACAAGTCCTGTAAATTAGACATGGGATTAAATTGTGAATAAAGATGGTTGATGGTTAGTGCATGGGTTGATAAACTCATGCACCAACAATTCAACCTCAGTGAATGACCAGGCTAAGTCCACGTGATAGTTAACCTCCAGTTGTGACCTTGACAGGGTGTAGAATCACCATGGAAACAAATCTCTGATCATGCTAGACTAGGTTAGTTGAGGTTGGGGAGCCACCCTAATTGTGGGTGAGACCATCCCATGGGCTGGATTCCTGGCCTGTGTAAAGAAGACAAAACTAGCTGAGCATCCAGCATTCCTTGCT
The DNA here is from genome assembly GCA_036346955.1 of Dipus sagitta. Lineage (NCBI taxonomy): Eukaryota > Metazoa > Chordata > Mammalia > Rodentia > Dipodidae > Dipus > Dipus sagitta. The sequence goes on along the minus strand of CM070784.1, from coordinate 75,903,325 downwards.
CTTATTTCTTCCTTCATGCTGTTGTGATGATGTGATACCGGCTTCCTGCTCCTGCTATGCTTTCCCGCTATGATGGACTCTACCCTCTAGAGCTGTAAGCCAAAAGCAAACCCTTTCCTTCCCTAAGCTGCTTCTGATCAGGTATTTTGTCCCAGCAACAAGAAATAACATAGTCTTCCTGTCCTTTCAATAGCTGATTTAAGCATTTCGTTATTTTTTTAAAATTCCACTTGATATAACCTTACAATTTCAAAAAAGAAAAAGAAAGGTGATGGAATATCCTTAAAGAGGACAAGAAAGAAATGTATCAGTAATTTCTGTATCAGATGCCTTGTTCCTAAACTGCCCTGAATGTCATACATGAAATATAAATTTCTTTATCACACAGGAATACCAAAGGGATTGGGCCTGGCCTTTGTTGTAGTTTTGACAAGGAAATTTGCACGAAAAAGAAAGTATGGTAGTATGCTGGACATTGAGGACATGAGAAGTTACATTCCAACAACCTAGAGAAAGCTAGAGGTCAAACTGCTTGAACAGACTAGCAGATAAAAGCTGAACCCCTTCCACTGTTCACAGGGCAGGCTTCTCAAGTGGCAAAGGGCTCTAGGAGGACTATGGCAGTTACTCCTGTGCTTATTGATGGGTGACTAGGTAGACATTAGGCTTGGAGGTCACTGAAGGACACCTCCCAGTTCCCTAGTAACATTATAAAGAAAACATCACAATTGTTCCTTCATAGCATTTACAATAGCATATGAAGGGGAAGAAGGTGGAAATTTCTAGGCTGTTTTGTTGAGAGAAAGCTAGTTTGATTTTTACCTCTTGCCCTGGGTCATGACATTCTAGACTATCCAAAACACAGGTCATGGTCCTCTCCTGTAAGAGTTAATCTCCTGGCCTAGTGAACACCTCTCACCTACAGATGTGCTGAGGAGGAGGAGGAATAGTTATCCTCTTAATGAGATAATGCACATAAACCCACAGAAGCCCCTCACTCAGTTATGCTGCTCATGTAAATTTTCTAACTTAAAAAGAATAACTTTTCCTTTCGTTCTCCTCATTGGATGCCTGTTGAAATACTATGCATGGTTGCTCTGATATTTTGGAGCTTTTCTACCTTTTTCTCAATAAATTTCCTTTGTCTTACATCTATCTTGTCATATGTGTCCCTTATTTTTGTGGTCATGAGAAAAAGGAATTGACAGTATTATCATCTGTAATAATGTTATTTGCTACCTTTTCAGACCTGTGGTTGAGCTAATCATTTTCATCTTATATCTGTTAGGAACTGGGATGGGGAAAAGCAAATTGGTAGCATAAACCTCCTCAAACATCTGATCTGCCTTCTATAGTTGTTACAGAACTAGTTATAAGCCTATCAATTCCTTTTAAGTTTCCCCCTTTTAAGTGTGATCAGCAGACCAATAGCTGTCTTTGAAGTATTAAGGAAAAAGATTTGTGTATTTTATGACATTTCAAGTGAACCTAAGAATGTTGATTTTTGAAACGGTATGGAAATGTCATTATTTTCCCCCCATTCAAAGTATCTGTCTGATAGTAGCAGACCTATTTGTTAAGATATCTTTAACAGGAAGCCAGATAAACTGCTGGCTGAGAGTTTTCAATTTTAAATGACAAGTATGATTCTTCTCCCCCTATTCATTTTTCCACAGTGTCAAAATACAAACATAAAGACTATGTTTCTTGCACACAAGAGGTATTGAGTACAAGTTTGTGGAATTAAAGAAATTGTACACATCAGGTTATCTGGAAAAGGTAGGCAAAGCAGTAATGTTCCACTTCTGTTCTCCTAGGAGATCTTTCCTGTGTGAAATACATAGTTCTGTAGCAGACAGCTTCAGGTTTACTGAGATGAACTTCCAGACCAGGCAAAGTTATGGAGAAAGGGATATTTATTGGAGCTTACAGATCCAGGGAAAGTTCCATAATGGCACAAGAAGCTGGCCTACCTTCACAGGCCCAAGCAGAGAGAGAGAAGCATAAGCCTAAAACGAAATGCCACAGCACACTTCAGGAACTCCAGCTAGGCACACTTTGCATATCTTTAGACTGAAATCTGAAACCCACCACCACACCTAAAGATCCAGCCAGTGACATTGCGTCCATCCAGGTGGCTGCAGAACAAACTACAAACAATAAAGAACTGAATATATTGGGGGCCATCTATTCAAACTACAACATTCCACCCCTGGCCCCCAATAGAGTTATAACCATCACACATTGTAAATTGTACTCAGTTCAATTTCAAAGGTCCCCACAGTCTTGACCAATTTAAGATATTAAGACCTGTAAAATCAAATAAGTTAAACACGACCATCAGCTGCTCCGGTACCGGCCACAGCGGCTTCAGGGCAGCGAATCCAGCAGCGGAGGCTCCAGCGGCTTCAGCGGCAGAGGCGGATCCCGCAGCGGCAGCACCAGCGGATCAGAGGCGGAGGACCCAGCAGCGGCAGCTCCAGCGGATCAGCGGGGGCAGACCCAGCAGCGGCATCTCCAGTGGCGGATCCAGCAGCAGTGGTCACAGCAGCGGCTGCTCCAGCGGCAGCAGCGGGGATCCAGCATCAGGGGCGCCAATCTGCAGGGCCACAGTTGCCAGGCTTGGTTTGCCCCACAGGAAAAGCCAGTACCCAGTTCCAGAAAGCAGAACAGCGGCCCAACATCCCAGCCAGCAACTTGACTGAGACCAAAAGCATCCAAAGAGGTAACTGGGATTGAACCAGGGAAGGGTCTCACCTGGTCACAAGCTGACTTGGATCCCTCAACAGACCAGAAATCTTAACTTCTTTGTTGATAGAGGATCTGGTTTTTATAATACCTAATCTTGCATAAATGCTCGGTGCTGTTCTTGACTGAATGTGTATAGGGTTTAGTTAAATTTTAGAATATACCTGTATTTTATTCCACTCAACCTATTTGAATACTCCCATAGCAGGCAAACTTAACCCCTAGGACCACGTGTCTAGATACTCTGAGAGTGGTAAGAGCCACACCTAACATCTTAATCTCCTACATAGAAGATATACAATATCAGATCAATAGATACAGCAAAGGATACCCAGCTAACTGGAAAATCTAAGCAGTAACTTAATCCAAGATGCAAAAATATATACATTATAACACAAGAAACACCAAAAACCAAGGCAATATAAATCCACCAAAAAGCATCAATGCTTCAGAAATGACCTCTAGTGAAAACGAGTTAGAGAAAATGCCTGAGAAAGATTTCAAAAGAATGATTGTAAATATGTTCAATGAACTCAAAGAAGAAATCAAAGGAATCAGAGAAGATACAGGACACCAATTTAACGAAATAAAGAAATCAATACAAGACATAAATAAGGAAATAGAAATAATGAAGAAAAACCAGTCAGAATTACTAGCAATGAAGAACACAGTTAATGAAATAAAAAACTCTGTAGAAAATCTCACCAGTAGAATGGATGAAGGAGAGGACAGAATATCTAAGCTAGAAGACCAGGTGGCAGATCTAATACAATCCAACAAAGAGAAAGACAAACTAATAGAAAAGTATGAATGGGAATTTCAAGATATTCGGGACACTATGAAAAGATCAAATATAAGAATTCAGGGTATAGTAGAAGGAGAAGAATTTCAATCCAAAGGTATAGTAGGCATCTTCAACAAAATCATAGAAGAAAACTTCCCCCAAATTGGGAAAGAGGTGCCAATGCAGATACAGGAAGCATTTAGAACACCAGCCAGACAAAACCTGGAAAGAACCTCTCCTCGCCATATTATAATCAAACTACCAAACACACAATCCAAAGAAAAAATATTGAAAGCAGTTAGAGAGAAAAATCAAGTTACCTACAAAGGCAAGCCCATCAGGATCACAGCAGATTACTCAACACAAACTTTCAAAGCCAGAAGGGCTTGGAGTGATGTATTCCAAACTCTGAAAGATAACAACTGTCAACCAAGGCTACTTTATCCTGCAAAACTATCCATTCAAATAGATGGAGAAATAAGGACATTCCATGACAAAAGCAGGCTAAAGGAGTATTTGAAGACAAAACCAGCTCTACACAAAATACTTGAAAGAATCCTCCATGCCGAAGAGAAAGAAAAACACACATATAAGGAACCTGGAAAACAACAAACAACACTCAAATACTAGTTAATATAAGAGAGCAAAGGTAGAACCAGAACCACAAAAAAAAAAATGGCGAGCATAAATACACATCTTTCAATAATATCTCTTAATATCAATGGCCTCAATGCTCCAACCAAAAGACATAGATCTGCAGACTGGGTTAAAAAGCAGGACCCTACAATTTGTTGTCTCCAAGAAACTCACCTTTCTACAAAGGATGGACATTATCTTAGGGTGAAAGGTTGGAAAACGGTGTTTCAAGCAAATGGACCCAGAAAGCAAGCAGGGGTTGCTATCCTAATAGCTGACAAGGCAGACTTCACTCCAACATTAGTCAAGAAAGATAAGGAAGGTCACTTTATATTGATTAAGGGCACACTCCAACAGGAGGACATTACAATCCTAAACATATATGCACCTAACATGGGGGCTCCCAAATTCATCAAACAAACACTGTTAGAACTAAGGTCACAGATAACACCAAACACAGTGGTAGTTGGTGACTTTAACACCCCACTCTCATCAATTGACAGGTCATCCCGCGAAAAAATAAACAGAGAGGCATCTGGACTAAACGAGGTCATAGAAGGAATGGACCTAACAGACATATACAGGACATTTCATCCAAATGCTGCAGAATATACATTCTTTTCAGCAGCACATGGATCATTCTCTAAAATAGACCATATATTAGGACACAAAGCAAATCTTAACAAATTCAGGAAAATTGAAATAATTCCTTGCATTCTATCTGACCACAATGGAATCAAACTACAAATCAATAGCAAGAAAGGATATAGAGCATACACAAAATCATGGAAACTAAACAATACATTACTAAATGATGAATGGGTCAATGAAGAAATCAAGAAGGAAATCAAAAAATTTATAGAGTCAAACAATAATGAGAACACAACATACCAAAATCTCTGGGACACAATGAAGGCAGTTCTAAGAGGTAAATTTATAGCTTTAAGTGCCTATATTAAGAAATTAGAAAGGTCGCAAATAAATGACCTAATGCTTCACCTTAAAGCCTTGGAAAAAGAAGAACAAGGCAAACCAAAAATCAGTAGACGGGAAGAAATAATAAAGATTAGGGCAGAAATTAATGAAATAGAAACCAAAAAAACAATACAAAGAATTAATGAAACAAAGAGCTGGTTCTTTGAAAGGATAAACAAGATTGATAAACCCTTAGCAAATCTGACCAAAAGAAAGAGAGAAGAGACACAAATTAATAAAATTAGAGATGAAAAAGGTAACATCACGACAGATGCCAGAGAAATTCAAAAAATCATAGGGACATATTATAAAAACATATACTCCACAAAGTATGAAAATCTGAAAGAAATGGATGATTTCCTTGATTTATATGACCTACCTAAATTAAATCAAGATGAGATTAATCACTTAAATAGACCTATAACAAGCATGGAGATCCTAACAGTTATCAAAAATCTCCCAACTAAAAAAAGCCCAGGCCCAGATGGATTCACTGCTGAATTTTACCAGACCTTCAGGGAAGAGCTAACACCATTGCTTCTTAAGCTTTTCCATGAAATAGAAAAAGAAGGATTTCTACCAAACTCCTTCTATGAAGCCAGCATCACTCTGATACCAAAACCAGGCAAAGATAGAACAAAAAAGGAAAATTACAGACCAATCTCCCTCATGAACATAGATGCAAAAATTCTCAACAAAATATTGGCAAACAGAATACAAGAATACATTAGAAAGATCATTCACCCTGACCAAGTAGGCTTTATCCCAGAGATGCAGGGATGGTTCAACATACGCAAATCTATAAATGTTATACATTATATAAATGGGTTGAAGGACAAAAATCACATGATCATCTCATTAGACGCAGAGAAAGCATTCGACAAAATCCAACATCCCTTCATGATAAAAGTCCTACAGAGACTGGGAATAGAAGGAACATATCTCAATATAATAAAGGCTATTTATGATAAGCCTACAGCCAACATATTACTAAATGGGGAAAAACTCGATGCTTTTCCACTAAAATCAGGAACAAGACAAGGCTGTCCACTGTCCCCACTTTTATTTAATATAGTTCTGGAAGTCTTAGCCATAGCAATAAGGCAAGAGACATGCATAAAAGGGATACAAATCGGAAAGGAAGAGGTCAAGTTATCATTATTTGCAGATGACATGATTCTATATATAAAGGACCCTAAAGACTCTACTAGCAAACTGTTAGAACTGATAAAAACCTACAGTCATGTAGCAGGATACAAAATAAATACACAGAAATCAGTAGCCTTCATATATGCTAACAACAAACACACAGATGATGAGATCAGAGAATCACTCCCATTCACAATTGCATCAAAAAAAATAAAGTACCTTGGAATAAACCTAACCAAGGAAGTAAAGGATCTATACAATGAGAACTTTAAAACACTCAAGCGAGAAATTGCAGAAGACACTAGGAAGTGGAAAAACATCCCTTGTTCCTGGATTGGAAGAATCAATATTGTGAAAATGGCAATCTTACCAAAAGCAATCTACACATTTAACGCAATCCCCATCAAAATTCCAAAGGCATTCTTCATGGAAATAGAAAAAACAATCCAAAAATTCATTTGGAATCACAAAAGACCTCGAATATCTAAAATAATACTGAGCAACAAAAATAAGGCTGGTGGAATCACCATACCTGATTTTAACCTATACTACAGAGCCATAGTAACAAAAACAGCATGGTACTGGCACAAAAGCAGACTCGTAGATCAATGGAACAGAATAGAGGACCCAAATGTAACCCCATGTAGTTATAGCCACCTGATATTTGATAAAAATGCCAAAAATACTCATTGGAGAAAAGACAGCCTCTTCAGCAAATGGTGTTGGGAAAACTGGATATATATCTGTAGAAGGATGAAAATAGATTCTTCTCTTTCTCCGTGCACAAGAATTAAGTCCAAATGGATTAAGGACCTTAACATCAGACCTGAAACTCTGAAACTGCTAGAGGAAAAAGTAGGGGAAACCCTTCAACATATTGGTCTTGGCAAAGACTTTCTGAATACAACCCCAATTGCTCAGGCAATAAAACCACAGATTAACCACTGGGACCTCATGAAAATACAAAGATTTTGCACTGCAAAGGACACGGTGAAGAAAGCAAAGAGGCAACCTACAGAATGGGAAAAAATCTTCACCAGCTATATATCTGATAGAGGATTAATATCTAAGATATACAAAGAACTCAAGAAGTTAAATAATAAGGAATCAAACAAACCAATCAAAAAATGGGAAATGGAGCTAAATAGAGAATTCTCAAAGGAAGAAATACGAATGGCATATACACATCTAAAAAAATGTTCTACATCCCTAGTCATCAGGGAAATGCAGATTAAGACTACATTGAGATTCCATCTCACTCCTGTCAGATTGGCTACCATCATGAAAACAAATGATCATAAATGTTGGCGGGGATGTGGAAAAAGAGGAACCCTTCTACATTGTTGGTGGGAATGCAATCTGGTCCAGCCATTGTGGAAATCAGTGTGGAGGTTCCTAAAACAGCTAAAGATTGATCTACCATATGACCCAGCTATAGCTCTCCTAGGCATATATCCTAAGGACTCATCTCATTACCTTAGAGATACTTGCTCAACCATGTTTATTGCTGCTCAATTTATAATAGCTGGGAAATGGAACCAGCCTAGATGTCCCTCAACTGATGAGTGGATAATGAAGATATGGCACATTTATACAATGGAGTTTTACTCAGCAGTAAAGAGAAATGAAGTTATGAAATTTGCAGAAAAGTGGATGGATCTGGAAAGAATTATACTAAGTGAGGTAACCCAGGCCCAGAAAGCCAAGCGCCACATGTTCTCCCTCATATGTGGATCTTAGCTAGAGATGATTGGGCTTCTGTGTGAGAAGGAAAAAACTCAGTAGCAGAGGCCAGTAAGTTAAAAAAGGAGATAGAAAGGGAAGAGAAAGAAAGGGAGGAGGGCTTTTATTAGGTTGGTATTGTATATATGTAAGTAGAAAGATTGAGAAGGGGAGGGGATATGATGGAGAATGGAATTTCAAAGGGGAAAGGGGGGAGGGTAATACCATGGGATTTTTTTTGTTATCATGGAAAATATTAATAAAAATGGAGAAAAAAAATCAAAAAAAAACACAGCAGGGTTTTGTTTTTCTTGGCTACAGCTTTACTACAGAAGAGCAAGGCTGATATTTAGGGGATAGATTAACTATTATGCAGCTGGTTATGCTTTTTGTATAATAGGTGCTATTTTGTTGTTTCTAGAACAAATTTATATAGGGTTATCTGTTTTAATCCCCTTAGTCTTGTGAGTTCTCAAGAAAGAGTTTAGTTCAAACATGTTAAAGACATGATAATGGACTATGTTTCTGAATATCATATGGACAATAAATGATAGACACCTACTAAACTCAAATTTTTCATCTGTTAGTCAAAAGGAATGGGAGTGTTTCAGGACATGTCCTTTTCTGGACTTCAAAATTGTATGCTCATCTTCATTAACACTTTATCTTGAAGAGTAATTCACAGACTTAAGCATACATCAGAATCATCTGGAGGACTTTTTGTAACATAGATTTCTGTGTGCCACTCCAGAGTTTCTGATGTCGGTAGGCCATAGTATGGGTCAAATAATGTGTACTTACAAAAGGTTCTGAGTGATACTGATGTTCCTAGTATCTAAATACACAGAGAACCACTGATCTCTGGGAATTGCCCTCATCTTGCTGGTAGTCTGCTGCTTCTGTGAGCATTTGCTTCTTTCAAATGATGTAGCCTCACTACAAGTTAATTATTCATTGGTTGCACTTTGCAGACAAACTGAATTTACCCCCAATCCAGGTGAAAGTAGACCAACCATTGTTAAGTTTTAGAGAAAAATGTATTTGCAACTTAGGCTGAAGGGTAAAATAAAGCATTGAAAAATTAAAAAAAAAATAAGTTAAACACTTCTAACATATAAAGGCACAGAGTAAACATTTTCAACTTGTATAATGCATAGCAAGGATAGACTAAAATAGTGCAAACTCAACCACCATCAAACAAACATCAAACTTCTATAGTTTAAGTCCAATACAACCAAAGACTGACAGTTTCCAGATTTTTCAATTCCACCCCTCCAGTTGGGCAGAGTATCCAGGGAATACTTCCATCTCAGGCCAACAGGGCACTCTATGGTAGCCCTTGTATTGTCCTGGTATATACAAAACATCTTTAGGTCTTCATGTAAACCACGGTCCATCTTTCAAAGGCTCTTTTAGCCTATCAGGGCATCAGGCCCTACCTCATGCCGCATCTCAGCAACAGCTCCTGGAACCATGTGCAATTCATGACCATGCCTCACATTTTTCATGTTTCAGAATCCAATACCAGGAGTACAGGACACAGTCATATTCTTAATTCACAGACAAAATAAATTATAACCTTGAAAAGCAGGTTCCTTCTCCAGTCAACTCTTTCCAAAAGTGTTTGTATTTCTATGATTGTCTTTCCTTAGGCATCCTTTCCATGGTAAAGCAATTGGACCATCTTCCTTAAGATTGCTAATGTGTTTGACAATAGCAGATTCAGTAACCTAAAACCAGTCTCAGTGCCTGTAATTTTAACTTGCTTGAGGTTTTCCAGCTTAAAATCTTAAATCTCTCAGTCCAATATCTCTAGCCAAGCACATCAGTCCATTACAAATTTAACCTTGATCAAACTGTCTGGGCCTGGACAGTAGGAGGCAGCCAGCCCTTATGCCAGTAGCCCAGTTCCAACAAAGTCCTCTGCAGTCTTTCCTTCCCCTTAGAAAGCTCATAAGCCAAGCCTCGAAGTTCAATGCTGTCTGCACTTAGCATTCTCAGACTGTCATCAGAATAGTCCATAAAACTTGGCTTACCACTCCAGACGACATCTTCAGTTGCAAGCACCAAGTCCATGCCTATTCCTCCAAAACAAAGGTTCCAAAAGATCAACATCCACATGGTCAGGTTTATCTCAGTCCACTCCTCGGTACCAAGTTCTGTAGCATACAGCTTCAGGTTCACTGAGATGAACTTCCAGACCAGGCACAGTTATGGAGAAAGGGATATTTATTGAAGCTTACAGATCCAGGGAAAGTTCCATAATGGCAGAAGAAGCTGGCCTGCCTTCACAGGCCCAAACAGAGAGAGAGAAGCATAAGCCTAAAGCCAAATGCCACAGCACCCTTCAGGAACTCCAGCTAGGCACACTTTGCATATCTTTAGACTGAAATCTGAAACCCACCACCACACCTAAAGATCCAGCCAGTGACATTGCCTCTAGCCAGGTGGCTGCAGAACAAACTACAAACAATAAAGAACTGAATATATTGGGGGCCATCTATTCAAACTACCACACCATCTTTAGCTTGCAGAGTCACTACAAGCACAGGATCAAGGCCATAGGCTTTTAGGACCACAGAGCTTAGTGCACTCCCAAATAAAACTTATGGATTTGCTGAATGGGGCTGGAGAGATTGCACAGTGGTTAAAGGCTCTTGCATATAAAGCCTAATGTCCCACTTCTGATTCCCCAGTACCTACATAAAGCCAGATGTTCAAAGGGACTCATGTGTCTGGAGTTCATTTGCAGTGGCAAAAGGCCCTGGTGCACCCATTTTCTCTCCCCTCTCTTTCTTTCTCTCTCTCCTTCCTTCCCTCCCTCTCTCAACTAAATAAAAATATGTACTTTTTAAACTCACTGATGCCGGGCTGGAGGGATGGCTTAACAGTTAAGGTGTTTGCCTGCAAAACCAAAGGACCCAGGTTTGATTCTCCAGGTCCCACATTAACCAGATGCACAAGGGGCCACACATGTCTGGAATTCGTTTGTAGTGGCTGGAGGCCGTGGTGTGCCCGTTCTCTCTCTCTCTCTCTCTCCTCTCTCTCTCTCTCTCTCTCTCTCTCTCTCTGTCTCTCTCCCTCTTTCTCTGTCAAATAAAAAAATATAAAATATTTTTTAAAAACTGTGTTTGTGCATGCCTGTAATCTAAGCACTTGGAATGCTGAGGTAGGAGGATCACTTTGAGTTTGAGGCCAACCTGAGACTAATTTCAGGTCAGCCTTGGCTAAAATGAGACCCACCCTTGAAAAACCAAAAAAAAAAAAAAAAACTTACTGACTTGTTCATCTTTGATTTCATAATAAATCTCACTAAACTTCAGCTTCTACCACATTAGAATTGGGCATCTACCACATAAGGTAATATCTTTGAAGAATTTGAACATAGAAAGAATTCAATAAATGACAATTAGTCTTTCAGTTTCGTCAATGATTCCATTTAAATTCTCCATAAATGCCCTTTTGCCCTAGCTTACTGTCATCTGGGTCATGTCTTTATGTGTGTTTATTCTTTTAAATATTTCTTAATTTGAGAGAGGGGAGTGATGCACCAAGGCCTCCTGGCACTGCATGCTCTTGGTTTGAAATCAAGGAAGCACACTCAGGGACTTCTCCCCTATTTCTCCATGCCAGACATTAGGCTTTGTAAGATCAGTTCATCTGGACTCTTAACACATGTGCCACTTTGTGCATCTGGCTTTCGTGGGAACTGAGGAATCAAACCTGGACCATCAGGCTTTGCAGGCAAGCACCTTTAACCACTGATCCATCTCTTCAGCCCTTTATTTGTGCATTTTCTATCAGTCTTAACACAAGGGCGTCTTCTTTCAACTGCTATTGGTTATTGCTACTAATCTCAGCAGGTAAGGGTGGCTGTGACTGTCAGACAATGTCATGTTTTATAAGGTGGCATGTCTCTGTGAAGAAGCTCAGATAATGGGCTGCTTGTCATAAGAGGGGCTTAGTCTAGGTTATGTCAAGGCCAATAGCCAGGTGCAGAAATGACTAGCTCCTAATTATTGGTTTATCTCTGTCACAAACTTTCCTGTGCAAAATATTCTTTTCCTTTTTTCCTTTTGTATTCTCTCCAAAGGGCATAATGCACTGTAAAAAATCTTTCTATGTATAATAACTGGTTTCTTCAAATAGCCTTAGGCTTGTTCTTCCCTTCTCTCTATCTATTAAATCCATAAAAGGAAGAAAGCAGGGGAATGGAATCTGAAATTATTCTTAGAGATTTAGGCCTGCAACTTTCCATGAAGTATTTATTTCATTGCTTATCCTTGGAAATTTGTTAGTTTACTGTCCAGAGAGCAAGAAATATGTAATTTATACTTACACATATACATATGTGTGTATATATATTTTTCTACATAGTTATTGTCTTGTATCACCTCATACCCCCACCCCCGGTCCCTATTTTTCTAAGGGTCCTTGGTGTTCACTGTGGAAGTAATTAGTGCCTCTGTTACCAATCTGTAACTTAAGAGTCCAGAGGAGCTGATCTTACAAAACCCAACGTCTGGCAAAAGGAATAGGGGAGAAGTCTGAATGAGCTTCCTTGATTTCAAACCAAGACAATGCAAAATGTTTAGACCTTCCATTGATATGCTTTCATTGCACATTGAGGATTTTACAAAGTAAAGCGTTCTGGGATGGAGAGATGGCTTGCTTACAAAGTCTGACAGTCTGGGGTTTGAGTCTCCAGAAGCCATGTAAAGCCAGATGCACAAAGTGGTGCATGTGTCTGGAGTTTGTTTGCAGTGGCAAGAGGCCTTGGTATGCCCATTCACTTTTTCTCTGCTATCAAATAATTAAATAATTTTTTAGAAAGAATTTTTTGTTTTAAATATTTAATTTAGTTTATTTACTTGAGAAAGAGGTAGAGACACAGCATCTAGAGGCATACCAGGGCCTGTGGCCACTGCAAATGAATTCCATATGTATGCGCCACCATGTGCATCTGGCTTATGGGGGTCCTGGGGAATTGAGCCTGGGTTCTTAGGCTTTGCAGGCAAATGCCTTAGCCACTAAGCCATCTCTCCAGCCCCTGTTTATTCATTTGTTTATTTTTTTGTTTTTGAAGAGCTTTTATGCCTGTTGCAAAGATCTTTAAAGTCAGGTGTCATTTGTGAGCATTTAAAATTAATCACAAAAATTAATCACATCTGAAAATTTTGTGCAAGCATCCTTATATGCAATGACTAATTACTCTGATTAAATATATCATCTTCTATAAAATAATATAGATTAAATTACACTCAGGAGGCTGATGCAGGAGGAATACAAATTTGAGATCAGCCTGGGCTACAGACTGATCTCCTGTCTTATCCAAACAAAACAAAAATTTTGGAGGCTGTCTAGCAGTGTGGAAATATATAAAATATTTTCTGTATAGAGCAACTGTGGGACACTTACTATAAGCAAGGCAGAAACACTCTGTATTAGTTACTTTTCATTTCTGTGACCCAGATCCAACATAAAAGCCAGAAGGAAGGACTTATTTTGGTTCATGAGTTCAGAGGGTCAGTTTATTGTCACTGGCTTCACCCAAAGTTTCCAGAACTTCCCCAAATAGCACCAGTAGCTGGGGAACAAGTCACCAACACAGGAACCTTTTGTGGAGTAGATTTCCTTTCCAAACCATAGCATGCTCCAACAGTGGGGAAGCACACTGAATGGCACACCATCAATACTCTGGGCCTGGCATTTGGCCAGATGAATTGTATGTGTGTGGGGGGGTGGAGAGAGAGTGTTTAGCAGCTTTGTTGAGATAATTCAAGTACCCAAAAGCTAACCCTTTTAAAAGTGTATATTTAGATGGTTTTTAGAATGTTTATAGAGTTTTTAAAAAATATTTTATGTATTTATTTGAGAGAGAAAGGAATAAAGAAAAGGAGAGAGAAAATGTAAGCATACCAGGATCTCTTGCCACTGCGCATGAACTCCAGATGCATGCACCACTTTGTGTATCCTGCTTTACATGGGTGCTGGGGGAAATGAACCTGGGCCAGCAGTCTTTGCAAGCAAGTGCCTTTAACTACTGAGCCATCTCCTCAGCATTGTTTATAGAGTTATACAATTAACATAATCATCTAATTTCAGAACATTTTTACTACCTTAAAGAGACTATAGTTTCAAATATCATATTAACTGTTCTGGGCCCCTTGCATTTTCATATAATTTTAATTTTTTATACAAGAAATGAACTTTATTTATTTATCAATGTCTGGAGATGTAAACGCTGAGATTTTTTACGAAAAAGAGAGGAAAAGAGAGAAAGAATTGGTGCACCAGGGCCTCTAGCCACTGCAATCAAACTCCAGACATGTGCACAACATACCTTGTGCATACACGTGATGTTGTGCACATGCGTCACCCTGTGCATCTGGCTTATGTGAGTTCTGGAGAGTTAAACCTAGGTCCTAGGCTTTGCACACAAGCACCTTAACTGCTAAGCTATCTCTCCAGCCCTGAGATTTTTATATTAGGTTGAATTTTTAGATCTTGTTGACTGTAGATCTGTTGACTATATCTTGATGACTGGAACTGGGGAAATGGCTCAGTTGGTAAAGTGCTTCCCATATATTCATGAAGACCTGAATTTGGTCCCCAGAACCTATGTTATAAAACAATAGGCTGGACATGGTGGTACACACCTTTAATCCCAGCACATGGGAACCAGAGTTTGGAGGATCACCATGAGTTCATGGCCACCCTGAGACTACATAGTGAATTCCAGGTCAACCTGGACTAGAGCAAGATCCTACCTTGAAAAAACAAAAAAAGAAAAGAAAAAAGATTATCAAGCATGGTGGTGCACACTTGTAATCCTAGCACCATGGAGGTAGAGACAGTTGAACCCCCAGGGCCTGCTGCCCTGTCAATGTAGCCTACTTGGGGAACTCAGGGCCATTGAGTGATCCTGTCTCACAAAAAGGTCAGGAGTATCTGAGAAGTGTTAAAGTTGTCCTCTGGTCTACACAAGCATATACATATGCACATGCACTTGCATATATACACACATGCAGCCACTCGTACACACATATAAAAAACTTAACCATTGTAGATCTCTTTGAGGTATTTATGTCTTCTTTTGTTAACTTTAGTAAGTCATATGTGTCTATAAATTTATTCATTTCTTCTAGATTTTCCACTTTGGATGAAGATAAGTTTTCAAAGTGTTCTCTCAGGAATGCCATCCACTTTTTTAAAGATAGAGCCTCACAATGGCCTGAAACTCACCAATTAGACTAGACTGGCTGGCCAGTGAGCTCCAGGGATCCTCCTGTCTCTGCCTCCCTGTGCTGGGATTATAGGCATGCACCACCAAGTCTGACATTTTACAAGTGCATTAGGGATTGAACTCAGGTCTTTCTGGTTTTGAGGCAAGAACTTTACTTACTGAGCTATTTTGCCAGCACCCAATGTACTGGTAATTTTTAAAAATCAAGAATCAATGTAACTGCATTTGGTTTTAGTACAATTATGCAAATGCTCCTGTTTTAGTCTCAAGCTGGTTGATATAGAAGTTGCTTTTGTGAAAAAGCACTGACTCCTCATTTGAGCCTACAGGGTGACTAATGTAGGGTGAAAGCTTGACATCACTGCCTTCATTGTGTCTGTCTCTTGTATTGGCTGGAGGCACAGAGATAAATCATTGTTGTTAACCTTTTCTTTTGAATTACCTTGGATGCCTGGAACAGAAGAACCCCACAGGGCATATATCCCCACCTCTACCCCATGTTATGGTAATTAAATAAGATAAAATAAAGTGGCTGCACCCTTGCACAGAAATTATCATCTTTCAGGAACTACACTTATCTTCAAGTGACAATGATGACAGTGACAGGAATTCTTCAGGAGTACTCTGAGGAACCTGAGAGAGTGATCCAGTAACTGGACCATACCTTGACCAGGACTGCTTAATGAAGCACAGCTCTTGCCTCATGCCACACTTCTTACTCTATTTAAACCTAAAATAAAAGACTTCATGGTCACTAGACTCCTTTGTTTCTCTTCCCAGTGATACCACATTAAATAAATCTTCTCTCTCAGCATTTTCCCATAACTTGCTTCTGTAATTGACCTATTGGGGTCACATGGCCAAGGCTAGTTGTGGGTGTGGGGCTGCTAGAGCACAGAGTTTTCAGGAATGGGCCTGACACATGTGTTTATATCCTCCCACAAAACACAAAACACATACTTCAATGAAGACACAGACCTTTCTCTGATGAAACAGGAACATTTCTTGTTGGATGCAGGAAGGACTCTGTTGTAAATACAAAGCTTAGGGATTTCCAGTGATTTACATGGCATGGTTTCTCGCGCCAGTCTGCCATGGACACCCATGAACAGGTGTGTTTTTCAACAAGTATAACTATGGATAGCAAGATTTGCAATGCCCACAGTGTTCACTGGTGGCACACTGTTAATTTCCATGTCTATGTTTTTAATAGTCATCAGGTAACTTGGGGAAAATGTATGAATTCTAACTCTTATGTATGTTAGCATCTTTCACCAGGCTAGCTGGCTCATGAACATCTAGTGCATTCTCCTGTCACCACCACACTTCTTGTTCTAGGCACAGTGAGACTACAAATACGTGTAGCACAGCATCTGACTTTACACAACATCTGGGGATCTGAACTCAGGTACTCATGCTTATGCAGCAAGCCGTATTCCCAGCCAACTAGCTTTCTTTCTTTCTTTTTTTTTTTTTTTTTTTTTTTTTTTGAGATAGGGTCTCACCCTAGCCCAGGCTGACCTGGAACTCACTTAGTAGTCCCAGGCTGGCCTTGAAATCAACAGGGATCCTTTTACTTCTGTCTTCTGACTGCTGGAATTAAATGTATGTGCCACCATACTCAGCCCATTAGCATCTTGTGAAGAGTAAAAATAACTTTTTCTTTGGCTAAACTACATAATTGATGACTCTGAAAAACTATTAATTTATATTTTTCTGAAGATACCTCTAAGTAAATAAAAGTGTGTGAATATGAGAATCTTGTTTATAGATTTACTTTAAAGTTTATATAATAATTCATATGTAACTGATTTAGTTGTCCTCTATGTAAAAAATGTATTTTATATATCCATAGCTAACCATAATTTTTGGTAGAATAGATAACATGTATTATTATTATTATATTTTTTTTGGTTTTTCGAGGTAGGGTCTCACTTTAGCCCAGGTTGACCTGGAATTCACTCTATAGTCTCAGGGTGGCCTTGAACTCACAGCAATCCTCCTACCTCTGCCTCCTGAGTGCTGGGATTAAAGGCATGCACCACCACACCCGGCCCATGTATTTTTTTAAAAGTTGAACAGTAAATAGACACTTCAATGATATTGAGAAGAAAGAGGGAGTAAGTAATGATGTGGAAGCATTCATAGACAAAAAATGGGAGTCAAGGGCTAGAGAGATGACTTAGTGGTTAAGGTGTTTGCCTTCAAAGCCGAAGGATCCTGGTTCAATTCTCCACGTAAGGCAGATGCACAAGGGGGCATATGCATCTGGAGTTCTTTTGCAGTGGTTAGAGGCCCTGGAACACTCATTACCCCCCCTCTCCCCCCCTTTCTCTCTCTCAACTACCTAAATAAATAAATAATATTTTTAAAAAATGGGTGTCAAATAGGCTGGTTGATTGGAATATAGGCCAAAGCCCTGCTAGCCAGAAAGGCTTGTGAATCAAGGAACACAGTCACTGTTAGAACCTGTTGAAATAGAAACTGGAACAATATGTTTGTAAGATGAGAAAAAAATGCATTAGCTTCTAAAACAGGAAACCTGGGAAATATCAAGTACTATCTGTCTCTGCCTTATTTTTTTTTAAATAGAAAACAAGAAAGGAAACGATAGGTTGAATTTAGTTTGTAGTGTTCAGAACCAAGATAAAGTCAGTATGAAGAGGTAAGGGGGTATTGGAGAGATGGCTTAGTGGTTAAGGCACTTGCCTTCAAAACCAAAGGACCTGGGTTTGATTTACAAGTACCCATGTAAAGCCAGATGCACAAGATGGCACAAGGATCTGGAGTTTATTTACAGTGGCTAGAGGCCCTGCTGCACCCACCCACCCTACCCCACCCCTCCTCTTTCTCTGTTGCTCCCAAATAAATAAATTAAATATTTTTTTTAAAAAAGAGGTGACAGGCACCATCAGAGGCAGGTGATGGCCAAAACATGAGGGACTAAGTGGCTAGGATACCTGGTTAACCTTTGCTGACTGCTGACACCAAACATGTGTCTAGGGCAAGAAGGGAGGTGCAGACAGGAGAAGCTTATGGGCCAGCTAGCCTGGTGAAAACAGTGGTGACAAAAAGTGAGACCCTTCCTCTGACAAGGTGGAAGGCCAGGACCAACATGCCTGAAGTTGTCCTATGACCTCCACACACTGGGGTACAAGTGTGGTCCATCTCTCTCTCCCCACCACTTTCTCTCTCACACACTAAAGATATATTGAAGTTCACTAAAATTAAAAATGTCTGTACTTCCAATGACATCATCAAGAAAGTGAGCACGTCAGGCACTGCACACACATGTAATCCCTGCACTTAGAAAGTGGATGCAGGAAGAGAGTTCAAGGTCAGCCTGTGATATGTAGTGAGATTATGACTCAAAAAAAGAAGGAGCAAGAGGAAGGGAACAGTTAGAAAATAAAGTGAAAATACAACCAGTGGAATAAAAAGTAAAACTTATTTGTGGATCATATATCTGATAAAAGGCTTTTATCAGGAATAAAAAATCAGCTCTTTCAACAGCAATGAAACTGTGAATTATTCAGTGAAAAACCTTTGTGACAAAATCAGTGAATAATCTGAATAGTCATTTCTCCAAAAAAAAAATTGTACATTCAACTGGATAATGAGGGGCTGGGGAGATGACTCAGTGGTTATGAGCACTTGTGGTTTTAGTATGAGGACCTGAGATTCCTAAGAGGAGATGCCTAAGTCTTGCTTTCTAGAACCCATGTAAAAAGCGGAGCATGGCCATGTATGTCTGAAACCCTAGTCTGTGGGGGGAAGAAGGTCCCCTTGGGTTCACTAACCAAAAGTGGCAGCTCCAAACTGAGGGGGAGACCCTGTCTCAAATAAGTATGTGGATTGCAATATAGAGAAGGGCACTCAGAGCTCTCCCCTGGCACCTTGCACAGACTCACAGGGCACATACACACATATCTGAATACACATGTATATGCTCCACACACACTTTACACTTCCAGCCATGCTACTCCTAGGTATATACCTACAGTAAATGAAGAGTCACTTGAACAAGCACTATACATAACCCAAAAGTGGACTTAACCCCAATGTCTGTTGCCTCTTAAGTGGATAAATAAAATGCAGTCCATTCAGACAATTGAGCATTATTTGATCATTAAAAGGATTAAAATGTTGGCATATGTTACAGCATAGGTGAACCTTGAAAGCTTTATGCTAAATGAAAGCAAACACAGAAGGCAATGTTGAATGATTTCTCTTACATGGAATCTCCAGAATACATGAGCTCACCCAGCTGAAAGCACACTGGTATTTGCTGTGGGTTAGAGGAAGAACAGAATACAGAGTGACTCCTAAGGAGGTCAGGTTCCTTGCTGGAATTTTACAGATATTCTGGAAATGGATAGGAGAGGTGTTTGTGCAATTATGTGAACATGCTAAATAGCAATGATCATTATAAAAGAGTGAATTTTAAGCCAGATGTGGTAGTGCATGCCTTTAGTCCTAGCACTCAAGAGGCAGAGGTAGGAGGGTTGCCATAAGTTAGAGGCCACCCTGAGACAACATAGTGAATTCCAGGTCAGCCAGGGCTAGAGCAAGACCCTACCTTGAAAAACAAAAAAAAAGTGAATTTTAGCAAATGTTATTCTTGCTAATAAGCAATATTCCTTAGGAAGTGGAGGCAGAAAGATCAGGAGTTCAAGGCCAGTCTTGGCTACATAGCCAGTTTAAGGCCAGCCTGTGTTACATGAGATCATGTCTCAAAAATAAATAAATGAATAAATTTAAAAACATAATACTCATAAGATTATCTTACAAAATAATGATAATGGCTGGAGAGATGGCTCAGTGTTTAAAGGCACTTATTTTCAAAGCCTGACTGTCAAAGTTCAATTTCCCAATGCCCATGTAAGGCCAGATGCACAAAGTGACCCATGTATCTTAACTTTGTTTGCAGTGGCAAGAAGCCCAGGTATGCCCATTCTCTGTCTCTCTTACCTCTTAAAAATAAATAAATAAAAATATTTTAATGGAGATAAGGTTAAAAAATACAGTGAGTAAGTTTCACAATTTAAAAACCCTCCTGGGGGCTGAAGAGATTGCTTAGCAGCTAAGATGCATGCTTGCAAAGCCAAAGGACCCAGGTTCAATTCTCCAGGACCCATGTTAGCAAGATGTACAAGGGGGAGAATGCATCTGGAGCTCGTTTGCAGTGGCTGGAGCCCTGGTACACCCATTCTCTCTCTCTCTCTCTCTCTCTCTCTCTCTCTCTCTCTCTCTCTCTTTCTCTCTCTCTCTCCTTGCCTATCTCTTTCTCTCTTTCAAATAAATAAATAAATAAATAACCCTCCTAGGAACTATCTCCACAGAGATGGTGGTAGACACTGAAGGGACTCAAAACTCATCAAAGTAGGAAACAAGAGGCTGTTGAGAGATTAACATTAAAGGAGATTTCTAGCACATCCTCCAAGGCTCAAGGAATATTGCAGAAGAGGGAGCAGAGTGCAAAGCTGTACTTTGGGATACTGTCTTCCCAACATGATCTGACCGGTGCATTCATGACCTTACAGTGGGTATGGATATCCCCACAAGATAAGCAATTCTTTGACCCCATCAACACTTTGAAATGGAGGACAAAAGGAATGAGACAATAAAACAGAGGAGGGACTACCTTGAAAGAGGAGGAGCCACAGGAGATGGAGGAGTACAGGGGAGATGGAGCGGAGGATAATGGGATGGAAACATTATCAAATTATGTGTGTGTGTGTGTGTGTGTGTGTATGCTGTACTCTAAACAAATTCTATTCAAATGCTCAACAGGAAACAATAAGAGGACTGCCATCATGTGAAGTCTACAGACTCTTTTCTGTAATGAGAATCTGACCTGTAGTCAGTGTTTGCTGTTCCTCATCCTCCATTTTTTTCCTGGCTCCTAGTACCAGGGACCTCCCTTGCTTTGCTAAGTGCTGGTACAGCATGATTCTTGTAAAGAGCCTAAGTTTCATTAAAGACACAGAGATTTAGATCATCAATCATGCAGTTCCCCTGTTCCTACCAACTTCACACTGGCTCTCATTATCTCAACGGCACATGGACAGTTTCTAGAAGGTTTGGATTGGGGGACTTTGCACATGTGGTGTCTGTACAAGATCCTCTGGGAATAATATTCATGGTCATGGAGAATTTCTCAGCTATGTAATTCTTAGCAAAATGTGTTTCACCCCTAGAGGATGAAGCAGCAAAACTGTTGTGGAAGGAAATTTCACAACATTCAGCAAGTACTAGCAGAGTCCCCTGACATTTGACCTAACACTACCACTTTACTCTTTAAACCTTATGCTAGCTGTGTGTGGTGGCACAACATGCCTTTAGTCTCAGACCCCGGAAGCTGAGGTAGGAGGATCGCTGTGAGTTGAGGGCAGCCTAGGGCTCCAGAATGGGTTCTAGGTCAGCCTGGGTTAGAGTGAGACTTTGCCTTCAAGAAATAAAATAACTGGGCTGGAGAGATGGCTTAGCAGTTAAGGTGCATGCCTGCGAAGCCTAAGGGCCCATATTCAATTCTCCAGGTCCCATGTAAACCAGATGCACATGGTGGCCACATTCAGTGGCTAGAGGCCCTGGCGTGCCCACATTCTCTCTCTCTCTCAATCTCTCTCTCTCTCTCTCTATCTAAGAAAGAAAGAGAGAAAGGAAGAAAGAGAGAAAGAAGGAAAATAAATAACTCTCACAAAGGAAATACTCCATACACTGAGAAAAACGATACGCATACAATGTTCTTCATATCATTTTTACCAAAAGAACGCAGGGAAAAGGTTAAATAAAAGCAGTACATCTCTTTGTATAAATCAAGTGATTACCAATGAGGACTACTATAAAGACTAGGAAGAAAATGACAAAAAAAAAAAAAACTGTTTAGGAGTAATGTAAAACAACAGGGCTCTGCTATTGCTGAGGGAGCCAGGTTACTTGGTGAAAAGTCTCCGTAGACTTTGAAAGTCATTTCTGGCAAATCCCCATCTACCCCTAATCAAGAGTTTTCTACAAACATTTTAAAGGAACGTTTTACTGTCAATGTGTTCTATACATATCATATGGCATTCCACAGGCTCTTCTGAGAATAAGAAATAGGCGATGTACTAAGATATTTCAATGCAGAACTGAGTTGAAGACCCAATTCTAAGTGGCCCAAAACAAGTGGTGGTGTTCAATTGAACAACTTGCAAGTTTTGTAACAAGAGCTCTCTGGTAGAGAAACTTAAGACCAATCACTGACTGGTATAGCATTTCTGACAGGTGTATTAATCACAGCATTTCATTTCCACACACCCACAACCTCACTTCACTCTTGCATACATAATGGATGTGATTAGTTCATAGTTCACACTGGTGAGTCCCCAGGGTAGATTCAGTTAGAGTCTTTGATTGATAGATCTCTAAAGTAGTTACAGTCTCACATTTCTTAAAAAACTCCATTGAGGAGGATTCTCTACTTCTACGATGAATATGAAGAAATTTGCCTTTTGTCATGTCTTTTCCTTACAGTATGAGGTCTATGAACCATTTTTTACCCATCATAGCTTTGAGGAATGGATTTTATAATTTGACCATGAATGAGTCCAAGTCTAGGGTACCCTAACTGTCATTGTTCATATTCTCAGGGTCTGCATTGTTTCTGCATCTTTAAATGTATTCAAACAATTATTCTCCAGCAATTCTGCTATATAGCTTTTCTTTCTTTCATCCACTTCAGACTTTTCATCTCCATTTGCCATTAGAATCACTTTTAATCTCTAATACTAAAATATAAATTAGTCTAGAAATATTATTTCCATGATGTCTCTAAAAATATTATTTGTGTGTGTGTGTGTGAAGGAGAGGGAGGCATGCACACGTGTGTGAGGGAGAGGGCAGAGGAGGCATGCACATGTGTGTGTGAGGGAGAGGGCAGGGGAGGTATGCACATGTGTGTGTGAGGGAGAGGGCAGGGGAGGCATGCATACGTGTGTGGGAGGCAGGGGAGGCATGCACACGTGTGTGAGGGATAGGGCAGGGGAGGCATGCACATGTGTGTGTGAGGGAGAGGGCAGGGGAGGTATGCACATGTGTGTGTGAGGGAGAGGGCAGGGGAGGCATGCACATGTGTGTGAGGGAGAGGGTGGGGGAGGCATGCACACGTGTATGAGGGATAGGGCAGGGGAGGTATGCACATGTGTGTGTGAGGGAGAGGGCAGGGGAGGCATGCACATGTGAGTGAGGGAGAGGGCAGGGGAGGCATGCACATGTGTGTGTGACGGAGAGGGCAGGGGAGGCATGCACATGTGTGTGAGGGAGAGGGTGGGGGAGGCATGCACACGTGTATGAGGGATAGGGCAGGGGAGGTATGCACATGTGTGTGTGAGGGAGAGGGCAGGGGAGGCATGCACATGTGTGTGAGGGAGAGGGCAGGGGAGGCATGCACATGTGTGTGTGACGGAGAGGGCAGGGAGGTATGCACACATGTGTGAGGGAGAGGGCGGGGGAGGCATGCACACGTGTGTGAGGGATAGGGCAGGGGAGGTATGCACATGTGTGTGTGAGGGAGAGGGCAGGGAGGGCAGGGGAGGCATGCACATGTGTGTGAGGGATAGGGCAGGGGAGGTATGCACATGTGTGTGTGAGGGAGAGGTAAGGGGAGGCATGCACACATGTGTGAGGGAGAGGGCAGGGGAGGCATGCACACATGTGTGAGGGAGAGGTCGGGGGAGGGATGCATATGTGTGTGAGGGAGAGGGCGGGGAAGGCATGCACACATGTGTGAGGGAGAGGGCGGGGGAGGGAAGCATACGTGTGTGAGGGAGAGGGCGGGGGAGGCATGCACACATGTGTGAGGGAGAGGTCGGGGGAGGGATGCATACGTGTGAGGGAGAGGGCGGGGGAGGCATGCACACATGTGTGAGGGAGAGGGCGGGGGAGGCATGCACACATGTGTGAGGGAGAGGGCGGGGGAGGCATGCATATGTGTGTGAGGGAGAGGGCGGGGGAGGCATGCACACATGTGTGAGGGAGAGGGCGGGGGAGGGATGCATATGTGTGTGAGGGAGAGGGCGGGGAAGGCATGCACACATGTGTGAGGGAGAGGGCGGGGGAGGCATGCATACGTGTGTGAGGGAGAGGGAGGGGGAGGCATGCACACATGTGTGAGGGAGAGGGCGGGGGAGGCATGCACACATGTGTGAGGGAGAGGGCGGGGGAGGCATGCACATGTGTGTGTGAGGGAGAGGGCGGGGGAGGCATGCACACATGTGTGAGGGAGAGGGCGGGGGAGGCATGCACACATGTGTGAGGGAGAGGTTGGGGGAGGCATGCATATGTGTGTGAGGGAGAGGGCGGGGGAGGCATGCACACATGTGTGAGGGAGAGGGCAGGGGAGGCATGCCCATGTGTGTGAGGGAGAGGGCGGGGGAGGTATGCACATGTGTGTGTGAGGGAGAGGGCGGGGGAGGCATGCACATGTTTGTGAGGGAGAGGGGGGGAGGCATGCACATGTGTGTGTGAGGGAGAGGGCGGGGAGGCATGCACACATGCGTGAGGAGAGGGCGGAGAAGGCATGCACACATGTGTGAGGGAGAGGGCGGGGGAGGCATGCATACGTGTGTGAGGGAGAGGGCGGGGGAGGCATGCACACATGTGTGAGGGAGAGGGCGGGGGAGGCATGCACATGTGTGTGTGAGGGAGAGGGCGGGGGAGGCATGCACACATGTGTGAGGGAGAGGGCGGGGGAGGCATGCACACATGTGTGAGGGAGAGGGCGGCGGAGGCATGCACATGTGTGTGAGGGAGAGGGCGGGGGAGGCATGCACATGTGTGTGATGGAGAGGGCGGGGCAGGCATGCACACATGTGTGTGAGGGAGAGGGCGGGGGAAGCATGCACATGCCACAATGAGCATACACAGGTCAGAGGGTAACTTAGTTCGTCTTCACCTTCCATCTTGTCAGAGGCAGGGTCTATCATTGCTCACTTCGGTTCTCTTGTCTCAGGCCCCTTCTTGCCATATGTGTGCTGACCTTAAAGATGCTCTCACTACAGCATCTAGATTTTTTTTTAAAATTTTTTTTTGTTATTTTTATTTATTTATTTGGGAGCGACAGACAGAGAGAGAAAGAGGCAGATAGAGAGAGGAAGAGAGAATGGGCGCGCCAGGGCCTCCAGCCACTGCAAACGAACTCCAGACGCGTGCGCCCCCTTGTGCATCTGGCTAACGTGGGTCCTGGGGAGTTGAGCCTCGAACCGGGGTCCTTAGGCTTCACAGGCAAGCGCTTAACCACTAAGCCATCTCTCCAGCCCAACATCTAGATTTTTGTGTGGGTTCTTGGGATCTGAACTCAGATTCGCATGCTTGTGTAGGAAGTACTTTATCCACTGAGTCATGTCCCAAACCCCAGCAACTTTTTGTTTCTTTGTTTGTTTGTTTTTGAGGTAGGGTCTCACTCTAGCCCAGGCTATCCTGGAACCTTGTAGCTTCAGGCTGACCCTGAACTCAAAGAGATCTTCCTACCTCTGCCTCTCAAGTGATGGCTTGTGCCATCACACCTGGTCCAGCAACATTTTTGAGTGACTAATGTGTTCCCTGCACTTTGCTCCAAAGATACAGTATTCCTTCTCTCATACAGCTTGTCATCTAGTAGGGATACCATAAAATTGTACCACTGTCAGGACTCTGAAGGGGAGGTCTATGGTGCTAGGAAGGCAGAGGATATGACCTAGTCATGGGAGACTTGTTTACAAAAGTGTACAGATGAAGGGTTAGCAGGGTTACTTGTGTGGATGGGGAGTGGAAGAAGACTGCGCAAAAGGAATCAGCTGTGTGTGCAAGCTTTGTCAGAGCAGCCGAGCACACCCAGATTCCAGCAAAGCCCGTGTGGCTGTGATACATGGTGCTGGGCACAGGTGTGGAAGCAGATGGGTTCAGTGGAGAACGAGTGTCCATATTAGTATTCACCTCATCCTAGGAGCAGTTACACTCTTCAATTATCACCATCATAGAATGGCAAGTGTTGATCATATATAACCATTAGAGTCATTATGAGCAAATGATTTTGTAGTTCCAACAGCAAGTTTTGACTAAAGCAGTTTTAAGTATAATACTTGCTGTTTGTATGCAATTTTTTCTGCATTTGATATTAAAGTATTTTAAAGTACTAAAGAATGTTTTAAGCTTCTAGTACCTACCACAATCTTTCATACTTAGCTCAGTAAATATTTGCAGAAGGATAAGAAAAATAGTGGGTTTGAAGCTACTATGTGAAGAAGTCATTATAAGAGCTATACTCAAAAATAAAAATAAATAAAGACCTATACTCTGTTATTCACCCACACATTTACTTTGGATGTAGTAAAAGATGGCTGGGGCTACAAACACTGCCTCAAATTGAAATACATATCCTTCAGCAAATCCTCACTACCTCTTCAGCTGCCTTCTGCCTTCTGAAAGGACCCCCCCCCTTCTCATCTATTGCACTGCTGTTACCTGAGTGGGGTGTTCACCAATGTAAGCCGAGTAGACAGTCATCCCACCTGTGTCAAAGACGTCTCTGGCAATAGCAATATGCACATGTGACACAGGAAGCTGCACTGCAATAGATCCCTCACTCCTGTCTGGTGACGAGGGTTTCCCCTTTCCCCGTAGTAATAGGGGACTTTATCACAAGTTCAGTAAAGCCTGTGATTCTAGTTAAGTCCACTTCTGTTCTGCAAACCTTTATGGGATAGTTTCTATGTGTGAAACTATCCTAAGTGAGCCAAGTGACACAAAGATGAACATGCTGCAACTCCAGCCCCTTTGAGGAACTCACAATTCTGTGCACAAATATAACTAACTTGAAGCAGATGGTGCACTTACTGTAGAAATTAGACCACAGAGCGCTTTGGGAGTGAATGTGACAGAAGTCAGGTTGTTGGTAAGGTTAATGGTAGATCTCTAGTCCCAACACACTTACATTTTGACTAAATGTGTTTACTCAGCCATATTCAGTGAACTCTAAATTTTGTACTTGATCCTTAAAATAAGATGAGATCATTTTTGCCTTAGAGGAGCAAGTAAAGAAAAGATACAAATAGGTCAGCATGAAAAATTGTGGCTGCTATGCTATCAGAGGTGTGTGTATTATTCTGAGGAGACAGAAGCCCAGAGCACAGGTGGAGCTCAGGCCATTTCCAGTCAAGGTGGGAGGCACTGGGCTAAACAAGTACTTGAAGAGCAGGACAGTGTCCAGACACAAAAGACTGTGTACTGTGTGTGGAGAATCCATGGGCAGAGCCCATGGATCCTAAGGAGTTCATGAGGCCTTCCTATTCAGCCTTCCTTCAGAACCAGGCACGTTTGGGAACTTGCAAGGAATACACAATCTAGAGACTAGGGACATGGCTCAGCAATTAAGGGCACCAGCTTGCGAAGCCTGCTGGCCCAAATTCAATTCCCCAGGACTCTTGTAAAGCCAGATGCACAAAGTGGTTCATGTTTCTAGAATTCATTGATTCTGATTTTCCCATTATCTCTCTCTCTCTCTCTTTCTCTCTCTGTGTGTGTGTGTGTGTATGTCTGAATCCCTCAAAGAAATGGAAGGAAGGAAGGAGGGAGGGAGGGAAGGAAAGAAGGAAGGAGGGAGAGAAGGAAGGAAGGATGGATAGAAAGAAGTAGGGAAGGGAGAAAAGAATGAAGTGCACAATCTTGAAGTCCACACCAGAGTCTGAATCTCAGCAAAGACACTATGACTTGTGCACATATTAAAGTAGGAGTAAAGAGGTAAAAGTGAAACTATCCTGATGAATGCAGAGCATGTGACTATTCTCTCCATCTCAACTATTTGGTTTAAAAAACCAAAATAGAGCTGGGAGATAGCATAGTCAATAAAGTGTTGGTCTTGCAAGCCTGAGCATCTTCTGAGTTTGATCCTCAGAATCCACTTGGTTGAATGCACTTATAATTCCAGTACTAGAAAGACAGACACAGGAAGATCACTAGTACTTGCTGGCAGCCTAATTGGAAAGCTCCAGGCCAATAAGAGATCCTGTCTCTAAAACTCCAAAAAAGGTGGATGCTATTCCTAAGGAACAACACTTGAATTGTCCTCTATACACACATATGTGCACCTACACACACATGTGTCTGCATAAGTATGAACATGCACATATATACACACGAAAAAGTCAAAGGATAGCAGATAAGAAACTCATATTTTCACTTTTATAATTACATTATTAAATCTAATAAGGGGTTATATGTCCAAATAACCAGCAAGCTTTGTACAGTGGCAGTATTATAAACAATTAGGCTTATTTGGGACATGATTATTGCTAATTATAAACTTTTTCCAAATAAAAAGTGCAAAACGAAAGTAGAAATGAAATTAGAAAAATAATGTGAAATGAATGAAAATAAAGTGTAATATACCAAATTGATAAAATAGATATAATCACTGCTTAGAGGAAAAATTATACCTGTAAAAGCCTTTATCAGGATAAAAAAAAAGCCAGATATGGATTTGCATGCCTATAATCCTAGCATGAAGAGCTGAGGCCGGTGGATTATATGCTTGAAGTCTACTTGGCTACATAGTAAGAGCCTGTCTCAGAGGCTGAAGGAGAGGGAAGAAGTCCAAGTAACAACTGTCCACATTAAGAGCTGACAAAGGAATGCTGCTAAAGAACACTGATCAAAGGTTGGCCAACTAGCCTAGAACAAGCTTAGGAAGGAAGTGACAGCGATTAGAGCAGATATGCATGAAATGGATGGAGAAGAGAAAAATAATATTCTAAGTATCCATGAAACTAAAAGTTGGTTCTTTGAGAAGATCAACAAATCTGACAAGCTTTTAGCTTGGACAGTGATTTACCCTTCTCTGGCAGGACATTGGCTGACCACTATAAAATATGCTTTACAGCTTTTTCATCTCTTTCACCTTCAATACTGGGGATTTAACCCAGGGCCTTACATAGACAAGCAATCCACTACTGTGCCATGTTGCCACATGTGCCCTCATCCTCATAGAGCTGGAAATACAGACTTTATTGCCAGCCCACTTTTGCGTTCAAGTGTACTTTTGAGATTTAAAAATACTTGCACTGTTTTCACCTCTTGACATAGCCTCTAACATGATCTTTAAAACTTGTGGAGCTGGGATTGAACCTAGGGCCTATGCACAAACTAGGTAGACCTCTACCACTGGATATATTCATCAGTCCCAACTTTATTTTCTGTGAATTCATGAGTAATTACCTAATAATTTTAGGTGGTAGACATTGAACCCAGAGCCTAAGTGCTCTGTCACAGCCTCTAATCATATTAAGACCTGTATTAACTTATTTGCAGAAAATGAGTTGCATCATATTCCCACACAATAAAAGGCTGAAGAAGTTAATGCTAGTGTTATAGTCAGTCTAGTATCCTCAGTTTAGTACATACATAATGCATTGTTAGTTACAAAGGCCTTCGACACTATTACCGCAGTGCAGGGACCCTGTCCAACTGTGGATAATTTGCCACATAGGCAATTTTAAAAAAGCACCAAAGGCAAATGTTTATTGAAAAACTATTAAAATCTTGTTGTTATACAAAACTGGTATTATGATGATGATTGGGTGAAAAGAATCTATTTTGAAAAATCCTTACAATCTTATGGTTACACATGGAAAGGACAAGATCATGACTGGGTGAAGAGAATCTAATAAGAACCCTTCATTGCCTGTCAGCTAATGCTCAAGCTCACATTCTGAGATGACATGCTACTGGGCTGAAAGGAATGGATGGTTAGTTTTCATCCTTCTCCTCAGTCTCTACATCAACACAATCTATAACAACCTCCTCATAATCCTTCTCTAGTGCTGCCAGGTCCTCTCAGGCCTCAGTAAACCCTCCTTCCTCCATCACCTCTCCCACATACCAGTGAATGAAGGAACACTTGGCAAACATCAAGTCAAGTTTGTGGTTCAGGCAAGACCAGGCCTCAGCAATAGCTGTGGTGTCATCGAGCAAACAGACTGCACACTGTACTTGGGCCAGGTCTCCACCAGGTACTACAGTGGGAGGCTGGTAATTAATGCTCACCTTGAAGCCTGTGGGACACAAGTCTACAAACTGGATGCTGTGTTTGGATTTCATTGATGCAATGGCAGCCTTGACATCTTAGGGCACCACACCACTATGGGATAGCAGGCAGCAGGCCATGGATTTACCTTTGTCAGAGTCCATTTCACCATCTGGTTGGCTGGATCAAATCAAGCGCTGGTGATCTCTGTGACAGAAAGTTTCCCAGCAGAGATCACAGGAGCATATGTGGCTAGTGGGAAGTGGATATGGGATAGGACACCAGGCTGGTCTGGAACTCTGTCAGGTCCACGTTCAGGGCTCCATCAAACCTGAGGTAGGCTGTGATGGAAAACATGATAAGGCTAATAAGACAGTTAAGGTTAGTGTTGGTGGGGGGTTCGACATCTAGGTTTCTAGGACAGATACCATGGACAGCTTCATTGTCTGCCATGAAGGCACAATCAGAGTGCTCTCATAAGGCTCTACCATAGTGGTAGAAACTTGTGGGGGGCAGGGTAAATGGAGAACTCCAGTTGGACTTTTTGCCGTACTCAACAGAAAGATGTTCTGTCAGCAGGGAGGTAAACCCAGAGCCAGTTCCTCCACCAAAGCTTTGGAAAACTAAGAAGCCCTGAAGACCCAAGCACTGGTCAGCCTGGGGGGAAAGTAACACACAGCATTTTACTTCCAGGATGTGTTTTATTACTTACTACTATTTACGATTTCTTTACATCATGAGCAATGTCCAGCTGATATGAACGTGATGACTTCTACAGTAGACCCATCGCAGTTGTCCCACAACCTAGGGACCCTTTGGGTAGAGGTTCAATCAATAGTAGCCTAGTTCACACTCTGGCAGGTGCTAAGGAGTGAATGCTGATGAGACACACACACAGGGCACCCGATGAACTTTGGATACATGTACCACTTTGTGCATTTGGCCTTACACGAGTATTGAGGAATTGAACCCAGACCATCAGGCTTTGCAAGCAAGCACTTTTAACCACTGAGCGATCTCTCCAGCCCTGTTGTACTCCACTTTAAATATACATTTACTTAAAGCATTTACTAGCTTGTGGATTCAGTCTGGCAGGGTCAATGATCTCTTTGCCAATGGTGTAGTGCCCCCGGGCATAGTTATTGGCAGCATCTTCCTAGCCAGTGATGAGCTGCTCAGGGTGGAAGAGCTGGCAGTAGGGGCTGGTTTGAATTTCATCTGGAAAAGGGAACAAAACCAGCCACCCATTATTATCAACCTCACAAGCCTGTCACCCTGCAGGGCTTGAGGGGAAACAAAGAGGCTATGTGATCAATGAAGGAAGACCACAGCAGAGCTCCTGGCCAACTTACCAATGCCTGTGGGTTCCAGGTCCACAAACACTGCCTGTGGGGAGCGCCTGCCTGAGCTGGTCTCGCTGAAGAAGGTGCTAAGAAGTGATCTTCCCATGTGCTCTTGTCAGGCAGCATCTGGTCATCTGGCCAGGTGCCGTGTTCCAGGCAGCAGAGGTCCCAGGAAGAGTTCAGTCTGGACTCCAGCCTGGCGAACGTGAATTGAGATGCACTGTCACTGTGGGAAGCAAACGAAACCCACAAACTAACCTATGAGCAACGAGTGAAAAAAATAATCCTCATGTAATCTTAATGTTAACACATTTCATTAGAAAGGAACTGGAGTTGTATGTAGCACACTGATGGAGCATTTGCCAACCCCCAGCATCACACACACCCACGGACAGACAGCTTGCTCAGGGTAACAGGAGACACATCCAGCAGGAGAAAAATGCAAGGGCAGCCTTCACTTCCCACCCCAGTGTGATATCAAGGAGCAAATGAGGACAGAGCCTGTCCCAGCATTTGGCTGCAGAAGACAAGGGAAGAGCGAGGAAGGGTATGGCGAGGAAAAGACCTTTGGGTTTTAAGGCTGCAAGTCTGGGAGTGTAGCTCTTAAAACTCCAGCTAAGTGGAGGGGAACTGGTATCTCATCATCCCACCCAGAGTTGGAGAAATCTGCATACTGTTTAATCAGGTCTAGGCCATTCTCCACCAACCCAGGCCCCACCTATTCCAGCCCCTCACCTCACCTTCAGTTCTTTCAGTGCATGCTGTGGATCCCACCCTCTTACCTAGAGGCCCCCAGTTCCTCTGCAGCTCCTTTCCCCACTTTCCCTAGATGTGGCCCACCCACCATGGTGGCTGCAGAATTGATCCATCCAGGTCCCAGATAGCTTACAGAAGAAGCTAAGCATCCACCTAAGGACCCGGTGAGGCCTCAAAGGCCAAGAAGCCACATCCATGCCCACACAGGTGTCCTGTGGCCATTGCCCGCTAGGGGGAGCCTATTGACTCTGGCTGCGTAGAGCAGAGGGCTGAGCTTTGCCCCTGCAACTGTGGCCTGGAGTGGTCACACCTGCAGGCCACATACCAGGGCTGCAGGATGGCAGATAGCACCAGAGACTTGATTCCGACTGGATTATTAGAGGTATTATTTATTTATATATTTAAGTTTATTTTTATTACGTGAAATTTTTTGAGATAGTGTCTCACTATATACCCAAGTTGGCCTCAAACTCATGGTCATCCTCCTGCCTAAGCCTCCCAAGTATGCACCACCAGACCTGGCCAGTTGTATGACTTTAGGTCTGTGGACAACTTCCTTAAACACACACACATATATAATATATTAATGAGCATTAATATATTAATGAACATGATTAAGGGGGCAGCACAATGGAGGTCTTTGGAAGCCCCCAAGGGACTAGAATTGGGATATACAGCCATCATTAAATCACCAATTCTTGGAAACATGGATCTTCTGGGAACTTGAACTTGGCCCTGCTCTAGGCATTAGCCATGTGTTCCTTATTCTGCATCTTGGTGTGGATGGACATGATGACTTGGCCATTGTGGACCACTCACTGTGCACTGGGGATTCCCAAAAGCATCCTGTGTACACACCTGGGGCACAGATTGGTGACAGCAAAAGACATCAGAGGTGTGAACATCTGTGTCTCCATAGTCCCTTAGTGGAATCCGCACAAGGCATGACTGTGCCCAGCAAGGAGGATGCTGAGTGAGACAACCTGGGTGACCTAATTGAATGTTCCAGGTTGAACTTCATTTGTGGGTGACAATCACTGTCATCTTGGAATTACTCTTCTTCATTCATTCAATCCCATTAATAAATTGTGCCTGCTTATCCAGGTGTGATGTCTCACATCTATAATTGGGAGACTGAGAAAGTCAGATCATTGTAAGTGTAAGGCTTGCCTGGGCTACAGGGTGAGTTCCAGGTCAGTTTGGGCTAGAATGAGACCCTGCCTCAAAAGAAAAGAAAATCCAGCTTTATCTTCAAATTAGGCCCATCATTTTTATAAATCTGCCTATTATTTCACAGTTATTATAGAATTTTAAAATACCTCGTATTTTTATTTACTTGTTGAAGTTTTCTCCCATGCTTCTTTTAACCAAAGTTAATCTTGCTCCTTGTTGGTAACAAAAATACCTAAAATGATCAACTTCAGAAGAGGAGGAGTTTATTTTGGCTCACAGTAAGAGAGTTCAGCGCAGTTGCATTTGGACATCGACAGTGGAAGTCACTGCTCACCTCCTCATGGCAGTGAAGGAGACAGCAGGATGGGCTTTACCCCAGTCTCCCCTCCAAGGACAAGCTCACACTAACACTGCACCTCAAGATTCTCCCACCTCCCAATCAGGCCACTGGCTGGAAACTGAGCCTGAAACTTGTGAACCCTTGGGGGGCATTCAATAGACCAACCATTGTAGCTACCCTTCCCCAAACCACTTTCTCCCATTATTTCTCTTGCTAAAAGATCCCCATCTTTTTTTTTTTTTTTTTTTTTTTTTGGTTTCTTGAGGTAGGGTCTCAATCTAGTTCAGGCTGACCTGGAATTCACTATGTAGCCTCAGGGTGGCCTTGAACTCATGGTGGTCCTCCTACCTCTGCCTCCTGAGTGCTGGGATTAAAGGCGTGCGCCACCACGCCCAACAAGATCCCCATCTTTGAGGAGTATCCATGTGCTCAGTCTCAAGGTACAAATCAAGGCAAACCAACTTTCCTTCTCTGACTACTTGCATCCCCAGTCTCCTTCAGCACTGGTCCTAGTGCTGACCTATGGGACACACATCTATGGTCTCCTGGCGATGACTTTCCTCCGTGATGAATGTAAATTACTCCCTTAAGGACTTCCCCTGTGTGTTTGTTTTTTTAAAGGAAGCACTCACCATGTTATCAAGGCTGGCCTCTAACCTGTTTGTGATCCTCTTGACTCAACCTGCCAAGTAGCTGGGATTACAGGTGTGCACCACAGCATCTGGCTGAAGAAACCCATTGTTGCTTTTTAAGGTTTCTTTTTTAATTAATTAATTAACTTATTTATGAGAGGGAGAGAATGGGTGTGCAAGGGCCTCTAGTCACTGCAAATGAACTCCAGACACATGCGTCACCTTGTGCATCTGGCTTTATGTGGGTACTGGAGAATTAAACTTGGTTCCTTAGGCTTTGTGGGCAATTACCTTAACCACTGAGAAATCTATCCAGCCCACTCCTGTTGCTTTGATCCTTTTACTTACACTCTGCCTTTAGAAACCTCCTATGCATTGCCTGGAGCCAACCTTGACCCATGTGAGTCTCATGAAAACAAAAACAAAATTGAGGAGATGTTGACCCGCTGTCTGGTGGAGTGAAGCTGCTGAGCCTATCCTAACTAACTGCTGAGCCTATCCTAATTGCTGAGCCTATCCTAACTGCCTTCTGCACATTTACTTGGGAAACATGAAATGTCCTTATAACTCAGCCACTTACAACAACTTCACCTCCAGTAACTACAATGCCTGGCACACAATAGTTCTCAGTGTTTCATTGATTGCTGAATATTAAACTTGATGATTAATTGGTCATGACCATTAGTCAATTTTATTTTTTGGAAATGTGACATAAATGGAGGTTAGTTTGTAGGTTTCTGTTTTAAACAACTGTGTGAGTGTCATTTTCCACTGATACCAGAATATTGAAGGAAGAAGTAGGTATGGAGTGAGTAGGGGGACCATAGAAGCTAACAATTCAGACACATCCTGAGTATGTATCTTGTGGTGCACATATTGCATCAGATGTCTGTTATGTGGACATATATGCAAGCTTGGGGAGAGGAAAGAAAGCTAAATTTTTGGAGTCTTTAGCATGAAGTGGCTATTATACTATGGAAATGGATAAAAGCACTCAAGGGGAGTGTACAGAGTTGGGAATGGGGTTAGAGAATCTGGGGCTCCACAGAATGATCACAAAGTAGAGTCAAGGATTTATAAAAGGAGTCCAAGGGAAGCAGTCTGAGAAGGAATGTCAAAGAGGGAGAATGGGGACCTCACAGTCCAAGGAGGGAGAATTTTGTAGTACAGTGTCAAATGCTACCCAGATACTAAGGGGACTGAAGGCTTCAATGTGTCCCATTTACTATATCAAATAATAGGACTTCTATTTTTATCAGTTTTGTTGTTTTAGAGACAGAATCATGCTGTGTCACCCAGGCTTGCCTGGACCTTGCTGTGTAGCTCAGGCTGTCCCCTAACTCATGATCGTCCAATTCTGGGATTACAGTCAAGCATCATCATGCCCAGGTCAGATTTTACTTGCTGACATATCTGTATAAACTACTCATTTATGAACATCAGCATAAACGGTGTCCAGAAACTATGCTTAATGGGAGACTAGCAGTTGCTCCAGGAGTAGCTCTTCTAGCACTCAGTCTCATAGTTGCACTTGGCAGGGAAGTCCTGGACACACTCACCTTCATGTCAAGCATTTCTTGGCCTCCGTGCTTCATCAAAGGTGTGTGGTGGGCCCAGTCACCCAGTGCTTCTCCTGGATCAGACTGAGGGCAGGGACTCTGACAAGGAGCACAGCCACAGCCACTCACGGATGCAAAGCTCTTGTTGACCTGATTTGAGACTCTAGACATTCTTGTCCCAGGTTGGTAGGCTTCAAGTAACTCTCTCCTTCAGAGCCTTCTGTCTGGCATATAGCTGCTGGACATGGGGCACATCAGGCAAAGGTTAGTCGTGCTAGTGGACACAGCAGGGGAGAGCACAGTTCATTCTTCACAACCCTCTCATGTGCTGTCCTCACACTGAGATGGAAATAGTGTGCTTGCCAATAAGGCTAGGCTCGCTGGTGGCCATCATTCTGCTGCTTCCTCCTGTTAGAATTGTCCTCTGTGTCTCTGCTGCCTGCCTGGGCAGAGCAGATGTTTATTGAGAGATGTTTATTGGGGAATGAAGCCCAAGACCTGATGCATGCTAAGCAAGTGCTACACTCTACCACTGAATTACACTCCTAGCCATGGTGTCTAAAAGCACTTTATTTATTTATTTATTTATTTATTTTTGGATTTTTGAGGTAGGGTCTCACTCTAGCCCAGGCTGACCTAGAATTCACTATGGAGTCTCAGAGTGGCCTCAAACTCACAGTGATCCTCCTACCTCTGCCTCCTGAGTGCTGGGATTAAAGGCATGTGCCACCACAACTGGCTTTTTAAAAAAAAGCACTTTATTTTATAGTTGCTTTCAGTTTTCCTGAAAAGTGAAGGGAAGCTAGAAAGTGTTCATATATATCCCTTGCCCTTACATATGAGTAGCCTCATCCATCATCATCTTCCTGCTTGATAAATCTACATTCCACATTCTTGGCAATCAAAAACCAAGGTTTATATTATGATCTGTTATTGGTACATTTGGTAGGCTTTGATAAGTATGTGGTGACCTGTGTCTAGTACTATAACATATTTATTATATCTGGTGGTTTCACTGTGCTGAAAATCCTCTAGGTTCTTCTGATTCATATAAGGTGGGGTTGTTAGAAGGTGATTGCATCATGGATACTTTGACCTAATTAATGGAGGAAGTAATCCATTGATGGAGTCATGATGTGATGGCATTATGGAAAGGTGGTGAAAACTAGGATTCGAAGCCTAGTGTGAGAAAATAGGCCACTGAGGACATGGCTTTGAAGAGTGTATATTGTCCTCGGACCCTCCTGGTCTCTCTTTGCTTCTCTTTACCATAATGTGAGCAGCTAGAGATAATAACATCGTACTTCCATCCTATGGAAACTTTCAGATGATATTGTTGTGTTGGTGAGGATAGGTTACTTCACTTGGATTTTTTGCTCTTTGGGGATGGTGACATGGGTTTTAACAAGAAGAAGTTTAATAAGTTAATTGCATTCAGAACTTGAGCTGAAAGTTTGCTTTCATACCATGTGTCAAATTTGCAATTCTTACTTTGTCAATGTGAAACTTACAAGCCCAGGCAGTCTAACTCAGGAAGGATCTGCATTTCTTTCTTCATAAGAGCTTTGAATTTGCATTTACAATGCTACACATTTAATCCAGGAATTGTGTTGTGATTATTCACTGCCCATTAATCAGTTTGCCCCCTTAAGAAGTGACAAATGGTAGTCCCTTTCAAGTTTCAAAGAGGCTACTTTAATCTGGCCTTGTGTGGCTTTGTTAGGGAAATCAAAAGCCCAGAGTTGTTCTGAGTTTTCTCTGGTTGCTCAGAGGTCATGGGAAAGTAAATGGGAGAGTCACAGCATGATCCATCATTGCCTCACACACAGGGGCACCTGGGAGCAGCCACTCTCAGACTCTGTGAAATGGTCCTGTCACAAGCCAGTGCAGTGGTGGCTTCCAACAGGTGAGGTGGTAAGTGGTCACTCCCTGGGTTTACAGCTGTGTCTGCCTGGCATGACAGAAGAGAAAGAGGGTGAAGAGGATTTCCCTTTCATTTCCTGTCTGCCTCAGAGAGACACAGTCCCAGGACCTTCCCCTTTTGTCCCTTTTGTGTATTAGCAGTAAAGGCTCAATGAGCTGTTAACATGGATTGTGGGGTAAATTTTTATTTTCTGATAATTTCATACATGTATATAGTGTATTTTGATTATCTTACGCCCATTACCCTCTTATCCCCCTTCCACTCTTGCAAAACCACTTCTTCCCGACCAGTGTCCTTCCTACTTCCATGTCTTTATTTTGTGTGTGTGTGTGTGTGTGTGTGTCTGCACGTGCGTGCACGCACACGCACACACGCGTGCACTCATGTTCCACTGAGTTTAATTCTGGTTGCTTGCACGAGCATGGTTGATGGGCAACTTACCAGAGGCTAAACCTCTGATAAATAAGACTCACCTTCCAGCAACCATTAGCTGTCAGTAACTCCTCTGCGAGGGGTGGGGCCTCCTGAATCCCTCCTCCTTTCGTGATGGAGTGTTAGTTGGGCTCAGACTAGTACAGGAAACCACACAGCTGAGCTCATGAGTGAAACAGTCATGGGAGTGTCCAGAGGACAGCATTAGCACTCATAGCTCTCCTCATCCATCTGGCTCTTATATTCTTTTTGTTTTAAAATTAACTAAAATATTTTT
Source organism: Dipus sagitta (assembly GCA_036346955.1). NCBI lineage: Eukaryota > Metazoa > Chordata > Mammalia > Rodentia > Dipodidae > Dipus > Dipus sagitta. Next base: position 75,864,592 of record CM070784.1, on the reverse strand, counting down.
ATTTATATGAGAGATAGGGAGAAAGGTGAAGACAGAAAGAGAGTGAGAATAGGCATACCAGGGCCTCCTGCCACTGTGAACAAACTTCAGATGCATGGGTACTTTGTGCATCTGGCTTTACATGGGTACTAGGGAATCAAACCAGTCAGGCTTTGAAAAAAAGTGCCTTTACCCACTGAGACACCACTCCAGCCCCTGGCTCTTATGTTCTTACTTTCCTCTCTTTCACGATGGCCCCTGAGACCAGGAGGGAGTGATATCAGTGCCTCGATCAGAGTTGAGTACATAATAGAACTTATTCTCAGTACGTTGGTTGGATAAGCAACCTTGAATTGATCTCTGCTCACTGTGAAGAAAAGCATTGCTGATTGAGGCTGAGAGCAGCATTAATATATGGGTATCAAATATATAGAGGGCAGTTTGAAATCATGTCCTTTTAGTATAACAACCATGATAAATTCCCCTGGGGTCTGTGAGCACCCCAGCATGGACCAGGTTTGTAATAGCAGGCATGAATTCCCTTCTGTGGAGCAGGCCTCAAATCCAACCAGAAAGCAGTTTGTTATCCCCATAACAATTATGCCATTATTAGACCAGTTGACATATCATGCCTGGCCAATCAATTGTGGAGCATGCAGGGTCCACTTCTGAGTGAAACTGTAGTGAATTTTGTCTTCCAGCCACCTGAATAGCACCATCTAGCACTATGAAAGCTAGCCACCAGGGAGGAAGCTTCCAGCTCAGTTGTAGTTTGCAAAATGCACACATTTAAAGTAAGTAATTCAATGAGTTTTGATGCATGTATGCACCATTTAAGTGATTACCACAATCAAGATAATAAACATATTTTTCACCCCCAAAAGCTTCTTTGTACCCCTTATCTATCACACCCTCTCCCTACCTCATCCATAAGCAACTCTGATCTCTTTTGAGGCAGAATAATCTTAAGGCATATTAAAGCATACTGAGGTTTCCTTTGAATTTGCAATTTGAATGAGGCATGTCCTTTTGCTTTCTCCTTACCTGCAATTATGTATTTAGCATCTCCTAAAAGTGGAAGGAGGAGGTTGATGAATAAGTGTTCATCAACCTTGCCTGTCAAAATCCAAATAGCCTTTCAGGATTCATAAATCAAACATGCCAACCTCCCCTCACTGTGAATATCTGAGAGCCATCCTACCAAATCTGGCAGATCCTCCTGACAACACTTGTGCTGCCTACTATACTGTCATAAGCCCATGACCCAGCCAACATACCTTGAAGTGTACATTCTAGAAATTGATGAGTTCACATAATATGAAAGGGAAGATGAATGTATCACTGTTTATTCTTCTACCTGAAAAGCGTTTTTTTTTTTCAAATACTTTTGTTTATTTGCAAGGAGAGAGAGAGAGAGAGAGAGAGAGAGAGAGAGAGAGAGAGAGATGGAAGAGAAACAGACAGAAAGAATAGGCATGCCTGGGCCTCCAGCTGCTATACACAAACTCTAGATGTATGTGCCACTTTGTGCATCTGGCTTTATGTGAGTACTGGGGAATCAAACTGGGGTCATTAGGCTTTGCTGGCAAGCACCTTAACCACTAAGTCATCTCTCCAATCCAAGTTGTTTTTTTTTTTAATTTAACATCAATGGGAAGACATAGCTCAGTTTCTGAAACATTGAATATAGAAGGAAAGATGTCCATTCTAGGAGGCAAAAAAAAAAAATGTGGTAACTGTAAACTACCATTTGATAGTGAATTTAACTTTTGTATTATTTAAATGCTTTCCATATCCTGGCTTAGATTTTAATAAGATATTTAAGCAACCAATGATATAACAAACTTGGTAGCACTATAATATTAATTAGTATGCAGTATACATTTCCTCTTTTAAGAAATCAAGAACACAGGGAAACTAGGATCCGTTTGTTCTTTTCAATTTAAAAATCTGAAGAAAACAGTTATTCTACAAAAACATGAAAGTTTAACTTCTGTCATAAAATAATTCTGATAGTAGCTTAAGGTTTAGCTGCATGTCTACTAAACATACATGTCACATTTTATTACTACTTCTTAGTCTTTAAATGATTATTATTGTCTCTTGCACTTTTATTACATTTTCCAAAGTAGCCTCTTCACTCTGTCCTTTGTTGCAACTGGAAAGGTAGATGGGCCAGGTGCTATTCAGAGAGGAAGCAGACACATACGGGAACCAAGTTGTTTTATTTTCTCTTCCACAGCATAGGCTCAGTGGCCGAACCAGGTCTAATACATGATCTTATCCCATTCAGGTAGAGTCAGGCACAGCTAACTCCTGAAGAGATCACTGTCATCAATGTCGCTTATTACTCATAAGAAGATAAATCCTAAGGGATAGCATTCATGTTGTCTTACCAAAGAATGGTTAAAAATGCTATATAAGGAGCCGAGTGTGGTGGCGCATGCCTTTAATCCCAGCACTCGAGAGGCAGAGGTAGGAGGATCGCCGTGAGTTGAAGGCCACCCTGAGACTCCATAGTCAATTCCAGGTCAGCCTGGGCTAGAGTGAGACCCTACCTTGAAAAACAAAAACAAAAAAAAATGCTATATAAGAATGCAAAAGAGGATTGGGGAGATGGCTGAGTAGTTAAATGGTATTGCTTGTAAAACCTGACAGCCTGGGTTAAATTCTGCAGAACCTACATAAAGCCAGATGCACAAAGTAGTGTATGCATCTGAAGTTCATTTACAACAGGAAGAGGCTCTCTCTCTCTCAATCTCTCTCTGAAATAAATAAATAAATAAATATTTTTAAAATATAAAAGAATACAAAAATATTATACTTTTCCTATTATTAAAGATAATTGTGTTCTTCATGGTTTTTCTTCTATGCATACATACAGAAACATATAACATTCATTTTACTGAAATGGGATACCTTATAATGCAACTGCCCCCCACTGAGTGTGTTGGAAAATTTTTCTATGTCATCCAGAGTTGTTCTACAACATGAGTCCATATAGCTCTTCAGTTTTTCAACATGTGAATACACAAAAGCTACCATATATATTCCTTCTTGTACATATAGAATCTTCCTACTCTTCTAACGCTATTGTTGGTAAAGCAACATTGAACATCTTCAGGGCACATCTCTGATGATTACCATAGATAATTTTTCAGAAATAAGATTACCATATCAAGGTGTGAGCTATGTAACTTAAAAATACTGTTTTTATATGGCTTGGTTGGCAGAGATTTAAAGGATTCCATTGCCATAAGACCCTGGCTTTACTTTGAACTCTTAAGAAACCTCTGTTGTAGAATTTTCTCTTTCCCTATATATGTTCCACATAGTAGATAGGACTTAAATGATGTATTTCCTAAATCATTGTTTATATATTGTGAATGTCTTCTAAGATTATTAAATTGAGTCTAGGTGTGGTTTGAAATTTACATTGTGTCTCCTGAAATAATTAAAGATAAACGTTATAATGCCTATATGGCCTTGGGTTCTTGAGTTGCTTTCTTTTTCACTGCTGTGAAGAATAGCAGAAGAAGGACAGGCAAGTAACACTTTATTGAGAAGCAAAACTAAGAAAATCTGCAGGGGGGGGGTCAGTAGGGGTTGGAAAAGGTTCCTAGTAGAGCTCTGGATTGGATGTTTTTATATTTTGAGAACAGGTCAGTTTGGTCCTGCCTATATGTAAATTAGGCATCAAGTTCAGATAAACCTAATTGGTTAAATGTCTGTGGGGGATCCAGATTGGCTGATAGTAATGGTAGAAGAGTATACACTCAGATAAAACTTGCCAAAGATGCAAAGAACTAGGTAATAATAAAGGACAAAGGCTAGAGTCAGTCAACATCTTGGTGAGTCAGGGTCTTTTTGGATTTCAGCTCCTAAATTCTGAGGTCTTTTGTTATTGTTGTTGTTGAATTTTGGTTTTCTTTGAGTAGGGGGCTTTCACTGATTGTGCTGAGTTCATTATAAAACTTCTGTGTTCTTGGAGTTGACTACCAGTTTTGCCAGGGCATATGGGTATTTTTAGTTCATTAGGGCCAGTAACCCTGACTAGCTGCCTTGTAGGGACTGCCTTGTTCCTGATTTCTCTCATTGGTCTAGGAGCCAAATAACACCAAAGGATTTAGTATGTGATTTTGCTAAGAGATTTATAATGCTGTTTCACTCTCTCTTGCTCATTTCCAACAATAAACGATCACATCCCAGCAACCTCTCTCCATCCAGTAGGGGTAAACATTAAGCCCTCTGCTCCATTACATAAATCAAATGCTAGTTTTCATAGCTTTGGCACTTCTGTTATAATTTAGGTAGGTTAATATGAAAATAGTGCCAAAAGGAATAATGTGGATGGGTGATTTCATAGGATAGATGATGATCATTAAAATATTATGTTGTTTTTGTCACTTGAAATAAAAATGATTAACTAGGAGTAGAGAGATAGAAATGACATTGAAGTGACCTGTTTCTTCCATAACAGCACAAACAAGTTCTGTTTTGTGCATGCCAATAATGTTAGTTTGGAGTTTTGGATGAGGAAATAAAAGATGCAGAGGAGGTAACTAGTGCAAAAACAAAAGGCTATTATAAAAGACACAGTTGGGTGGCTGAATAAATGGCTCAGTAGTTAAGGGATCCTACTTGCAAAGCCTAATGGCCTGGGTTCAATTCCCTAGTACCCATGTAAAGTCAGGTGCACAAAGTTTGTAGTGGCAAGAGGTCCTGACACACCCATCCCCTTCTTCCATCTCTATTGTCCATCTGTCTATCTATCTATCTATCTATTTATCTATCTGTCTATCTATCTACTTACCTACCTACCATCTATCACTGCTTTCAAATAAATAACTTTTTATAAAAAGATAGAGTTAAAAAAAAGATAGAGTTGGGAGCCAGAAGTGGTGATGCATGCATTTAATCCTAGCACTGAGGAGGCAGAGTGAGTTAGAAATCAACCTGGGATAGAATGAGACCCTATCTCAAAAAATCAAGGTCAAATAAAATAGTTGGGGGATGAGGTAAGGCAGGCATCCAAGCCTTAAAACATTATCTGAAATGACGGGTATGGTGGCGCACGCCTTTAATCCCAGCACTCGGGAGGCGGAGGTAGGAGGATCACCGTGAGTTCGAGGCCACCCTGAGATTACATAGTAAATTCCAGGTCAGCCTGAGCTAGAGTGAGACCCTACCTCGAAAAAAAAAAAAAGTATCTGAAATGAGGCAAAATGTTAGGAACCTTCTTCATCTCTGTGTCTGCTGTGTATTTGGAATCCTAATGTGGTACTATATATGTGATAGTTAACCTAGTTTGTTAACTTGATTGGCTCTAGAATCACCTAGGAGACAAATCTCTGGACATGCCCATGAGGGAGTTTCTAGATCAGGCTAATAGAGGTGACAAGAGTCCCCATCCCCCCCCCCCCCGTAACTGTGGTCAGTACTGTTCCATGGGAGGGGCATCTCAGGCTGAACGAAAAAAAAAGATAGAAAACTGGGCATTCCCTTGCTTCCTGACTACAGATGCAATGTGACCAGTTGCTTCTTGCTCCTGTCACTGTGCTAGACTGTCATTTCAAACTGTGAGCCAAAATAAACTCTTTCTTCCTGAAGTTGCTTCTGTCAGATATTTTGTCACAGCAATGAGAAAAGTCACCATACAGTATAGAATATTGAAGGTTGTACTGAAAAGTCATAGCATGGGGAAAAAGAATTGCTGGGGACTATATATTCTACCCCTCAACCTGTCAGGTATGACCAGATATGTTTAGTGAATGTGTCTGTTTGCCTGAGTGTGTGGACAGAAGTATGGGGAAAAGGGAAGGGGCAGTTTTCTGAAAGGAACTCCCTAGATAGATGGGACATGGACAGATGGTACTCATGACCCAGTATTCTCACACATAGAGCCCGCTAGAGGTTGATGTCTAGAATGTGTGTGCCTTTTATTAAACTTAACCTTCTCTTTTATTCAGTCTATCAGAAAATAGCCAGAATTTGCTTGTTAAATATGCTGTTAGAGACCATAAGCAATGCTTTGGCTTACAAACATACTTCGACTCAATATCGTTTTTCTTTTATCTCTGAAAAGACACTTTCACAAAGGCTGGTAGTATAGAGGCAACTGGCATTGGCTAAGTTTGCCCATATTCTCCAACACAAATTCCATGCAAATTAGCACCTGGAGACAGTGACTGTGGCCCATAAGTTTAATTACTAACCTTTAATTTATAGCTGGCAAAAATCAGTTCTGGAAACATCTAAGCTAATCAGGCCTTTCTGACAATGTGAATCAATTGTTCAGCCATCTACTTTTGGCTTAATTACTCCTGCACTACATTACATTTTTAAAATGTCAAGCATCCTGTCTTACTAATGCAATAAATCATTCCTCCATGGGGCTAGCAGAGAGCCAGTTACTGTCTCACACATGACCTTGGCTACATGAAGTTGAAATTGATCATTTACTGCAGTGGTACAACATGACAGAGAAAGGCATTTCAGTCAGCATCTCAGGTGGGGGACATAAGTAGGGAGGCTTTCCAGCGCATCCTTTCTTCACCCAAAATGAATCCATTACTGTCAGATGCTGTTTTTAAAAGCTTGTATGCCGAAAATAGACTTCTGTGAAACAGATGAGCTCAGGGTCATTGCAGATTCTCAAAATTCTATGAACTAAGTAGCAGAAAGCTGCCATCTCTTCAGAAATCCAATTAATATCTTGCTATAGATTTGAATCCAAAAATGACAGCTTCTCTTCCTGCTACTTTTCTCCAGTGAAACAAAAGCCATCCACATGCTTCTCGGAAAGTCAAAATCACAGGAGAAGCAGCCCTGTGATTAGAAATATGGAGTCTTATCAAGAGTTAGACTTGGCTGGCCATGGTGGATCGTGCCTTTAATCCCAGAACTCAGGAGGCAGAGGTAGGAGGATCACAGTTAGTTTGAGGCCACCCTGAGACTACATAGTGTATTCCAGGTCAGCCTGGACTAGAGCAAGATCCTACATCGAAAAACAAAACAAAACAAAAAAAAAAAAAGAGTTAGACCTGGTTTGAATCCCAAGCCCAATGTTGGTGAGGTCTGGTTTAGGAATTTAGAATGACTGCTCTAAAAAGGGTGAATTCAAAAGCCATTAGTGTTTCTTACTAGGTCTTCACACTTCAGTGGAAATCTAGTAGAGATATTATGTGTTATAGTCGTACCTTTAACAACCCAGAATGCCCTCATACTGTTTTTGGGCTTCTGAGTGTGTAGCCATGGAATAAATAGCAAATGCATATCAATTTCTATGCATTATCCCTTTCTTACAGAGTGTACTTCCCAAACCCTTTTGGGTTAAATAGAGCCATGTAACTCTTACTAATGGTATAATTGTTATCAGTATTGTCAGCCTCACTGTATGTAGAATCACTTAGGAGACCAATATCTGTGCCTGTCTGTGAGGCCGTTTCTAGATTAGGTTATTTGAAATGGGAAGGCCTACTTTAACTGGGTGAAACCATTCCATGGGCTTCAGTCCTGGACTGTATGAAAAGGAGGGAGGGAATGATCTGGGCAGGAGTAGTCATCCTTGCTGGCTTCCTGACTTTGGATCCAACATGACCAACTATCTCCTACTCCTGCTGTCATACTTTCCCCACCATGATAGACTGCATTCCCCTGAACTATAAGCCCACATAACCTCTTTCTCACTTCCTTGTATTCTATTTATTTATATACCTATTTATTTAAGAGAGAGAAAGAGGCAAATAGAGAGATAGAGAGATAGAGACATTGGTCATGCTAAGGCCTCTAGCCACTGCAAAGAAACTCCAGATGCATGCACCACCTTGTTCATCTATATTTACATGGGTACTGGGGAATAGAATCCTGGTCCTCAGGTTTTGCAGGCAAGTGCCTTAACAGCTGAGCCATCTCTCAGTCCCCCTAAATTACTTTTGTCCAGTGATTCTCCATGGCAACCAGAAAAGTAACTATTGCCCTAGTCAGTGAAATTAATACAAACTTTCTACTCTGAAGTACTTCAGAATTGGTATAGTAGTCTCCATTCTCTTTTCAGTGCTGTGGTGACCTGAGCCATCTGTTTCCAAGGTGGTAGTTCATGAAAAGAGGTTGACCTGAGCCATGTTTCCATGGTGGTGGTTCATGAAGAGAGGTTGACCTGAGCCATATTTCCATGGTGGTGGTTCGTGAAGAGAGGTTTACATGAATCATGTTTCCATGGTGGTGGTTCATGAAGAGAGGTTGACATGAACCATGTTTCCCTGGTGGTGGTTCATGAAGAGAGGTTGACATGAACCATGTTTCCATGGTGGTGGTTCTTGAAGAGAGGCTGACATGAGTCATGTTTCCATGGTGGTGGTTCTTGAAGAGAGGCTGACATGAGCCATGTTTCAGCACACTGAATCCCATCTTTCCAATGGCCTCACCAGGTATGGAGATTTGTCCCTCCATCTCTAGGAATGCTTATCAGTTAGGACAAAGCACATTATGGTTTAAATCCTGGCTCCATCATGTACTATAAGTTTGATGTTCTGCATTTTAATGAACTTTTCAACCTGTTTCTTCATCTTTGGATTAACGAGGGGTTATAATGTCCCTCATTACTTAGGGCTTAAAATAACTAAATGAGACCATTTGTGGACTGTCTTTTGATAGAGAATATGCTCTGGCCTACTGCATACCACCCTGAATGCACCCAGTCTCATCTGATTTGGGACTCTAAGCAGGGTCACATCTGGATGGGAGAATGTGCTCTGTAAGCGATACCCTGTCTTCCTCCTTTTCTTCCTCCTGCTCTTCTCATCATACAATTTTCAAGGTGTAAATTCTGTTGGCTGGGTGGTATATCTGTGAAGTGGAGGAATTACATACAAGGAGCCACTGTAGTTCTGAAGTACTGTATAGAATAGTATTTTCCAGCTCCTTCCCTGTGATGGTGGAATGCAGGTCGCTGAGGAGGATGTTCTCAATCTTATATTTTATTTCTGATAGTTTAAAGTAACTGTCACATGTGGCTACTGTACTTGGAGAATATAACTCTAGAGTGAAGGTCACAGACTCCAGTGCCTTAAGGGAACAGACAGTTCACATGGTAGAGTGAAATAGGTGGCAGGGTAGGTGTAGGTGAGACAGATAACAAGCACAGACATGTCTTGGCTAAGGAGTCAGTCCCTGCTTGTAGACAGGTGTACAACTTTTCAAATATTACAGGAAACACAATTGCACTTCTCTTTTCTCGGTCTCTCCTTCTCCCCCCTCTCCCTTCCTCTCTGTCTCTGTCTCTCTTTCTCTTGATATAAGGTCTCTTATAACCAAGGCTGGCCTTGAACTCACTATACAGTAGCTGAGGATGACCTTCTGATCCTCCTGCCTCCAAGTGTTAGGGTTTCAGGTGTGCCCCATTACACTCAGTTTATGGAAAGCTGGAGATTGAATTCAGGGCCTCATGAATGCCAGGCAGTCACTGTGCCAGCTGATCTACATACCCAGGCCTAGAAATGCATATTTTTGTTCAAGTATCAAACTAGCTAGAAAAAGTTGTGGAACACAGCACAAGCTAAGCCAACCATGTTTACTAGCCCACTATGGGCCACAGAATGTGACCTCTAGAACCCACCCCAGCAATCATGGAAGACCCAGACTAGACTGTCCATGGGAGATACAGGGAGCCTCAATCTGGTTGCATGGCCGGCTTGCATGTTGCAAGTTGTGGGACATCTTGAGGACTTGACTGATGATGTCATTATTGCCTGTAGCAAACCTTCAGAGGCTGCTATAGCCTGGGAATTCCATACATGTGGCTTATGTACTGAGTTAAGTAAGCCTTAGAAGACTCTAATGGAGACAACGGTGCTTCCTGGTCCCGTTCATCCCCAAGAGAGTGTCCACTGGTAACCCAAGTTAGGGCAAAAACCCCAGTTCCAGAGAGTCTCGACAGTGTAAGTTTGTCACCAATCCAGGAAAGCCAGTCAAAAGGATGAGCCTGCAAAGGGTCTCTTTCAAGGCCGTGATCACACCAGAAAGAACAGAGGACCAGTCTCCACTGTGCTTACTGCAGCCTCTGTGCTCTGTAAGGAAGAGAACAGAGGTGACAGTGGGGACTAAGCTGAAGAGAGTCATCATCCACTCTGCCCTGCTCTGCCCACAGTCTGTGCAACTGTCTCAGGATAGGCCATTCAGAGAGAGCTCCATTGGTGACAAGGTCCCTGCCACCTAGGAGATAGTTTCAGTCTTTGTTCTTACAGTGTTCATCAATCAGGCCTGTTGTTCTTGGGATTCAAAGTAACTCCATGAAAGAGACTCAGAAACCAGAAGGAAGGAAAGGAAACAGGATGGAACCAGAAACAAAATGGAGTCAGTGAATGAGACCACCTCAAAATCCCTCCTGTCAAACCAACTTTCTATTTCTCTAGGAGAGAGACCCTGTTAAAGCATAAACATCTCACTTAAAGAGAGTGGCAGGGACATTAACCAGGTTACCCCCCACGTTCTGATTCATCTAAGTCTTGGGAGCAGTTCCCAACCACTTAGAAAAATTATGAAGTCCATCTTAATCATGAAGCTCTCTGGAAACTGTGAAGCTACCTGAGCTCAGGTTCCCTCCTGCTTTAGGCCTCACACAAATAGTGCCTGCACCCATCCCTGTGCCCAGACTTGTCTGACTGAACCTGGAAGGACGAGTTCGCAGCCACATCTTCATGACTTTTCCTTGTCCCCGTGTGATTTGAGGTGCCTGCTCCAGGAATGTCCTAAGGGAGGCAGCCCAAGCCAGGCTCATCGTGGTAGAATTGATTGGAGCTTTTATACGCACATCAGTTGAGGTTAACACAGAGACCAGGTGAGAAGTGTTTAGAGAATGTGACCCAAGCTTCATGTTGCCGAGAACATCCCTATGCCAGCTGGGGCAGGAGCCCAGAGGAAATCCCACTGTTATTTAATAGTTCACAAGGTTTTGGGTTTTGATGATTGCAATGAATTAAAGTGATATTTATCACTCACTGCAGAAGTCCCTTTGGGCTTTTCCCTTGATATTTCTACTTATATTTTGTTCCAGAGAAAATCACAACAGGGGGACCAAGAGGAAACTTCTCTTTCTTTCTCTTTTTCTCACCTTGAGCAAAAGGTATCTGTTGCAACATGACATGAAAAACTAACAGAAATCATCCAATGATGGGAAACCTGCTTTGAAACATCCACTTGGGGTTTCTTGCTATGGGGTGGGTGAACATTGTCCACTTCTCTTTTGAAGGGACTTGGGTGAAGGCAAGATGTAGCATTTGTCATAATGAGAAAGGGTACTAAAACACAACCAGGCAGAAGCATTCATTTGTTTTTCTCAGTTCATACTCTGGGTCCAAAGACCATTTTCAAAATTGATAGAGTCATGACATTTCTATCTTCTAACAGAAACTTTCATTTCAGTTGCCCTGCCTTTTGAATATGTCTCCCCTGCTTTCTTAGGCAGTTTAACAAAATCAGAATTCATTGTTTGGCTCATTCTACAAACATTTATTCCACATACAGCTCTATAGAGTGCACTGTGTGGAACACCCTTCACTCGAGGTTTGTCCCACTGGTATCTCTGGATTGTCTCCTATGTGACAAGGTCTAACAAGCCAAGTGTGGACACAAGGGGTGTGTAGAGAGCTCACATTGCAGTGTAGCAGCCAGTACCATTTGGTGATGCTTGCTTCAGAGGAGAAAACTTAAGTGGGGTAAAGAAAGGGTGGCAAGTGCCAAAGTAAGCGAACATAAAGTAATATTTGAACAAAAACCTGAAAAAAAGTGAGTTAACCAAGTGGATATTTAGGGGCAAATGTTTCTGGCAGGGGACACAGCCTGTGAGAGTACTGCAGGCACTTCAGCTATACTCCAGGCGAGAACTCTATAAAACCTGAGTAAGGGCTAGAGAGGTGGCTCAGTGCTTAAGGCACTGCAAAGCCCAACGACCTGGGTTCTGTTCCCCAGTGTCTGTGTAAAGCCAGATGCACAAAGTGGTGCATACATCTGAAGTTCTTTTGCAGTAGCTGGAGGCCCTCCTGGCATGCCCATTCTCTCTCTGTCTCTCCCTCCCTCCCTCCCTCTCTCTCTCTCTCTCTCTCTCTGTGTGTATGTGTGTGTGTGTGTGCTTGAAAATATATACTTAAAAAAATAATTTGAGCGAATGAACAATGCCATCCAGATCAGGTTTCAATGTGATTCCATGATCGCTGCACTGGAAACAACACAAATTGAATGTCCCTTATCTAAAGTATGTCAGATATATGTTTTCATTTTTGGAACATTTGTATATACACAATGGGATATCTTAAGGATGAAATCTAAGTCCAGAGTCTTGTATATGTCATCTACACCATATGCATACAGCATGAAGGTAATTTCACACCTCTCCAGTGGGCTCACATTTTGACTGTAACCTGTCACATGAGGTCAGGTTTAGAAATTTCCACTGTGGCATCAGGCTGGACAATGTTTTAAGCAGGCTTTAGGCCCTGGAATGATAGCTTTTGGTGTTCAAAAGGTGATAGTTAATTTAAACTGGTGAAAATATAATTTTATTTTTTAGAGATTTTATTGACAACTTCCACAATTACAGACAACAAACCATGGTAATTCCCTGCCCGCCCCCCACTCTTCCCTTTGCAACTCCATTCTCCATCTTCCCCCTCTCAGTCAGTCTCTCTTTATATTTTAATATCATCATCTTTTCCTCCTATTATGATGATCTTGTGTAGGTAGTACCAGGCACTGTGAGGTCATGGATATCCAGGCCATTTTGTGTCTGGAGGAGCACGTTGTAAGGAGTCCTACCCTTCCTTTGGCTCTTACATTCTTCCTGCCACCTCTTCCACAATGTACCATGAGCCTTGGAATGTGTAGTAGAGATGTTTCAGTGCTGAGCACTCCTTTGTCACTTCTCAGCACCATGGTGCTTTCTGAGTCATCCCAAGGTCACTGTCATCTGAAAAGAGAAGCTTCTCTAACAAAAAGTGACAGTAGCATTAATATATGGATATGAAAATATCATTTTAAATGATGGGTCTCAGAGTAGAAGAGTAGAGTAGAGGTAAAATTGGATTGGCAATATGTTGCTGGGGGACAATCAGGGTAAGGGGGACTGGGAGATATGCCATTCTCTCTGCTGTTGTGAGTATTTGACTTTGCTCTGATACAATGCTTTAAAAACTCATCAGGTCATTTTGATGAAAAATGTCCATCCATTTTAAAAATCCTTTTTATTGTGTGTATTTGTGTGTGGGGGCGGTGACCTTCTCAATACAATGGTTCCTAAGAGTATGAATGTCAGGAAATAATTATTTGAAGCATACACTGAACATGATCATTATTCTCTACATCTTGAGTTGGCTGTTTCAGCCCTTGTTTTACATGCTTAGTTCCACAATGCTGACTTTCAGTACTGTGTCTACACCCAGCTGAGGTCCTTCTGAAAAGACTGGTAGTATAAAGCAGTCATTAAATTGAGTAGGTTTTAATCACTAGTGTTTATTTCCTGGTGGATGTGTAACAAACATTTGTGGTGCTGTTCTCTAAGTGATCTGATTCCTATCCCAGTATCAATTCACGCTTTAGAAAGTCTATTCACTTTAGAAAGAACTGAACACTAGAGGACAGTGTTCACATTGGAAAAGAATGGAAAGTTCCTATAGACACTAACATCTCTTCTAGTCTTTTCAGCAGTGGAGAATCATATTTGAATAGCCCCCTGAGAACCAACCTTATATGGCCTCATTATTTATGTAGATCAGAAGTATTTTATATCTAGATATATGCTACACAATCCTATACCATTGATCCTCTGTAACTGTGAGTTTTGCACGTGTTGGCTCAACTACAGGGTAAATATTTGGGGGGGGGGAACACCTAAACATGCTGATTTTTTTTTTGTCTTGTCACTTGTGCTAATTGGCTTTGTTGGCACTGTGAAAAAAACACCTGACATAAACAACTTTTTATTTTTAAAAAGGGGGGAGATTTATTTGGGCTTGTATTTTTAGAGATTTTAGTACTCAATCCTTGCTGGAGGAGTCTGTCAGGAACATCATGACAGTGGAGGCATGGGGCAGAGGCTAGTGACTTGATGGTGGACAAGAGGCAGACAGCAAGGAAGGGCCCAGGGGCCAGGCAAAACTTTCAAAGGCATGCCTCCAGTGATCTACTTCTTCAGCTCAGCCCAACCTCCCAAAGTTTTCAGAACCACCCAAAATAATGTCACCATCTGGGGAACAAGTGTTGACCACATGAGCCTGTGGGGCCATTTCAAATTCAAACTATAACATCATTATTCCCTAAGCAATACAATATGACAACTATTTATATAGCATTTTCATTGTATCAAGAATTCTATGTCATCGAGAGATAATTGAAAGTACTATACAGGAATGTGCATGGGTTATAAGTGAATACACTATTTTTCACTGAGCATCTGTGGAGTTCAGTATCCATGGGCAATTCTGGGACCACTACCCTACAGGTACTAACACATGACTATATGCATTCATATTCTCATAGAATTATAGGAATGATTGTATTGGATCACAAATTTGATTTTTTTTCAGCCCAGAGTATAAGATATTCTTTCAGAATCTTAAACCTAAGTTGGAAAACAGAAAACCAAGACACAAAAATTGAGCATGTTAACTAAACTTGGCAAACGTACACAGCAAACTCTGGAGTAGTTTAAATACCTTGGCAGGCTGGCATCTGTTAGCATTTCATTCTTTGTGTTTTTTGTTTGTTTGTTTGTTTTGTCTGCCAAAAATAATAAAAGGCGATCTGCAGCAAATTTTGATCATTGTACTGGGCTTTGTGAATCTCTGCTGACAAATATCTGCCAGACTCTAGGTGACAGGCTCCTTTCTCTTCTCATATTGTCTCAGGTTTTCATATCTTTCCTCCCTGCCTCAATTCCTTGCCCTGAGATTTTGAACCCTCAACTTTTTTTCTAAAGTATTTTATTTTCTTTAATATTTAATTTATTTATTTATTTGAGAGTGAGAAATAGAAGTAGAGGCAGACAGAGAGAAAGAGGATGGGCTCACCAGAGCCTTTAGCCACTGCAAATGAACTCCAGATGCATGTGCCACTTGTGCATCTGGCTTACGTGGGTCCTGGGGAATCGAACCAGGGTCCTTAGGCTTTGCAGGCGAATGCCTTAACCGCTAAGCCATTTTCCCAGCCCAACCCTCAACCTTTCAAAGTTAAAATTATTATGTTTGCAAGATATATATAGAGCATGTGTGGGTATACTAGGACCTCTTGTCACTGCCAATGAACTCCATATACATGCACCACTTTATGCACCGGGCTTTACATGGGTCCTGGGTAATCAAACCTAGGCTAGCTGACTTTGCAAGCAAGCATTTTTAATGACTGAGCATCTCCCCAGCCCTGTAACCTATGTAACTTTGAAATACAGGAGACAAGGTGATTGTTGTTATTTCTGGTTTCAATTTTTTCTTCTTGACTTGGTCTTTTCTGTAATGAGTAGTATGGTTTAAAAAATGTTAAAAGGTAAAGAAAGCCAGTGTCTCCAAATTAAAATAGAAGTCTTGGTTGCAGGGAGGGAGGGGGAGAGAGAGAAAGAGAAGCCAAACACTTTTCTTGTGTATAATGACCAAGCTTAAGCCCTATAACATTGTTGTCCTGAGCTGTGTTTTCCAAACAGGCATACTTTCCCATGTGGGCACCTCTGGGGAAGATTCCCATATTTCCAAACATGTTAAAAAGTTACTGTGGATTCTCCCCTGTCCCTGCTCACTCCCATCTCAAGGCCTTCAGAAAGTACATATTCCCCCTGAAGACTGAGGAGCCCTGTGCTAAAAATGCTGGGTAAAGTTTCATTCATGCATTTTTCAAAGCTTGTTTGTCCCCAGCCCCTGCCTCTTCCCTTATTTTAAATCACTTATACCACTCGAGCTGTTCCTCTGCCTGAGCTCTCTGAGAGGGCAGTCACCAATGCCACATGTGTCCCGTGGAGTCAGCATCATGGGTTAGATTTAATTTGCACCTGCCACTTAATCTATTACGTAAGCAGACTGGACCCTTTCTCCATATCATTTAAATGCAGGTCACTGGTGGCAGAAACCAGAAGAGCATCCTCATTCCCATGGCCAAAGAGCAGACTCAGGCTACAGGCCCTGATTGTCACATGGCTGGCAGAGGCAGGACCCCATGTAGGTCGTGAGGTCACAGACCAATTCCTGTTCTTCCCTTAAGCGTTCCTTGTAAAGGTTATTTCCCCAAAACAATATCTCATCTTCTTTGTTCATCATTCATCATGGCTCTCTCTGGCCTGATTCCTAGTGCACAGGGTTGCGGAGGGCCAAGGCTTTGTATTTGTGGAACTGGAAAGTTGTGAAATTCTGCACATTAGTGGTTTTCTAACATGGTGGTGTAAAATACCACTTCAGTGGTTTGGCTTGTGCTCTGGTCTAAGAGGAAGCCCCTCATCTATCCATAGCCCATTGGATTTCTCTGTTTAGGGTTTTGTGTGTGTGTGTGTGTGTATATGTGTGTGGTGCATGTACATGCATGTACATGTATATGTGAGTGTATCTGCACAGGGATGCATGTGCGTGTGGTTGATGTTGGATGGCTTCCTTCACTGATCTCCATCTTATTTATTTATTTGCAAGCAGATAGACAGAAAGACAGAAAAGGAGAATGGGTGTGCCAGGGCCTCTAGCCACTAGAAACAAACTCCAGATATATGTGTCACTTTGTGCATCTGGCTTTACATGGGTACTGGGGAATAAAACCCAGGTTGTTAGGCTTTGTAGGCAAGTGCCTTAACCACAGCACCATCTTTCCAGCCGTCTATCTAATTTATTAAAACAAGGTCTCTTACTTGAACCCAGATCTTCCAGCTAGCCAGCTTGCCCCAGGAACCCTCTGTCTGTTTTATGAGTGCTGGGAATACAGACAGGCCATCATGCCTACTTGGCACCTAAGTTAAGGGTCTGAATCAGCTCCCACGATCCCTTGGCAAGCGCTTTACTGGCTGAGCCATCTCCCTGGCCCAGATTTTCTGGTTCCAATCCTTCCATCTTGGTCACCACTACCCCTGAGACTGAAAACAATAATGTAGCTGACAGGCACATCATGGATACTCAATAAACGCTTGTTAAAAGAATGAATTTGAAAGTTCAGTGCTGAATGTAGAAAACTTCCCATCCCTGAGCATCTCAGCAGGTGGCCATAAAAATCACATGGATTCCCTCCTTCACTCTTTTCTAGAATTGACAAGTCTCTTGAAACTCTCAGTCCACCTTCCACAATTCACTCCTGGTGTTCTAGGGCAGGGCAATGCCCTTCAAACCTTCTCTGAAGGTCTGTAGAGTGCTATGTGGGGCATCTGTCTTAGTCACTATTTTCTGTCACTATTGCAAAGTACTGGAGGTTAACTACTTTATAAATTAAGAGGTTTAGCTTACAATTATGAAGATCCAAGAGCATTGTGCCAACATGTACTCATCTCTGGAGACAACCTTCTGGCAGATAACATTATGATGGGAACATGTGTGAGATGGAGATTATATATGGACATATGAAGCCAGACAGGCCAGGCTTAGATTATGCATGATAAATTGCTCTCATAGGAACCAGGCATGGTCTCTTAAGAAGTACAGTAATCCCTTCTTAAGGTGACATACACAGTGACCTATTACCTCCTGTCAGGCCCCATCTCTTCACCTGTGCCACACTGGGTGCCAAGCTTTCATATGTGAGCCCCTGGAGGACATAATGAAACCCAATCAAATCAGAACATCATCCAGCACAGTCCTGTACCCAGATGAAGAAAACCAGTTGTTTGTTTCTCCATTGCTCAAGGAGAATGACTCAGCAGAATAAGCAATTGATCAGATTCTATGTCAGAAGACATGAAGTCCTGTGTAGGGAAATGACTGCTAGGCTGCCAAGGGTTCAGAAGTCTTCATGCAACCAGGCCTCACGCAAATATTTGTTATGCTTCAGTAACAGTCAGAACCCAAAGTACCGGCGGGTGTCTGGAAAACCCATAAGGGAACTCAACATTTTCTTGGACTTGGGGTTTCCTGAGCATTTTCCAAGAGGAATTACCTCTTCACAGAAGGAACAATGAACTGAAAAACAAACCTAGTCATCACAGGACACAGCAATTTCAAGAGTAATGTGTTGGCCATGCCACTCAGAAACTAGAGGGTGAACTCAATCCCTCATATACTTGAGGGGAGGACATTGCACAAAACAGGATGTCTTGTATAAAAAACAGCAGTTACAGACTTACAGAACCTCTGTAGCCTATAAGTTTGGCCATCATAGACCTCCTCCCTTGTTGCCTCCTAAGCATAAATGGACAATTTTGATAAGAAAAGCAAAAAAAAAATTATAGAAGATGGACATGGAGTGTGACCTCATTCAAATCTCTTCTTCCTGAGGAAACTGAAGGACACTTAAGAGGAAGAGATCAAGTGACTTTTTTTGTTTGTTTGGATTTTCGAGGTAGGTTCTCACTCTGGTCCAGGCTGACCTAGAATTAACTATGTAGTCTCAGGGTGGCCTCAAACTCTCGGTGATCCTCCTACCGCTGCCTCCCAAGTGCTGGGATTAAAGGCGTGCGCCATCACACCCAGATAAGTGATTTTTTAAGGTGCATGCAATAGGGCTATGAAACAGTCCTGTTTCAGCAAGTCCCACCATAGCCTTGGAATTCTGAACCAGACTCTGGGCTTGGAGGATAACCACTGTGAAGTACAAAGTAGCCAGTACTGTGACATGTGTCTCTGATGCAAGAGCTTTATTGCTATGAAGATATCACAGCTCACAGTCATTGACCTCCTGAATCAGACAGCCATTTCAGGCATAGCAGGAGACCCTAATATCTACCCTGAGCCTGGAGCTCTGCCAGCAAGGTTAGTGGGACTGCAGTGCCAGTCAGCTGGCCCCAGGAGGCATCCTGGGAAGTAAGGGTCTCTGTCAAGGCTGTAAGATGCCCACTCTTGGAACTGACATAAAAGCCAGATGCTGCAGTGAGCATCTGTAAGCCCTGATCTTCTACAGGGAGATGGGAGACGGGGACAGGACTCACTGCCGCTCTTGGGTCAGCTGGCCTGGTATGTGCAGCATTGAATAACAAAACAGACTCTGACTCCAAGGTGGAAGGCAAGGACCAACACCCTGGTTTGTCTTCTGACCTCCAGACATGTGTGCACACATGCGCACACAGTCCATCATGGCAGTTACCTTCAGGAAAGAAAATAAGTTTTCATTATCCAGGACCTACCTTCAGAAAAAAGACCCATCTTTTGCCAGGCATGGTGGCGCACGCCTTTAATCCCAGCACTCAGGAGCCAGAGGTAGGAGGATCTCCGTGAGTTTGAAGCCACCTGAGACTACATAGTTAATTCCATGTCAGCCTGGACCAGAGTGAGACAACTACCTCGTAAACAAAACCAAAAGCAAACAAAAAAGGCCCATCTTTCATCCCAGGGAAGCCTGGGAGAATGCCCTTAATAAAATATTTCTGGAAGGAGTTCTCCAGTTACCCAGAGTGAAATGGTATGGGGGCTCCTCTTGCAAATTTCTTTACTAAGTTGCTCACAGATTTCTTGCAAGCCTCTCTGTAAATCTGAAATCATTAGAATTTGAAGAGCAGACCTACTAAGGTGTGAAAGCAGATAACCACAGAGAGAGTGGTTCGGTGCAAGTATGGGTACAATCATCTTTACTGCGGGTTCTCCATCTTTGTGAGTGAACCCCTAACCTTCCCTAGCATTATGTCTTAAACCCCTCACTTGGTTAAAAGAGAACACTGGCATCTGTACTCATTTCTCCTTTCATTATCCATTTAGTTAATCCCTGATGCTGTGCTAAATATCAGTGATGCACCCAGAACTGACAGAGGCCCCTGACTTCACTGGGCCTGCGGCATATCGCAATCCTCCATGACTACACTGTCAGCTGAAACAAGCTGGAATTGCCTTAGTAGAGGATGATAGGAAAATACACTAAGTTGAGATCCTACCATCAGGAAATACATCTCAGAAGAAGTGATGTTTTAACCAAGAACTTGAGAGTCAGTGACTTGCTAGATATGAAGGCTGATATGGAAAGATGGTAGAATTACACATAAACCCTTTGATTGTGGAATTACATTTAAAGAAATCCTTCTATGTGTACACAAAGCCTGTACATAAAAACACAAGATGAGAAGGGACACAGTTCATCCAGAAATTAGAAAATTGAAGGTGATTTACATTATGGGAAGAAAAAGAGCATAGAGAGAGGCCCCACACCAGTGTCCAAGGGCCACTGCAGCCATATGTTAAAACGGTGACCTTGCACAAGTCATTTCTATCAGGGCTTCTGTTTTCTTAGAAGTAATGCACAGGGATTAGCCTAGAGGCCATTTATAGAGTAGGTTGTTACAAAACCCCTGTCTCTATGTTCCTGACCCAGAGGCCATGCAGGGACTCATGAAAAGGGCAGTCACCTTAGTATCCGTCCTTATAATGACTCTGTGTCCCCTCAGTCAGGTGGGGAGTGGGGCACCAGGGAGTCAGTGGAAATTTTCCAGAGACTTGGAGCCACTAAAAGTCGCCACCAAGTCCTATTATCAGAGGGAGACATTTGTATAGTTCACCTTCTCTGATAGTCGGTGCCTGAAAGGTTTTGTTAAGCTTCAGAAAGGGTAAACACTTAGGCATGATTACTGGGCTGACCGAAAGAGCTTTCATTGTTTAATGAATGGAAAACAAATACTGATTGGGACTGTTAAAATTATCATGTATAGAATAAAAAATTATAGTTAGCGAGGCTCCTAGACTTGTCCTACACACAGCAACTGTTTAATAATTTTGGCTTAGTTTATATAAATATATAACACATCTACTAACCCTAACACCATAGGTTTGTCACATGAACATTACACTTATTTGATTTCAAATAATAGCAACAAAAATAATTATTAGACCAAGTGCCAATGTGCTGGTTTTAAATTCTGGAAAAATTTTTTCTCCCTACATAAGCTATTTCCTTCTAGATGGAAAGAGTACCTGTGGTCGCGGTCAAACAAATGTCAGTCAAGGCAAATCCATATCTTCGCATGGTGTAATCAAGGTCATAGACCAAACCCATGCCTTATCTTTCATCATCACCAGTCTCAGTGCTACTTGGAACACTTGTTATGAATGCTCAAAGACATAGCTTGCCAGTAAGCAGAATGGAAACTTGGAAGAATAATTTCATAAATGATAAATGTGGCCATTGAGTCCACCTTTAAAGGAAGCCAGTTCTGCTATGAAATTAACATGGAATAGGTGACCTCTGTAGTGGTCACACCCAAGAGTCATTGGAAGCACATTAGTAAATAAAACTAGAGTAAAAGAAATTGTAAAGTTGAAGAATTTATAGTTTGGCTCCATAAAAACATACCAGGCTGCACACTATCTCAGTTGCAGTCATCCTGGACAAAAGATGTGACCAGTAGAAGTTATGAAAATTTAGGTAAATGTATCAGAGGCAAGAGAAAAGGAAAGCAGTCACTGTGAGTATCTCCAGACTTTCAAAGTAAAGAACACCATCTGCAATAATTGCAACATACGTGTTATATATCACACCCACTTCTTTGGTTGTACCCACCCCCAGACCAGAAGACCTCATGTGTCCCCACTTCCTGTCTAGGAGCCACAGAACATAACTGGTAGCAGTTCTAGAATTCAGCCTAAGGAGAAAACCTCAATGTGACGAACAAAACCCTAGTGGACAGTGCTAGGCAGTCCTGCAGTGTGAATATTCCATGACATGCTCGAAAGCTAACCACTGGCACCAAATTCCATAGTCTCCATGTTCAGCCACTGCCTAGGTTGGGAGCTAGGTGTGTGATCCTCAGTCCATATAGGCCAAGTGTCTACCCCTTTCACAGTTCCAGCCAAGCTGTCATT
Organism: Dipus sagitta; assembly: GCA_036346955.1. Taxonomy (NCBI): domain Eukaryota; kingdom Metazoa; phylum Chordata; class Mammalia; order Rodentia; family Dipodidae; genus Dipus; species Dipus sagitta. Next base: position 75,842,672 of record CM070784.1, on the reverse strand, counting down.
CCAAAAATCACTCCTGGGACCTACAACCTTCCAAACAAAGTGGCTTTTTATATTTTCTTCCCTAAGTCTGGGTGTGCACTGCACAATCTCCTCAGAGCCTGCCTCGGCTGTCTATAGGTCTTCTTAGCTGCCATTAGGGTCTTAATGGGAAGTTTTCTTCCCAGTGAGAACCAAGGTAACATTCCCAGATCATTACAGCTAACGAGAACATTGAACAATGTACTTAACCTTCCTCAGGCACCTGCTTTCTTCCATTCTCGAAACGCTGCATTTGCTTTCCCTATTCTCATCCACATAAGGACTGTGCTTCTCTGCCAGAACAAGTTTGGAGTCTGATGTAATATTTCCACTCGACTATTAAAGAGGGAAGACTAAAGCCAGTGGAGGAGGGGAAAGAATTCATACAGAGCTAATAGCTGCTGTCCACACCCACACAAGCTATCTGGGTGAATTAAGACAACATATATTGAAGATCTACCTGAAATTGGCACACAGTTTGAGTGGCATGTAAGTGTCCATGTGTGTACTGTTTTCTAAAGGATCTCTGAGAGTGAAGAGTTTAACCAAAGGACCAGGAGGCTGGGGAAGTCCCAAACCAGTAAAGGGATTAGTCAAAGGAAAAAGGCCTCAACTTGCCTGCAGAAACCTCCTCTTCAGAAATCTTACAGGGAAGAGTAAACGTAATGCAGGAACACTAGTGGACAGGTGTGATGGTGTATGCCTGTAATTCCAGCACATGGGAAGTGAGGACTGCAAGTTCAGGAGTGAGCCTGTCTCAAAAATAAATAAGTGAGATTGGGGATGTAGCACAGTTGGTAGAGTACTTCCCTGGTATTCAGGAAGCCCTGGGTTCAATCCCCAGCACTGCATAAACCAGGCATAGTGTCTCACGCCTGTAATCCCAACATTCAGGAGGTGAAGGTGAGAGAATCAGAAATTCAAAGTCATCCTTGACTACATAGAAAGTTTGAAGTCATTCTAGCTACATGAAAGCCTGTCTCCAAAAATAAGTCAGGAATATTAGTGGTAATAACCATTTATATTTATGAAACTCTTTGAATTAAACCATCATGGCATACATGACTGCTTTGGGCTTTTTTGGCAAGCTTGAGAAATAGGCTTGGTACTGGTTGTTAATCTTTACACATGAGGAAATGATGGGTGTCAGGTTTGAAATCACGTGGATAACTAACAGAAGTGATGCTCAGATCCAGACCTATGGATTTGGGAACTCAGTGCTTTAGTCATGTTTCTATTGCTACTTCCTAAGAGCCAGAAAGTGGACCCACTAGACCGTGAGGCCTTTCGTGAATAACTATACTTGCAGGCAAAGTGCAGCTTCAGAATAAGGCTGCCTGCTTCCCCACCACAGAGTTCATAAAACAGGCTTTTTCTATGTTTCCTGTCAGCAGTAAGACATAAAACTTGAAAATGCCTTAAAGGATGAAGGTAGAATTTTGATGCTGGGAGCCTACTAAATACCCCATTGTCTGCAGAGAGAAGGACAATCTGGCCTTTGTACTGCTGGGGGCGTTTTTCATCAGTCCCGGAACCCTGAAAGGCCCTCACTCCTCAGAAGGGCTGTTGTCTTTTTCCTGCCACAACACCAGTGTGACATATCTCACACTTAAGACGGCCAGCCTACTCAGTCCCCATTCATAGATTCCTCTGGAAATTAATGTCTACTCACCACCACCCCCTCAAGGAAAAAAAAAAAAAAACCCTGGGCTTTGTCCAAAGAGTTATTGGAAATGGAACTTGTGAAAAACTCTTAGTATGCAATGTGGACCCAGACAATAATGTTTTGTAACAGTTCTGTTTGATGTGTACTGATGGGAATTAATCATTTTAGTTAACAGAATTGCTTTTTGTTATGTAAACTTTGTAAAGTCTGCCTGATATGACCTCTTGTAGCTGGGGAATCCACAGCTCCAAACTCTCATCTTTCTGTGGACAGCAATATTCCTGTGGTAACTTCTGGAACCAAATTCCCACTGGACCTCAAGGTTCATATCGCCACGGAGACAGATTCTAAGTCAGACAAACACTAAAATACTGTAAAATGGTTGCACACACAAGGCCCGTTCTTCACAGTGATTAGGTGGAGAGAATATTTATTTTCCCACTTCTCCTTTTTTTATTTGCTGCCATTTTAGATAGCCAGCCTCTATCAAAAATGACAACATGCCTAAAAGTACACCATTTCTAGATTAATCCAATCCTACATACTTTAGATAATCTGTTTCTTGCAAATACATAAATTCGGAGAAGATAAATCATTTGGCTGGGGATTTTGTCTTTTTAGAATGGCTATTTGAGAAGCAAATAAAGTACATAGGTTGTTACCAGTGTTACCTCCCAAAGCAGGAATTCCTTCACCACATGGCACCTTTGAGAGAGCTTGGGTCAGCTCTTCCAGTCTGAAGCAGTAGACATATGTTTGCAAAAATATTCACTACTCTTTCCTCAAAGTATAAAACCAAACTATGACAACTTTAGGTTCTCTCTGCCTGTGAAAATGTAGAATAGCTAATGTGTCACAAAGATCTTCCTTGATTCCTTGAACTTGAGGTCACAGATTTGACTCCCAAGTTCTTAACCTCCCAGGGTTGGCTGTGAAGTTGTCAGTGTCTATGTCTCCCTAAATCACCTTTCAGTCCCCAATTTTTTACATAGAAATTCTTCAAGAATGACAAAGGTTATAGCAATACATCAGTCTAATTAGAAAGAAAGGAAGGAAGGAAGGAAGAAAGAAGAGATAGAGAGAAAGAAAGAAAAGAGAGATAGAAAGAAGAAAAGAAAGAAAGATAGCAAGCAAGCAGGTGTCACAATGACCAGACTTGAGGTCACATCCCACCTTTGCTACTTGCATATGGCTCATATTTTACACAGAACACACATATACGTATGTATCACTTATACTGTGTGATATCAGGAAAGTTATCAAACTCAGGACTTATTTTCTCTCTTTTATGAGTGACATGTGGTTGAAAGTGATCAAAGAAATGCATACTAAAACAGAGCTGTAACACATGGGACATTTATATGTTCAGTAATCACTAGTGCTATTATCGCTGCTGTAACGCCTTTCGTTACTGAAATAATGACCATTTTCCACAAGTTTTCCCGAAAAACACTAGGAAACCATGTCAGAAACTAAATAATTTTCTTTCTTTATGCCTTTTAATATTTATTTATTTATTTATTTATTATAGAGAGAATCAGAGAGAAAGAGAGAGAGGTAGATTGGGCATGCCAGGACCTCTAGCCACTGCAAATGAACTCCAGATGCATGTGCCACTTTGTGCATCTGCCTTTTTAAAAAATAAGTTTTCAAGTCAGTATACAAAGGGATAAGTTTCCTTATGGCATTTTTTACCTGTATGTCATTATACTGTCTTCTTATTCATCTCATACCTGAACCACCATCTCCCTTGCTGTTTCATATTCTTTTTTTTTTTTAAATATGTTTGCTTATTAGAGAGAATGAAAGAGAGAGAGAGAGAGAGAGAGAGAGAGAGAGAGGAGAGAATAGGCACACCAGGGCCTCTAGACACTTCATACAACCCTGTACATTTGGCTTTGCATGGGTACTAGGGAATCAAACCAGGGCTGGCAGGCTTGCAAGCAAGTGCCTTTAACCACTGAGCCATCTCTCTAGCCCATCATCATTCTTTTTAAATTTTAGGCTTCCTTTTCCTTTTCTGCCCAGATTGTAAGTATGTAGACATACAAATTCTTTGTGGTATGCTCACTGGCATCAGTAAGAACACTTGCCAGAATTGAAAAGAAATGGGTAACAGTGGAAAATTACAAAACGTGTAGCTCCAAATATTCCTAATTTGAGTGACAGAAAAAGCTCACACTGCTTTTATCCAGGGTAAGTTGTGGCCTGTACATTTAGCACAATGGATAATCCTGTGAGGGGAAGCATGATGCTTGTCTAGCATGTGACAGCCTTGTAGCTCTGCCTGAGACTTCAGCGTCCCCAGAGTTATCAGAAGCTGATAGGAAACACAGCACACTTATTTACCAGCTGCACGGGTATACTGTATCTCTTTCAAATAAAGGACACACAGGAGGCACAACCATTGGGAGGCTTATCTGCTCAGGTATCACCCAGTCCATCTGTGTTCACTAGTGAACAGGTAATCTGAACAGGCAGACTCCTGCACACAGAGAGCGATGGAAGTTCCCTGGCCAGGGAGGGAGGAAAGGGCTTGCGTGCCTCATGGTGAGGATGCTGTCTGTGGGTCCCTGGGCAGCTTCCCCTTAATGAACATGGAAGCTTTCACATTGCTTATAAGTCTTAAGGCATGGGACACTGCGCCCCTACCCCCATCCGGGGACCTCCAAAACCAGGCTAACTTTCAACATTGTACCACAGGCTTCTCAGAAAAGAGGAACTGATGCTCCTTCCTAGGAAACTTCCAGCATAGATGCCACTTAGCTTTTCTAGCTCCATTAACTAGGACTTTGTGCAAACAAATGTGTGTAAAGCATATTTCTAGATTAAAGAGAGTTTCAAAACTGAGTTTATTCTATTTCATTTTTTTTCTTCTTTTCTTTTCTTTTTTTTTCTGAGGTAGGGTCTCACTCTAGCTCAGGCTGACCTGGAATTCACTATGCAGTCTCAGGGTGGCCTCGAACTCACAGTGATCCTCCTACCTCTGCCTCTTGAGTGCTGGGATGAAAGGTGTGCGCCACCACGCCTGGCTTTCTTTTCTTTTCTTTTTTAAAATATATAACATTTATTAGTATAATACAGAGAACTAGAGAAAAACACAAGGCTCTACAACCTCACTATCTAAGAAATCCTGTTTACACTATTTTACTCCAGGTTTACACACAGCTAAGCAAGTATCTCTTTCAGAAGCACACAGCCTGATGGGGCTTTCTATATGGAGCACACCCTTGTTACTGGTACCAGCTCCTGGTGCAAGTGAAAACACCATCAGCTCCCACCATCCCCCCAGGAGACGCCTTCTCAGCACTGCCACCTCTCAGGGCACTCTTTCTCTGCACTTCTCACAGCAAGCATTGGTTTTTGCTTTGCCAATGTTTAATCCACTTAACTAAAATAATGTGATCAGAAAGGTTTTCAGGTACAGAAACATCATTTGGAAAGTCAAACCCTCCCTCTCACCCTCCTTTTCCCTAGATGTAACTTCCATTAGTAGATTTATTTTCTTTTATTTTTGATTCCCTTCAGGAAAATATTGATGCCATATCTCAGCATTGTTATTTCTTCTTCTCTTTCTCCCCTACCCCTCCCTTTACTCTTCCTTTCCCAGTTACTATGTACATGTCACATCATATATGCCCATTATCATATTAGGTTTTTGTACCATTTTTCCCTGTCCTACTGTTAAAAGCAGTCAGGGGAAGGGCATTTTACACTTTGCAATCAAGTAAATTATGTTCTTAGTGAACTTCCCACCTCTTCTCCAGATTTCTGGGTCTTCTGTAGCTGTTCTGGGTAAGTGCCCCAACTCATGAGAGGACCCTCTGTTCTCACACACCAGGGAACTCAGCCCCATCAGGTAGACCAATGAGCAAAATGCACTTTTCTAAATTATGGTAGTTGTTGGTCTGCCATTTAATTATTACTTAATATTTTCTTTGCTATTAAATTGAAAAATGAAAAGCTTTCTTTCCAAGGCAGAATACCTAGAGATCACCCAAGTTTCCCTCAGTGTGCTAGCTTAATGGTGTTTTTCTTTAGCAGAGGAAATTGCCATCTAGAGAGGCATTTTCTAGGATCGCAGACTTTAAGCCTACAACTTTATTTTTATTTAAGCAGGTATTTTTCCAATAGGTGGCACCAGCGTGTTTAGCTACAGTTAATATGTCCCCATGGGAAAGTTGTACTGTTCAAAAGGGCTGCACTTACTACTTATCAGCAAGTTTCTCTTACACTCTCAAAGGTTGTCTGGTCTTCTCAGTACCTTAAACAGGGTTGCAAGTCACTCAAGCTAGCATTTCAGAGATAGGACCTTGGATGCTGGATAGGGGAATAAAGATTCTAAAAAGAAAAAGAACAGAATGCCCCTGAAGTGTGTTCCCCTTGTCCTTAGTTCACAGAAGATAATCATATCTGAAATTGAAGGTTTCAGATTAATATATTCCTTTTATGTATAACTGAACATCTCGAATGCTAAGTGGCTCACAGGTCACCTGCCCAAAACACAGGCTTGAGAGGCTGGAAGATGGCTCCATGGTTAAAGGTGCTTAGAGCAAAGCCTGCTGACATGTGGGAGAGAAATAACAGTGCCTTTCCCCAAGGAGTCTTACGTTTGATGATGCCTCCAGAGAAGAACACATGCTCCATTGAAGGTCAGTTTCCATCAGCAACACTGAAGAGAATGGAGCAACTCTATACATCCCACTCTGGAGGCGTACAGACCACAGGGCCTCTGGGTGCTGGAGTTGCAGTGTCCTCTAACCCTAGGGCCTCCCTTTGAGAAATGAATATAAGCTTGCTTTGCTGATAAATTCAGTCTTGAACATGAGCTTGAATAGAGTAACTTCTGCTCTTCATATTACTTAAAGGTAAACAAAATCCAGATATTTTCAACACACTAGCCTTAAGTTATAGATACAGTCATTTTTCATGCCTTTTGTAAAAAACTGTCATAATTAAATACTGAAGAGTTACTTCTAGGGGGTGAGTGTGCAGTATGTGGTGTGTGTGTGTGTGTGTGTGTGTGTGTGTGTGTACACATGTGTGTGCAGATTTAGAGGCAGAGGATGGTGTTGGGTATCCCCCTCTATTCCTCACCCACATTATTTTGTTGAGAGCAAGGTCTTTATCCAAACCTGTAATTTGTCATTTTTCAGTTAGACTAGATGACCAGTGAGCCCCAGTGATGTTCCTGTGTCTGCTCTCTCCCACCCAGTGCTGGAATTACAGGCATGTGAGACCATGCGTGGCTTTTTTTTTTTTTATGCAAGAGAGAAAGAGAGAGAGAGAGAGAGAGAGAGAAATTGATGTGTCAGGCCTCTAGCCACTGTAATTGAACTTCAGACACATGTGCCATCTTGTGAGCATGTGCAACCTTCAGTGTTTGCATCACATTATGTGTCTGGCTTGTGTGGGACCTGGAGAGTTTTATTCTGGTTAATGTGGGATGCCAGTGTGGTGGAACACACCCATGAACCCCGTGCCTGGAAAGTAAAGGCAGGGGGGATCAAGAGTTCAGGATTACTTTTAGCTATGTAGCAAATTTGAGTCCAACCCAAACTACATTAAATCCTGTATTTTAAGAACAACAGATAGAATTCCGTTGGAGATTGTTTGTTTGTTTGTTTGTTTTGAGGTAGGGTCTCTCTCCAGCCCAGGCTGACCTGAAATTCACTCTGTAATCTCAGGGTGGCCTTGAACTCAAAACAATCCTTCTACCTCGGCCTCCTGAGTGCTGGGATTAAAGGTGTGAGCAACCACAGGGCATTGGGGATTTTTAAGTAGGGAAGACCTGATGTTAATATTAGACTTCTATGTTGAGGCTAAGTTGGATGGTCCCGTTCCAAGTAGATGTGAGGAGATGGAAAGTGTATTTAAACAGTTCAGGACAGGAGGACTGTGATGACCCAGTATGTGGAGAATGATGTTTTGAAAGTGACATCAGGAGAGCTTGATGCAACTAAAGGGACAAGGCTAGGACTTCTTAGTCAGATACATTGAATCAGGTTGTTGGGGTGCATTACGTTTCAGAAAATATGGCCTTATCCAATCAACAAACGAATATCAGGTCCTGTTTTAGGCACAGAAAATCCAATAATACACACAGCAGACAAATTCCCAAAGTTTTTGTGAAATCACACTATGACGCCAAGATCAGTAAAGGCCAGCCATTGTCAAATCTGACCCACTGCCTGTTTTAATAAATAAAATTTATTTGAGCAAGGCCATGTCTGTTCAATCTTATATGGTCTATGAATGCTTTGCCCTGCAGCCCCAAGCTCAGTGGATACAGCAGAGACGGTGTGGCACACAAGATGAAAGCAGGTACTACCAGGTCTTTTTTTTTTTAATTTTTATTTATTTATTTATTTATTTTGGTTTTTGAGGTAGTGTCTCACTCCAGTACAGGCTGACCTGGAATTCACTATGTACTCTCAGGGTGGCCTCGAACTCATGGTGATCCTCCTACCTCTGTCTCCCCAGTGCTGGGATTAAAGGTGTGCACCACTACGCCCAGCCTGAGTGCTTACATGTCTTTTAACTTAGATGACCCATATGGTAATCTTCCCTTTCTGAATGTCTGTGCATTACCTGCCTGGCTACTGTACACACTTGGATTTGCAATGGTAGCACATGTAATGGGTTCAAAGTAATAAAATAAAACAAAATAATAAAATAAAATGCTGACAATAAGTTGAAGGAGAAATAGGAGCAAGACTTTTTTTTTAATTTAATTTATTTATTTGCAAGCAGAGAGAGAGAGAGAGACAGAGAGAGAATGGACATACCAGGGCCTCTAGCCACTGCAAACGAACTCCAGAAGCATGTGCCCCTTGTGCATCTGGCTTAAGTGCTTGAACCTGGGTCCTTTGGCATGGTGGGCAAATGCCTTAAATGCTAAGCCATTTCTCCAGCCCCGAGACAGCTTTTTATAGTCAGACAGGTACAGAGGCCAGAGAGAGCAAGGACATGCCACCCGGCCTGCCCTGGCAGGACTAGGACCTGTGTTTGGTCTAGTTTCATCCAATATGGCTGCAAACAACACTCCCCCAACAGCACCTTCCTGCTTGTGCCTCAGCTCAGCACATCTTGAGTATGCTGGCCCCGCCCCTTGAGTCCACAAGCCAATCAGGTTCCTTACACATCTGAGTCTGATAACAAGGCTCACCCTAATTGGATGGCTAATCTGCATAAAGGACCCTAACCAGTGTGTAAGCTCTCTCTTTCCCCTGTGGTTTTGCCTGAACACCAGTGTTCTTGGTTCCCCAACCAGGCTGGGAAGTAGGGGTACCTCCTTCTGCCCTGGTATTTGCCTTCTACATGCATCTTACTTTGGGGTACTTTCTTGCTTTGTTACACGTATGATCTTCTTTGATCTCTGAGTCCTTCACTGTTTTTCAATCCTCTCTGATCTTTTAAGTAAAGGTTTTTGGGTTCCCATGCTTTGCCTTGCGCATGTGGGTGTGTGTGCCTCCTCCAGAACCCTTCATCCCTGAAGACTTCTCTGTGATGGAGGTTCTCTCAGTCTCCCTTCTCCCTTTCCATCCAGACAAGGACAAGAATTCTCCTCTGACTTGAATCTTTCTGCTAGCCCCCTTCCTGGACCTTAATTAAACCTCATAATTCATATTTTACCCTGCTCAGGGTCTGTTTTATCAATTATTTGCTAAAATCGGCTAAGGACTCAAAAGTTGGGGTTCACAGGCTTTCCCTGAATCCCCAAATCCTGCATCAAAGTGACTGTGGAGTGCTCAGGACTAAGTAAGATATCTAGATCACCCCCTCTGAGGTTCAAGGAACACGGAGGATGAGGATGGAAGAACTCTTTTGGATATGACATGGCTGTTGCACTCACTCATAGTCTCACAGGGATTGTTATTACCTGCATAAGACCTGTATGATATTGTGCCCATCAACATTCCTTTATGGATTTGGGGGTGTTGCAAAAACCATCAAATTAGAAGAAGGACTAGTTAAGAATGGGTTCAGTGCAAGGAAAACCAAGGAGGTTAGACAAGAGAAGGAAATTGGAGGGGGTTATATTATACATTATATATTATATACACCTATGAAAATTGTCAATTAAAAAATTACAAAAGAAGCCGGGTGTGGTGGCACATGCCTTTAATCCCAGCACTGGGAGGCAGAGGTAGGAGGATCGCTACAAGTTCGAGACCACCCTGAGACTCCATAGTGAATTCCAGATCAGCCTGGGCTAGAGTGAGACCCTACCTTGAAAAAACAAACAAAAAAAAAAAACAAAAAAAAATTACAAAAGGGGCTGGAGAGTAAGCTTAGCAGTTGAAAGCCTGAGGACCCAGGTTTACCCACGTAAAGCCAGATGCACAAAGTGGTACATGTATCTGGATTTCATTTGCAGGGGCTAGAGGCCCTGGTGTGCCCATTCCCTCCCTCTCTCTCTCTCTCTCTTTCTCTCCCTTACTCCTCCTCTCTCTTTCTGCTTGCAAATAAATCAATAAAATATTATTTTTAAATTTTACAAAAAAAAAAAGTCTAGCTGTGCTTTCTCTTGAGTTAGTGAGATGCAGCCAGAGGATTTTTGCTCTGAGACAAAAGAGGAGGAAATTGTTCTTCTAAGTTGATGTGCTCACACCATTGAAGGAAACTTCTGAGCAGTCTGAAACGAAGCAGAACAGAAAGGGAAACAGGAAACTCAAGTATTCTGGTGAAAGATCTGTAGGTACGAAAGGTGGTGAGAATTCATTTTCTTCAGTTGGTAACACATAAAACAGAATTCATTTTTCACTTTGGATTAGGAGCGACATGAGCCCTGACTTTTCTCAGCACATGAAGAGTAACTCTCAGAAGACACACAAAAGCCTGTCCAGATTCCAATGAGTGGGGTAAATCCAGGTGTTTGCCTAGAAAGGAATGTCATGAAAAGAAGTTTGGGTTGGGGCTCTACACTGGGGGAACATGTCATCCATCAATTCTGCCAGCTCCAGGCTTACTAGCTGCTCTCAGGGATTGAAGACCAATGTCATCTGCCAGACTGCCAAGGTTAATGAGGCTGTGTTGTTCCAATCTCATCTTAAACAAGATTTCTGAGCTGTGCATGGGGCCAGGCGAGGAGCTGGAGAGGAATGGCCTGCGATGAGTGAGAACGCTTTGTCAGTTATGCCAGAGCACTCAATTCATAAATCAGCACGTTTCCTGGGTGGTTCCTTTTCGATAGGTTCTGAGAGATAGCAGGTAGGAACTTGCAAATACAATCTAAATTCTAAAGCTGGTAAACCATGCATGTGTGCCAAGCGAAGGAGAGACTCATTCAGTCTTGCCACTCTTTGAAAGAGGAGGAAGGTGCTGCTGGCAGCCATGAAATACAGGATGATACCCAGCGTGTCAGAGTCAGGAAGAAAGTCATTTATTCAGCAATCATCCTGCTGGTCGTCTAAAGTCCTCTTCCACTGTTGCATGAGGATCAATCCCAGGGCCAAGATAATCTCTGGAAGGAAAAAAAATGAAAAAAGATCATTGATTTGTTCTGAGATTTATCACTCCCACCATCATCATCAGAAGTTGCTTGGGGTGGAATTTTGGATGTTTCCCCAGTGGTCCATCCATGTATTACAAGTATACTTTCTGGGGCTGGAGAGATTGCTCAGTAGTCAGAGGTGCTTGCTTACAAAGCCTGACAGCCCAGTCAGGCTGTACCCATGTAAAGCCAGATGCACAAAATGGTGCAAATGTCTGCAGTTTGTCTGCAGTGATAAGAGGCCCTAGTGCACCCATTCCCCGTCTCTCTCTCTCTCTCACTTTCTCTCTCTCTCTCTCTCTCATCTGTTTGTCTGTCTGTCTATCATCTATCTCACAAAGTGAATAAATGGCTTTTTAAAGTATGCTTCCCAGTATGGCACCATTGGGTGGTTATCAGAGTCTAAGAGGTTAGACCTAGCAGGAAACCCTCAGGTCCTTGGGGAGAGTGTGCTATCAGAGGAGATCATGGGGCTCTGGCCCTGTCCTCTGTCTCTTTTGCTTCCTGGCTATGAGATGAGCAGTTTTTTCTGCTTGTGTCCCTGCCCCTAGCATCCACCATCCCCAGCAGAAGCTTGAGAGTGGGCTTGACCTTGATTCTCTAAAACTTTGAGACTAAATACATTTTTTCTTCTTATAAGTTAATGATAGCAGGTCTTTTGTTATAGCAATGCAAAGCTCGCTAGTATAAAGAGAGGTATTTGCTACATATTTTGTAAAGTCAGGGAGGCTTAGGCAAAATTTTTGTGGGAACTATGATGATCCCTTTAATCCATCTTTGGCTTTCTCCATAGCCCAAGTCCAAATACAACAGCTCCATGGTAGTAAGATCCCAAATATAATAGTTAAGGCTACCCAGACCCTTACAATGTTTTTTTTTTTTTTAATTCTGGTATGTCTGTCAATCACATTAGGCAGTGAAAAAACATTAAAACCATATTCTGTAAGGTTAACACTGGAGACTGTATGTTTGCAAACTTAAGAAAATCTTTCTTTTTAGACTGGCAGCTCTCATTTCCTTTAAGTTCTAAATGCAGTCATTAATAGTTAAAGGAGCATCTCACATTCAGCTTAGTCTCACTTTATCTTTGATCATTTTTAAAGTCTTTCCAGTGATGTCTTTAACATTACCAATATCCATATTGTATGTAACTTCCTCTATTATTTTAGCAAAATTTCTGCTATCCAGCAGAATTTCTGCTTGATACATTATCTCTTCTGTCTGGTGTCAACCTGTTCCCATCCATGCATATTCCTTCTCAACTATGCCATGTCACATTTCAGGATTGGGTAGCTGAGTCTCTGGCACTCACAAAAATGCACATAAGACTGGACTTTGGGTCACAGTCCCTTGGTAAGAATTCCAGCTTGTCCCTTTACTAACTTTGGGCAAGTTAGCTACTTTTCTAAGTCTTGGTTTCTTTGGGTAAAAATAAGAGAACATGCTTGTTTTACATAGAAAGCAATTCATAAACTGAGCCTGTTGACACGTATCTATAATTCTAGTACTCGGGCTACAGAAGTAGCAGGCTCACAAATTTAAGCCCAGCTTGGACTACATAATGAGACCATGTCTCAAAAAATAAAAGGAAGCAGGCTGGGGAAATAGCTCACTCAGTCAACTGCTTGCCTTGGATGAGGGCCTGAGTTTGATGTCCAGAGCTCCTGCCTTGAAAAAAAAAAAAAAAAAGTGACACACACCTTTAATCCCAGTACTTGGGAGGCTGAAGTAGGAGGATCACTGTGAGTTTGAGGCCAGTCTGAGTTTAAGTCCAGGTCAGCCTGGGCTACAGCAAGACCCTACCTCAAAAAATAAAACAAACAAACAACAACAAAAAGCTGAGCGTGATGACATGTACTTGTAATCCCAATACTAGGGATACAGAGAAAAGGAGATTCCTGGGGCTCACTAGCCAGCCAGTCTAACCTAATTAGGCAAGTCCCAGATCAATGAGAAACCTTTTCTCAAAAGAGGTTGGACATAGGTCTGGGGAGATGGCTCAGTGGATTAAGCGCTTGCCATACAAGCATGAGGACTTGAGTTTGGATCCCTAGTACCCAAGTAAAAGCCAGACACTGTGGCATGTGGATATAATCCCAATACTCCTATGGTAAAATGGAAGGTGGGTGATAGAAGAATCCCCCAAAACTTGCACGCTCACCAGCCTGGTGTACACAGCAGTGAACAACAGCTAAGCAACTTGGCTTCAAACAAGGTAGAAGATGAGGACCAATGCTGGAGGTTGTCCTCTGACTTCCAACTCAGACTTCACAAACACACACACAAAGAGTTTTTAAAAGGCACATGGCTCCTGAGGATCAACACCTGAGGCTGTCCACTGGCCTCCACACAGATGTGTACATACCTGCACACAAATAAGCATTTAAACAAGAAAGAATAAATTTTTATAAATACTAGCTATTTTAATAAAACAATATTAAATTATATTATTTTACCTAATATTTTATATTCTTATTATATGCATTATACCTATGATATGATATATGCATTTATATATATTATGTGCCACAAATTATGCATACATTATATTTATCCCTATATATAAATTAGTTGTTCAGAATCATAAATGCTGAATTGAATTTAGTTGCTTCTCTAATAGTGAGCTTAATTCAAATTGAAACCATGAAGAGTTTTTGCTGCCGTTCTTGTTTGTTGAGGTTCTCGATATCAAACTCGGGGTGTCACACATACTGGATGGGCACTCTACCACTGACCTACATCCCCAGCCCATCCAAAACCTCTGTTTAATGTGTGTGTATGGGTGTGTGTTTGCAGTACTGGGAGTGGAGTTTTTATTTTATTTTTATTTTTTTGAAGTAGGGTCTCACTCTGGCCCAGGCTGACCTGGACCTCACACTGTAGTCCCAGACTGGCCTCAAACTCACAGCAATCCTCCTACCTCTGCCTCCTAAAGGTTGGGATTAAATGCATGGACCACCACACCTGGTCAGGAATGCAATTTTTAAGAAAAGTTTTTCTACTCTTGGCTTTTTTTTTGAAATCTGTTCAAACATTTCCCTTTAAGGTAAAATAAGAAATTTTAATATGAATATTATTAAAATGCCCAGAAGGGATTTTCTTCATAACCAGGTACATTTTAACCTCTATCCAAGCAATCTTCAGTTTAAATGTTACTGCTTTGTCTTCTTAATATCATGGGGTTTGTGGTGCAGAATCTTCCTGACTGGCCCCTTCCCCAGACCAGTGGCAGTGTTCACAGAGCTGGGAGAGATGTAAAGCCATTGTTATTTACTTAATTTTATTTAATTTGATTTTTCATGTATATATGCACACTCATATGGCACACTGTGTGTGTTTGTGTGCATGCACGTGCACACGCATGTATGTGTATAGACGGGGTGCTTTTCGCAACCCCTCCTCACCTTGCTTTTTGAGACAGGGCCTTGTAGCACATGCAGAACTCACTACTTGGCTCAACTAGCTAGCCAGCGAGCCCCGGGTGTCGTCCTGGCTCCACATCCCTAGTGCTGGGATTACAGGTGTGTCGCTGTGCTCAGCTCTGACATGGTGCTGGAGAATCTGAACTCAGGTCCTCATGCTTGCACAAGCAGTTTACACTGAGCCATCTCTGAGACCCCGGGCATAGTTGAGGCAGGCCACTTTTGCTTTGTCTTAGTGCTCCACACTACACTGAGAATTTCTATTCGTGTTACATTTCTGAAGGACTCTGCTTTTCTTCAGCCAGACCTGTTAACCTGTTCACTTTCTGAATCCAAACAAGTGGCCTTATGTCTTTGACAGCACCTTGCCTTGGTTTGGCACAGGGATCTTCTGGTCTTCTCCCCACCTTTCCATAGGGTTTCTTACATTATGGTAACAAGTTTGCATAAGTGATAATGCCTTGCTTATCATATCATCAAAATGTCAGATACAGATGAATTTTGTTTCCTTTTTTTTTTTTCGTTTAGAATACCTTTGTGGTAGTTTGAATATATGTCCCCCAAAGACTCAGGTGTTTTATTAAAGCTTGCAACTTGGGTCAGCCAGCTGCCTCGTGGCGGATTGGAATTCCAGCCTAAAGGTATATAGGCATGTTTTGAGCTCTGGCTATGTTTGCTTGTGGTGCTGGCTCGTGGTGGTGCCTCTCTGCTTGGATCTGTGGATGGGAGCCAGCTTCTTCGCCGCTGATGGAACTCCCCTAGATCTGCAAGCTGAAATACATCCCTTCCTCCTGTGAACTGTGCCTGGTTTGCATGTTCATCCAGCATTGTGGAGCTGACTGTACAGCACCCCCAATCACCCATAATGCCTCATCGTGGAACTACTGCAAAGTAGAATTAGTTCATCTGTCTCATATTTTCAGTTAGGAGCCTAATAAAGGATAGGGTATCATCGAAATGTGGGCCTGATTTTGACATGAATGTGGTACACTTAACCCTGTCAGAGGCAAGGTATCCCAGAGAATGAAGTTTTCCCTAGATGTCCATGCCCACTTTCATTTCAAACTCACGTCACCACTCATGATTTTGGGTGTAATTATAATAATTTCCTGAGACCTCCAAGGTCCGAAGGATGTGAGGTATGGGTGGAGAAAGAGGATGGAACAGTGGGGGTGGTGAGGCACAGTGGAGCACAGAGCTCTAACTAATCACTCTCAGTTGCCCCAGTCATCCTGGAAGTCTCTTCTCTAGAAGCAAGGAAGCAAGAGCTCAAACAAATAAAAGGGGCCCAGCACCATTTTGCTAACCACACCACCAGCATGTACTGGAGCTATGCACTAAGCTACCATGTCTCTGCTCTCCCATCACATCACCAAACTGTGCCCCCCCCACTTGGGGAAAAGATGGAGACAGTGATGGGTATGGAATGAACACAGGCAGTAAGCTTTTCTGAAAACCCAATAGGTTTACTATTGCTTCAGAGGCTAAAAAGTTAAAGTGAAAAGAAGAGCATTTGAATGATTTTTTAACACCTGTAAATGGTGGCACCCTAATTAGAGAATATTGGGTACGTTCCATTAACTTCCTAAGTCTGCCTCTCTTTCTACCAGGCACTCTACAAGGTTGTTTGGCCTCAGGAATTTTGTAAATTGTTGCCAAGAATCATGTCCATTAATTTGTCTGAATTTGTATGTAATATACAAAAATTAGTAATTAATGTTTGTTATACTGGAATAATAAACTCTGATAACTCTATACCATTAAGCACTATGCAGACAAGACTTTAAAAAAGTCTTTGAGGGGCAGGAGAAATGGCTCAGTGGTTAAGTGTGCTTCCTTTGCAAGCATGAGGACCACCCAAGTTTGAATCTCCAGAAGTCACATAAACAGTTGAGTGTGATCTCAAGTCTGTAGCTCTAGTTCTGTGGGGAGCTGAGACTGGAGAATCTCTGAGGCTCATGCAGAGCAAGCCTGGAGTTAGTAAGAGACTCTATAGCAAAGAAAAACAGGTGATGAGTGATGGGGGGTGGACACCTGCTGGTTTCCTCTGGCTGCCACAAGTGACCAACATGGGAGCCACACCAGTGCATACATATGCAGTTGATGAGAGCCAGGGAAAGCATGTGGTGGTTTGATTCAGGTGTCCCCCATAAACTTAGGTGTTCTGAATGCTAGGTTCCCAGCTGATGGAGATTTGGGAATTAATGCCTCCTGGAAGCAGTGTATTGTTGGGGGTGGGCTTATGGGTGTTATAGCCAGTTTCCCCTTGCCAGTGTCTGGCACACTCTCCTGATGTTGGCCAGGGGGTGATATCCACCCTCTGCTCATGCCATTATTTTCACCCTGCATCATGGAGCTTCCCCTCAAGCCTGTAAGCCAACATAAACCCCATTTTTACCCCACAAGCTGCTCTTAGTTGGGTGATTTCTGCTAGCAATGTGAACCTGACTGCAACACCTGTCCAATATCTGTTTCCTAGAAATGATCTCTCTCCAGCACCAAGTGAAAGGTGCCACCAGCATACAGTGTGCTCCTGTTCTCTAGGGACCCATTGTAACAGATCTTGCCACACTGTCCTTTTTGTTTGTATGTTCCTCTGTAGGGATATTTCTTCCTTTCATAGAAACTAATTGTGTAAGTGTCCTTTCTTGCTTGGCTGTCAGTTTGCTATCAGTTAATTATGTGTGCACATCTTCCTGTATCAGTCAAGATCCCAATTATTTCATTTGCAAGGCTTTCACATAAGGCATTAGGAACTGTGTATTAGAAAGCCACAAAGGCAGTGAAGACACTGAAATTCAAGAGGGAGTAACTGCAGGAAGCAGCTGCAACATCCCGGCGTTGCAGTGACTGAGAGGTTGGAATTACTTATTAAAATCCAACAGAGAGTAGGGTGTGGTGGCACATTCCTTTCTTCAATTCCAGCCCTTCAGGAGGCAGAGGCAGGAGAATCACCATGAGTTCAAGGCTACCCTGAGACTACATAGAATTCCAGGTCAGCCTGGGCTAGAGTGAGACCCTAACCTTGAAACCACTCTCCCCTCAAAAAAACAACCAACCTCAACAGAGGGCCTAGGGATGTAGCTCTGTCACTCGAGTGCTTGCCTAGCATGCTGGAAGCCTTAGGTTTGAGCCTAGGCACTGCATACAACTAGGTGTGGCAGTGCACACCTGTAATCCAGAGCTCAGGAGGTGAAGGCACGGGCATCAGAGGTTATAGGTCATCCTCAGCTACATAGCAAGGCCAGCCTGGGCTACATGAGACTCTGTCTCAAAAAAAAAAATAAGGGAAACGAGGGAGTAAATATAACCTGTGGAGACCTTTAGAAGAGAGAAATAGAAGAGTCTTGGGGGAGAGGCCCACAGTGCTGGAAATCAGTGTTTTGGGTGCTGGCATCTCAGAGAGTGCAATAATCCTGGTTCTGGAAGCAGAACAAGCTGCAACCTGGACCCAGCATGTGATTCCGGATCCGGCCAAGGGACGTGCTAGAGAGACTGTGGCAGCAGCAGTAAACAGCATGAAGAGGAACAAGCCCTGCTCTTCCTCCTAATGGCCAGTTCCTCTAGGGCGCCTTCCCAGAGAGCCTGACAGACAGCTGCGGGCCAAACAAATAGGGTTTACAGTCTCCACCCCAGCATCATGTGGCAGAGTATGGAAGATTTTCAGCCAAGAAACAATAGCTTAACAACCAGCACACCCACTATTCTATTATTATTATTGTTGTTGTTGTTGAGTTACTGTGCCCAAAATACCTGACGGAACAATTTATAAGAGCAAAGTTTTATTTTGTCTCACACTTTCAGAGGGTCCAGTAGTTGCACTTGGGCAGAATATCATGGCAGTGGAAATATGTGGCAAAAATTATCCTTTACATATCTCATCACAGGAAGCTGAGAAGGAGACAGGAAAGGTCCAGGGACAACATCTCCTCAGGGATCAGCATAATTCTTCCAGCTAACTCCACCTCCTAGTTTCCAGAGCCTCCCAAAATAGTGTCTGTCACAGTCACCTTCTCATTTCTAGTCCCACACACCTGACTAATAGCAGCCTGTGGGAGGAAAGGGCTTATTTTGCCTCACAAACTCGAGAGGAAGCTCCATGATGGCAGAAGAAAAGATGGCATGAGCAGAGGCTGGACACTACCTCCTGGCTAACAATGGGTGGACAACAGCAGCAGGAGAGCATGCCAAACACTGGCAAGGTGGAGCTAGCTGTAATACCCATAAGCCCACCCCCAACAACACATTTCCTTCAACAAGGCTCCAATTCCCAAGTGCCACCAGCTGGGGACCAAGCATTCAGAACACATGAGTTTATAGGGGAAACCTAATTGAAACCACCCCAGGGCCAGATAGACAATCCCCATCCTAGTGAGACTTTCAGTCTAGTGAGGGATGGTTCATTATCAACACAACTGTTTCAGAAAATGGTAATTGCTAGAGAAAAATAAAACAGTCATAGCACTGGAAGGTCATGGGAAGAAGTTAACTAAGATTGGGAGAAAAATGAAAAGACATGATCTAGAGAGATGGTTCAATGGTTAAGATGCTTGCCTGCAAAGCCTGAGGATCCAGGTTTGATTCCCCAGTACCCATGTAAAGCCAGATACACAAGGTGGCACATGCATCTGGAGTTTGTTTGCAGTGACTAGAGGCCCCTGTGTGCCCATTCATTCTCTCACAAATAAGTAAAAGTTTAAAAACTGAAAAGACAAGTCATAGGCTGTAAACATTTACAATACATCTGTCTACTAAGAGGAGACAGCCTCAGAATATGTAAAGAACTCTCAAAAGTCAATCATATGGGAAAAAAAACAATAGAAAAGTAGCAAGAGATGGCACATCAGAGGAAATACACAATGACAAATAGGCCTGTGAAATCATGCTCAATCCCATCAGTTATTGGGCAATTGGGAATTAAAACCCAAGTGAAATTCTGTAGTAAAATATTTTTTCAGAAACTCATGATGCTGTTGGTGAGGATATGGATCAACTGAAACTCTCATATACTATTGATGGGGATGTAAAATGTCACCACCACATTTGAAAATCCTTGGGCAACTTCCCACAGAGTTAACACAAACAAATGCACCACCATGGGTGAGTCTCAAGTGTCTCTGGAAAACCAGAATCAAAAAAGCTACTTCTTGGGCTGGAGAGATGGCTTACCAGTTAAAGCATTTGCCTGTAAAGCCAGAGGACCCAGGTTCGATTCCCCAGGACCTACATTAGCCAGATGCACAAGGGGGCACATGCATCTGGAGTTCTTTTGCAGTGGCTGGAGGCCCTGGCATGCCCATTCTCTCTCTCTCTCTCTCTCTCTCTCTCTCTCTCTTTCTTCCTCTTTCTCTCTGTCAAATAAATAAATAAAATAAAATATTTTTTAAAGCTACTTATTGTATGATCCCATCATGATAACACTGTGGAAAATGCAAACCCAAAGAGACAGGCTTGGGGTCTGTGAGGGTCAAGAGTAAAGACTGTGTGGGATGTTTGATTGCAAAGAGCCCTAAGAGAATTTTATGAGGGAGGTTATTTTAGACCTTGATTGATTGGATAGTTATATCCAGTCAATCACATGTGTATTTGTGGCAACTCATGGAACTGTCCACTACAAAAAGACTAATTTTTCTGTATAATAATGATTGGGTTGTCAGCTAAGATCTTTTCTGAGGAAGTGGCATTTGATCTGAAGCCAGAATTGACAAAATATAGCCATCCGTGCTAACACTTGGGAGTAGAATATTCTAACAAAACAGGAAAGAGGGAGAAAGAAATGTGGAGAGAAATACCTGTGGGGCTAGGACAGTGGAGTGAGGTGCAGTGAGCAGAGCTCCAAATTGGAGCTACAGCCTGGTAACCAGATTTGCCAAAACAAGTAAATTGCTACACATGCACTTATTTGAATTTCAAGTAAACTGCTGATAATTTTCAGTACAGTGATGTGTCACCTAATGATGAGGCATGATCTGGAAATGATATCATTAGACCATCTATCCTTGTGTGGACACTAGGGTGAACTTACACAAACCTGGACAGATAAGTGCTCTCTCTCCCTTCTCCTTCTCAAACCCAAGTCCTGAACTATGCTAGGCAAGGACTCTACCACTGAGCCACACATCCCAGGTCCACAAACCTGCAAAGGATAGGTCAGTCACTTAGCATGCTCCCGGTATAGCATGGCTCACTGTTATTTTCAAACAAGTAAAAGTAGTGTGCTCTAAAAATAGGATTAAAATGTACTATTGTATGTGCAAAAGCCAGTAACATAGTCACTAGTTATCTTTATCCAGTGTCATGCACTGTGTGGGCTGGATATAACCAGACATGTTATACTTCTTTTTGACTGGAATTGCAGTCCCCAAAGACATGGTAAGAGAAATTCGAGATTTTCTTCTGACTACAACAGCAGAATGCATTGACCTGTGTTTTTCCAATATCATTCTGATCACCTTGAGAATGGGTTATGAGCTGCAAAGCACAGCTGTTGTTGTGGTCCAGACAGACTCGGTGGACAGGAGTGGAAGCAGTAGAGACTTAGAGGAGAGATGGATTGGGAGATAGAGAGCTAAAGACTTGCTTTTGAATAATGCATGGGAAGCAGGGAAAAGATGAAAAATGAAGGATGCTCCTAGGTTTTTGACCCCAACAGCTGGGCAAATATTGGCAGCACAGTTTCTAGTGTATAATAACAGAAAAGACCCAAGTACTGAGTATAATGTGGCTTCCCATTGACAATTATTAACTCATTAATATTAGTTCATGTAATCTTCACTATGGTTTTGGTAGGTGGGAGGTGTAGGGGGAACTGTCCTCATTTTCCAGATGGGAAAATTGAGGTACTGAAGGCTGTGTAATATGCTCAATGTCCTAAGATGATAAGAAACTTCAGAGCCACATCTCTCTAACCCAGGTGGCCCAAGTCAGAATCCGTATTCTTTTACAAATTTTGTTTTATGTTTTTTAGGCAAGGTCTCATTCTAACCCAAGCTGTCCTCAAACTCACAGTGATCTTTCCACTTCAGCCTCCCAAGTGCTGGGTGTGCACCACCACGCTTAGCTCACTAATCACTTTTTTAAAAAACAGAGTTATTTTTTATTATTTACTTATTTATCCAAGAAAGAGAAAGCAGAGGAGAGAGCATGGGTAGACTAGGGCCTCTAGCTACTGCAAATGAACTCCAGACACATGCACTACCTTTGTGCATCTGGCTTATATGGGTACTGGGGACTCTAACCTTGGTCCTTAGGCTTCATAGGCAAATGCTTTAACTGATAAGCCATTTCTCCAGCCAAATCAAATCACTTTTTTTGTTTGTTTTTTTCAGGTAGGTTCTCCCTCTGGCCCAGGCTGACCTGGAATTCACTATGTAGACTCAAGGTGGCTTCTATCCTCCAGCCTCGGCCTCCCAAGTGCTGGGATTAAAGACTTGTGCCACCATGCCTGGCTCAAATCTCTTTTTAATTGTCCACACTTAAGGGGTATAAGATGATAATTTGATGCATATATTATCACCAAATGTGTAATTTTCAATTCAGGGTAGTCAGCATTTCTATGTCTTAAAATATTGATCATTTTTTTCCTATAAGAATGTCAAGGTCCTCTCTTCTAGTTCTTAATACATCATACACTTTTATGAACTCAGTATGATTCTACACTGTAGAATATTTGCACTTACTCCCTTCTACCTGTACTTTGATACACATTATCCAAATCTGTCTACCTCTGAAGGCCTATGCTCCTAACTGCCATGTTCTGCTGTGTCTTGTGAGCATATGGCTGGGACACATTGACAAATCATTGGATCAGTGAATGAAAGAATGAATGGAAGGATAAGTCCTACACATTTCTGTGTTTGTTCTCATACAGGGTGGTCACACTTCCTCAAACATACTAGACAGACATTACCTGTATGCGCCACTCCATTCTCCACCCATTTTAATTTTCTGTACAATATTTTATATATTGCCATTGGAGATCATGAAAGGAATTCCTGGGAAGTGTTTTTAAGTCTTAAACTGTTATTACATGAAGTTGAGAAACTTCTCTTTCACAGTTTTGAATAATAAGGATGTAGCCAGAATAATTTCTGACTCATCTGGGAGCAAAATTTATGTCTATGACTGGAGAGTAGTTTGCTATCATTTTTCTTTGGGCTTACAGTGCTTGCTTGTTTGTTTATTTATCTATCTATGAGAGAGTATGGGTATATCAGGGCCTTTTGCCACTGCCACAAACTCTAAAACCTGTGCCACTCTGTATATTGGGCTTTATGTGAGTACTGGAGAATGAAATCCTGGACGTCAGGCTTTGCAATAAGTGCCTTTAACTGTTGAGTCATCTCTCTAGCCATGTTTACACTTTTACTTGACACTTTCCCTCATTTATGCAGATAGCGGGTTCTAGGCTTCTGATCCTAATTCAATCTTATGGCAAAGCAGGGGATAATCAGTGGGTTTTTTTAAAGTTTTTTTTTAAATTTATTAGATAGAGAATGGGTATGCCAAGGCCTCTAGCTACTGCAAACAAACTCCAGATGCATGCACCACCATGCATATCTGGCTTAAATGGGCTCTGAGGAGTTGAACCTGGGTCCTTAGGCTTCGTAGTCAAGCACTTTATCTGCTAAGCCATCTCTCCATCTCCAAATCAGTAGTTTTGATAGCAGAAGCAAAGAATGTGGTGATGGAGATGGGGCTTATAGAAGTAAGAAAGATACCATACTATGTGGCCTGGAAAAACAAGGGCCACAGTTTAGCATCCTGGCAGTGCCCAGAGAAGATGGCAGAATCCCAGAGAAATACTGGTATGTCCCAGGAGCATCTTCAGTAGGATGCTCCAGCCCAGGAACCCTGGTTTCCATACTGGGCCAACTTTGTGCGACCTTGGATCAAGTCATGGTGTATCTCTGAACCTTATGATTTAGAACAAACAGGTGGGGTGAAAAATCATACCCTCAGCTACCAAGGAGGGCAGGAGTGGGGATTCATACTCATGGCTACCACGAGTGATTTGGCAGATCTTTCCTGGAGAATGCCCAGCCAAGAGGGCAAAGAGAAGCTGAGTCCAGCCCCACTGCCCACTCTTCACTCCCAGATCCTGGGACATAGTTCATGGTTCCATCCCCCTTTTGCTCACCAATATGGAGAATTCATGTGACTACTACAGCCCTCCCTACAGTACCACAGTCCAGTTTGATAATCTGAGATTCTAATTTAAAAACCTTGTGTCTGAATGCCTTGCTCCTAGCAGTCTTTCTGAAAAAAAAAAAAAAATCTTTTATTCCTCTTTATCCCAAACACATACACACACACACACACACACACACTTTACTATAGGAATAATGTTTTTGTTACCATGACAGATACAGTCTCCAAGTATCTTCAAATATCTGCCCCCCCAAAAAGAGATGGTTCTTCTGCTTGTTTGATAGGACAAATGAGCAAGGAGGTTTGTCTAATAAAAGGCAAATGAAAATTAAGACGAATCTACCTCCCTGTGGTTAGCAGGGCTTTGAGGAAATAGATTGCAGGGAATTTAGGTCCCGCCAATTTCTACAGGAAAAACACATTGCCTCAGGTTGCCAGGCTCAGCATACAGCTGAACCCTTCCATGAACCCTCAGGTCCCTCAGGTGGGGTGGCGGCTCTACCTTTGCAGAACTCGGTCCCAATGAGCCCTCATTCAGCCCTGACTGAATCATTAGAGCAAGGACATCAGGACCAAGGACACATCATGGAAATCATTGTCTTGTCCCCTACTTGGCCACAGAAGGCAGACACACGGAGTTTTCAATGAAGTCTTTGTTATTCGATCAAGTAGAAGTTCTGGTTTGCTATTTTAATGAAAATGAGACACCTGCAAAACTCAGAGAACCAAAGCCCCCAGGATCCCTTTACAGAAGGCAGCAGGGCATGGGGAGGGGGACTCTGAAAGAAACAGTCTTTTATCCCAGGAATAGGGCCCTTAGCCAGGGCGTCCCACCCCCAGCTCCACACTGGGCAGCAACAGGCTAACCATGCTGTTGTGTCCCCTGAACCCTGCACTGGCTGCCTGGTCACCTGCATCTGCTGGTCCAACTGCCTCCTGTCCCCTCTCCAGTCCCCTGGGGGTGGGGCAGGGGCTCCTAAGGAACAGCCCAGCTGCAGGAGTGCCCTGGGGTATTTTTTTCTATTTTCTGGCTGGAGAGGCAGTTGAATGAGAGTCATTATTGTAATTTAATTTCTCCAAACTCAGAGCTATTTTCTTTCCAAATATATCAGGGGCCAGGAAGCAGCCAAAGAATTAAAGAAACCATTCCAAACTCAGAAAGGTTAAAGAGGAAGAGGCATAACAGTGAAGGCTACTGCTAAAATAATAGTTCATAATTGTAGTGCATACAATTTAATGTATTATATACCCTGAACCATGTAATATGCATCATAAGTCCATAAATCAATAAATCTGCCTGACAGTTATGAAGTATGCTATAAATATTGTGTGCAAATATATGATTTTATGTATATAGCATAATATTCCAAATGTTAAAAAATAATTTTGCAAATGTTAAAAATTAGAAGACAAAGCTGGGAAATTTTAAGAGAAGAAAGAAGAAATTGTGTTTAAAAATTATAATTTTTGGTTTTGTAATTATTGTTTTATGGTAGTATATATTTAATATATTTTGTCATATACTATTTTATATAATTCATATCTCATGCTAGATGCATGCTATAAACATAATTATATGTTGTTATTATTATTACAATTGTTGACAGTATAGCATTTTACTACGTAATTCATAAATTCAGGGTTTTATTTAATTTTTAGCAATAACTCCCATGATGTACTTACTATGAGGCTGTGTGTGTGGCAAGTCCAGGCTGGTCTTGAACTTCTGATGCTCCTGCCTTTACCTCTGGAGTGCTGGGATTATAGATATATGCCATCATGCCTAACTTCCTTTAAAAAGAAATTGCAGAGCTGGAGACATGGCTTAGCAGTTAAGGCACTTGTCTGCGAAGCCTAAGGACCCATGTTTGACTCTCCAGATCCCATGTAAGCCAGATGTGCAAAAGTGAGGCAAGCACAAGGTCACATATGCCCACTAGGTGGCGCAAATGTCTGGAGTTTGATTTCAGTGGCTGAATTCCTGGAGCACCAATTCTCTCTCTCCCTGTCTCTCTAAAATAAAAAAAGAAAAAAGAAAAAAAGACAAAAAATTACAGTATAATGGCATATAATTCATATGTCAGTTGACTTGCATTGCAAATGCCTTTCATTATATTCACAAAGTTCTCAGCATGCACCATAATCCATTTCCCAGCATTTTTATCACCCCAGAAGGAAACTCTGTGGCCATCAGCAGTCACTCCCCAACATCCCTTCCCACCAGCTCTAGATAACCATATTCTGTTTTCTGTCTCAAGAGATATACCTATTTTGGATACGTCATATTAATATAATTGTATAATGTGTGAGCCTTTATATCTATCTGCTTTTACCAAAGATTTTCAAAATTTACCCATGGAAGAGCACATTCCCATATTTCATGATCTTTTTAACCTGTTTATGTAAATGTGTATGCTCGTGTGTGTGTGTGTGTGTGTGTGTGTGCGTGTGTGTGTGCACGCACGCGCACGTGCACATGCACATGCGCACCACAGTGCACATGTGAAGGTCAGAGGATAATGATCTCAGGTGTCAGTCCTCACCTTCCTCCTTGTTTCAGGCAGGAGCTCTGCTTTGCTGCTGAATACACTAAGCTAGCAGGCTTATGAGTTTCTGGGGATTCTCCTGTCTCCACCCCTCATTTTACCATAGGAGTGCTACCACATCTGACTTCATATGGGAGCTGGGGGTTGGAACTCAGGTCCTCAGACTTTCATAGCAAGTGCCCTACTCACTAAGCCATCTCTCCAGCCTCATATTTTATAATGGAGTCATCTGGATATGCCACTTTTAGTTTATCCATGAATCATTTAATAAGCATTTGAATTGTTTCCCATCAAGGCTATCATAATGCTGTTGGGATTATACACATGCAAGTTTTTGTATGGATATATTGTTCCATTTCTCTTGAAGTACGGTTTTGCTACATTACAGATGTAGGCACTGAGATTAGTTAGTGCTCTGGAACACAAACTCTTTTCTGTCTCCTACTTGTAGTTCTTGCTCTGTTGCCCTCAAGATCACCCCAGGGAGGTCATTCTAACCCTCTTGGGTTTCCAGAGAGACACTAAGAAGAAACCCAGTGGGGAAAGTTTCTGTTGGAGCGAATAATGAACTTTCTCCCTTTATGGACACTTACTGAAGCCTAGAGTGATTGCCAAGGGAGGGGTGGAGTCCTCTTCAAGATGAAGGAACCTCTGTGGGGCCTTTAAGACACAGCAGGGCTCCTTCCCTCCCTGGAATGGGGTTGGCTCAAGGCTGTCCAAATGGCAGGCCTCCTTCCATCTGGTATCCAAATGGTATAAGAGGGGCCAGGCTGAGTGAGAGTCAGACCTCCCTCACCTCATCTCATCCCTAACCACACCCCAGCCTGTTTCCAGGGACCTACTCCACCCAACAGGACCTCCTAGGTCCCCTCCCAGTTCATTTTGGGTCCTGACCTACCTTGCGCACCCTGCATCTCCCACTGGGATGGGATGGCTGCAGAAAGAGCTGAGCTGGCCAGGCCTGAGCTGGGTTGGCTGGCACTGAGTGAAGAGGAAGAGGCTGGAGTTCAGGGAGGAGGAAGAATCAGAGGAGTGGTTCAGAACTCCAGGGCAGGGCAGGGCTTGGAGAGAAGAGCCCAAACATTCCTAGGACAGGTGATGTTACTCAGAGCATGTGACTAGAAAGAAATCTCCATGCTGGGTGGCTTCTGGAACCCATGTCATTGGTTATACTTCTATAGAATATGCTTGGAGTTGCTGTTTGGAATATCCGACCACAGGGCAAATTCTAAGGCCCCAAATTATTATTTTACAAATCATCGAAAAAATACAATTCACTGGCTTTGAGAGTGTGTGCTTAGGTAAGAACTATAGTAGAAACCACTTCAGATTTATAGTTAACTTTGCAGTTTGTCTTTTTAAAAAACGGAAGATTAGACCAAATTGTGTTCTCGTTCCCACATGGTGACAATTGACCAGAGTGGGTGGTCCCCGCAGGCATCCAATTTGTGACTAGTCTGCTAAGGAATAGAATATGGTGAGTTTAGCCCACAAATCCTTTCATTTAAAAACTGTTGAACATCTGCTTACCAATCATAGTCAGGCATTGCTGAATGACCTAATATGTACATTAGAAAACATATACCAGGAATAGTACAGCAGAAAGAGAATAAAAATAAATGCAAATTGCCAGTCTCAGGTTTCACCTTATTCTTCGGAGCCCTTAACATAGCTCTTCACACAGAGCTTGCACTGAGTCGGGGCTCACTAAATGTTCTTTCTCACTGTGTGTCCCAGGTTGGCCTCAAAGTTGTGTTCCTTCTGTCTCTGCCTCCCTAAATGCTTTCTAATTTTTTTTGTGTGTGTGTGTGTGCTTGTGTGTGTGTGAAATGACAACCTTGGGTGACATGCCATCCTCCTTTCTTTAAAAGAAAAGAGTCTCCCATTGTCCCGGAGCTCACCATTTAGACCAGACTCACTGGCAGGTGAGCCCCAGGAATCCTCCTATTTCTACCACCCCAGTGCTAGGATTATAAGCACACATCACCATACACAGAATTTTTTTAAAATTTGTATTTATTTATTTGCAAGCAGAGAGAGATAGAAGACACAGAGAGAAAATGGGCATGTCAGGGCCTCCAGATGCATGTGCCACTTTGTGCATTTGGCTTTATGTAGGTAGTGAGGAATTGAACCCCAGTCCTTAGGCTTTGCAGGCAAGCACCTTAACCATTGAGCAATCTCTCCAGCCCCCACACCCAGCATTTTTACGCAGACACTAGGATGTAACTCAGGTCCTTATGCTTGAAGCTACCTCCCCAGCCTCCTAGTGGGTCCAGAAGTGCAGCTTCCTTCTTAAAGGAAGGGTGCTCATAGAGCTACCACCCCTGTAGGCAACCATTAGCTACATGCTTGGTATATAAGAGCTTACAGCAAGATTGTGAATTAAGAGCTACTTCCCTTTTAGTTTGTCCAAGAGGATTTTTTTTTTTTCTTTAACTATGCCCAGGAGCATAAACACCAGTCATTTGATCCCAAGCTGTGTCTGAAATACCAGTGTAGGTGAATGCAATCTAAACAAAGAGAAATTGGTTTACAGCTTTTTCAAATATTAGTGAAATGCTCACTGTGCCCAGAATGAAAAGAGAAAGAATTATATCAGTTAAAGGGACTCTTTAAATCTTGAAGTAGCCACACTTCATTGTCATCCCTGAGGGAGCAATAGAATAGTAAAGAGAGACTGCATGTGACGTTGTCTGAGAGTTTTGGATGAGAGGCCACACAAAAACATTAAGAAGTGTCATTTATTGGGCTGGAGAGATGGCTTAGCAGTTAAGGCACTTGCCTGCAAAGCCTAAGAACTCATGTTGAACTCTCCAGGTCCCACATGAGTCAGATGCATAGTGACAAAAGCCCTCAAGGTCGCACATGCACAACAAGGAGGCACACACGTCTTGAGTTCGATTGCAGTGGCTGGAGGCCCTGGTGTGCCAATTCTCTCTCTCTCTTTCTCTTTCTCTTTCTCTTTCTCTTTCTCTTCCTGTCTCCCTCTCGCATAAAAAGTCTACTGGGCTTGCCTCAAAAAAAAAAAGTTTTAGGGCTGAATGTTGAATACTTCAATCTCTTCCCCCACCAACATTTGCAATTAAAAAAAAAAAAAAAACAGTGACTGACAATATTATTCTTTCCCCTCCTAAAATTTAGTAATGAACCCATAGGAAGCAATTATAACTGGGCAGAACATTTTTAATGTAGCTTCATGGGCCCATTGAATTTTAAACCGTACACATTTTTGTTATAATATTGATATTACTGTCAGCCAACACTATGTCTTTTGACATTGGATTGGTTTTCTTGTTGTGATGACAAGCAGCAACTTGAGGGAAGAAGAGCTTATTTCACCTTGCAGTTTGAGGGTGCAGTGCATCATGGTGGCAGGAAGTTGAGGCCTCTGGTCATATTGCACCCACAGTCAGGAAGCAGAGAGAGGTATAAGTTGGTGCTCAGCCCCCTTTCTCTTTATTCAGGGTGGGCTCCCAGCCCATGGAATTGTGCTACCCACAGTTAGCATAAGTCTTCCCACTTGAGTTAAACCTTTCTGGAAATGCTCTCACAGACACACACAGAGGCATGATTCTATGGTGATTCTAAATCTAGTCAAGCTGACAGTAAAAAGTAGTCACGAAAGGCACTGCTGGCCTAAGCACTAGAAGAGGCAGCATTATTCATGTTTGCCAGCAACACGAAGCCAGTCAGAAAATGGCTTCATGATCAAGGCTCTGGGTTCTGGAATTACCTCATGTTCCATTTCTCATCCCACTGCTTACTAGCTGGACAGATAGAGCAGATGACTTAGCATCTCTGGGCCTCGAGTTTTTATCAACTGTACCTTCCTCAGAGGGTTAAGAAGAAACAATGTGTGTAAAGTGCTTGGTACATGGAGAGGGACTTAGGATGGTTCTGTTATGGGGAACTGGGGTTCAGAAATAATCCTTGAACCCCAGACCCTGAGTTTGTGTCTGTTATTTTTTAAAAGATTTCTTTCTTTCTTTCTTTCTTTCTTTCTTTCTTTCTTTCTTTCTTTCTTTCTTTTATTCATTAGAGACAGAGAGAGGGAGAGAGAGAGAGAGAGAGAGAGAGAGAGAATGGGTGCGCTAGGACCTCTAGCCATTGCAAACTAACTCCAGATGTATGCATCACCAAGTGCATCTAGCTTACATGGGACCTGGAGAATTGAACCTGGGTCCTTAGATATCACAGGTATGTGCTTATCTGCTAAGCCATCTCTCCAGCCCCTGATGTGTATATGTATGTATGTATGCATATATATATATATATATATATATATATATATATATATATATATAGATATAGAGAGAGAGAGAGAGAGAGAGAGAGAATGGGAGTGTCAGGACCTCTAGCCACTTCAAATGAACTCCAGACATATGTGTCACCTTGTGCATCTAGCTTATATGGGTACTAGAGAATTGAACCTGGGTCCTTAGCCTTCACTGGAAAGTGCCTTAACCACTGAGCAATCTCTCCAGCCCAGTTTGTGTGTGATTTAACTAAAGAAGTGGATAAAACCAGACGGAGAAGAATGATTTTTAAATCACATTTTCATTAAAAAATATCAGGGGTGTTGGGTGTGGTGACACATGCCTTTAATCCCAGCACGTGGAAGACCGACATAGGAGGATAGACATGAAGTTCAAGGCCACCCTGAGACTACAGAGTGAATTCCAGGTCAGCTTGGGCTAGAGTGAGACCCTACCTCAAAAAACCAAACTGTATACATACATATATATATGTATGTGTGTGTGTGTGTGTGTACATATATATATATATATATGTCACAGATAAGCAGGAGAGAAATGGTAAGGAAAGTGGCTAGGAAGAAGAGAATTCACCATATGATCTGGGAGCCCATATGGGAGACCAAACTTGGGCCTTGGAAACAAAAATGTGAAAAGAGGTTTTTCTAAAAAGCATGCATTTCTTTAAAAAACTAAAAGGTCATAAAACCTGTCACAAAGAAATATCCCTTCCCACCCTGGCAACCAGGCTCCCAGAATGGGAAAGACATGGTCTTACTGGGCCGTCCTAGGGAATCCAAGCATGGAGTCGTGAGCAGCCCAAGAGCCAGAGGGAGAAGAAGCTCCAGTAAGATATTGGGAGTGAGCACTCTGAAAGAGACTGGCACACCTGTGTCAGGTGTGCCAGCCAATCGGCCTAGGCTCAGAGATGCGTTCTACCCATACCTGGATGGGGAGAAACCGGGGTAGAGGGGGCATTGATTGGATGAGACAAGCAGACACTGTCCTGCAACTGAGGCAGGCTGGGAAGCTGAGGTAGGTGTGACAAGGGTATGACATAAGGCTCCTCCCTTATGAGCCTATTCCCTAATTGCCTGAACTAAAAGCTTTCTGTCTAGTCCTCCTCAGTTATATCCATGTTCTTCCAACTTTATGGCCAGGCGAAAACAAGAGACATTCAGTAGAAACCAGAGTTTGAGTTTTGGACTTGGATCTTTTCCCAAGCCTGCTGGCTAGCTACATGTGGAATGACCGTGTCTCATGACACTGGCCAGCTGCAGTAAGCAATGCTCATATGTGTGGTGTTGTTGAGCCAGGGTGGTCAATGGGATCCATGTAGTGAATACATTTAAAAAATTATTATTTATTTACAAGTATAGACTGGGGGAGGGGGCCATGCCAGGGATTCTTGCCACTATAAACAAACTCCAGATGCATGTGCCACTTTGTGCATCTGTATTGGGGAATCAAACGCAAACCATCAGGTTTTGCAGGCAAGCATCTTTAACCATTGAGCAATCTCTCGAGTCCCCTGAATGCATTTTTCATTTACATTTTCTAGTTATGATGGCTTTATCAGAATGTGGCCCACTGTACATGGAGAAGCACATGTACGTGTCCGTTCATTGTATTGCATACATGCTATATCCTGTGCTTTCCTTTTCTCAAGATCAGAAGTACAAGTATGCTCCTTTAAAAAATCTCTAAATGCCCTGTTTTTTAAAATATTTATTTTTATTTTCATTTATTTGAGAGCAACAGAGAGAGAGAGAGAGAGAGAGAGAATGGGCGTGCCAGGGCCTCCAGCCACTGCAAACGAACTCCAGATACGTGTGCCCCCTTGTGCTTCTGGCTAACGTGGGTCCTGGGGAATCGAGCCTTGAACTGGGGTCCTTAGGCTTCACAGGCAAACGCCCAACCGCTAAGCCATCTCTCCAGCCCTGCCCTATTTTTTTAAAGCTACTCTGATCCACATCTTCTTTATTTAAGGCAGGGTTTGGAAAGCTTTTGTCCAGAAAGTGCCAGGCAGAAACTACTGTCAGCTTTGTAGGCCGAATGGTTGCTGTTGCAACAATTTACCTCTGTCTTCATAGCTCAGAGGCAGCCATGGACGATAAATGAACAGCAGTTGTGTTCCATTGAAACTTGCTTGACAAAAAGAGGCAGCCATGGGATTTGGCCCCCAGGCCAAAGCTTGCTGCCCCCAGATTTAGTCTCTGCCCTCCCTCCCGTTCCCTGACAAATGTGCAAAAAGCAGGCCGGGGTCATATGAGGGGACTGAGTGCTTAGCACATGTTCTGCAAAAGCAGTAAGGGAAATGAGCCTGACTCCAGTGGGCTGAAAGGAAAGAAGAGGCGCGGAGCCCCTCTCCACAAAATGTTGTTCATACTCTTTCTACAGATGACAGGCTCCTCGAAGTGCAGAAAATGGGGCCGAACGGGAGAGCAGAGAACTGGAACTGGTGTTTGATGAACATCGAATGCCTGCAAGAGGGCTCTGCTCACATGAGTCCTCGTTCCTCACACATTCCTCAATCTTCCTAATCCCTGGCAGCTGGAGGAGAAGTCTGCAAATGTCTGTACCAACAAGAGCTTTGAAATCATTCCAGAGCTATCCCCTCAAAATACTCTTGATTTTGCCATATGGAATAGGCGCCAAACATTCCCAAAAGTTACTAAAAGCATTTTCAAAAGGCTAAGAAATGGACATGTGAGAAAAACACTTCCTAGTATTTTTGTGCCCTCTCCATTGCTACCAACTATAGACATTTGATTTCCCCAACATTTCCCACATGAGGCATCAGTTTCCTCAAGGGTGATCATTTATATCCATTCTGTCTCCATCTTTCTCGAGGGTTAAATCATTTTTTTTTCTTTTCCTGCTCATGCAAGTTCTTGAGTACAGAAGTAAATATCACAGGATGAGCTTTGTGTTTGGGAAATGGTTACCAAAATGAAACGAGGCTTTTCAAGGTACAGTAGCCACCTTTGGTCCCCTTTGCTTTTCTCCTATCCAGCCTTCAGCAACTGGCATAGCTTGGTTTGGAGCTGGCGCTTTCCTCATGCTCCATAATGCATCTCCATGGCAGGAAGCTTGGCACAGGCTATTGGTGATCTGCTTACTTCTGTCTGGAAGCTTTTTGCTTTGATTCTTGCAAGGGTCCCTGCATGCAAGGGAGCAATGGAACTGACATTCTATCTCAGTACAGATATTTATTGTCCAATTTTCCTGATTGGGATAGATAATTGAAGAGAACGTTACAAGGCTCCCTTACAGCATGGATTCTAGCTTATTTGATGTGGACTGAAGTAATAATTATGTTGAGGCCTTCCTAGAAAATCATCTGCCTGCTTTCTGGGCTACTGTAGTCCTCCAAATAATAATAAAACATACATTTTCTCTTAATCAAGAGGTTCTTGGGAACCTTGGGAGATGGCTTAGCTGTTAAAGGCACTTGCTTATAAAGCCTGATGGCCTGGGTTCATTTCTCCAGTACCTACATAAAACCAGGTACACAAAGTGGTGCATGCATCTGGAGTTTGTTTGCAGTGCCAAGAGGCCCTGACATGTCCATATTCATTCATTCTCTCTCCCCCACCTCTCTCTCTCTCTCTCATAAATAAATAAATAAATTAATAAATAAATAAATAAATAAAATTTTAAGGTTCTTGGGGACTGGAGAGATAGATTGCTTAGTGGTTAAGGTGCTTGCTTGCAAAGCCAAAGGACCCAGGTTTGATTCTCCAGGACCCATGTGAGCCAGATACACAAGGTGGCACATGCTTCTGGAGTTTGTATGCAGTGGCTAGAGGCGCTGGCATATACATTCTCTTTCTCTCTCTCTCTCTCTCTCTCTCTCTAATAAATAAGTAAATAGAGGTTTTTGGACTTAAGGATATAAGGCACATTAGAATAATCTAGAATATATCTGAAAAATATTTTAAAAGACTGCAGAAAGGCCCATGGCCACCTCTGATTCACTAAGACTGAGGAAGGATCTGAGGACCTCCACTTTTATTATGTGTATTGTCCATCCCTTCCCCTACCTAGGTCATACATACAGGGATGAGAGCTAACTTTCTCACACTGGCCAGTAGTTGTCATTAACACTGAAGTTTTCTTTGCTATAAACCTTACAGTCTCTAATTCTTTAGCCCTAACAGAAAAGTACCCTGAAGTAATATGATGTTCAATAGTCATTTTGCTATCATTCTGCTTACCTATGCCTATCCTACAGAGAAAGTAACTTTGAAATGACCAATCTGATTTTTGTTTTTAATGTCTGCTTTCTTCATCCCTTCTCCATTTATAAATCTATCCCTTTCTGGAGAACCCATCAGCACACTTCTGTTTTATACAAAGAAGCATTGCCATCCAATTATAGAATCTGAAATAAAGCCAATTAAGGCCTTTAAACTCAATCATTATTGATTTTGTCTGTTGATACCATTAACCTCTTTCCAAGGCTATAGAAGCTTGGAGAAGTGAAGTGACATGTCCACAGTGGCAAAGCTAGCGAGTCCCAGAGCCTGGACTTCAATCCTGAATATTCCTTACGACATACATCAGTTCTGTGGGAGGGAACCAAGTTCCCTTTGGAAGCCAGTGTATGAATTGGAGTAGCAAGGAGTTATATGGAGAGGAATACTAAAGAATTCTTGCATCTAGGAAGGCTTAGAGCAGCAGCAAAAAGCAATCCTCCCCCACCCTTGTCAGGCTGAGGTGAGGTGATTAATTGGTGAGGGGAACACAGCCAAGAGCAGAGGAGCCACACCAGGCCTCTATCCATTTGTCCATGCCCTGAGGTCAGAGATGGAACAAATGGAATCTTTTCTACCAGGGGAAAGGGTGGAATGCAGCCATGTGGGGGGAATTGTGTAAGGAATTCGCAGGTGTTTTCTTATTGTATTCCCCCCTCCCTGGGGACCTCTGGGTGTGTTGTTGAAGTAGAAAGCAGGGGCGAGTGTACTGGGGTGTGTATAGCAATCCTTCCCCCATTACTCCCCCTCCTTGTCTTCTTGTGAATGACAGTGATTAAAATAGCAGACACCATGTTCAAGTCAATTCACTTGATTTCATCAGCTAACTGTGAAGGGACACTAGGTTTTGGAAGTGGCCAGTGGTCCACTCCTACCTGGACTGTGAACAGTTTCACTCCTCCTCCTCTTGTTCTTGCTCTTCCTCCTCCTCAAGTGACCCCATGCTGGCAAGGCTGCAGTTTTAAGTGTGAGAGAAATTCAGCTGACTTCCCTCTCTCCTGAGGAGAGAAAGCTTCAGAGATTGCCTCAACTCATTGCTTCCCACTACACTACTGCTGAGTGTAGGTAACGGATATTCAGTATTGTGTGGAGAGTACAGCTGCCGGGGCCAGGAGGTCACCACTCCCTAACTTGAACTTCAACCATAAACAATAGTATATTTAAGAAAAAAAAATATATATATATATATATATATATGTAGAGTCACTTTTCATCTCACCACCCAGGAAAACTACCTTCATTCTTTTGGGGCATTTTCCTTTAGATAGACAAGTCTTCAGGCAGACAACTTCTCCATGTTCACAGGGTCTAGGAAAAATAAAAATAAATAAATAGCCAGGAGTGGTGGCGTATACCTTTAATCCCAGCACTCGGGAGGCAGAAGTTGGAGGATCACCATGAGTTTGAAGCCACCCTGAGACTCCATAGTGAATTCCAGGTCAGCCGGAGCTAGAGTGAGACCCTACCTCAAAAAAACAAAAAATAAAAATAAATAAATAAATAAAGCATACTCAATAGAATGGTAAGAAGGTAGCAGGCCATTCTGAAGCAAGTTCAGAAAAGCTGGAAGCCAGCCTGGTGGCACAAGCAATCCTAGCATTAGAAGCAGGAGTATAGAGTTTGAGGTCAGCCTGGGATAAGGAAGAGCCTAACTCAAACAAAAGGAAACATAGTGGGGCTAGCCTTGCTTCCTCTCTCCCTCCTCCCTTTCTCTTTGTATCACACTTATCCTCATCTTTGCTAGATTTTATCTCTCCCTCCCCTTTCCTTCCTTCCTTCCCTCCTTCCCTTCCTCCTTCTCTTTCTTCCCTCCCTTCCTTTTTTCCTCCCTCTTTCTTTCCTTATTCCCATTTTTCTCCTGTTTATAGGGTTTCCACTACATCTTCTATCCCTCTCTCACTCCCTTTCTTCTTTCCTTTTTTCTTCCCTTCTTCCCTCCCTCCCACCCATTTTCCCTGGTTCCCCTACAATTTCTATCCTGTAATCTGCTACTCTCTTAGCTTAGATAAGAAGCTGAGCATGAATAATAACTCAGAGTATCCAACTCAACAACTCTTGTCTATGGCATATTATATTTTCTCCCTGCATTTGAAAGTTTACTGCAAACCTTCAAGGGATCAGGACCAGTCTGACTGTCTCAAATGATTTAAAAAAGAAGATCAATGGGACTAACAGCTTTTTCCTCCTTTCACCGATCACAGTCACCTCTCAAAGTATAACTTGTCATACCAGAGACCCTTCCTGCATGCTTGAGAATGGAATAACTGGAGTGGGTAGCATAATAAGACTTTATAATTTTTTTAGTACTTAATATGTGCCCAGTGCTGCACTAATTGCTAGGTAACTCACTGAATCATCATGTTAACCCTATATAAAAAATTGAGGTACAAAGAAATCATGTGATTTGCTATCTCAAGACCACGGAGTTAGTGAGTCGAGGAGTATGAATCCTTACCCAGGCCATTTTACCCTCAGCAGCCCCAGCTCGGGAGATCCTAGTTTCCAAGGACAACTATGCCAAAGATATAACATATCCACATGGTTTCTTAAGTCATAGAATGGCACTCTTTCACCCGACCAGTGGGGAAGTGATGTTTCTTCTCCATGAACCTTAAAACTGCCTTGACCAAAAGAACGTGATGGATGTGGACATCATGGCTTCCAAGGACAGATTATAAAGTAGTGCAACTTCCACACAGCTGTGGTTCTCTCTTGGGACACTCTCCCTTGGAATCCAGCCTCCATGTTGTAAGGAAGCCCATGCCACATGGAGAGAGAGGCCTTGAAGATTGCTCAACCTGAGCTTCCCAATGAGGCTTGTAGTCAAGAGCACCTCAGCCCCCAGAAAGATGAATGGATGAGGCTTACTCCAGTGCTAGGCCGAGTCTTCCCTCTGAGACTGTAGATCCTATAGAACAGAGCAGCACAGTGCCTAACTGTGCTCTGTTTGAATGCATAACAAATGATTACCAGGGTTTGGCCCTGCTACCTAATGGGAACACTGTTTGTACCTGCATAGCAGGGTTAGGACATGATCCAGCCGTCCTCTGGTTCCATCTTAGTTCTCTCCAACCATGAGCCTTCACCAAGCTTGAGTGGACCATGTGGGATATTTTGCATGGAATTTTTTGATCCAATTAAATCTGAGGAATAATTCCTGGGCTTTCTACTGTTAAGGAGTTTGTATTTTCTTCAATTTCTATAAGTCCTTTGTTGAAGCCTAAGAAGAGACTGCCTCAGAGCCTGACAGTCAAACGCCATATTAAGAGAGATTCTATATAATAATTTTCTTTAAAAATTGAAATCTTTCTCATGCCTAAAATCTTGATAGATCTTCTCTGGAAAAAGGAAGTAGGGATGGTGGAGAGTAGGCCAACAAACCAAGGGGAAATCTGAAGGCCCGAGGACCAGAAGAGGCAAGACCCCACTAATGCTAAACTGGATTACAGGAGAGACGCAGGGGTTTTAGGATTACTGGATTCTACGTGTGTTCCCAACCCTACAGAGCTTTTTCGTATGCCTTCTCCTTAGATATAAGTACAACTCAGATCTTTTAACCCTCTGCTACAATCGCTTTGTAAAATTTCAATAGTTGATAATATACACTTTGAATGGTTTGAGGGACAGCATGGGAAGTAGTGACAGATGCAAGTAAAGGGTCAACTCTGCCCCATTAACATAAGGAAAGCCCATGTATCTGGGTCACATAGATTTTCATATCCAGATAGAACCCATAAGGAAAAATCTATGTTAATTTTACAAGTTGGAGGAGTTATACGTTCCAGGAAATTACATTCTGAAATTCTATACATGTTTCTATACATGTTACTGTGCTTTTACAGGCTGCAGGGCTGGGTGGGAAGAAAAAAAGCACTCTTGCCTGGCTGGCTCTGGGTCCCAACAAGGACAGATGGCGTATGCATAATAAAATTATCTGAGAAAGTTTTATTCACATTGGGTCTTTTTACATTGGTGTGGGAATAGGGAACCACAGAGAAAAGTGCATGAGTTAGGGATTAGCCCTAGTAAACTAAAGGGGAGAGAAAAGCCAAAGGAGTTAAGAGGAGAATCATGTAGAACAGAGGGCCTAGTAAGGAGCTACGACTTTCCTTCCTTTTTAAGATATCATGGAGTAAAGGTGAGGACCAGCCAATCAGTGCCTCCATTGTTATCTACTGAAGCTTACTGTCAGCCAGTGGGGCAGGAGAAGACAGCAGAACAGCAAAAGGCAGAGGAGCTTAAGGCCCAGCGAGAAAGATCCAGCACCATGTATCAAGGTTTTCCAAAGCAGAAAATGCTTGGCTGGAAATAGTGCTAAATATTAGCAACATATGAATGTAAAATACAATATACAATACACTGCTAATTTTATATATTAGCAATATACAAAGTATAGCTTTGTAAGTAAAATACACCCACAAGACCCCAGAGTTGGCCACTCATCCTCTTTGCTCAAATCTAATTGCATACTCTGGGCACTCAACAAAAAATTCCACTTCAGTTTACCTCCCCGTGGCTGATCTTCACAGTGTTAGCAGTTGCATCATAAACTCCTGGGTTTGTGCCTTAATAAGTGATCATCTTAAAATATGCATCCAGCTCCACTTATCCTCTGTTAACTATCACTTTTTCAGGGCTTTGTGTCAAAACTAGAACATGTCTTGGACTACGAGACCCTAGATAATAAGCCCCCGAGGCTTCTGTGAACTCATCATTACTTTGATCCCCCACCAGCACGTGCCACCAGCCATACTCTTTCACATTCTTCAGTCATAATCTTTCCCAGGACTTTCATACTTGTTTGCTCTGTTCCTTCTCACATACAAGCAAAACTCATTTCCTCATTTTTTTTTTTTTTGTTTTTTGTTTTTTGTTTTCTGTTTTTTGAGGTAGGGTCTCACTCTAGCCCAGGCTGACCTGGAATTCACTATGGAGTCTCAGGGTGGCCTCGAACTCACGGCGATCCTCCTACCTCTGCCTCCCGAGTGCTGGGATTAAAGGCATGCGCCACCACGCCCGGCTTGTTTCCTCATTTTTATTTGAATATGTTCAAACGTTATCTTTAGAGAAGTCCATGTGACAGTCCTGTATAAGGCAGTACCATACTGAATGTCTGTTCCAAAAATGGGAAGATCAGTAGTGTCAGTCCCCACGATCTGAGACTTGCCACTTTCTTTATTTTTTAATTGAGAATCCTAATATATGAACATACAGTAATTTGATCATGTTCCCTTCCATTTGTCTTTTTTCTTTGGTTGCCCTCCCCAACTTCCCATGCGCTGACCACCCTCCTCTTGCAAGGTAGTATTCCCTTTGTTTTGCTGCCTCACTCCTTTAGTATTTCTGTTTTCCATGTCAAAATGTTGATGGGCTCAGAAAACTTTCCACTTTCCACCAAAAGGCGGATGTAGTTTTCCTCCCCTGAGGTTGGACCTGTTACTATGGCAACAAATGCACCACAATAGAAATAATGTTGTGGACTCCCAATACTACATCATAGAAGGTGATATAACATCCTTATATAATTTTTAAATTTTATTTCATATAACAAGCTATACTCTTTCCCTGGGCCCTCCTCAGTGGGGTTATGGTATTCACTGTGGGGTCATGAAAGCCTCAGTCAGTCCCTGTGGAGCAGAGGGGAAACCGTGCTTCAGAGTGCTCCTACTCACTCTGGCTCTTCTTTCCTCCCTATCCTCCACAAACTTCCCTGAGCCTCAGCAGACCTGTTGGCAGTGATTTAGAGTTGAACTCTCTGTGGCCTCTGGATTTCTGCTCTGATGGGCATTGGCTGGCCACTGTGTCTGTTAGCCCACTCTGGAGCTGGCTGTCAGTGCAGCAGGGTGCACAGTGTCCACATCGCTGCTTCCCCTGCACCTTCCCGAGCCCGAGAGCTGTGGTGGAGGTACTGGATCTAGTGGTGGGCCGCCACTATTTTTTGGTCTTATCAATGGGTCTTGGTTCTCCTGTGGTTTTTTTGTTTTGTTTTGTTTTGCCTACTGTAAAATAAAACAGATTCTCCAACCAATGGCAAGGTCAGCTCAGGTGAAAGGGGATTTGCAAAGTTTTTTGAGGGACTTTTTGGTGTTCCAGCCCACTCTTCTTCTCCAGAGAGCAGTGGGGGCTTCTCTCTGAAGAATGAGTTTTCTGACTGTGGGAATCTGACTTGGTTTCCAGTTCCAGATATGAGTTCTCTCCCACTGAGTGGGCCACATGTCTGTTGGCTACCCACAGAGGCTGTGTGCCACTGTTGCACATGTGTGTACTTCTTCTGTTGGTTACCCACAGAGGCTGTGTGCCACTGTTGCACATGTGTACTTCTGTTGGTTACCCACAGAGGCTGTGTGCCACTGTTGCACATGTGTGTACTTCTTCTGTTGGTTACCCACAGAGGCTGTGTGCCACTGTTGCACATGTGTACTTCTTCTGTTGGTTACCCACAGAGGCTGTGTGCCACTGTTACACATGTGTGTACTTCTTCTGTTGGCTACCCACAGAGGCTGTGTGCCACTGTTGCACATGTGTACTTCTTCTGTTGGCTACCCACAGAGGCTGTGTGCCACTGTTGCACATGTGTACTTCTGTTGGTTACCCACAGAGGCTGTGTGCCACTGTTGCACATGTGTGTACTTCTTCTGTTGGTTACCCACAGAGGCTGTGTGCCACTGTTGCACATGTGTACTTCTTCTGTTGGTTACCCACAGAGGCTGTGTGCCACTGTTACACATGTGTGTACTTCTTCTGTTGGCTACCCACAGAGGCTGTGTGCCACTGTTGCACATGTGTACTTCTTCTGTTGGCTACCCACAGAGGCTGTGTGCCACTGTTGCACATGTGTACTTCTTCTGTTGGTTACCCACAGAGGCTGTGTGCCACTGTTGCACATGTGTGTACTTCTTCTGTTGGTTACCCACAGAGGCTGTGTGCCACTGTTGCACATGTGTGTACTTCTTCTGTTGGTTACCCACAGAGGCTGTGTGCCACTGTTGCACATGTGTGTACTTCTTCTGTTGGTTACCCACAGAGGCTGTGTGCCACTGTTGCACATGTGTACTTCTTCTGTTGGCTACCCACAGAGGCTGTGTGCCACTGTTGCACATGTGTGTACTTCTTCTGTTGGTTACCCACAGAGGCTGTGTGCCACTGTTGCACATGTGTGTACTTCTTGACCAGCTGGTTGCTTTTGTAGTCTGCAGGGTCCCCTGCTTATTTATGCTTTGGTGACTGTTGTCCTCCAGCAGCATGGCTTTACATTTAATGCTCTCTTTCTTCAGACATTTGCCCTTGGAACTCAGCCACCATTTTTCAAAGAAGCAAAGACCACATGAATAGGACATATATGGGTGTCTCATTCAACACATCCTGTTGTCTCAACAAATCAGCAGACAGTCAAAGTGAGTGAGCCATCAGCTGCTTCTAGCCACAGGCATCAAGTCACTCCATCCAAAGCTGACTGGACAGAGGCTATTCCTCCCAAGGCCTGCCCATATTACAGACTGAAGAGCAAGGTAAATGAGTATTTATGGCATTAGTTTTTTAATTCAGTTGTTTATTACCTCTATCATAGAACTTCTTTTCTCTGTTAGTTGTGAACTTACTGTGTGAACATATTGCATATGGGTCATATTCCCATCTGGTTATCCTCTTAAATCCCTTCCCCCACCCTCATTCCACTGAGGACCCTCAGTGGAGTTATCAGTATTCATTGTAAGGTCACAAATGCACGGGTCAGTCTCTGGGGGTGAGTGGGACACAATGCTTCAGGATACTCCTCCCCACCCTGTGGCTCTTCCAGTCTTTTTGTACCTTTTCCCCATTGTTCCCTGAGCCTGTTAGGAGTTGTTATAAGCTTCCTTTAGTGTTGTGCTCTCAGCAGCCTCTGATTTTTTGCTTTGATAAGTTTTGAGTCTCCTCAGTGTTCACCATCATCTCCCTGGAAGAGGTCCTCAGGTTAGCTGAGAGCAGCACTACCTCTTCCTCTGTAATGTCTCCTGGGCCCTGGATGCCATTGTTTTTGAAATAATTTATTATATGGCCATAACATTAAAACAAACATATTTTTGTGTCAAAAGTGAGGAGTGGTGAGAATAATAAAAACCTACATAGGGGGTTGGCAAAATAGTTTAGTGGTTAAGGCCACTTGCCTGTAAGGCTAAGGACCCAGGTTCGATTCCCCAGGACCCACGTAAGCCAGATGCACAAGGTGGCGCATGTGTCTGGAGTTCATTTGCAGTGGCTAGAGGCCCTGGCACACCCATTCTCTCTATCTGCCTCTTAATTTCTCTCTCTCTCCCTCTGTCAAATAAAATAAAAATAAAATATATTTTAAAAAAGCTAAACTGGTACAAGTACCTTGGGACAAGAAAATGGGCAAACACAAGACAAATCTTTAAGACAGTGTTAGTTAAGCTCCAGGTGTATCCAACCTGTTGGTACTGTGCATTACATTGTCACAGTGTGTTGGGTTGCATTCACAGATATCCTGGGACACACGCAGCCCACAGGTCACAGCTTGGATATACCTGAAAGTCAAAGAGACTGTTAGAGGTTCTTGAAAACCATCCATGAATCTAGCAGTGAGGGCTTACAAGAAAGTAAAGAAACTGCTTTTGGAAGCTAGGAAAGAGGAGATCCTTGCTATATCAAGGAAGGAAGTTCTGCAGCCCTGCTCTTGCAATGATACGAAAAAGTAAAGTACATCTGCTTATGCAGGTGATCCAGTTTCAGGGTTTTTACAAAGTGCTAAAGTGCATCCTAGCTTCACTTTATTGTCTATGATGAAGTGAGAGGAGGGATGGCATTTTAGAAAAGAAAATGTTCAGTTTTTTCAGGTATTTTTAAAAATTATTTATTTATTTGCAGAGATAGAAAGAAATAAAAATGAATATGAGTACCAGAGCCTGTAGCTGCTGCAAACAAACTCCAGATGCGTGCACTTTGTGCATCTGGCTTTATGTGGGTACTGGAGAATTGAACCTAATCATCAGGCTTTACAGGCAAGTGTCTTACCCACTGAGCCATTTCTCCAGCCCTTTCAAGTTTAAATTTAAAGGA
This sequence comes from Dipus sagitta, assembly GCA_036346955.1. NCBI lineage: Eukaryota > Metazoa > Chordata > Mammalia > Rodentia > Dipodidae > Dipus > Dipus sagitta. The sequence goes on along the minus strand of CM070784.1, from coordinate 75,798,805 downwards.
TTCAAGACTTCCTGGATCCAAAAACAAAGTTGTTTTCTAATTCCCGCCTCTTCAGTAGTCTCAATCTAAGAGAAGGCTTCAGAGATAAGATCAAATCTAAAGTGACAGCACAAGATTGTAAATTATAGTTTTTATTTATTTGTGAGCAGGGAGAAAGGGATAGAGAGATACAGTGTGTGTGTGTGTGTGTGTGTGTTTTGTTTTGTTTTGTTTTGTTTTGTGTGTGTGTGTATGCATGGACATGCCAGGGCCTCTTGCTGCTGCAAAGGAACTCTAGACACACGCACCACTTTGTGCATCTGGCATTACATGGGTACTGGGGGATCAAACCCTGGCTGTCAGGCTTTGCAAGCAAGTGACTTTAACCACTGAGAAATCTCTTCAACCCAAGATTTTCTTTTAATTAAAACCTCAGGTATGCCTAATCTAATTCCTCAAGAACTGTTTTGTTTATGCCTTTTAAAAGCCTTCTAGGAAGGACTAGCTCAGCTTAAGTCACCTAAATAACCAACAGCCATGAGGAATCATTGCTGAGCCATAGGACTGCTCCCTAATCTAGTAATTTCACATGGGCATGGATGGATTCCTGGGTCTCCTCTTTTATTGCTTCTGAAAAAGAGGATCTATAACAGTTTCTGTATGTCTGTAGCATCATTACATGTTGCATGCAGAGGGAAAGGGCACATTGTATCTTGACTTGATACATCTTAAACAGGAGCATCCTCTGAAAGTTTTAGCTCAGTGCCCAAAGCCAGGGGGAGCACAAGCTCAATGGCCAAGACCCTAGACTGTGAACTTGAGTTTCCCAGGCCCTAGGGAAACAGAGGTTTGTTTTGCGTGAGAAGGATAAGAATTGTTGTTACCACAAGATAGAATATATAGCAAAATATATTTTCAAAAATAACCATAGCAATGATTCTTGTCTCATAAATTCTTCTAGAACTTTGCCAGTTTCTATTGAGAGGTAGAATCTATTTCTCTTCCCTTTGGGAAGAACTTGGGAAATATAGCACCCATGGAAAATAAAGATAAACTGGTGTGGAAACACTTAAGAGAAGCCAAATACACAGGGCTATATTTGTTAAAAGGCTATTTCAATGTCATTAGTAAATTCCAAAAAGTTAGATACCATCTTAGTAGATGGGACTTTTCATGAAACTGACCAAGCTGAACGTAAAATTTATTTAGAGAAAGAAATAACTGAAATGGTAAGTGTGGTGGATTGAATAGAATAGATGACCCCCAATATATTCAGTTGTTTATTTGTTTGTAGTTTGCATCTTTAGCCACCTGGCTGGAGGCAATGTCACTGGGTGGATCTTAAGGTGTGGTGGTGGGTTTCAGATTTCAATTTAAAGATATGCAAGGTGTGCCTAGCTAGAGTTCCTGAAGTGTGCTGTGGCTTTTGGCTTGTGGCTTGTGCTTCTCTCTCTCTCTGCTTGGGCCTGTGAAGGCAGGCCAGCTTCTTCTGTCATTATGGAACTTCCCTGGATCTGTAAGCTTCAATAAATATCCCTTCCTCCATAACTGTGTCTGGTCTGGAAGTTCATCTCAGCGAACCTGAATCTGTCTGCTACAGTAAGGAAGTTGGGAATAAAATTGGATGGGAGAGAGATATTTACATTGGTGCATATCAAGGTTATAAAGCTTTATAATTGAAACATGGAAAATAGACTAGAATATAGAGCTATCCCTGTACACATATTTCTAATTTATGATACAGGTGGTCATACAGAGAAATACATAAATGATAGCCTTTTCAATAAATGGTGTTGGACCATTTGGGTATCCACAGGGAAGGGGAGAAATCAGAGCTCTTTTCCATTCCAGTTCTGAGTGGTGGGGGGGTTGTATGTACCAATATATTTTAATTAATAGTACATTAAATTATACAGGTCAAAGTGAACAAGAAATATGAAAATGTTATATCATTTTAGGCCTAGAGAGATGACTTAGCATTTAAGGCACTTGGCTGCAAAGCCAAAAGACTCAGGTTCAGTTCCTTAGTACCAACATAAAGCCAGATGCACAAGGTGACGCAAACGTCTAGAGTTTGTTTGCAGTGTGTAGAGGCCCTGGTATGCTCATTCTCTCTTTCTCTCTCTCTCTCTCTCTCTCTCTCTCTCTCTCTCTATATATATATATATATATATATATATATAGTGTGTGTGTGTGTATCTGCCTCTTTCTCTTTCTTTCACATAAATAAATAAATAAAATATTTAAAAACCGGGCTGGAGAGATGCCTTAGCAGCTAAAGCACTTGTCTGCAGAGCCAAAGGACCTAGGTTCAATTCGCCAGTACCCACATAAGACAGATGCCCAAGGTGACACATGTGTCTGAAGTTCGTTTGCAGTGGCTGAAGGCCCTGGCGTGCCCATTGTCTCTCTGTCTCTCTATCCACCTCTCTCTCTCTCTCTCTCTCCCTCTATCAAATAAATAAAGTAAATAAATTAAAAATAAAAAGTATTTAAAAACCAATTATTATACCATTTTATATAAGGGCCTTAAGTGTGTGTGTATTTTGGTATTCACAGAAGGTCTTAGAAGTAATGCCTGCAACATGCCAAGGGGTGGCTGTACTTACAAAGGATTGAATAAGTGCCAAAGAGGTTGGAGCTATTCGTGCTATGCACATATCCACCAAAAGACATAAGAAGTATGGAAAGGCAGGTAAAGGAAACATAGCTTTAGGCATGCATCCTAAAATATAGTGTATTAAAATATAGTAAGGCCAACAGATTAAGAGATGGTTGTTCTTGAAATGAAAGTTATTTACTCAGAGTTCCAAAGAAGAATATGTGCCAAGGTATTAGGGCATGGGTGGGATTTAAACCTGATAGTATAGACAAAACTATACAGCTCTAAACAGACTACAATGTAAGATGATGTCTAGATCACCTCAAGGTAGGAAGTATTTCCTTTAAAAAAAAACATATAAAATACACTAACAATAAAGAAAAAGTTTGAGAAAATTGACTAAATTAAAATTCAGGACATCCACCCAGGGCATCAAAAGTAAGGTTCAAAGAAATTCACTGGCTGAGGAAATATTTGCAATATACATAAAACCCACAAAAGGTTATCATCTGTGGTGGTTTGAAAGAATAGATGGCCCCCAATATATTCAGTTTTTTGTTTGTAGTTTGCATCTTTAGCCACCTGGCTGGAGTCAGTGCCATTGTGTGGATCTTTAGGTGTGGTGGTGGGTTTCAGGTTTCAATCTAAAGATATGCAAAGTGTGCCTAGCTGGAGTTCCTGAAGTGTGCTATGGGTTTTGGCCTTTAGGCTTGCACTTCTCTCTCTGTCTGCTTGGGCCTGTGAAGGCAGGCCAGCTTCTTTGGCCATTATGGAACTTCCCCTGGATCTGTAAGCTTTAATAAACCCCTTCCTCCATAACTGTGCCTGGTCTGGAAGTTCATCTCAGCGAACCTGAAGCTGTCTGATACATCATCTAAAATATATACATAGTCCCTTCCCATAACTCTAGTAATGAGGAAAATGAAAATTAAACCCAGAATGAAATGCTTTTCTCAGCCCACAAGTTGGGAATTGCTTTTTAATCTGTCCATACCAAATGTGAGCAAGAATATGGGAGAAAGAGAAAATTCAAACATACTGATAGCATTATAAATAGGTCTTTACAGAACAACTTGGTAGTCTCTAATAAAGCTGGGTATATCACCCAGCATTTCCACATCTGGACATATATCTTATAAGGAGTTCTTGTACATATGTATAAAGCACCATGTCCAAAAATACTTTTAGAGGTCTTATTTGTTACAAGAACACCTTGGAAACAAACTATATGCTTATGAGCTAGAAAATGAGAACACAAATTGTGATTTATTTATACAATGGAATGCATAACTACAGTTGAAGTGGATGAATTCCACATTTGTATATGGATGAATCTCTAAAATGTGATATTGAGTCAAACTGACTTGTTGAATGATACAAACAGAACAATCTACTTATATAAATCTTAAAACATGGCAAAAATGCTGTATTTAAGATTTCTGTGTAGTAAGAAACTAAAACATCCTTGGGAATGATAAAAACAAAATCCAGGGTAAAAATAAAGTCCATCTAGTAAAAGAGGAGAGTAGAAATAGAAGGAGGTATTAGGCAGTTTTAAGCATATTTCAGGTGTTTTATTTCTTTAAAAGGAAAAAGGAGGCTATTGCAAAATGTTAAGGCTTCACAAAGCTGTGCTCTGGTTAAGTGGGCACTTGGTATAACATTCTCAATGCTTTTCTGTTGACAAACATTTGAAAGCTAATGAGAATCATAAACCTTTGTGAGTCCATGTGATGTGTTGCCTTATTTGTGGGCCTAGCAGAACATTTGTTACACAGCTTCTGCAGAGAACGTTTGAAGCATGTGTATGAAATTCCATTCCAATTGTTCTCTGAAGTTAAACCTACACATTGCCAGCAGTGTCCCTTGGTTTTTAAGTCAAATAAGCAATCTCACTTCCATGGCAAAGGGGTTTCTTTTTTTTAATGTTTTTGTTCATTTTTATTTATTTATTTGAGAATAACACAGAGAGAAAGAGGCAGAGAGAGAGAGAGAGAGAGAAGAATGGGTGCGCCAGGGCTTCCAGCCACTGCAAACGAACTCCAGACGCATGCACCCCCTTGTGCATCTGGCTAACGTGGGTCCTGGAGAATCGAACCTCGAACCAGGGTCCTTAGGCTTCAAAGGCAAGCGCTTAACCGCTAAGCCATCTCTCCAGCCCATTTCTTTGAAATTTATAATCAGTAAACAAACTCACTTACACGGTCTGGTGAGATGGCTCAGTTGGTAAACTACTTCTCTCCTAAGCATGAGGACCAGAGTTTGACCCCTAGAGCCCACATTAAAATTCCATGCATGCTGACACATACCCATCATCCCAGGGCTGGGGAGGCAGAGAGAAGAGTATCCTGGGGGCTCACTGCTAGCCAGTCTACCCTAATTGGCAAACTCCAGGCCAATGAAAGGACATGTCCCAATAAAATAAAATAAATAAACAAATAAAATAATAAAAAAAGATGGACAGCATTCTAGAGGAATAATACCCAAGGTTGTCCTCTGGCCTCCATACATGCACTTAAACACACACATACTTCAAAAAAATTACTTATAATAAGTCCAATATATAAAGGAAAGATACATTATAATCAAATTTCCACTCCCCCTCTAGTTATCTAAGAACCAGAAAGAAAAGAAAAACTTCAGATATCCACTGTAGGTATTGAAACTGAATTAAACAATAAGATTAAATTTGCCAGAATGAGAAGGAGACTGAACTGGCAATGCCAGTGATGGAGATCTGGGTCGGGAACCGACAGTCTCTTGGTTAGTGAAAGTGTCTATGATATTAGCCTGTCTCCATGCCTGCTCCTCAGCTTCCACTGGCCTCAGGTTCTGAGAGGAAAAGCAGACCAGAGTTTGTGTTCCTTATCAGATAATCTTAGTAAATAAGTAGCTTCCTTTATTTGTTTTTTGGTAGGAGTTTGTATATTTTGTGTGTGTGTGTGTGTGTGTGTGTGTGTGTGTGTGTGTGTATGAATACACACATGCCACAGCATGTATGTGGAGGTCAGCTGATAACTTCAGGTGTCTATCGTTGCCTTTCGCCTTGTTTGAGGCAGAGTCTCTTGTGGTTCTCTGCAGAAAATACCAGACTATATGGGCCACAGGCTTTGGAGTCATCTTCCCGTCTCTGTTTCTTCCCCTAGGCACCCTGAGATTACAAATGCTAGAGGTATAGTGTCCAGACTTGCGTGGGTTCTGGGGAACAGAATTTGGGTACTCACACTTGTGCAACCAATGTTTTATCCACCAAGCCATCTCTCCATCTCCCATCTCTCTTTCTTTCCCTCTCTCTTTCTTTTTCTCGTTCTTTCTATTTCTGGATGCAAGACTATAAAATGTACTCTTTGGTGGCATTATTTAAAAGCTGCCCTGGCTAATTAGGGAAGGAAATCCCAGACAGAACAGTGGTAAAGTAGGAGGAATGAGACTAAGAAGGGAAGAAAGGTTAACAATGAGGTTGTCTTCAGGGTAACTGGGACTGAGATGGAGAGACTGCCTAGGACAGCCCTTGAAACAGGCCCTTCAAGGCATCATGAAGATAAGCTTCATATCTTCCCACTCCCAACTTGAAGCTTGTTCTTGAGAGAAATAACACTCTTGCACACACTAGGCCAGGACCCCTGTGTGTAAGCCAAACAGGCTCCCTTGGGCCACAGCGACTCCATTTAGAGTCCAGAAGCCAGCTGTGTATAAGGGCACTGTATACTAACTTCAGATGACATTCTAATAGCCTGAGGGATCTGACACAAACCTCTGGCAAAGATGTCTGCAACAGCACTGTGGCATATTGTCCAAAGTGTGGGCAAGTACCACCAGTGAGCGAGAAGACCAGGAGGTACTGTTATATGGTTTGGGGTTATGGCATTAAAGAATTTTGAGTCACATGATGGCTTCTCACATTTTTATTTCTCTTTCTAATTTTCTGATTATCTCTGGTAGTAGCTGTGGCTTTAATCACTTCCAATCTCTTCTATCTTCTAGTTTAGCAGAAATAGCGCCAGCTCCAAGCATTTACTGACAATCACATTTGACTGACATTAATCCATTCTCAGTGCATTTACTTTTATTTATGAGTTGTAATTTTTATTAACTTAATTTTTAAAGAATTCTTATTGGAAACTTTACTATATGAGCATATTGCAAATTGGTAGTATTCCTGAGGTTATTCTCTTAGGTCCCCTTTCCTCCACCCCTGTCCCCCTGAGGGCCTTCTTCAGTGGGGTGTCAGTAGTCACTGTGGGGCCATGAATGCACCAGTCAGTTCCTATGGGAAGAGCAATGCCTCCCAGTACACCTTCCCACCCTGTAGCTCTTGCATCTTTTTCTGCTCCTTCTTTGGATGTACTTTGAGCCTTGGAAGGAGTATAAGAAGTGTTAAGCTCTCAGCAGCCTCTGATTTTCTGCTTTGATGGGTTTTGAGTCTCCTCAGTGTCTACCACCATCTCCCTGGAGGAGGTTCTCAGTCAAGCAGTGAGAGCAGAACTCATATTTAACCCGTCACTTCCTCTATAATATTTGCTTGGCCCTGACAGTTGTGATAGAGGTGACTTATGCTAGGCACTTGGCTTTCTTTTATTGTCATTCTGACAAGATATTGGGTCTCCCTGGTATTTGCCACCATCTGTAAAAAGCAGGTTCTGTAACCAATACTGACAGCAGCATTGATCAACAGGATAAGCATAGACATCTAGGAGACTTTTTGATGGACATAACCTCTTAATTTAGCCAAAGAACAGTGGAAGCTTTCCTTTAGTGGCTATGACCCTCCAAGCTCTAATCTTCAGACTTGGTTCATAGTACCAGGCATGACTTTGTATTTACTTTTATAATTACCTTCAACCTAGAGTAAGTGACATAGTTTATTGCCAACACACATAGGATTGCCTTTTAAATATTTTATTTATTTAAGACAGAAAGAGGTAGATAGAGAACTAATGGGTGCATCAGGACCTCCAGCCACTGCAAATGATTTTCAGATGCATGTGCCACCCTGTGCATCTGGCTTATGTGGGTTCTGGGGAAATGGATAGGAGTCCTTTGGCTTCACAGGCAAGCACTTTAACCACTGCTAAGCCACCTCTCCAGCCCTTCTTAGGTTTTGATATTTTAAAATATTTATTTATTTATTTGAGAGAGAGAGAGAGAGAGAGAGAGAAAGGCAGGATATTGCCTTTTAAAACATATCTTTAGTAGCCATGCATGGTGGTGCATGCCTTTAATCCCAGCACTTGGAAGGCAGAAATAGGAGGATTGTCCTGAGTTCAAGATCACCCTGAGACTACAGACTGAATTCCATGATAGCCTGGGCTAGAGCAAGACCCTACCTTGAAAAAAATATAGCTTACCTTTAAAAAAATGTTTTAAAGTATGGGGCAATGGCTCAGTGTAAGGCACTTGCCTGCAAAGCCTAATGACCTGGATTCAGTTCCCCAGTAGTCACATAAAGCCAGATGTACAATGTGGAGCATGAATTTGGAGCTCATTTGCAGCAGCTGGAGGCCCTGGCATGCCCATTCTCTCTGTCTGTCTCTCTTCTCTCTATCTCTCTTTGCTTGGAAATCAATAAATATATTTTTTAAATCTTTTAAGTCAGTCTACCTGTAGAACAACACTGAGCAAATAATAGAACCATAATATAAAATGGCTAGATTCTGGGAATCTCTATGAGCTCCAGTGTCAAATGTTATGTAGAAAGACAGTAACTTTGAACAAATCAACTGACACCTCTAAGCTTCTGTAACCCTGATAGTGACCCCTAGAGTGTTTGATAGTGGCCTCTGGAGTGTTTAATAGTGGTCTCTGGAGTGTTTGGAAATTTTCAAATAGGATAATATTTGCGGTGCATGTGCTGCGCTAAAAGTAATTTTAAGCACCAGTTAATGGGGCTGGGGAGATGGCTTACTGCAAAGCTATGCTTTCTCCTATGTCTGTGCCTCTCAGTGGCTAAGTGTTCACAGGTTTCCTAGCCTACCAGCAAGTGGTAGAGGTCCAGAGAGCCTTCCACTGAGCCAGAGGCTTTCAGAGAAGATTTTTCAATTAATCATCAGACCTGTTGAAAGCTAGCAGTTTGACTCTGTGCTCTTAGTGAAAATGTCAACTCAGAATACAAAGCCATGTTTCTTTCATGGAAGGAGAAAAAGCCAACATGGAAATCCCCAAGGATGAGTTATTGCCATGCGTCCTACTTGTTAGCATATTTCAGGGTTTGTCTTCTGGTTCTCAACGCTGTTATCTCTAAACAGGGTTGTATGAGAGGTTGACATCGTGCTGCCAGAAGCCTGTAGCTGTCGGCAGGATCTTTAGGAATGTTGTCTCCAAGTCACTGTGAAGGGATGCACTTCCTTTCATGACTAAAGGGAAGCGTGGCACTCAAGAAAAGTGAGAAGGCTGTTGTGGTGAGGTGAGGCTCTAAGTAACAGCCTACCTAGCCTTAAGTAATAATTGAAATTAATCATATTCCTCCCATCAAGTGGTAGATTCTGGGCAAAAGATATGAGCACTTGCAAAGAACAAAGAGAAATGAATGAAAATGGTTGGGTCCTGTAGAAGCTTGCATTACTAGAACAAGATTTAACCCTTATTGTTAAAGCAGGGTGGCAATTGCCTAAAGTCAATGGATCTTACCTCAAAATTGTGTTTTCTAATATATACAATACAATACACCAAACTCAAAAGAGTTATATTCCAGCTTAGTAACTTACAAGTGTACTTGAACTATATCACCTCCCAGTCTGTTAGCCATGTTACTTTAGACTCTGCAGTAATCATCTCAACTATCAACTGCATTTCAGTGTGACTTGTCTTTCTTGCTGGGCTGCATACATACCCTGTTACAAACAGCCATGCCGTTTTACAGATCCCCACTTGAATTGTCTAGTCTTACAAAACCCTAAACAAGCAATAGGAACATCTTATTCCTTCTATGCAATGATAAAGATTGCAAATAAGAAAGCATTAAAACTGTCTCACCAACCAGAGATACTGAGTTTCCATCATTTAACAGCTGAATGACAATGAGGCAAAGATCTGCTCCCTAAGCTACATCTTGACAACTTCTCCAAGGAAGGCATCTATCATGTGCATGTGATTATAAGTCTAATGACTGCCTTAACTTCAAAGGTGAGCATAAATGGTATTCCATAGTATTGTCCGTGACTGTAATGTGGGAAATCACTTGTTGGTGAACTCCAGGCACTTCTCAGGCTTGGGGGTTGTGGTCCATATCTTCATAACTAAAGGCTGTATTAAGTTTTAAGAGGATTATCAGAATATTGACCTGATTACTTTCCTGTCCACTGATTCCCATAGATGTTGAGTAGACACTATGTAGAAATGCCTAGTGGGAAAGCAAACAGTAACTGAACAACATGACAGGTGATACCACATGTAAAGAATGAAAATAAGGACAGGAGAAACAGCTTAGTGGTTAAGGTGCTTGCCTGCAAAGCCAAAGGACCTCAGTTTGATTCCCCAGGACTCCCATAAGCCAAATGCACAAGGTGGCTCATACATCTGGATTTCGTTTGCAGTGGCTGGAGGCCCTGGCACACTCATTGTCTCTCTCTCTCTCTCTCTTCCTCTGCCTCATTCTCTCTCTCAAATAAATAATAAAGATTTATGAATGAAAATAAGACAAAGGGTGACAGAGGAGAAAGAGTACTGTCTTGTATCAGGAATGTCACTCTAGGACAATACTTGAACAGTGATCTGAGTGAAAAAAAGGATGTGTCCATGACTGTCCATAGGATTAACATCTAGGGTCAGGAAACACTATGCATGGTCCCACCTTTGGCTGGAACATGTTTGACATGCAGAAGGAGCAGGAAGAGAGATAATGCCTGAGATGAAATAAGCTCATGGAAAGATGGCAAGAGAAACTTCAGAGAATCTGCAAGGTTTGTATCTGTCAAGGTTCTATCCAGGAAGCAGAAGAGCCATGAGTGTTCTGGAATTAGACTTTCCATACTTCAGGGTTCAACAGCCTAGATAGTGGTATTAAATATCATGGAAGGGGCTGGAGAGATGGCTTAGCAATTAAGGCACTTGCCTGCGAAGCCTAAGGATCCAGGTTCAATTCCCCAGTATCCACGTAAGCCAGCTGCACAAGGTGGTGCATGCATCTGGAGTTCGTTTGCAGTGGGTAGAGGCCCTGGTACCACTATTCTCTCTCTCTCCATCTGCCTCAGTCCCATGGCTCTGATCTGGCCAAATGAGCCAGAGATGCTTGCAAAGTGGACTCAAGAGCCAAGAGATAGAGGCAAGAGGGTCAGATATTCGAGGTCATCCTCAGCCACATAGCAATTTTGAGACCAACCTGAGCTACATGAGACCTGTCTCAAGAAGTAAAAATAAATAAATGAAACACAAACTTTCCGTGAATGAAAAGAAGACAATTTTCTACTAAAAATAGGTAAAATAAACCAGGCATGGTGGTGCACTCCTTTGATCTCAGTACTCAGCAAGCAGAGGTAGGAGGATTCCTGTGAGTTTGAGGCCACCCTGAGACTCCCCCTCCAAGTCAGCTTGGGCTAGAGTGAGACTGTACCTTGAAAAACATAAAAGAAAATAAAAAAGGTAGAATAAATAAATGAATGAATAAATAAATAAATAAAACCATTTTGTAATGTTGAAGAGGGATTGCTTAATGCTTGGAACACACTTTGGGAATGAATCCCATTGTATATACAGAAAATTGTATGCAGTCCATTCCCAGAGGCACTGTGACGAAATTCCCCATGGAGTAAACAAAATGAGAATAGGCGTCAAGACCCAACAGGACTGACTCAACTGGAAGCAAGTTCACCACAGAATCAAAATACTGGTCACAAAATCCTCCCTAAGGCTGCCAGTTTCCAGAAGTATAGCCAGGTCAGAGCAGCCTACTGAAAGACAAGCATGAGAGACTCAAACAATGAGTCTTTTTTTAAATTTATTTTTGAAGGCATAATGTATTTTATAGGTCTTTTAGAGAGATACCACAGGTGGTGAGAAAAATGAAGATCTTCCAAAAGGTTTCAAAGCCCAGGGTGACTTTTAACAACACCCATTGTACATTCAAATTTTTTTTAGCAGTATTGAATTAGGTTTCTGTTAGCTAAAGATTTACAAACTCAGGCTAAATTCCAAAAGCCTCAATTTCATCCAGCAAGCTGCCCTACAAATTTTTGGAGAAGGAGACCAAAGATCTGGAACCAGATGGGGAGATAGCTTGGTAAATAAAGCCTGAGTATCTGAGTTTGGATCCCCAGAACCCATGAAAAATGCTCGAAGCTTTGGTGGGCTTCTGTAATCCCAGCATGCTGTCTGCAAGATGGGAGGCAGATGCAGGAGAGTTTCTTGGAAGCTTACAGACCAGACAGCCTGGCAAGAGGAGCAGTGAACAATAAGGGACCCTGCCTCAAATGAGATAGAAGGTAAGGACTGATATCCAAAAGTTGTCCTCTAGCCTTCACACACACTGAGGCATGTGTGCTTCTGCACTCCCACACAGGAACACACACACATGCACACACCCCTAGTTTTCAGGGTTACTTGGTGGTATAGCACTTGCCTGATCTGGCTGTTGACCGCAGAATAAGAACCTGTAGGCTCTAACCTGGCCCTTATAGGTAGATGATAAGTTGTGCATTTATTTCTGCCTGTAAAAAGGAAATCTCTGTTTTCCTTGTTAAATCCCTGAGTTGAAAACAGCCTCCTTATTGATTGGATCTGGAGACCAACAGAAATATGATCTTGACAAGCTAAGCTTGATTATGCTGGTAGAAGTTTTTGGAGGATGCTCCAGACCACAGTGAGCTATGAAGATCAAGGTCCTGAAAGCCAGCTCAGGAGGAGGAACCCAGGGCTCAGGATTTCAGCAGTATGTACCTTCTAAAATCAAGTTAAGAGATACTGTGAGGCTGAAGGAAGTCTCTATAGATGGACACAATATCCAAGGGTAAGAACAGCATCTCTCTTCTTGGATCTGATGGTTACTTTTCCAAATCCCTCTAGAAATTAGGATGAACTAGAAAACTCAATAGTTCCAGACAAGTCTTACAGGTAGAAAAATTATGAAAGGAAGTTGATGGTTTTGAATTGAGATCTGTACCAGAAACACACACCCCTCCTAAGTCAATGGGATCAACTCAGCCATAGCCCAAAATGCATACAAGACATGATAGGTATTCCTTGATAGGACCCGAGTGCGCACACAGCTCTGCACCTAACTGCAACCTCTCCTACCTTTGGACGGATGAGAAGGTCAGACAGGACTTTGAAGGACACCAGGGCCTCCAGGAATGCAAACAGGTCACACTTGTAACAAAGGGTAACCTTGACCACAAGCACAGTAAAGTCGGATGGGGCACCACTTCTTGCATGGTTCTGTGAGCTCCCAGCCTTCATCTTCATCTAGTGTTTGTTGTTGATTTACTTATTTAGCACTTGACCCAAAGATAAGGGCTTATACCACTCAGCGTGACCAATCTCTTTTTCCATTTCAAAACAAATGGCAGCCCATTAATTTCATTAAAAACTTTGTCTTCTAAAATCAAGCACAGAGAGACAGAGACAGAGAGAGAGAGAGAGAGAGAGAGAGAGAGAGAAGGGGGAAAGGAGGAAGGTTTTTCTGGAGTACTTCTTAATCACAATGAGTATAATTTATTCTGTCAACATATGATTCATAGAATTTCATAAGTCATCTGACCCACCTGTCTTGTTTTACATATGAGGAAACTGAGGGCCAAAGGGGAGAAATAACTTGTCTATGGTCACACGTGTCTCATGTTTAAGAATGCTAATGTTATCTACACTAATTCTCAGTGATAGGTTAGCTTGTTATTTAATGGCCATCTAATTCTCTCTGAGAACAATTTGTATTGAAGAAAGTGTTGGGCCAGGGAGATAGCTTACTGGGTGAGAGCACTTGACCTAAGTTCAATCCCCAGCACCCAGGCAAAAAGTAGGTTATGGTTGTACAGCACTGAGGGGTTGTGGAGACAGAAGGATGTCTGTGGCTTCCTGGCCAGCCAGTCTAACTGTGCAACAGGGACCAGGAGCTCTAGGTTCAGAGAGAGACTGTCTCAAAGCAATGAGGTAGAAGAGCATTAGAGGAAGATACCTGATGTCATCCTCAGGTCTCCACACACGTGGTCATGGAGGCGCACATCTGCACCACACAAGTGCATAGAGAGGATCTGCGCGCACACACACACACACACACACACACACACCAGAATGAAATGGGGGGGAGGGGACAGAGAGGAAAAAGCAAAAGGAGGAAGAAAAAAAGGGAAAGAGAGTAACATGTTATAGACAAAAGGAAGGAAAACAAGTGAAACAGGCATTTCTTTCTCCTTTTTTGTGGTTCTGAGAACAGAACCTAAGTCCTCAAAGGAATTAAGCAAATAATGTATCACTTAGCTACACCCTAGCTGAGGCCAGTCATTCCTGATCTGCGTGGCCAAAGAAAGCTGCCGCTCTGAGCCTCATAAGCAATGTATCTTGAGTCACCAAAGCTCCAGGGGTCACAGTTGCAAAACTGAGTACAACCTCACTGTTCCTCTGCTCTCTGCTTGGAAAACTCTAGAATTAGCTGTTATGTTGTCTTACCAAAATATCAATTTATTTATTTGTTTATTTATTTATTTATTTTGGTTTTTCGAGGTAGGGTCTCATTCTAGCCCAGGCTGACCTGGAATTCACTATGGAGTCTCAGGGTGGCCTCAAACTCACAGCAATCCTCTACCTCTGCCTTCCAAGTTCTGGGATTAAAGGCATGCACCACCACTCCTGGCTCAAAATATCAGTTTTTACCTACAAGGATTCTTTACTTTTGCAGAAATTGAACCTTTGCTGGCTTTTTTTTTAATCCCCTGTGGCGCCAAATTGGGATCTAAACAAGGCCTTCATGTATGCTAGGCAGGTACTTGACCAACTGGATCACATCCCCAGCCCTTTTAGACAATTTCTCACACTGTAACTCAGGCTGGCCTTGAGCTCATGATCCTCCTGCCTCGGTTCCTACCATGTGCTAGAATTAGAAGTATGTGCTACTGTACCTCCCTAGAAATTAAACATTTAAATTAAGAAGTCCGTTCTCACGTGGTGGTGGTCTTCCAGTTCACAGAAAGTGATATTCACATATTTTTTGATTGATATGCTGGGAAAGTCAAAGACATAACAACATAAAAAACATTAGTCACATGCAACATGTTCCTAATATAACAACAGTTTCTCAATGACTTCATTATTTTTCTGTTGTTAGAACAGCATTCCTGAGCCTGGATAATTTAAAATGGGAAAAAATTATTTATTTTTTATTTGTTGAAAATTTTACTATATGAACGCATTGCATATTGGCCACGTTCCCATTGGATTGTACTCTTATGTGCCCTCTCCCTAACGTCCATTCTACTGAAGGTCCCAGCTCAGTGGGATTATCTGTAGTCACCATAGGGTCACGGGTGCACAAGTAAGTCTCTGGGTGAGGGACAGTGCCTCACAGAACACCTTCCTACCCTGTAGGTCTTACATTCTTTCTGCTCCCTCTTCCACAATGTTCCCTGAGCCTTGGAGGACATGTTATAAGTCTCCTTTAGTGTTGAGGTTTCAGCAGACTCTGGTTTTCTTCTTTTGTGAATTTTGTGTGAAGAATGGAATTTTTTGTGCTTGTGATTTTGAAGGGTGAGTGCATTTCGTGAAGGCTCATGAGATACCATAACATGGAAGAAGTTGGAAATGGGAACTCACATCTGTAATTCCAGCACTCAGAGGCTGACACAAGAGGTTTGTTATGAATTTGAGGCCAGCCTGGGCTATAGTGTAGGACTGTGTGTCAAAAACACACACAAAAAAAATAACTTGGTGGACAAGAGAAAGCTCAAGCAGGCACATGCATGTGAGGGAAAGCCTTACTTCACAAGCACCCTTCATTTTAAAATTATTTATTTATTTATTTATGAGAGAAAGAGGCAGACAGACAGAATGGGCACACCAGGACCTTTAGCCACTGCAAAGGAACTCCAAACACATGTGCCACGTTGTGCATCTGGCTTACATGGGTCCTGTGGAATTGAACCTGGATTCTTTGGCTTTGCAGACAAGTACCTTAACTGCTAAGCCATCTCTCCAGCCCCACAAGCCCCCCTTCTTTTGGTGATAGATCCAGTGCCTCAAGAATATCCTCTTCCTACAAGAACAGCCAAAGATCCTACCACCTCCCAACAATGCAGATCCTACCACCTCCCAACAATGCAGTACTGGCAACCAGATTTCAACATGAACTGCAGAGGAGATAGACAACTTATACTCAAACCACAGCAGTCAGCACTGGGTGTAGCCAGACAACTCTTCCCTCATATTGTCTGAATTAAATGTGTTTTTAAAATTAAATTTTCATTTGGATAGCAACTTTTAAGTTCAAGCTGCATGTGGCAATACAGATCACAACAAATATGCACTAAAAGTCCTGGTGCATACAACAAAATGATGCTAAGAATTAAGCTAAAAAGCTGCTGATTTTAATAAAACAAAAGTCCTGAAACAACTATACAAAATATATAATTTATGAAACACTACCATCCACAGAACAGCCTAATATTACTTATATTTAAAAATTAGTTGAGTAGTTAATTATATATTGAATTGTAAATGAACATTATACAGAAGTTCCACCTCCACACACACATGGGAAGGCAATTCCTTATTGTACCATATACTATCTAATTATAGTGAAAAAGCTTCCTTTTTCATATCAGTAAAGAAAATTGCAAATGGTATCAGGAAAACTACAGGAAGGAAAGAGATGGAAGGAAAAAAGGAAGGAAGGGAGGGATGAAAAGAAGAAAGGAAGGAAGGAAGGAGGGAGGGAGGGAAGAGGAAGAGAGGGAGAAAGGAAGGAAGAAAGGAAGGAAGGAAAGAAAGAAGAGGAAAAGCAAAGGAAAGGAAAGGAATTTTGTTTTGTTTTCAAAGGAATTAGTGTTGTTTAACATTTTTCCATTGAAAACAATCTTTCCCACTTCCTATTCCACATTCCTAGTTTCTACATGACAGAAGCAGCATCATGTATACTTAGGGCTTATTGTTTGAAGTGAATGTTAAATTCTGTTCTTTATACATAAATTGGAGAAGATAATTAATCTACTTTAGCCCTGCTGACATTGTGGGCTGGATAACTCTTGACTGGAGTGATTGTCCTGTGGAGTATAGAGTATTTGGGGTCTTCTCTGAGCTCCACATTCTATGTGCTAAGTAGCACTTTCCCCTCTGAGTATGACAACCAAAAAATGTCTCCACACATTGCAAGTGCCTTCCAAGGGCCCAAATCATGCTGGTTAAGAGCCGCCAATCTAACAGACAAACAGCGTGTGCTTATTCATAGATGCATATTATATATATTTATGTGTATGCATAAATATATACATAAGGAAAGCCAGGTTTTAAGGAATTGGCTCAGACAACTTGGCAACTGGTGCCACCAAACCCTAGGGGCAAGTTGGAAGTCTCAGCAGGAGTCGATATGGCAGAGTTACATTTGAAGACCGTCTAGAGGCAGACAGTCTCCTCCTGAGGGAACTCAATCTTTAACTTTGGCTGACAGAATGAGGCCTACCACATTACAGAGAGTCATGTACTTTGCTCAAATTCTATGGGCTTGAATCCACAATATACCTTCATAGCAACATTTAGACTGACATTCCACCAAACAGCTAGCACGTAAAATTAACCATTACAGTGTGAACATAGTCATCTTTTCTACATCAAGTCATTTCAAATTGCCAATTAGTGTTTTCTAGTTCATATGAATAAGAATTTTTAAAATATTTTATTTATTTATTTATTTAAGAGAGAGAGGGAGAGAGAGAGGCAGATAGAGAGAATGTTCTCATAAGGTCCTCTATCCACTGCAAACAAACTCCAGACTTACACACCACCTTGTGCATCTGGATTTACTTGGCTAATGGGTAATCAAACTTGGGTCCTTTGGCTTTGCTAGCAAGTGCCTTAATCACTGAGCCATCTCTCCAGCCCATGAATGAGGCTTTTTTGTTGTTGTTGTTGTGTGTTTGTTTTTTGTTTTTCGCAGTAGGGTCTTGCTCTAGCCCAGGCTGATCTGGAATTCACTATGTAGTCTTAGGGTGGCCTTAAACTCATGGTGAACCTCTACCTCCTGAGTGATGGGATTAAAGGCATGAGCCACCATGAACAAATAAGAATTTTTATAGTGTGAGGCCAAGCAGTACAAAATTCTCATTGCCATTACCATTATGGTAATAATAGCCACTGGTTTGTGCAATGATTAGTATTTAATAATAGTTAGTAGTTTAATAATGCCCATCACTTATTGGCTTCTTCCTACATTGCCATTATGCCAAATGACCACTGTAGGAAGTCTCATTCGGTCCTTATAAGACCTCTATGAGGCAGGGACAATTGTTACCTTCACTTAAGGGAGAAAGGCGTGGAGAGTTACTTAGTTCAGTAGCCCATGTAGCAAAGCTGGAGTTCAGTCTCCGACATCTCTGATCTGATCTCTCCACTCCTCTGCTTTGATTTCCATCTCCTTACTCCTAATCTTTATTACTTGTCTTTTTAAATGTTTCTGTCTAGACATGTAATGCATGTTCATTGTAAAAAAGAAAAAAAAAACTTTCAGCCATTAGGAAGTGAACATCCCACCTATTCCCTTTCCAAAGGTTAATAGTGAGAAGTTTGATGTTTAGACACACGGGTTTATGCCATGCCTGTGTTACTATAAATGTGAAAGGCACAAGCCACCGTCCTCTACAGGCTGGCACTTGTAGTGCTTAGTGTAGGGTTGCCCAAGAGTCATGGTGAAGACACCTACAGACCAATCCTAGAGAGCAACACAACCATGCCCACGTGTCCTTAGAGCCTGCTTCTTCTGGCTCAGTACTCCTCTACATCCTCCTCTACCCCAGCAAGCCAAGACCTGTCACTTTAATTATTATCCAGACTTTCCAAGTGAAACGGAACTCTTCTACCTAAGCCCATTGCTTTCCAAATGAAGCTTCTAATATTCTGTAGTCTCTCTCTCTCTCCTCTCTCTCTCTCTCTCTCTCTCTCTCTCTCTCTCTGTTCTACCTCATCTTTCCCTGGATTTTATCTTGAGCCAAATTCAGTCAGTGACATGTGCATTTCTGTTTCTGTCATGCATACTGATTTGTAGATCAACAGTGGCCTTCTTTAGTGGTTAGCAGAAACAACCCATATCAGATCTTCAGATGTGAATAAACAGGTCAAATAGAAAGATGGCGTGTAACGGGAGGAATTCATCTTTTCTTTTTTTTAAGACAGGGTCTAATTTACCCCAGGCTGTGCTCAAACTCATTATGTAGCCAAGGCTGGTCTTGAACTCTTGATCACCCTGCCTTCATTTCCCACATGCTGGGATTACAGATGTATGCCACCATGCCCAGCTTTATATTTATTTATCTCTAAATATTTCCTAAAGTATGACCAGTAGTCTATTATGTTCACTATTTTAGACATGCTTTCAAACCACTGTTATCACTATGTACTAATATTTTAGAAGTACATCCAGTATTCTAACTTAAAGTTACTTTTCAGTTTTTGTCATGAGCATATGAAAAGCCAGTATCATTTGTCATAACTGTGGGGGGGGGGTTGTAAGAAAACTGTAAAATAAATAATAACTACTAATTATCTAAGTGTATTCATACAATGTACTTTAGGGAATACTGTTTTAATTGGCTAGAGATTCCAGTGTCTCATGACTTATGGGATCTCTGGATGTTGGGGTTATCCCCAAGAACAGTATGCTTTTGAAAAAGAGGTCGCCATGCTGGTTTTGTGAGGTTCCCTGAACCAGAATGTGGTGAAGTAGAGAAATGTTCTGTGGCTGTAACAATGCACTGGGTTCTACAAGTTTGGGGGCATCCATGTTTAGAATCACATAACTTAGACCCAAACAGTTCTGAGTCTGAGCCTAGATTACATTCTGCCCTAAATTCTCTTGCCCTTAAACATACAGAACTCAATGCATGGTTAGTAATTTAGGTGGAATCAGAATGTATCCTGTCCCCCTTGCAGATAAGTGGAGGTGGCACGAAGTTGCTTCTCTAGACCTTGACACTCTCCTGTTTCCATAACCTACATGGTGTGCCAGAGTCAAGCAGACAGGGTTTTGCTTAGCTGTATCTGTGTGTTAGACTACCCCACAACTGTGGCTCCAGACAGCCACCGTCCTGCTCCTTCACCTTCATTCTACAGGTGGGCATGGCTTGGTAGGAGGGTGTTCTGAGTACACATAGGATTGGTGGATGTCATTCATGCAGCTAGAGATCAAGTTGAGCTGGAAGAGCCAAGAGGGTTTCTTCACATTTCTAACATCTTACTGCTTCTCCACATCCATACGCTTGTGCCCTCCTGACCCTCTTTCCCACTCTCTTCCTCTGATGCTACCTCACAGTAAGGAAGCCTCAAGATAATCAACTTCTTTTAAAACATTTTATTTATTCATTTATTTATGAGATGAGGAAAGAGGGAGAGAGAGAGAGAGAATAGGCACACTGGGATCTCTAGCCACTGCAAATGAACTCCAGATGCATGAGCCACCATGTGCATACTGGGCTTCAAACCTGGGTCCTTGGGCTTCTCACACAAGCGCCTTAGCTTCTAAGCTATCTCTCCAGCCCAAGATAATCAACTTCTAATATGGCATCTTCCTGCCCTTCCTGAAAGGGAACATTTCACGACAAGCAAAAGTGGGAGGTTGCAGTGCTTTTAAAACCTGCCTCATCCTCTTAGTCAAAATTAGTCATAGAGCCAGCCAAGATGGAGTGGCAAGGGAAATCCACCTTGCTTCTCACAGGAGGTAGAGGCAAAGAATCCATAGCTCTCTTTAATCTGCCACATTTGGGCTCAGTTCCCAGCTCCATCATGTACTGGCTATTTTTGCCTTAGACAAATTATACTGCCAGTAAGATGCAAGTCACAGTATTTCCCTGCTAGATCACTATGAGGGTTAGGTAAGATAAGCATGTAATGTGAATAGCACGGTGCCAGGAAGATAGTGTATATTCAGCACATTATCAGTTTCCTTCCAGATCTACCAAGAGCTGATGTTCCTGTAATGCTCTGAGGCCCAGTGACCTTAGCCTTGAGAACCATGGTCCTGGGATGGAATATTCAGGCATAATAGAAACATTATCTACCAAAGCATTAAGCCAAAGGGAAATGCCTCCAGATAGTAGTCTCCAGCCATCCCAGACTAAACCTGTGTCCTCGCCAAGACAGAGGCTGTCTCTTGAAAGGTTTATCTTCAACAGCTAACCTTTAAACATTCCCAAGGCTCTTGTTAGAAAGCAGAACCGTGGAGTCAGGCCCTAACTGTTAGGAATCTGATCTTCAAATGATAATTTCATTGTTAGGATGTTTATTCCAATCTCCAGTCTGCTTTGTGTCTTGAATAGAATGTAGACCAGACACTCCCTCTGCTGGCATTCTACAACCAATAATGTTTTTAAACTGGACTAGTGTGTGTGTGTGTGTGTCTTTGTGTGTACACGCTTCTGCATGTGAAGGTAGAGTTAGATGTTAGGTGTCTTCTTCAATCTCTCTCCACCTTATTTTTTGAGACAGAATCTCTCACTGGACCTGGAGATCACCAATTTTATATGAGGTGCTGGCTAGAAAGCTCCAAGGATCCTCCTGTCTCTGTCTCCCTACAGCTGAGATTATAGGCATGTGCAGTTGCACCCAGGTTTTTAACAAATCCTGGGGATCTGAAGTCAGGTCTTTATGTTTGCAAAGCAGGCACTTTTCTCCACCTCACCAGCCCTTAAACTGGAACATTTATTAATAAAATACCATAAATTTTACTTGGTAAAAAGATATGTCTTATAAAATAATATTTCTCAACTAGAAATGATCTTGCCTCACTACCCCAGGGGAATCTTGAGGCAGTTTGGGTTGTCTCTGCTGGGGTGAGGGGATGGTACTCCTGTACTGAGTGAGTAGAACCCAGAGATGCTGCTATAAACATCCTAGGATGCTCAGAGCAGCTCCTGAGAATGGATTCAATGGCCCAAAATGTCATTTGTGGCCAATCATTGAGAAATCATGGCCTCAAACATCCCTGAGAGTTTTCATGAGGATTAGACATCAAGTTTGGATGAGTACAGGTGAACCTAGAATCCCATCAGAACATCCTACTGCCCTCAGCGCAGCTCCTGAAAACAGATTGTCATTAGTGGCCAATCGTTGAGAAGCCATAGTCTAAGACATCCCTGTGATGTCATTGTCATTAGAAATGCATCTCACAGTGGGATAAGGACACGTGAACCTGGAATCCCCTCTAGCTATTTAGTGGCTGAAGGACCAAGTGGACTTTATTATTTTGACTGTCAGGTAAAGTCTCTGGTAGAGACTAATGCCTGGGCCTAGAGTGTAGGAAGTATCTACCAGAAGCAGTTGCCTTTCCTTAAACATGTACTCAAAAGTGGCATCTTTTCAGTAATTTTAAGGTGGCTTGTAAGATGATGATGAAAATAGGAAAGATGAAACAGCATGGAAACAAACCAGGCAGCATATTGAAAAGGTATGAAAGGAGAAATCCCACTTACATAGTCACCACCCCCCAGCCTTCTGTAGTCCCACTGGTGACCCACATAGTCACCACCCCACCAGCCTGCTGTGGTTCCACTGGTGACCCACATAGTCACCACCCCACCAGCCTGCTGTGGTCCCACTGGTGACCCACATAGTCACCACCCCTCCAGCCTGCTGTGGTCCCACTGGTGACCCACATAGTCACCACCCCTCCAGCCTGCTGTGGTCCCACGGGTGACCCACATAGTCACCACCCCACCAGCCTGCTGTGGTCCCACGGGTGACCCACATAGTCACCACCCCACCAGCCTGCTGTGGTCCCACGGGTGACCCACATAGTCACCACCCCACCAGCCTGCTGTGGTCCCACTGGTGACCCACATAGTCACCACCCCACCAGCCTGCTGTGGTCCCACTGGTGACCCACATAGTCACCACCCCA
The DNA here is from genome assembly GCA_036346955.1 of Dipus sagitta. Lineage (NCBI taxonomy): Eukaryota > Metazoa > Chordata > Mammalia > Rodentia > Dipodidae > Dipus > Dipus sagitta. The sequence continues at coordinate 75,776,204 of CM070784.1, read as the reverse complement.
CCAGCCTGCTGTGGTCCCATGGGTGACCGACATAGTCACCACCCCACTAGCCTGCTGTGGTCCCACGGGTGACCCACATAGTCACCACCCCTCCATCCTGCTGTGGTCCCACGGGTGACCGACATAGTCACCACCCCACTAGCCTTCTGTGGTCCCACGGGTGACCCACATAGTCACCACCCCTCCATCCTGCTGTGGTCCAAGTGTGACCTTACTCCATGGGAACTAGCTGTACTTCTGTGAGCACCAGAGTGTAAGCTCTTGGTGTATGTCTGCACCCTCCAGTGTGACAAGGTCCTGGAAGGAAACTGGGTGATCGATGGTTATGGAATGAATGAATACGCAGGAACAAATGAAATAGTCAGAGTACCCTAACAAACAGTATATTAATTTTTGAAATAATAAACCAGTATTTCAGTTTTTAGGTTGTTTAGAGCAAGGTTACAAAATGAAAAGACTAAGTACATTTTGATAAACATTGTTTTGAAACAGTTATTTTGCTGTTTCTTTTCATTTGCTTGCAATGCTGGGGGTTAAACCCATAGCCTTGTGCATACTGGGCAAGTGCTCTACCAGCTGAGTTATATCCCTAGCCAAAAACACAACCTTTAAAAAAATACTATGCCTTTGTGTATTTGATTTACATGCATGTGTGTGTATGTGTATGGACACACATATGAGTGTGTGTGTGTAGACCAGAAGCTATATCAGGTATCTTCCTCAGTCATTCTCCACCTTATTCTCTGAGACAGGGTCTCTTGCTAAACCTGGAGCTCACGATTCAGCTCCACTACTTAGGCAGTGAGCCCCAGGGGCTCCTTGTCTCTATCTGCTCAAAGCTGGCATGACAGGTGTGTGCCTCCATGCCCAGCATCTTGTGAGGTGCTGAGGATCCACACTCAGATCTTCATGCTTGTGAATCTGTCACTTTACCTACTGAGCCATCTCCTCAGGTCCCCAAACAACTTAAAGAAAAACTTTAATTAATTAACTTATTTGAGAAAACAAGAGTGGGTGCACCAAGGCTTTCAGCCTCTGCAGATGAACTCCAGGTGCATGTGCCACATTGTGCATCTGGCTTGCTGCATCCTGGGGAATCAAACCTGGGTCCTTTGGTTTTATAGACAAATGCCTTAACTGCAAAGCCATCTCTCCAGCAACCCCCCCCAAAAAAAGACAGCTTTTGAAGAGTAAATTAAGATAAAACCTTGCAGCCTCCAGAGCAAATGTACTCCTAATATGTGCAATGATATAGATGAATTTTACAGGTACCGTGGCGAGTACATGACACCAGACACAAATGCAACCTTATTGCAGGTACTCTTGATGTAGAACAGGGTTTTTCAGTCTTGGCACAGTGACATTTGAATGCAGGTACATCCTTGTTGGAGGGGGTGGCACTGTGTGTTGCGGCACATTCTCCAGCATACTTGCTCTCAGTAGATGCCAGAGGCACCCACTCTCCAGATCTACCAGCCAAAGCAGTGTCTCTAGATATTGCCAAATGCCTGGGGCATGGGTGAGGAAACCACCCTCAACTGAACACCCCGATACAAGTAACAGTGGAGTTCGACAAGTGGGTGGTATCAGAAAGGGAACCCAAGGGGGATTTCTGGGATGCTAGTAATGTTTTTTTTTTATTTTTAAAAAAGTTTTATTTATTTGAAAGAGAAGCAGAGTAAGAGAGAGAGAGAGTAACTATGGGTGTGCCAGGACCTCCTACCACTGCAAAGGAATTCATGTCCCATCTTGTGCATCTGGCTTTACGTGGGTACTGGGGATTTGAACCTGGGCCGTCAAGATTTGCAAGAAAATGCCTTTAAACACAGCAATCTCCACAGCCCAATGTTTCTTTATCTTGATGAAAACTTATTTTGTATTTGCTTTGCTAAAACTTCATCGACTTAAATCTTATGCTTTTATAGATCTCCATATGCACAAAATTTGTGTTGGAAAAAAAGGAGAAAAGAAATTTGCACAACTACTGGGGCAGAGAATTTGGAGTTAGTGCAAGACTGTGTACAATGTCCCAATGCTTTCCAGAAATATATGTCTATTTCTTGGCATTGGTTGCTATTTCTGAAAATTAGGTAATATCATAAAAATATAGTTGAGATAACTATAGAGTTTCCTAGCTCACTCATAGAGGCAGAAAACTCATAGAAAAGTAAGAGTGTGACCTACAGAATTCTGGGCCAGCATGTCCTCTGGCCACCCCTATGCTTGGCACTCAGCTTCTAAGGTGGGGTTGCACACACACATTTACAGATTGCATTGTTGAGGTTATCATGAAAGGGTTCCGTTTGTCAAATTTCCCTGCCTTGTTATGGTAACTGTCAAGTTCTTGGCTGATAACGTCCTACTGGTTTTCACAGTGAGTCATAGCTATGGGTAAAAAAGAAAAAAAAAAAAAACTCTTTGAAATGTCACACAAGATGTACTGGGACCCTTTAACCTTGTTGGGGCTCCAGATTATATAGAAACAACCTCTGAAGGTCTTGTGGGCCTTTTTGTTATGCAGGAATTTTGCCTTATCTAATATTATTTGAAATAAATAGGTTTGTGGTTGGAGCTTGGAAATATTTTTAGTTCTTCAGGGATTTAATGTTACCTATCTAACATCTAAGTCATTTTGTTGTTACATCTCTGTTAAAGACGAAACCAATGGCCAGGGCTGGAGAGATGGCTCAGCAGTTAAAGGTGTTTGCTTGCAAAGCCTGCTGGCCCAGGTTCAATTCCTCAGCCACCCATGTAAAACTAGATGCACAATGTGGTGCATTTGTCTGGAGTTCATTTGCAGTGGCAAGAGGCCCTAGTGTGTCCATACTCACACACTTTCTCTTTCCCTCTCTCCTTCTCTGTCTTTCCCTCCTTCCTTCCTCCCCCCCACCAATAAATAAAATATTTTTAAAAGAGCAATGACCAGAGATGTGCTTAAAGGGCTTCAAAGATGCCTGTGCATTTTTTTCAATTCCTTAAAAGGAAATTTTCTCACCTCTGATTCTTTCCATTTGTTTTTGTTGTTGTTTTGAGGTAGAGTATCACTCTAGCCCGAGCTGTCCTTGAACTGTCTCTGTAGTCTCAGGTTGGCCTCAAACTCACAGCAATCCTCCTACCTCTGCCTTCCAAGTGCTGGGATTAAATAAAGGCATGTGTACCATGCCCAGTACAAACTCTTTTCTGTAAATCAGTGTCTGGACAGAAATTTCACTGAACTCAAGAGTACCATGGCTATTGATGCATGAGCCAAATGTCATTTGAAAGCTGAAGTTTCTAATGAAAAACTTTGCACAGACATAAATTGCACTGAGTCCCTTGAGCTCACCATATGTCATTTCTCCAGGTCCTTTGCGGTCCTTTCTGGAAACAGACCAGCACATGGCCACAGTCTTCTTGCTTAGCACTTCCAGTAGAAGGTCTAGCACCCTCTGGTCTATTGTTTTCTTGAAGCACAAAACTTTAAGCAAATATGATACAAACTTGTAAAATTGGCTGAGTTTCCATCTCAAATAAATTTGATATTTCCTAACTCAGCATATAATGGTAGCCTGTGGACATTAGAAGCGTGATGTGAAATATGTCCCAAAATACCTTCCTCCTTTGGAGCAAAAGATGCATCGAAAGGCTTGGGATGTAGCTCAGTGGTAGTGGTGGATTGTCGGACATCCACAGGCCCTAGGTTCTACCTGAGCACAAAATTGGGGGCTAAAGTAACGGAGTAGCTATTGTAATTTCCTCTTGTTTGGACTTGCAAACTATAGCCAGCAGACCGAATTGGGTCACACTTACCAATGGGTTAGTCTGTGGTTGCTTCTGAGATTCAGTGATGAATGTTATGACAGAGACTATAGGGCCACAAAACCAAAAATACCCTTGACAAAAATTGTATGCTGACCCTGTGCTATGATGAGAAGTGTTCACTGTGCCTATAAATTATATTATTTTTTTAATTTTCAGGATCATATTTTCTTTATATTTATATAAAGATATAACCTTCTGCAATATCCCTAAGTGTAAATTTTCTCATGTCATACATTTTTGGCCACATAGAAATCTTAATTTCTCTCTCTCTCTCTCTCTCTCTCTCTCTCTCTCTCTCTGTGTGTGTGTGTGTGTGTGTGTGTGTCTTTTTTTCTCTTTGACTTTCTCATCTATTCCCACTCTCTTGTCCAATGTCCTACTTCTTCCCACTCACCTCTGTACATTTTTTTCTTATTTTCTATTTATTTATTTGAGAGAAACAGACAGAGAGAGAAAGAGGCATAGAGAAAGAGAGAGAGAGAGAATGGGCACGCCAGGGCTTCCAGCCACTGCAAACAAACTCCAGACACATGGGCCACCTTGCGCATCTGGCTAACGTGGGTCCTGGGGAATTGAGCCTCAAACCAGGGTCCTTAGGCTTCACAGGCAAGCGCTTAACCACTAAGACATCTCTCCAGCCCTCTACATTTTTTTATAAGACCAAGAAAGAAAATAAATACACAGTAACATCATAACACATTCCCATGAACTTACTGGTCATAAATATACAAACGTTTCTCAAGTTATCTCAAAAACCTATCATCACTTGAAAGTATCACAGGCCAAAATGCAATTCTTGCATCTAAACTTTCAAATATCAGAATGTGATCAGAAACGTATTAGTTTTATAACTGGGTTGAATATCTCATGTAATTTATTGACAATTTCAAAATTTTAAACCCAAAATAAGGTTTTATGGCGTACTTACACACTTGCATCATTGCAAAGTCAAAACATCATCATTTGAACCATCATAAGCCACAATCCGTATTTGTCTTACAAAAATGCTTTTATCCAAAAACCCTGAAAACTACAGATATGTGCTGAGTTGGAATGTGTTGAGTGGGCACAACAATCTACAGTTTCCATAGACCCATTATATGAGAGAATGGTCTGGGAGTTAATGAAGGTCTCCAAACTCAATTGTCTGTGCCTCCCTTTCCCCATATGAGGCTGATGGGACTTGACTTGAGAGGTCAAAACAACTCTTTCACCCTATCAATTGCCTTGAATTGCCTGAGCCCTAGCCACTAGCTTCTAAAAAACCTGGAGTGCCTTCCAAGTGTGGGAACAAATGCCCCTTCCACAATGCACTTTAACATCATATCAAGCTTAAATGTGCTTTCTGCTAAGCTATGTAAGGAGTGGGAGACTCAGGCACAGGGGTTTCATAGAGGAAAGAAATGCTCTGGGTACATTCTTTTCGTAGCTTCGTGCCCTTGCACACATATTTTAGGACAGAGACCGAGGGCCACAAAACTAAAAATATTTACTATACAACCTTTTACAGAAGAAGCTTTCTAGCCCTGTTTTATGACTAGAAGGGTTTTCTGTGCCTATAAATAACCTAACAGGTGAATATTTCTTTTGTTATAACTGCATGCAAAGATTTCATACCTGAAAACAGGTTAAGACTATGATAGGGCCAGACAACCACCATTAAAATCCTGTAAACCACCCATCCTTTCATGCTCCAATCTCCACCCTATAACTTGATAGCACATTGAATAGCTTATAAAATCCACTCAGGCACTATGTGCCTCTTTTAGGATCCATGGTTAGGGTCAGCCACCTCTCAAGTCCCCCAGTAGGCAAAAGACCCTCATCTTACAGATTTATTAAGAAAGCTAAACACTGTTTCCTTCTTATGCAATAATTGCTTGAACAGATTTTTCTCTGGGGACTTACTGTAATTGCATGTTGCAGTTTCTGTTACCAGCAAGGTTGGGAGTGCCTGAGGTTGGCCACTGCTTCAGCTTTGTGTCTCACTTGACACATGCCCAATGTGCACCCTGGTAGATGTTGGATGATACAATGGATGAGTTTACCAAATGATGAAGCTTAGGAATGGGACCCATGGTGAAGTGCTATCAGCTTTCTTCTGGCAGCCAGACAGCATGGATGGAGACCATTTTCTCAGTCCTGGGGGTAGTCATGGAGGGCGGCACCCACAGCTGCTTGGGATTTTGTTTGTGTGGCACTGGCTTCAGGCCAAACTGTTGCACTTTTTGCAGACTCAGCCCCACTAACTGACATTTTTCTGGCCCAGATCTCTTTGCTCAGATGTTTCCTGCCACCACTTACTACATGTGTCCCAAACATGTCATTCTGTGGGTTGAAGAAAATACAAGAATTTGGGGATGACAAAAGGACATTTTTAGGGAAGGTGGTTCATATCTCAGCTTCACGCAGTCATGAGGGTTCTGTGTGTAAACTTTAAGAGCCATCTTTTTCCTCCGAGAGACTCAAACTCACATCAAATTACATGGGCATAGCAGTGGTGAGCTTTAAACATACTCTGCCCCTTGGAGCCTGCTTGACTTCCTTTCCCCAGCCCAGTGGCAGCATGACTGAGACACACTTGTTCCCATCTCTGTTGTAGCTGCTGAGCCAAAGAAGGAGGCTGGGTTCTCGTCTAGCTTTGGGGTTGCACCAGGCCAAAGTTGCTTATCCATTGCTTCTGGCAGTCATTTCTGTAAGCACTCAGGCTATTTGCAAGTAAGCCCCTGAGGTTTCTTTTTTCAAAGAAGCATATTCTCTACATCATCTCCTTGAACATAAAAATGGGAGTATTCTCTTTGTCTCTAAGCCTAGTGTTTTGTTCAATTTAACAAATAAATGTCTGATGAGCATCTACCACATGGCAGATATAGTACCATGGACTGGAGGACATCTGATACTGAAGATGGCATGATCTTTCAAGGAATCTGTGGTCTATAAAATAGGATGCAACAGTGACCAGATCCATAATGCCATGAAATAAGGACATGTTAAATAGAAGTACCAAAGTGCTAAAACAAGTAATGAATTATATTTGAGATGATAGGGATAGCTTCTCTTTGAAAGTGGGAAAGTGGGCTCAAGTTGAGGTTTTAGGAGATAAAAAGTTACCAAGCAATAGAATAATAGTTATACCACATATTTACATGTTTTACTATGTAAATTTTAAATAATTTGTATCCATACCCAATATCATTTGTTGGGTTTGCAAAGCCTTACAGCCAGAGTTAGATTCCCCAGTGCCTACATAAAGCCAGATGCACAAAGTGGCACAGGCATCTGGTGTTCACTTGTAGTGGCAGGAGACCCTGGTACACCTATTCTCTCTCTCTCTCTCTCTCCCTCTCCCCAACTCTCTAAGTAAATAAAATAAAAATACTTTTTAAAAAACTACTCTTCCTGGATTTCTCTCCTCTCAATCCAACTTTAGAGTATAAACATGAGGTGAGATGCAATGACCTTCATGGAACAAGAAGAGGACAGTGCCATAGGAGACAAGTCACTGAGTTGGCAGTTAGATGTCATACATCTGTCAATTGACTTAGCCTGCCTGGGAACCATGAAGTTGACATACCCCAGTGTCCAGTGTCCAAATATCCTCTGAAGAGTCACCACTATGACCTCAGAAGAGCATCTGAAAATGCACTAAACTCCCTTAGTGAGACCCACTGGACAAACTCTTCATACTGCAAGTGCCTCAGTTTCTGGAGAAGCATTAAACTATTGCTACAACCTACTCTGGCATTGTGAAATTAATTCAGAAATGTCCGCATATGAACAGGCATAAAAATGGGACTTAAGCTGGGTGTGGTGGCACATGCCTTTAATACCAGCACTCAGGAGGCAGGTAAGAGGATCGCTGTGAGTCCAAGGCCACCCTGAGACTACATAGTGAATTATTCCAGGTCAGCCAGGGCTACAGTGAGACACTACAAAAAAAAAAAAAAAAAGAACAGGACTTGCACAGAGAGCTCTAGGTCCAGACAATCTAAACAGAACAAGCCTCATGTTAGAATGAATCAGATGTTTACTGAAGTCAGGTGAGAAATGTTAGCCCAGGGCTAAGTGTCTCCTTTTCATCAAAGAATGTCCCCATGTCTCTATAAACAGGGAAGGGGACGAGGGTAGGACAAGTAAATTTTGAAGACAGAAAACAAACTTTTTAAAAAAATTATTTATTTAATTTTAACCATAGAGAGTGAGAGAATGGGCATGCTAGGGCCGCTAGCCACTGCAAACAAACCCCAGATGCATGTGCCATTTTGTGTATCTGGCTTTATGTGGATGCTGGGGAATCAAACCCCAGTTGTTAGGCTTTGTAGGCAAGTACCTTAACCACACTGGGAGGATGGCTCAGTCAGTTCAATTTCTGCCATGAAAGCATGAGGACTTGAGTTTGGATCCCCAGCACCCATGTAAAAGACGGGCATGGTGGGACATGCTTGCAATCTCAACTCTGGGGAGGCAGAGGCAGGAGGGTTCTTGGGACTTGTGATTATCTAATTTAGATGAGTCAGGAGAGCTCCAGGTTCAGAGAGAAAGAGACTTGGTTTCATGACTGTGGAGAGCAATTGAGGAAGGTATCTGATGTCTGGCCTCCACACTTATGCACCTATACACATGCAAATACGAGCATAGGCAAATATACATAGGTGTGCACACACCACATACATGCAAAAGAGGTTTTGTGGGTTTTTTTGGCATTAACCCTTTCTCTCTATTTTGGTTTGCAATGTAGTTCTGCATTGTTGTAATTTCCTCTCTGTTTTGCAATACTATGTACATGCATCTAAATCCCAGATTAATTTAACAGTCCAAGAATTTTACTTAGTTATTTATTTACTTATTTTTGTGAGGAGAGAGAAAGAGAAGGGACAATATACCAGGGCCTTCTTGCTGCTGCAGACAAATTCCAGACACATGCACCACTTTGTGTATCTGGCTGTACATGGTACTGGGAAATTGAACCCAGGCTGGTAGGCTTTGCAAGCACGTACCTTTAACCACTGAGCCATTTCCTCAGCCCAGTCCTAAGAATTTTGAGGACACTTGAACATCACTGAGATACAATATAGGTGACTCCTTGGCCTCGCGATGACTCACGGTGCTGTGACTCCCAGGAAGTGCGTCCCCGAAAGAGAAAGGCAGTTGCCTTGGGAGCTCGAGTTCTAGACGTTAATTGAGGTTCTTAAATGAGAGCGCTCATCACAGGCTCCAGACTCCTCCTGGAATGAAATCACCCTGGCTGGTTAGCAGTTTTCAGAGTTCACCGTCCACTTTAAAGAAGAGGAAGAAAATTATTTTGGAAATACAGATGCCTATTGGTATATATATATATTGAGAATAATAAAACCAGAGAGAGAGGGAGGGGCTTTTAAATAGGATGCAGAAAACAGCTCCCAAAGAAGTAATTTTTCAATTTTCTTGATTTGTTAGTGGGAAATTGCTCTCTGAATTACTATGGTTCATAAAGATAATGAATTTTTCATTCAGAATTAATATAAAAATGACTAAAATGCATCTCTCTTGTCTCAGAATTTACAACCTGTTTGTATAAAGCATTTTGAGTCATGGATCACTGTGAAGACCTAAGAGTTAGCAAAGACTGGTAATGCATGCCATATGGTTTCCCTAAATGAGAATTAGAGCTCATTCTGAACTACAAATTATATACACTAAGATGTTAACTTAATTTAGGGGTACTGACTAGATGGGGTTTTTTTCTCTTAAAAGCAGGTGTCACCAGGATGGCATTGTCTGAATATTGTGACTAATAACAGAAATGATGAATTGGCATAACCAAATTATTTCTAAATTTGACTTTATTTTGTGGATTCTCCTTGCAAATGTCCAGCCTGTTATGTGTTTTCTGTGATTTATCCTGAACAGAGAAAACATTAATGAAGAAAATCAAAATGAATGCCTCTGCTATATTCCCTGGCAGGAGTACTGGAAATAGCCTACCTAGGGGAGGAGAACAGAGAATCAGACTACAAGCCAGACTCTATCTGACCTCAGAATTCCACAATCAATCAACATTGAATCAGAAACATTCATCATGATTGCAGTTGAAATTAACTGCACCCTCTGACTGAAAAGTACTTACTTACAACATTTCAGTTAGCATCTGTAATGAAATATGGCTATGAATTAGCCACAATAGCCTGGAGACAGATGTGTATAAGAGGGACTGTTCATAGTGTGAAGCCAAGTTCTCCTCATATTGATCTCATTGAGTGCTTCACTTCCCCATCCCCACCACTACCACCAAAAACATGTCACTGCTTCTCCCAAGTAGAGACTAATAGTTGGGAAAATGATTCATTAGTTTTAAAATGTGCAAGGTATCAGCAATCTGAAACCAGTTGAGACCAGCTGTTCTCAGAAATCAGAATTCCAATGGAGGCAGAGTATTCATGGGTTAGGGGCTGAGGACCTCCAGTTAGCCTGCTTGAGTTAGAACCTAGCTTCCCAAGTTTCGTGTGCCTGAGTCCTTGAGAAAGTCTTACATCAGTCTCAGCCTCATATTCTTCATCTTTCAAAAGGGTATTATCATAATAACATTTATCACAGGTATGAAAGCAAAAAAAAAAAAGTATAGTCTGGCATCTAGACATAATCTCTGGGTATTTGTTGTCCTTTTCATAGCAAACTTAGAATATATTTTCAAAATGTAGTTCTTTGGAGCTGGAGAGATTGCTCGGTAGTTAAGGTGCTTCCCTGCAAAGCCAAATGACCCAGGTTCGATTCCCCAGTACCCACAAAAAGCCAGATGCACAGTGGTGCATGCATCTGTAGTTCATTTGCAGGAGCTGGAGGCTCTGGCACACCATCTCTCTCTCTCTCTCTCTCTCTCTCTCTCTCTCTCTCTCTCTTTCTCTTTCTATTCTAACTCTCATTGCTTACAAATAAATAAATATATGCTTTTAAAGTAGATCTTTGAACTCCCTACCTTGAGAGATTCCAATTCATGAGTCAGGATTTACATATATGCATTTCACAAGTATCCAAGGGAATTCTAACTCCAACACTAGTTCCTTGTATCCTCCACTCCCACCTTGCTATCACAGGGGAAATCTAGGTCCATCAGTTTATCAAGGTGTAAATGACTGGTGACAGGCTTCTCTGTTAGTTGTAGTACAGTTAGAAACTTATGGACCTCAAGCGTTCAACCCTCCTAATTTCACCCTGACCATGTGTGTTAGTTTCTATTCATATGTCAAGTTCCTGTGATGATCAACTTGCAAAGAGAAAAGGTGTTCTTTGCCTCACAGTTTTGGAGGTTTCTGTCCATGACTTGTTGACCCCATGGCTTTGAGCCTTTGGCATCATGCCAAGCAAATAGCAGAATAAGCCTCAAGGCTTAGAATAAAAGAGAAAGTACCATTATCTGTTTAAGAGTACAACCCTAAGGACTAAGCTTCCTCCTACTAGGCCACCTCTGAAAGGTTTCCACCACCTCCCAGTAATGCCATGATGAACACCAAGCCAGCAGGGGACACTGAAGATCTAAACCATGGCATCAGGTAAAGGAGAAAGAAGACATAAAGAAGTAAAGCAGTTTGCCCAAGGTCACAGAGCTGAGAAAAGTACAGTTTAAATCTTTGTTTCTCAAGACAATGTTTTACAAATATTGAACATAACCTGCTGTAGATGTGACACAGGCCTAGGATACCTGATTTCAACAACTGTGCCGGAGAAAGAAGGAAATCATGGGAATATGTTGAGTCCTGCTGTAGGTGTCCATTAAAGGCAATGTCCTGAAATGCCCAAGTCATAGGACAGCTACATGGAAGAGGAGCTGACAGTGTTTAGGCAAGGGATCCAGTGATGGTGGTACTTTTCCCCTCAGGAGCCTAGAAGGCATTAAAATGCAGGGACATTGGTAGGGGCTGTGTGAGGCAGGCTAGATGGTTGAGAATTTGCTTGGAGGTAAAATTCATAGAACCATAGTCATGTTTTGAAAAATAGGCTTTAAAACTTCTTCTCTGGGGAGCTTTTTAAATAATTTTTATTTATTTTCAAGCAGAGAGAGATAGAGATGGAGAGAGAAGGGGCATACCAGGGCCTCTAGCCACTCCTAACAAATTCCAGACACAAGTGCCACTGTGCAGCTGGCTTTATGTGGGTGCTGTGGAAGAGATCATGAGGGTTTGCAGGTCATGAGGGTTTGCAGGCAAGCACCTTAACTACTGGGCCATCTCTCCAGCCCCTCTGATGAATTTTTGATGGGTAGCAACTGAGTGGAGCCAAGCTGTAGAAGTTTGCATCCCAGTTCTGTCCTTTAACAGCAATACAACTTAGGGCAAAATATTAAATCCTTACTTCTAAATCCACAGATGTAAAACAAGATCATCACTATTCTTACATCTATGGATTGTGGTACAGAATCTTACTGTGGAGGTAAAACACCAGACCACCAGCCTCAAAGGCTGTAAACACACAGTATGAGGCAGTGGTGGCATGGGTGCTCAGCTGGTATTTGCGTAGTTTGCCCACTTGTTAGCATTTACTGTGTTTTTACTTTCAGTTCTACTTGTGTTGTGACATTGGGATGTATCTGAACAATTGATCTTTGAGAGCCTTTGAAAAAACTATAAACACCATCATGAATGTCCCCAACTTGCACACATTCTGCTTATTAGTTTGACTATTGTTTTAAGGTATCTCACTGAGTATCTAGCATTACCCTTGGGTCTGTGTGACCCACGTTGATTTAAGGATCTCAGTTACCTGAGCAGCATGGGACATCACAGGTTCCAGAAATTAGCCTTCAGGGATCTGCCTGCTTCTCAGGGAAAGGGGCAAGAATATTCCCTACCACTGCAAATACCTCTGAAATATCAAAGTTTGAGTTGAGTCATGTGTCAAGAAAAGCACATTGCATTCCTTTGACACAACAAATGCCATATGTTGAGTTTATTTTTAAATGGTGGATAAGAACAGGGAGACCACGTTCCAGGCTGAGAAAACATTGATGCTGTGGTATCAGGGAGGCAGGTTATGGTTTAATTCATACCTGTGGATTAAAGAGTGAAAAATGAACCCATGTCCATGCCTGACAGCTGTGTAAATGGTGCATATGGACAGAGGCTGTATGCTTTCCTTAATATGCTTGGGATAAAGTAAATACTGAAGGGCTTGACGTCTTGCCTAAGCCTAACCAGGCTGAAGCATCTGGCACCCAGATGGCCCAGAGTGTTGCAAGGTCCTAGGGACTCCCCAGAGAGACAGGGCAAAAGCCAGAAGATGCCCTTGGGGTGTGGTTAAGAGAGTAGGAAGAAATTATGGAGCTGGCCCTTATTTTCTAGACTTATCTACAGTTGAGAAGTAGATGGAGCAGAATTTGTGAGGGTCCCTCTATCAATCCCCTCTGGCCATCCTGCCAGCCCACATCCCACTCACAACTTCTCTTTTTTTCTGTTCACTTTTATTAGCATCCATTAATTGTACAGCATAATGACTTCTTTATCACAGTGTTGGGATATGATTGTCCAGGGTAGTGTGAAAATGGGCACAGCTCTTCCCTCCCTCTTCATGCCACCTGCACCCAAGCCAGGAGATTCACTTGCACCTTCGTCATAACAAGTGACTGGGAACTCTCTAAATGCCAGGCAAAAAGCGCATTGACTCTGAGATTTCTCATTAGTAAAAAGGGACTAATAGTGGCTGCTTGTTTGTGGAGTTCTGTGAAGATTAAGAATAAAACCTGGCAAACCGAAGTCAGTGCGTTGTAGATACTGTTGTAATTCCCTTATCATTATAATGACCATTTCAGAGACACTGTCCGAAGGGATGAGCTATGTTCTGTAGTAATGCTGATGCTAAAGGGAAATGTCAGTGCAAAATAGTAAGCACAAGCACTTCCAGGCGGCTCTGGAGGCTTCTTCCCGGCCCAGCTGACCCATCACTGGGAATGAGACTGACCGTCTGTGTGTGACCCCAGCGCTGGGGCGGATGAGGCAGGAGTATTGTCGTGAATTCTGGGCCAGCTTGGTTCCATGGCTACACAGGGAGACCTGGTCTAAAGAAAACAACAAAAAAAAGTGCAACCAGACCTTCCTTTCTGAATTCCAGACCCCATGTGTCCTGCTTATTTTTGGTTGGGACTCGTGGATAAATGCTAATGGCATTCTGGGGGGAATTTCTTCCTGTGGTTGTGTCCTAGGTGGAAAATGATGCTGAAAAGCCTCATTGCTCATCGGAGGTCCCTTTGTACCACGGTGTTGTTTTGCATTTTGCCTGCATACCAACAGGGCTCAGGATGACACTTGCAGCTTGTACCCACGCCCTGTTTGCTCATCCTCCCCTAGCATTTTAAAGGGCTTTATGCTGTAAAGCCACCTATCACCAAGCTTTCCTGACTGCTTCTGCTTTGTAGATTGCTTGTCTATTCCAGACACATCTCCTGGCCCGAACTGATAAGTAATAGTAAGGAAAAATTAGAAGGGAGAAGAAAGCACAAAGAAAAAATGAGTTTCTAAGGAGAATTAAGTAATGAAATATATAGGAAAATAAAACAGTAAGCACAATATACCATTTTTATTTCCATAATGGCACAAGTTGTGTATGAAAAGCAAACTTGCCTAGCTAGTCTAGTTTGGAGAAGACAAATATTCTGGAGGAACTGGGAGATACAACTGTGCAAAGTGACCTTAATTCTTCCAAAAGCCTTCTAAAGCATTGTACTAGAGTTCGGGCATGCATATGTGTAGAAAGACATACATACTCGATACTGTTAGCAGAAGTACAGACAAAAGGATGGGGGAAAACTGGCTTTTGTGCATGTTTCTTTAATCTCTTGAAACATCGATGGGGTGTGGCTTGGAGAAAGGAATACTTCATTTGTAATGATTCTCTAATCTGTCTCTGACCACCTCAAATGAGAACAGTCCTTGAGGAACCTTCCAGAACAGGTGCCTCATCTACACTCTCTGAAGGTGGGTCCTACACCAAGGCTGTAGGAAAGGAGCTGGGGCTGAGATGAAGGTTGGTAAGAGCCAGCATTGCAGACCAGCTGGAGAAGGGTCAGGGATATTGGAAGCAATGGAGATGAGTTAGGAGGTAGTTTGGAGGAGACTCATAAAAATTTAAATTCAATCTAAATGTTTCCCAGGCTTTCCCTACCCAAAGGGTTTTTGCTTGCTCACCCTCTAGGGCCTTTGGTTAGGTAAATTCAGCAACAACAGAAAGATAGTTGAAAGACAGAATCTAAGTTCTTTATGTCAGAAAAGACTTTCAAGAGAGAAAATAACAGATCCAGAATGTTCCCAGTCAGGAAAGAGCCAAGCCTGAGGGAGGCTGCATGGGATGGAAACTGGAAGAGGAGCAGGAGCATAATTAACAGAGGGCCACATTAGGACTGCCATCCCCTTTGTGCAATGTGCCGGGACCTCAGTCAAATGGAAATGGCTCTCCAGGTAGCTTCTGGATGCCAGCTTACTGTTGTGTTGAAATGTGCATTGCTGCCTGCCCATGCTGTGGACCTAGGGGGAGAGGCAGGACTGTGCAGTGGGAGTTAGCATCAGGAGCAGAGCAGGAGGGAGCTGCCCTCCACACTGCGTCCTCCTGGCTCTCTTCCCTTCACATCTCAGACAAAGGCCATGGAGCCCACCTTCCCAGGGTGTGCCAAAGAATTTCGTCACAGCGCCAGCTGCCTGTCAGGAACACACTTGCTGGGGTTTGCCTCTCACCTTAAGGAGCCTGTCAAAGGGAGTGCAAATGAAAATGGACGAAAACACCACAGATGCCAAATCTTCACTGCTCAGAAAGGACGCGCGCACACACACCCTCACACGTGCACGCACATGCACATGCACACTCACACACACAAGGGGAGAGGTTAAAAACAATACAGGTCTTCCATTTGTACTAAAGGAGAATGAGGTGGGATCTTAGGGACTTAATACATTGTGTGTCTACTAGAAAGATGGCTTTTCTATTTTGCTAGAAGCATTCACCACAGAGCCTCAGTTTACCTACCCTGCATTCCCTCAGCCTGATGATGGCTTTTATGACCTGCATTTTCCAGACAGATGAGCATACAGCTTGACATTCATTTGCCAAAGATTACCTGGGTGGCACCTTCGTAGAAGGAGGGAAGCGATTGCCTTGAATCCCGCACACGTTGGCGAAGAATAAACAGCCTTGTTGAAACAAACCACATGGGCTGGAACGCTAAAAGCCTTCAGTTTGCTTGCTGTAGTGCAAAAATATGAGAAATATTTAATCTTTCAAAATACACAATGGTATCATAATTTAGCTGCAGGTTCCAAGAGAGCACAATGTAACAGAGTATATTTAAGACATCATGTTATTGTATATTTCCCAAATGCAAACATCAGAGTGAGAAGAATAGCTAAGGAGCACCAGACCATAGCTTATCCTTATAAAAGTGTCTCTGTGAATGTTAACTATCTTTCAGAACATTCTCACTGTGCCCCATCCCAGAATACATAGACAGCAGCTCTATACAAATGTGTAGGCCTACTTGGTGTGCGGTCTGTGCCAATTCAACAAGAAGGTTACATAAACTTTGGGTGCCTACTTTTTTGCTTTTGAACTGGGAAATGAATCTAAATGTTTATAATATTCCTTGTCTCTTATATACCTAGGGTTTCAAAAATTCCATTTTTCACACTGTATTTCTCTGTTTTTTTTTAAATAACCAAATCAGGTTATTTATAGTCTATGCTTTTTGTCTGTTTTTATCCATATTTGATGTTCACTTGTGTATCTAAAACTGTATTAGTTTATTCGTTTTTTAAATTTTTTGTGATTTTTTTTTTTTTTTTGATTTGTTGAGGAAAGGTCTCACTCTAGCCCAGACTGACCTGGAATTCCTACCTCTGGCTCCCAAGTGCTGGGATGAAAGGCATGTGCCACCATGCCTGGCTATATTAGTTTTATATCATAAAATTGATATATGTTCATTGTAAAAAAATAAGAATTTATATGATGTGTGTTTAATTCTGCTACAAGTAACAAAGATAAACATGGGAATTTATTCTGTGTTGTCAAGTTGGGAAGCGAGTATAGTAGTAGAAAGCACTTCACACTAGAACTTTCCATGATGCCATATATGTTCTGTTACCATGTTGTCTGCTTCAGGAACCAGAGGCCACAGGGAGCTATTAAGCACTTAAAATCTGCCTACCAGTGCTGAGAACTTGAAATTTTATTTGGTACAATTTAATTGCAATGCCCATATGTGGCCAGTGCATGGCAAACAGGAAAGAAGTAGTAGGTTATCTCAACATGCCCGCTCTAGTCTGGCCTCAGAAGCTCAGCAGGGTTGAGCCTGGTCAGCTTGAAGGGAGAGGTAGCAGGGTGATGTCCCATAGGCTTGTGCCCCTCATCTATATGTTCTCTCCTTTGTGTCTTCTGCATTCAAGATCTCCTCGTGGTCCAGTATGGCTCCACGAGGCACACCCTAAGCTCACACTCCCAGTAGCAGAAAGGAGCAAGGCACAGGTGTCCAGTGAAACTTTCTGCGGGGATGGAAGTGTTCTGCTGTCCATGTTGCCCAGTTGAGTAGTGTTTTAAAAAGACTTCCTAGCTGCCCTGTACAACGTTTCTTCCTGTAGCTGCTTAGAACTTAGTCACATGACTATAGAGAGCTGAAGGAATCTGGGAAATGCTTGTTTGTTTGACTGGGAAAAGGATTTGAGGACAGGCAGTTAGCGGTTTCTGATCCCCACAGTTCCCTTTGTTCCTTTGTCCTCCATGACAGTTCCTTTTACCAGTGCTCAGTGATAGCCACTCTTTACAACATGACATCCAACCCAGGCAAGTTCACTTCTATACTGCTTAAAAAATATTTTTCCTGGGCTAGAGACATTGATTAGACATTAAGGTGCTTGCCTGCAAAGCCTAATGGCCCCAGTTTGATTCCCTAGTATCCTTGGGAAACCAGATGCACAAAAGTGATGCATGCATCTGGAATTCATTTGCAGCAGCTGGAGGCCCTGGTGTACCTCTTCTCTCTCCCTCTCTCTCCCTGAATGTCTCTCTCTCTCTCTCTCTCTCTCTCTGCTTGAAAATGAATAAATATTTTAAAATATTTTACATATTATTGTTCAAATTACAGTTTGCATTTGTACTGCGTATCTTGGACAACTTATGATAACAGTATACTTAGCTCTATATCACTTTTCTCCAAATAAAAATTAATTATACAAGGGTGAGATTCTGGCTGTTGTATTCATCTTCGTACTACCTATAGTATCCATTAAATAAATCTGACAGCATTTTGTCTCATTTTATGTACATATCATAGTTTATTTAACCTATTTATCATCCCCAATCCTTAAAATAGTAACACACTCCCCCAAGAAAATACAACTTGCCTTTGCTCTGTGAGAACTCGACAACACCAAGTGTGGTAGCTTGAATGTGGGACATCCTTACATGTTTATAATTAAACGTCATACTTAATCCCCAACTGGTGCAGTGTTTGGAAGGCAGAGCTCGCTGGCAGAAGTATATCACTGGGGTCAGACTTTAAAGCCTCGTCCTACTTGCCAGTGCTAGCTCACTCTCTCTACCTCCCCGGCTCATGTGAAGATGTGAGGCCTGGCTGTTTGCTCCTGCCATGTCTTTCCCACATGTTGAAAGTTCCCTTCACAACTGTAATCCAGAAGTAAAGCCTTTCCATTCACATAAGTACCACATACTAACCTATTGCACCACTGGAGCTCCAAACCTTTCCATGCATAAGCTGCTTCTGGTCAGGTGTTTTGTCCTAGAAATGAGAAGGCAACTACTATAGTAAGTTAGCTGCATCCTGACCATCCAACCAGCTGGAAAATAATACTCTGCCTTGTTTTGATTTAGTTTTGCCACTGTAACACTGTGGCAATACAATTTCATGTATGTGCCTATCTGTTTCTCTAGCCATGAAAACATATGTGTATATAGAAGCAGTACCAGCTGATGGAAAAGCAAAGCCAGGTAAAAATTCTGCCAGAGAGAGAAAGAAACCATGTCTCTGTGTTCCAGACATTCACATGGTCTAGGTGGACTCTGAAGCATGGTGAAGTAGGTGGGCGGCTTATTGACCAAGAGTTGTGAAGGGTCTCTGAGGAAGGCTCGTGGTCTTTCCTTGTTGTGCCATCCTGGGGAATTCTGTGTGGAAAATGTGGAAACAGTGTGCCTGAAGAAAAAGAGAAGCCTGACAGTGAACAGGAACCAGCTTTAGAATTAGGCCAGCTGTAGTTCGATCCCTGGTGCAACCACTCCCTTACCTAGTTATACAGAGTCCTTGAGGTTCTAGTCCCTGTCTTTAAAAGGTGTCTCTCCCCTCCCAGCCCCGTTATGGAATGTAGTGAGGACACTGGTGTGCTCCTGTCTCCCCACTGTACTCACACATCCAAATCTGTGCAGGTGGCATGTACTCATGTGTTCACGCAATTTTAGAATGGGGGACAGAGGCCAACACAATAAGCTCAACAGTAGCAGCATGTGAAACTAAGCTCAACACCCAGATACCAGGAAATGTTCATAAACCAGAATTTTCCTTTTCTTTCTCATTTTTAAGTGAGTTCTTTAAATCAGCAAGCAAAGGCCATGGGAAGCATCCGGTAGAAAGGGGAGGACAATGTTCCCTTCCTCTGAGCCTCAGATATACAGCCAGGTTGCAATGTCTCCTTCTGCTGCTTACGACTGGGGCAGTTTAGCAGTGAAGGTTCTCTTCTGAAGAGAAAAGAGGGGCTAAGAGCATGCCTCAGCCCTGTGACTTAGTGTTAAATGTGAATGACACCTCCCTTCAACAGAGTCCTCATCTGTCAGTGCAAGAAACAGCCTCTAAATCAGGAAGTAAACAAAACCTGGGTGAGTCCTCTCCAGCATACCTGCCAGGACTCAAAGAACACGGCAAGAGGCTGTGGCAGAAAGAATGTATGTGCTGCTCTCACTGCCCGCCAGAGATGCTTCTCTATGGAGCTGGTGGTAGAAACTGAGGAGACTCAAAACTCACCAAAGCTGAAAATAAGAGGCTGTTGAGAGCTCAACACTAAATAATATATCTCTATCAGACCTCCCAAGGCTCAGGGAAAATTGCAGAAGAAAAGGCAGAAAGAATATAAGAGTGAAAGGAAGGGGAGGAGTGCTTACAATACTGTCTTTCAGACATAACATAGCCTTGATAATCATGACCTCACAGTGGCTGATGGTACCTACACAAGACCTCAATAAGAGGAGGAAACAAAGATGTCATCAAAATATAAGACATATTAGTTGGAAAGAAGAAGGGATTCAGTGGAGGGGGGATTTTGTAGGGGAAAACAGGAGGTGATGCTAAAGGATTATGATATATTGTTCATATTTATGGAAATTATCAGTAAAATAAATAAAAAATAGGGTCTGGAGAGATGGCTTAGTGGTTAAGATGCTTGCCTGCAAAGCCTAAGGACCTGGGTTCAACTCCCCAGTACTCATGTAAAACACAGATGCACAAAGTGGCACATGCATCTGGAATTCTTTTGCAGTGATGAAGGCCCTGGAGCACCCACTCTCTCTCCATGTTTCTCTTCTCTCTATCACTCTCTGTTTACAAATTAATAACAAATATTTTTTTAAAAGAAACCTTTCTAACAAAGGCTGAGAGTTTATTTTTCCCAGAAATGTAATTGTTATCAGCCTACTTTATTCTTAAATAACCACAGGTTATGAAATTTGGTAGATTCCATAGGACATAACTATATAAATTAGCAGTGAGTTTTGTGCCCAGGGCTTTAAAGAAACAAAGGAAATTCAAGTCATCATTGAGTATCATTTACTAGCTCTATAGACTGGGAATAAAGCCACTTAACTTCTCTGAATCTCAATTTCCTCATCGGTAAACTGAAGGAAATGATGTTAGTACTTTCTAAAGATAAAGCCACAACTTTCCTTTCATTTGGCTATTTTTAGCTCATTTCACTGGAAACGTCTATGCACTGAGTATCCATGTGCTCGACAAATGCTGAGGTCCTTTGGTGTGACAGTGTGAGGAACAGAGAAAGAAGGAGCCATCTCTGGAAGGAGCTGTGGAAACACTCAGGCTCAGATGAGCCATCTGTACATCTGCAGCCTCGAGATGCTGTCCAGAGCTTCTCTGACTTATCTCAGCAATGCTTTGACTAAACCAGGACTCTTGGGCCTTGTCGGAGCGTCACCAGCACAAGTATAGGTAATTTCCTTCTCTCTGTGAAATTAATCAATTAGTCCTCCAAATGGAGTTAGTTGAAGTCTTTTGCTTCTGTGCTGGCCCTTTTTGCTTGTTGGAAAGCTATTGTTTAAGTCTGAATTAATTTCTCCTGGAAACACCCTGCATTGATCTTATTTTTTGCCTAGTTTTATTTTCTACTAATTTTTGGTAGTTTTATCATGTTATAAAAGATAGACCGAATGACTTGCACATTGTTTTGCAATTCAGTTACTGTGTGTTATTTATTTATTTATTTATGTATGTATTTATTTTAGCATCAAATCTTGGAGTCAGGGTGTCTGAGTTTCTTCTTTGTTTTTGTCTCTTTTGCAAAAGGGGAATCCAAAACAAGGCCTCAGAAAACTCTGAACTTCATACCATGGAAAAGTTTATTGATTTGCAGGATTTTTCTAGTGCCTCAGAAACTTGACATAAGGACAGGAATTTGAATGGCCTAAAAATCTGTCCCCTGTTTCAGGCACTTGGACTGGATATTTTAAACAATCTGGCAGCCCTCTTTCTCTTGCTACCAGTGAGATTTCACAACTGGCCCCTTGCTATGGGGGAGGGGAAAAGGGAGAAATATTCCATTATGGCCACCAGTGTTAAAATGTGGGGCAGCAATAGCAGCTCAAAGAGATACCCAGCTGGAAATATTTGAAGGTATTTTGATACCCAGTGGAGAACTCCGGAAAGGTTTTCAGGTTAGAGGTCGCGTGTACGGCCTTGAAGTCTGCATATGACAGGGTTGTTTTTCTATCAGCCTTTGGCAGGTGAGTCGTGGACATCAAGTCTACCTCCTCAGGGAGCTGACAAAACGTCAGGGCTCCAGGCCCAGCTTAGCTCAGCCATCACTCACTTCAGGTCCTTGTGCAAACAATGTGAGTCCCCAGATCTTGCTTTTCATTCTGCCTTTTTTTTTTCAAGTTAAACAAAGTCACTGACCATCACAAAGGAAATATTTAAAACATTGTATGGGGGAAGGGCTATAGAAAATGAGACTGTTTGCTTTGCTGTATTTGGATTGTAAACAAATATTCACACCTGTGGTAGGCCCTCTGGGCTGATAGAGAATACAGCCAACTATTTGAAACAAACACATTTTCATACTTTTCATAACTCCAAGTCATTTCAGCATCTATTGCCCAAGATTGAAAATTAATAGCACTGAGACGAAAAAGAGCGAAGTGTTCCATGGGCGATAGACCACAGGAAGCAACTTGCTAAATTGGTTGAACTCCACCACCAATCTTTGATACATTTCATTTCTACGTCTGCCAATCTTGCTGAAAGGAGGAGGAATGTCTTGAAAGTGGCATGTAAAAAATTGACAGTGTTGATGGATTGTTCTAACATACAAAGTGAAAAAGGTGGTGATTGTATTTCACCACAATACTCATGCCAACTGTTACAACTGAAACAAAATTCAAAGTCAGGAAAATGAGCATGATCAATTTAGCATAAAATGTGGGCCAATGAGCCCCACTGAAAGCCACTTCTTGTTTTTAACTATTGTGAACCCAGTGGCATAGTAACTCTGCAGTACCCAAATATTGATTGGGTTTCCAACACTCCAAAGGCTGCTGACTACATAGAGACAGTTCCTACCAACAAACAAGTGAGCATTTGCTCCTTCACACATGTGGCTAAGTGCATCTTCTTAAGAGATCTTCAAAGGGAATTACCTGGCTATTTTTAGAGTTATCCAGGGTGCTGTTTCTTTGGCGTTTCCCTCACATATCTGTGAAGAGCTACTTACTGCACTTTGATTTCCTGGAATTCAGGGTTGGCTTAGGGACCAAGTCAGTGCTCACTGTTGCCAACTGGTAGCCAGACACAGGGGCAACCATAGCCAAAAACTTTCCTCATGTGAGGGCTGAGCTCCTTGGGTGGTCCCAGTGTTCTCATAGGGTATGCCCATGCATCTCGTGATGTGCCCACAAGAACCTCAGACAGGTCCACAAGCAACTGGAATCCTTCATTGAGAAAAAGCACATGCAAAGCCATTTTCATAGAGGAAGCCTAGTAGACTGAAAATGAGGCCCCAGGAATTTTCCTTGTCCCTATAGGCACTGGATAGGGTTACCCAGACACAAAGCCATTTCCTTGTCCCTATAGGAGCTGGATAGGGTTACCAGACACAAAGCCATTTCCTTGTCCTATAGGAGCTGGATAGGGTGAACAGACACAAAACCATTTCCTTGTCCTATAGGAGCTGGATAGGGTTACCAGACACAAAGCCATTTCCTTGTCCTATAGGAGCTGGATAGGGTGAACAGACACAAAGCCATTCCTTGTCCTATAGGAGCTGGATAGGGTTACCAGACACAAAGCCATTCCTTGTCCTATAGGAGCTGGATAGGGTTACCAGACACAAAGCCATTTCCTTGTCCTATCGGAGCTGCATAGGGTTACCAGACACAAAGCCATTTCCTTGTCCTATAGGAGCTGGATAGGGTGAACAGACACAAAGCCATTTCCTTGTCCTATAGGAGCTGGATAGGGTTACCAGACACAAAGCCATTTCCTTGTCCTATAGGAGCTGGATAGGGTTACCAGACACAAAGCCATTATGTGGTGAGTCCCAAAGAGTATGTTACTTGTGTTTTAAATGGCATAGCACTGGTCAGGTAAGGAGTGTATGTAGAGGAAGGATGAGGAGATTGAGACCAAACACAAAAGTGAATGAAACTGGAATCTTGGTCTAAAGAAGCTTTGACTGTGTCAGGGCGAGGAGCCACATGCTGGTAAGTTTTAACCATAGATTTTTGATTGGTTGGTTGGTTGGTTGTTGGTTGGTTTGCAGTACTGGGAACTGAACGTGGGGCTTTGCTGATGCTAGGCAAATTCCCTACCACTGAGCAACACCCTCTCCCTAGCTATGGAAGTGTGGAACAGAGGATGAAGTGGGTTTAGGTAAGATGTTAAACTGAAGCATTGTTTCTCAGTCTTGTTGCTGTTAGTGGCAGGTAACAGTTTATTGACTAGTAATGTCTTCACTGTAAGATGTAAAGCATCCTTGATCTCTACTTTCTAGGACCCTGTAGTGCACAGCCACAGCCACCATACACACCCATGCGCAAATGCATACACACACACACACACACACACACACACACACACACACCAGTTAGAACCACAGAAACATCTCCACACATGCCAAGCATTCCCATCTAAAATAAGAAGCACTAACCAAAAAAAAAAAAAAAAAGAAAAAAGAAAAAGAAAAAAGCCGGGTGTGGTGGCGCACGCCTTTAATCCCAGCACTCGGGAGGCAGAGGTAGGAGGATCGCCGTGAGTTCGAGGCCACCCTGAGACTCCATAGTGAATTCCAGGTCAGCCTGGGCTAGAGTGAAACCCTACCTCGAAAAACCAAAAAAAAAAAAAAATAATAATAATAATAAAATAAATAAATAAAATAAAATAAAATAAGAAGCACTGTTCTAAAGTGCTATTTCTCGGAGATAAACTACAGGCAAATTTCATTCAAGTTCCTAAGGCACATGTTACAAATACTGTGTCCTGGGCTTCACAAGCAGCCAGATTCTAGAACTTGGACCCAGAAGTCTGACTTTAAAAAAAACATGGTTTATTTGCAAGCAGACAGAGACAGAGAAGAGAGAGAGAATGGGTGCACCAGGGCCTCCAACTGCTGCAAACGAACTCCACATGGATGTGCCACTTTGTGCATCTGGCTTTACACAGGTACTGGGGAGTTGAACCAGGGTTGTTAGGCTTTGCAGACAAGTGCCTTAATCACTGAACCATCTCTCCATCGAACACATAATTTTTTTTAAAAAAAATGTACTATTCATTTGAGACAGAGAGACAGTGTGTGTATGGCATGCCGGGGCCTCCAGCCACTGTAAATTTTACTCCAAATGCATGCACCACTTTGTGCATCTGGCTTTACATGGGTACTGGGGAATTGAACTTGAGGCCATTAAGCTTTGCAAACAAGTGCCTTTAAGCACTGAGCCATCTCCTCGAACACATAATTTTTTTTTTTTAAACAGTGATAGAGAGTTAAAACTGTTCCTTTGGGAGACTGATTTCCAATGTGGTGCTCAGAAGCCCAAAGCTGTGAGCTCTAAGGACACAAATGAAAAGTACCAACCTTATAGCAAGCCAGGCTCAGTGGCTGGCCACTCAGGAGCCATCTGGCCCTGCCTGTGAGATCCTTCAGCCCTGTTTCTTCCCCAGATGGACCAGCTCTGTGATGCTTACAGGGAAACAGTCCATTTTTCCATTCCAAATCTACTTCACTCATGCTACTCACACCTGAAATAATAAACTGGAGTTATGTTTTCCAAGTCACCTGTCTTTGCTTTTCGCCTTCCCACCCTGTGCCACCCACACTCATTGTGATCTATTTGGAGAGACACTGGTAACCTGACAAGGCCTTCATTACTGTGCAGATAGTGTAGCTCAGTGGGCAAGGACAGGGGTACACCAAGAAGTTATCTGGAGCCAGGAGATGCTCAGTAGGCAAAGTTCTTGCTTCACAAGTATGATGACCTGAGTTCGATCCCCAGAATCCATGCAAAAACGCCAGGCACACAGCGCACACTTACTTGCTATCCCAGTGCTGGAGAGATGGAGACAGAGGACCCCTGGTGGACTTACTGGCCAGCCAGTCTAATCTCATTGGCAAGCTTTGGGACAATGAGAGACCCTGTCTCAAAAAAAGTGGATGGTACCTGAGAGGAATGACATCCGAGGATGTCCTCTGACCTCCTGATGCATACACGCACATGTATACACACATACATTATGTCTCTGTGGAGGAGATTGGGGGACCCTGGCTCTTCTATTCATTGGGGGTGTCTCTGTGGAGGAGATTGGGGGACCCTGGCTCTTCTATTCATTGGAGGTGTCTCTGTGGAGGAGATTGGGGACCCTGGCTCTTTTGTTCATTGGAGGTATTACTGTGGAGGAGATTGGGGAACCCTGGCACTTCTATTCTCTGGAAGTGTGCCTGTGGAGGAGATTGGGGATCCTGGCTCTTCTATTCACTGGAGGTGTCCCTGTGGAGGAGATTGGGGATCCTGGCTCTTCTATTCACTGGAGGTGTCCCTGTGAGGAGATTGGGGATCCTGGCTCTTCTATTCACTGGAGGTGTTCCTGTGAAGGAGATTGGGGATCCTGGCTCTTCTATTCACTGGAGGTGTTCCTGTGGAGGAGATTGGGGACGCTGGCTCTTCTGTTCAGTGGAGATGTCCCTGTGGAGGAGATTGGGGTCCCTGGTTCTCTTGTTCAATGGAGGTGTCCCTGTGGAGATTTGAGGTCCTGCCTCTTCTGTTCACTAGAGGTATCCCTGCGGAAGAGATTGGGGGGACCCTGGCTCTATAATTCACTGGAGGTGTCTCTGTGGAGGAGACTGGGGGGACCCTGGCTCTTCTATTCACTGGAGGTGTTTCTGTGGAGGAGATTGGGGGACCCTGGCTCTTCTAGTCACTGGAGGTGTCTCTGTGGAGGAGATTGGGGACCTCTGGCTCTTTCTCACTTGTGTGTTCCCATCATCACTTAGAATTTTGTTCTGCCATAGATACCTGCCCTTCTGTACCCATCAGAGGACTGAAATCGGTGGTTCTTCCAATCCTGTACTTATACTTCCAAAACAATGAGACAGAGCAAGTTTTTTTTTTTATTTTTTCTTTTATAAATTGGTTTTCTCGGATTTTTTTTTTTTAAACAGTGATAGAGAGTTAAAACTGTTCCTTTGGGAGACTGATTTCCAATGTGGTGCTCAGAAGCCCAAAGCTGTGAGCTCTAAGGACACAAATGAAAAGTACCAACCTTATAGCAAGCCAGGCTCAGTGGCTGGCCACTCAGGAGCCATCTGGCCCTGCCTGTGAGATCCTTCAGCCCTGTTTCTTCCCCAGATGGACCAGCTCTGTGGATGCTTACAGGGAGACAGTCCATTTTTCCATTCCAAATCTACTTCACTCATGCTACTCACACCTGAAATAATAAACTGGAGTTATGTTTTCCAAGTCACCTGTCTTTGCTTTTCGCCTCCCACCCTGTGCCACCCACACTCATTGTGATCTATTTGGAGAGACACTGGTAACCTGACAAGGCCTTCATTACTGTGCAGATAGTGTAGCTCAGTGGGCAAGGACAGTATTAGACAGGGGTACACCAAGAAGTTATCTGGAGCCAGGGAGATGGCTCAGTAGGCAAAGTTCTTGCTTCACAAGTATGATGACCTGAGTTCGATCCCCAGAATCCATGCAAAAACGCCAGGCACACAGCGCACACTTACTTGCTATCCCAGTGCTGGAGAGATGGAGACAGAGGACCCCTGGGGCTTACTGGCCAGCCAGTCTAATCTCATTGGCAAGCTTTGGGACAATGAGAGACCCTGTCTCAAAAAAAGTGGATGGTACCTGAGAGGAATGACATCCGAGGATGTCCTCTGACCTCCTGATGCATACACGCACATGTATACACACATACATTATGCATCTGGCATTACATGAGTACTGGGGGGGGGGGGCGTCAAACCTGGGCCAGCAGATTTTGTAAGCAAGCACCTTTAACCACTGAGCCATCTCCTCGAACACATAATTTTTTTTAAAAAAATGTACTATTCATTTGAGACAGAGAGACAGTGTGTGTATGGGCATGCCGGGGCCTCCAGCCACTGTAAATTTTACTCCAAATGCATGCACCACTTTGTGCATCTGGCTTTACATGGGTACTGGGGAATTGAACTTGAGGCCATTAAGCTTTGCAAACAAGTGCCTTTAAGCACTGAGCCATCTCCCACCCCTGATTTTTTTTCAAATAGAAGTTACCAGGAAATGAAGTCGACAGTATAGTTACAAGAAACTAATTCTCCCAATTCACCTCCATACAGTGGCTCTACCTTCCGTTATTATTTCAGCTTACCCAGGTGTGGTGGCACACCTGTAATCCCAGTACTCCAGAGGCAGAGGTAGGAGGATTCTAAGTTCAAACCTAGCCTGAGATACATAGCTAGACCTTGTCCAAAAAAATAAAAAATACATTTCTTACTATCCAATCGTTCTTTGTTACATTTCCCCACTTTAATTCTCTGAATAGCACTTGCCGTCTTTTTGCTTGTTTACAAGCCTGGGACATCTGCGGGGGCTCTGTGTCTCTTACCCACTTCTGCACTCTGAGCCTGTAGAATCCTGTCTAGATGGGATAGATGCTCAGTAAATGCTTAGTGACATATGCATACCAAAGACCTAGTAGACTCAGTAGGTGCTTGGTGAATGGTCATTGCAGTTATTATTTGTAGTGAAATGTCTGTGAGATGGCAAGATTTGAATTCACCCAGTCTTTCTCTGTTTACAAAGGAGTTTTACAGAAGTTTTACTGGAAAGTGCCATGAAAGTAAACTTGGTCTCTCTGGGAAGGTCTGTCTGCAAGACTCCAGGCTAAGATATTTTCTATCATTTCTACTATCCAAACTGAATGCAGTCTTTTCTCATGCTAAAAAATATGGTTACCTGGCTGGTGAGATGTCCCAGCAGTTAAGGTATTTACCTACAAAGCCTAACAAAAACCCAGGTTTGATTCCCCAGTATCCATATAAAGCCACATTACAAAGTGACACATGCATCTGGAGTTTGTTTGCAGTGGCTAGAGGCCCTGGCATGCCCATTCTCTCTCTCCCATTCTCTCTCTCTCCCCCCCTCTCTCTTTACAAATAAATAAATAAACATTTTAAAAATAGGATTACTTACACTTTCCATGACGAATTCTACCACAAAAATCAATAGTGTGTCTGTATGCACATAAGCATGGCCTCTTGATGTTTCTCACTTCATTGAACTTTTTCCTGACTTACTGACGTGAAGTCTCTGAAAATTGGCTCATGAATTCCAGCAGCCCAAAACTAACCCTGTGGGATCTGAGGCTGTCTCCCCTCCAGACAAAGACCAGAAATCCACTATGTCTGAACTCAAACCTATTGCAAGAATTATTTTTCCTGACAATGATGTTCCAAATTGTGTCATGAAAGAGATGCCACATGTGGTTCCACAAAGGGCACAGTAGGCTGGGCAGAAGCAGTGTAGTGGGGTGAACTAGTGGTAGTGGGGTTTTGGCCACTATACCATAGGAGGGGATAAAGTGCAGTTGTGGAAGGCTTTTGTTGAAGGCTCTGGGTTTGACCTGATGTTGATCTTGAACTTCAAAGCAGCAATAGCCAGAGCCCACCAGGAGATGCTGTCTATAAGAGCCCACACTGCCTTCTTGATTCCTTGGAACAAAAAGGTCAAAGATGGATTAATTAAACCAAACCCCAAGAAAATTGTGTTTTCTTTCTTTGAATTTTTTTTTAGTTGAGAGAGAGAATGAAAATGAGAATGGGTGTTCCAGGGACTCCAACCACTGCAAACAAACTCCAGATGTATGTGCCACCTGGCTTATGTGGGTCCTGGGAAATCAAACCTCAGTCTTTTGGCTTTGCAGGCAAGCACCTTAACTACTAAGCCATCACTTCAGGCCATGTTTCCTTTCTTGATCTCAATGAAAAGAACATGATGATGGTCAAACTGAATGTGTGGTGTGTAGATCTCTGCTACTTCATCATGTGCCAAAGCAGGACGGGTGAGTGCGGAGCCACACTCTTATAGTGATCATTCGTTTTAGAATTCAGTTAGTGTCAAGCAGACAAAAAAAAACCTATTGTTGTTTTCCAAACCTTTCATGATATCAAAATGTGGTTATTTTTGCCTACGTATTCCATTGCATGGGTCACCCTGTGCTATGCTCACATCTCTTCTAAGAAAAAGACTTGTAGCAAAACAAAAATAACAGCAACCATAATTCTAATAGTAGCTGCTGTGTGTGAGGTCTTGAGCTAAGTCATTGTGCCTATGCCCTCACAGTCAAATCTTCCTGTTTTCCTGTGCTAGAGCTAGAATGATTCAAAATTTTCTGCCTATATCTACACTTTGCTTCAAGAACTGTCCCACATAGGCTTGTGTTAAGTATACATAGCTCTTAACACCATCCTTAAGATGCACTGTGATGTAGATACACAGAATTGAGAAAGGTTATAAAGCAGGAGAGAAAGTTCAGCAATTAAGAACATTTGCTATATATTTGTTGAAAGGCCCAAGAACCCTCCCCAAGTTTAATTCCGCAGCACTCACATAAACAGCTGGGTATGGCTATGCACATCTGTAACCTTAGTTCTGTGGAGGGCATTGACCAGAGAATCACTGAGGTTTACTGACAAAAAAAAAAACCAAACCTGTGAAAGTGGACATTTGGTTCACAAGTAGAGAAATCCACTATTTCTCTGCTTGCTCCAGAGTTCTCAGCCCAAGCTTTCATTGCAAAGTGGCAGGAGTATGTATTGCATTCATATTCCCTCTCTCTCTCTCTCTCTCCTCTCTCCTCTCTCTCTCTCTCTCTCTCTCTCTCTCTCTCTCTCTGTGTGTGTGTGTGTGTGTGTGTGTGTGTGTGTGTGTAGCAAGGTGTCCCTCAGTAAGTCACCAGAAGTGAGCTTCAGCTCCATTTTTTAAAAATTTATTTATTTACTGGAGAGAAAGAGAGAACGGGCGCACCAGGGCCTCTAGCTTCTGCAAATGAACTCCAGACACATGCACCACCTTGTGCAGCTGGCTTACATGGGTACTAGTGAATTGAGCCTGGGTCCTTAGGCTTTGCAGACAAGCACTTTAACTGCCAAGCCATTTCTCCAGCCCTGGCTCCACGTTTTTAGTAAAAGAGTAATAGTAACTCTGTTTCACTGGAAGGAATACACTGGCTGTTGCACTGGAAGCTGCTGTTCAAACTGCTGTCTGTTCAGGCCACAGCCCCCCCGACACAGTACAGGAGGGCTCTATTTTTTAGTGTTCACCTTACAGAAAAAAAGGAGAGAACAGTCCAAAGCTTTGACCCCTCACTTAAAATATTTATTTTTCTTTTCTTTCTTTTTTTTTTTTAAATCAGAGTTGTGTAGAATGGCCTAGGAGGTCTGAATGCTTGGATCTGTTGAACTTAGCGAGAGACACCTGGCCTCAGATTATAACACAGGGAGGTAACTTTGAAAACAGAAAGCCATGCCACCTGCTGATTTCTTTATTGAGAAACCACAGAGTTATGTAACTCAGAATCATAAACAATCTACAAGTGAAATGAGAAGGCAGGGAAGGGACAAGTTTAATCAAGTTCATGGGCATTTCGAGACCTGTAACCACACAGCCAGCACAGGTGAGGAAATCTTCAGTTAAATCCAGCCTCAGGGTAAACATGAGGTGGTGTGATTGTTCTCTGCAGCTCAGCATGACAGAAGGGGGGGGGGTGGAGGCAGTAGGCAAGGAAGTCTGTCCTGATAATACTTGGCTTGCTCAGCAATTTCACTTATGGAAAATTATCTCAGATCATTAATTTTGTAGAAAAAAATTACTTTTATAGAAAACATTGCAGAAAAAATGAACAGAGGACAATAACATGTTGGGATCAGTGATGTAATGATTTCATTGATAATGAAAGCAGGTGTGTGTATAAACAATGTACCCAGCTAAGGATGAAGACTGTTCTCTTAAAGGATCTCATTAGACAGCTGAGCTTCCTTCTTGTGGAACTAAGGTCTGCAAACTTTGTCAAGGGCCCGGCTGTTTTATCCTTGTGGTCAATAGTGTCTCTGTTATAAGTGCTCAGCTCTGTTACTATAGCATGAAAGTAGCCATAGACCATCCGTAAATGAATGTGTGGATTGTGCCAATAAAACTTTATTTACAACAGATTATGTGTCAAACTTGATGCATGGACCATAATTTGTTTACTCTTGCTTTAGACGATACACTCTATTTCAATGATCCCAGCTCCCAAATTACTTAGATTGTCCCCTGACATATTTTTCATGTGCAAAAAAAATGTAGCTTTCCTTTTTCAATGGAATGGACTTGAGTTGTGTATTGTGAATCTGTGACTTAGTGCAGGGAATATTCCTACTATAAAAATATCGGGGCTGGAGAGATGGCTTAGCGTTTAAGCACTTTTCGGTGAAGCCTAAGGACCCCGGATTGAGGCTCGATTCCCCAGGACCCACGTTAGCCAGATGCACAAGGGGGCGCACACATCTGGAGTTCGTATGCAGTGGCTGGAGGCCCTGGCGTGCCCATTCTGTCTCTCTCTCTCTCTCTCTCTCTCTCTCTGTCGCTCTCAAATAAATAAATAAAAATATTTTTTAAAATATCATAGTAAGATTTTATCTTCCTTTCTAACCTTATATATATTTTTCTCCTTGAGAGATTTTCAGAACTTTGCTGTAAACTGCCTGGTTCAACTTGTATCCCTAGTTTTAATCCTGTCTTTCAGCAAATTCTCTATGCACCAAGAAACTTTCATCCTGCAAATAAGAGAGAAGTCCCAAGTTTTTTTTGTGAGAACCCTGGATAAGCCAAGACAAACAAGTTTAAGATAGTATGTTATTGATGTACATTACAATTGCTAATAATGGCCTAGTTACTAGTTGTTCCATAAGTACTAGTGATGCAAGGTTGGAATCTGGGGAAAGATTATAATCCATAAAGATGCAGAAGACCCCAGGCCAGTGAACCCCAACTTTGAGTCCTGTCCAAGTTATCAAAGAATTGAAAATATGATTCAGAGAAGGGTGCATTTTGAATTATGAGATTTATTTTAGGGAGAGTTGAGGGAAAGCAAAGTAGGAAGATCTAAGACAAAAGTTCTCTCCCTCCCCAGCCAAGCTGGGAGACTAAGGAAGTCTCCCTGATAGAGACAGATTTCTCTCTCTCTCCTGGAAAGCCTCCAGGGAAAGGATTCAGACACACATGAAAGCAAAGCATGAAAATGCCCCAAACACAGCAGCAAAATGCCTACGCAAAAAGAAAATTCTTGGGCTAGAGAAATGACTTAGTGGTTAAGGTGCTTGACCCAAGTTCAATTCCCCAGGACTCATGTAAGCCAGATGCACAAGGTAGTGTATGCTTCCGGAGTTTGTTTGCAGTGGCTGGAAGTCCTGGTGCACCCATTCTCTCTCTCTTTCTCTCCCTCCCTCTCTCTCCCTCTCTCTCTCTCTCTCATACATAAAGTAAAAAAACTGAGCTGGAGAGATGGCTAATTGGTTAAGGCACTTGCTGGCAAAGCCAAAGGACCCAGGTTCAATTCCCCAGGACCCATGTCAGCCAGATGCACAAGGTGGTGCATGCATCTGGCATTCATTTGCAGAAGCTGGACACCCTGGTGTGCCCATTCTCTCTCTCATTAATAAATAAAAGTAAACATTTTTTTGAATTAATAAGAAAATTCTCCCCCTTCACAGCCTGGCTGGGACAGTGGAGGGGAGATGGAGAAGGTCCCCTCATATAGGGGCTAACAGAGCAGAAGGAAAGGGGTCACGGGACCAGGAGAGATCAGAAGACCCAAGAGGGGCCAAGAGCCAAGAGGCTCACACACACGTCTCAGGCCCATCTATGTGAGTTAAACATCCAGTCAGGATAATCCTCAGCCCCAGGCTCCGATGTAAGAGAGGGACCTGAGTGGTCAGTGGCTGAGAGGCTGACTTAGGAAGGGACAGCCATCAGGCATGCTCAGCCCGGGAACAGCTGAGGAAGAAGCAAAACGCTGCTGCTGAGGAGCTGTTGCCTATAGCCGTCTTGGGCGAGACTGATTCAGATACAGGTTCTAGTCCTGCCAGGGCAGGCCAGGTGGCATCCATGTTTCTGTGAGCCAGTTACTAGCTAACTCCCTATGAGAAAAAAAGTTTCCTTTTTCTCAACCCATATCACTAGGTCAATGAAAAAGTAAGTGAAACAAGAAAAAAAGGGGAGAGGAAGGCAAAAGAAGGGGGAGAGGTTATCAAGTAGCACTGAGCCAATGTGTTTACCAGTTCAAGATTCCTGGTTCTCCTGGAAACAGATCATGGGCTTTCTGAGTGCAGATTTTGTTTAAAAAATTCATCAGTAGGGAAATTGTACCCTTCACTCATTTATTTAACAAATATTTAGTAAGGAATATCTTTGTCCCTTTGTGCTCTGCTTTGGGGTTTCAGCATTGAACAAAACAGGCAAAGCTCATGTGCTCATGGATGTACATTGTGCTGGCAGGTAAGCAGAACATAAATGACGTCACACCTAATAACATACCAGATGGCAGCTTCAGGGTTCAACACTGTTCTTGCCATTGTCTGGCTCCAACAGTTCTTGGATGGTTTCGTACATGTATATGTGTGTATGATATGGATATATGTGTGTACTCATGTATATGTGAGCATATGCATGTGCAAGTGTGCATGTACATGTGGGTGTGTGCCTGTGCAGGCCAGAGGCTCTCATCAGTGGCTCTCCATTTGATTTCTACTGAGGCAGGGTCTCTCGTTGAACCAAGAGCTCACCATTTCAGCTAGTCCTAGCTAGCTGGCACTGGGGATACCCTATCACTGTCTCCTTCCCAAAAACTGGGATTACAGACAGGCCATCATTAAGATGAGAGCTATGGATCCAAACTCTGGGGTCTTTAAGCTTGTGTGGCAAGTACTTTATCTACCGAGCTATCTCTCCAGTCCCTATCCTCAACAATTCTTTGTTAAAGAAGTGATCAACATCGGCTTGTCCCTCTCTGTTTCAGCTTCTACCCACAGTCCAATTGTTATGTACAGAGCCAAGTTAGGACCAAAGCAGTGGTGAGAACTGGGATGTACTTCAGGCACTGTGAGTAGCTCCTCTCTATGCTTCCACACCAGGCAGGGGACTTGGAGTTCCCTGTCTTCTCTTTGAAGATCCCCTAGCTGGTCACTGGCAGTGAGCTGGGATATGTTGGTGGCAGTTTCAGTAAGTAGAGCCAGCAGGGAGGGTATCCTGGACCTGGACAGCTTGATGTTCAACAGCCCCTGCAGTCAGATTTCATACTAGACATCACAAATGCCAGCAGTTTCCATCACTACAGAAAGAGTTGGGGAATGGCATCACCAGGAACCCTGAGCTTCAGTTTAGCAGTTTGTGAGCACTGTAGAGCACTGTTCTAGATGATATAGTGATGAGAATGCTGTGCAACCTTGGGCAAGGGCTCCACTTCTCTGTGCTTCGGCTTCTGCCATCACGAGATGAGCACAACAGAGCCCCATGCCTTGGGTTTCTTGTGAGAATTGAATATGGGATGTATGTGACTCATTCAGCACCCTCAGAGACCAATCTAGAATAGATTAGAATAGAATAGAATGCAATCTAGAAATAGCAGCACTGGGTAAGTTAAAAACTATTTTGTGCAGATCTGATCTTTCTTTTTAGAAACTTTTAATGTTATGCATACATACAATGTACACTGATAATAATCCCCTCCCACCACCCTCCTTTGTACCCCTTGTGTGTCCCCCCTTGATTAAACCCTTTCTTCTTTCCAGCTAGTCTCTCTTCTACTTTGATGTCATTTTTTCTTCCCCTCCTACTATGCAGGTCTTGTGTAGGTAGCTTCAGCCATTGTGAGGACGTGAATATAACAGCCACTTAGTGTCTGGAAGACAGTAAGTATTGTAAGCATTCCAACACTTCCTTTGGATTTTACATTTTTTCTGCCCCTTATTCCACAATGGTCCCTAAGTCTTAAAGGGAGTGATAGAGGGGTCTTATTTAGTGTTGAACACTCCACTGTCATCTCTCAGAACTCCAATGAGTTTTTATTCACCCATCTGAAAAGAGAAGCTTCACAAACCAAGAGTAAGAGTAGCGCTAACATATGGACATAGACATAAATATTTAGAAGATAATTTTGTGGGCATAACATATCCATTTAGCCACCCAATAGTAGTAGCTTTCCTTGCAGGGCTTCTGAGGTCCCCAGCTATAGGTTTTTGACTAGGTTTTTCAGTACCAGGCAGGAATTCCGTCCCATGGAGCAGGCCTCAGATCCAATCAGAAAGTAGTTGGTTTTCCCTAACAGACATGCCAACATTGTACCTGTTGGCGTCTTTTGTCTGGCAGGCCAGCTGTGTAACTTACAGGGTCCACCGCTGCTAAGCCAGTGATGAGTTTTCTTTCCCAGCAGACTGTGTAGCCCTTTCCAGCATGGTGACAGTCAGCACAAAGGAGGCATCTAGCCCAGCTCCAGCTTGATTTCTCAGTGACATGTAGCCCCATCTTTGATTTTTCTAGACCAATGAATATGAAATTAATGTTATAGTTCCTTTAATTTATTATAGATCTCCATGATACTGAGTTTGATGTCAATGCAGTGAATTGTGTTCATTTGACTACTGTAATCATATAGTTGATTTATATAGTTGGGTGACAAAAATTTTGACTTAAAAGAAGGTAATTGAAAGTCATGATGGATTGAATCTGTTTAGAGAGGCTTAGTCATGAGAGAAAATGTGGGCACTCAGCAGAGATTTCCTAAGCATTTTTTTATGGTCAGGGCACAGATCAATAAGCTATAACCCCACACAGAAGAGGTAGCGCTCTAGTAAGAGAGGAAGGTGAGGACTGGAGGGAAGGCTTAGTGGTTAAGGTGTTTACCTGCAGACATGTTAGCCAGATGGACAAGGGGCCCATGCATCTGGAGTTCGTTTGCAGTGTCTGGGGGCCCTGAAACGCCCATTCCCTCCCCCTCTCTCTCTCCCTCCCTTCCTCTCTCTCTCTCTCTCTCTCTCTCTCTCTCTCTCCCTTGCTCTCACTCTCATTCTCACTCTTTCTCTGTCAAATAAATAAATAAAATAAAGATTAAAAAAGAGAGAGGAAGGCAAGAATGCAGCACACAGTTCACAAGAGAAGCTCAAAAGTCAAGTCCCATTTACCTATTTAGATGCAAAAAGTCTGCACAAAAGAGGTTAAGTTATGAATTTGGGTCGAGAGAACTGAAAGTTTCTTCACGTAGGAAAAGCAGAACATGGTCAGTTATTTGTGTGCCAGGCAGGCCAGGCAGATGTGGGGAAGGGAAGGCAAGAGACTGGCAAACTGGGGAAAATGGAGAGATCAATTCACTAGCTTGAGGAGTTCAGAATTCATCTTGTAGTGGTGGTAGATGGAACTTTAGTAAGACTCTATACAGAGCCGGCATGGTGGTACACACCTTTAATCCCAGCACTGGAGAGCAGAGGGAGGAGTATCACCATGAGTTCGAGGCCACTCTGAGACTGCATAGTGAATTCGAGGTCAGCCTAGGCTAGAGTGAAACCCTACCTTGAAAAACCAAAAAATGAAAACTAAAAAAAAAAAAAAAAAAATTTAAAGACTCTATATAGAGCAAACAAAAAAAGACCAAAAAATAAAAATAAAAAATGAAAAGTCCCAGTGTTCCATGCTGGTACAGTTTCTGCCAGTAAAGGTGGCCTTCGGGCACATCATGCATTACATCTATTGAGTCAACCAACCACAGATCAAAACTATATTTTAAAAAAATGGTCAAATCACGTTACATGCATACATGAAAATGTCACAGTGAAACTCATTATTTTATACAATTCATATATGCTAATAAAAGTTGAATCTGTTGGCTGGGTGGTTAAAGGTGCTGGCTCATAAAGCCTGTTGGCCTGGGTTCAATTCTCCAGTACCCACATAAAGCCAGATGCATAATGTGGTACACTCATCTGGACTTCATTTGCAACAGCAAAAGGCCCTGGTACACCCATTCATTCTCTCTCTCTCTCTCTCTGTCTCTCTCTCTCTCCAAATAAATGAATGAAAATATTTTTAATTGGATCTGGGCTAAATGCATATAAACTTTTTATCATTTTCTCCCATACAATGCAGTACAACAGTGATATTAGGTGATATCGGCAATGTAAGAATAATTTAAATTATATAGAATATATGTGTAGGTTATATGCATGTAACACATGACTATCTATAGGAGTCTTGCTCAGTCCTAGATTTTTCGTGTGTATGGTGGATCCCAGAATCAGCTAACCCTCAGATACCAAGAGTGACCAAAACCTCAGGCACCACAGCATGTTCCTAAACTTGGCATTGTTTGTGATGTCTGTTGAATGAATACTCAAGGAAAAGTTATGGGCAACTGTCAAATAAAGAAGGAAAGTAAAGCAGAAAATCAAATGTAGGGCTGGAGAGTGGTTAAAGACACTTGTTTGCAAAGCCTGAAGGTCTGGGTTCGATTCCCCAGTACCCGCATAAAGCCAGATGCACAAAGTGGCCCTTGCATCTCTACTTTATTTGCAATGGTGGGAGGCCCTAGTGCACTCTCTCTCAATTTATTTCTCTATGTTTGCGTTTCTTTCAAATAAATATTTTTTAAAAATCTGAATGTAGAGAGAGAAAAGTAATAAAAATAACTGCTTTTGTATAAAATTTCACTTTTCCTTTAATAAAACTAAAACAATGACTAAACCAACAAGGAAGAATTTCATCCAGTAGGTGGAATGGAATGGAACATTGATATAAGTGCAATCCCTCCCAAGCTCTTTTCTCCACGGAGGAGTGATCATGTACATCTATGGGTCAGGCCCAGCTCCAGGAAAGCATGTCTAGTGGGTTTACCTCCTGCCTACCTTCTCAAGAGCCATGAGCCACCTCCTTGTTGTAGGCAGGCAGAGAGGAGACCAGGAAAATATGATATAACTAAGGGGAAAGTTTATGGAAGCAGAGACATTTTATTTGCAAATTTGTCTTCATGAGAAAATATCAAAATAGAGAGCCTTCCAACTTTTGTGAGCCTCACAAAAATGTCTATTTTTTAAAACAAGTGACCCAAAAGGCCTGTTCAATCTGTAATTAGAAATCATATGGGAATAAAATTTTATCTTTCATGATCTAATCTCTGGCTAGGCTTACACATCTCAGACACACCTTATATTTCGTTGTGTTAAATTTGTGTGGAAAAAAAAATTCCTCAATTAGTTCTGCCAGGTGTTTTCAAAGAATAGTTTCCATGACAGCAGCTCTTGTCAATATCCTGCTGGAGCAAGAAGCATTAAAAATTTTTTATAGAGCTCTGACTTTGTCTAGGGACTCTGGGTTTCCTGTCTTTAGTGATATCCTTTTAAACATTTGCTTCCTTCGACTGGGCCGTGTGTGCTGTATAACTCTATTTGTGATGGTTCTTGGCACGTGGCTGTGGAAATATTAAATCATTCCACACGTTTATGTGTTTGCTGCTCCAGGTAGATTTTAGGATTTAATTGTGATGCTGTCTTCTCTTCCTCTGTCTTTTACCACTTCCATGCAGGGGTCACTGAGCAGGTACTCCGTCACCCTTGGCTGATAGTTTTCCTAACTTAGAAAATTATTGCAGCACCATGAGCAGTAGTGCAAAGAATGAAGTGTCCCCCAGGTGTTCTGCCCAAAGCCCTCACAACACTCCTGTGAGGACTTTTTCGGCTTTTCAGTTAAGGAAAGTGAGGGTTAGCAAGAGAAGTGAACCTTGCCAAGGTCACTCACCGCTCAGGTGTGTGGTGGAGCTGGGAGTCAAAGCTGGGCTGTCTGGTTCCAGGGCTTATGCACACTGTCTATAGAAACACTGATTTTTCCATCCTGTTTTCAAGCTCTGTGTATGTGTAGGTGTTCACATGTGTGTGGTTGCATATGAGGGGGTCAGGTGGAAGCCAGAAACTGACATTAGGTGTCACTCTCAGTTACTCTTATTTACTGAAAGGCAGGGTCTCTCACATGAAACTAGAGCTTGCCAGTTAAGCTAGTCTAGCTAGCCAGGAAACTCCTGTCTACCAGAAGGATTATAGGAGGCTGTTCACATTTACATGGGTGTTAGGGATCTGAACTCAGCGCTTTACCCACTGAGGTACCTCCTCAGCCCCTTTCCATCCTTTTAACTGCAACTTCATCTG
This sequence comes from Dipus sagitta, assembly GCA_036346955.1. NCBI lineage: Eukaryota > Metazoa > Chordata > Mammalia > Rodentia > Dipodidae > Dipus > Dipus sagitta. The sequence goes on along the minus strand of CM070784.1, from coordinate 75,736,464 downwards.
TGTCATTGCTTGGCAGGTCTAGAAAAGAAAGAGTGCTCATTGGACAAGGGAATCTAACATCTCTAACAATCAACATTGGGTTACATGCTTGCTATAAAGCACAGTAAAGTCCTGCCCTGATCATTTCTAGAAGGTTCTTTTTATCTGTAAGCACCCAAATAAAACCAGATGCAAAATGGCACACACATTTGTGATCCTAAGGTGACTACAGCAATGACAGCCAGAACAAAAAGAATCTGGAAGCTCTCAGGCCAACTAGACTGGTGCATATATAATACATTTATATACATATCCTTACTATTGGGCTGGAGAGACAGCTTAGTGGTTGAGGCACTTGCCAGCAAAGCCTAATGACCAAGGTTTGATTCCCTAGTACCCATGTAAGCCAGATGCACAAGGTGGTGCATGCATAGTTCATTTGCAGTGGGTGAAGACCCTGTGCCCATTTTCTCTATCTGCCTCTCACTTTCTCAAAATAAGTAAATAAATAAATAAAATATTTTTTAAAACCATCACTGTGGATAGTTTTAAAGTACATTGTTGTTTTTTTCCAGAGCATGTCTTTAATGCCCACCATGATATCCCAAGTTCAGCTGCTAAACTCCTATGACATTTTAATCTTGCCTAATGTCAAAACAATAACTTTGTTAAAGGAGAGGTGAGTTTAGGATTATGGCCCTTTCAGGATTTGCATTCAGAAATGTTTATACCCTAATCTCAAGCCTGTGCCAAATTGTGTGATAGCTATGGGCGGTCAGACAGGATGGCAGTATTATTTCTCAGGCCAGCCTCTTTAGAGCCACAAAGCTTTTGCAGGCTTCATGCTTGCACTGGTTTGAATGCGATGTTATTCTGCAAAGTAGAACTAGTGATTATTCTGTAAGGGCTTAACACATTTGCGTCACAACTTAGACCCTGCTACTTTTCAAAGAGTACATGAGTTTATTGTATTTCCCCATGCAGTGTTGGTGTGGTTATGGGGACGTGTGGGAGACACAGAACAAGTCAGCTGTGAGTAAATGCACTCTGAGAGAGCATACCCCTGGCTGAGGGACAAAACTGTACATGGAGAGCAATAGGAAAAAGTGAAAACCATGCCAAAACGGTGGCATATTCAGAGAAATGAGAATATGGCCATGGTCCAGGAAGGTCTCAGAACAGACTTGAAGATGGCTGGGAAAAGAAGTTTAGGAAGAATATGTCAGAAGAAAAACAGTCTCAGCAAAGAAATAAGGATTAAAGGGCTGGAGAGATGGCTTAGTGGTTTTCCTGTAAAGCCAAAGGACCCCAGCTCGATTCCCCAGAACCCACATAAGCCAGATGCACAAGGGGGCACATGCATTTGGAGTTCAGTTGCAGTGGCTGGAGGCTCTGGCATGCCCATTCTCTCTCTCATAAATAAATAAATGAATAAATAAATTAGTTAAACATACTTAAAAGAAAAGAAATAGGATTAAAGAACCCTAGACCTTCCTTACACCATTCTTGCCTAGAACTAACATTCACTGGCTCACATAAGACCATAGTGTGTTCAGGCTGGCCAACCAAGCTTCAAAGTGGCATTAAGTCACCCAATTTCTAGATCTTAAGTAATAATCTGTAATTTCATGAACTTATACATATTCTATATCATGATATTATATTAATGATCTATTGATTAATATAATTACCCACCTGTAGAATTAACATTACATTAATATAGTATTAATATTCTAGTGTCCTTTATGTAGTTTGACTTAACAGTTTTTTACTTCCATGCAGCAAAACATGCCTTTACAACCACTCTGTTTTTCTCTTTCTGCACCCAGTTCAATAAAGTCCACAAGATATTGACCACTTTATGTGTTAGATGATTTTTGCCCAACTGTAGACTTGTATAAATATTCTAAGTATGTTTCAGGTAGACTTGGCTGTCCTATAATATTTAGTAGGCTAATTATTACATGTACTTATTTTTGTTTTTTGTTCAAAGTAGGGTCTCACTCTAGCCCCTGCTGATGTGGAGCTCACTTTGTAGCCCAAGGCTAGCCTCGAACTCACAGAGATGTGACTCTACCATTTCAGCTTCCCAAATGCTGGGGTTAAAAGCATTTGCCACCATGCCTACCTTTATGCTCATTTATTATATATATATATATTTATTTATTTATTTGCAAGCAGAGAGAGAGAGAAGAGAGACAGACAGAGAGAATGAGTGCGCCAGGGCCTCTAGCAGCTGCAAATGAACTCCAGAAGCATGTGCCACTTAGTGTATCTAGCTTTACATGGGTACTGGGGAATCAAACCCATGTTGTTAGAATTTGCAGGCAAGTGCCTTAACCACTGATCCATCTCTCCAGCACAAGTGCATTTTTTTTTTATTAAGTAGAAACTTTGTATGGATACGTCATGTGTTGGTACCATCATTTCCCTCTTCTCTGCCCCCATTCTATTGAGAGCACTCCTCAGTGGGACTGCTGGTATTCAGCATGGAGCTGTGGACTATGAGTTGTGAGAGTAGCAGTCAGTCATGGTGGGGGGAGGGGAAGACAATGCCTGTGGATATTCCCTCCCACCCTTTGGCTCTTACATTCTTTCCACCCCCTCTTTCGCAGAATTCTCTGAGCCATGGTGGGTGTGTTTTAAGCCTACATTACTGTTGTGCTCTCAGCAGCTTTTGGATTTCTGCTTTGGTACATTTTGAATATCCTCAATGTCTTCTCCATCACCTTGGCACAGGGGGTCAGGTTTGCCTTGGAAGCAGCCCTCTTGCTCATCTCATCAACTCCTCTGAGTTTCACCTGGGTCCGAGTGTGGTTCATCTCCTGCCAGGGAGTCAGCTATCTGTTCTTTGGCTGATAGATTTTGGTTGTCCTTGGTTCTCACTGCTTTCTGAAAAGGAAAAACAGATTCTCCAACAGAGAGTGAGATCAGGATAGATTAAAGGGGATAAGCATTGTTAATTTAGACAGATTTTGATGGGTGTAGACTCACTTTTGGCCAAAGACTAGTAGGAGCTTCTCATTGGAGTTACAAGTGCAATTTTAATTTAATATTTTAAATTTAAGATTGGTTTATTAGAACATGATGTTATGGTGATTCTAGAACAGCTATACATATTAACAATGTACTGATTAATATCAATATATAATTATATTCATATAAATATATACTTATATGTATCTATATGTAAGCTTACATGCAAGCATGTATATTCTTTTACATATAAGTGTATGAAATTCAATTAAGATACAACTTGGAATGTGACCCATTATATTGTGATTACAGTAGAATAATTTTAAATCAGCATTTTAAGCCTCGTTACATGTTCTGGCTTAGTTCTGTTCAATGCAACATTTTGTTAGATGTAGAACCTTTCTACTTTTTATTGAATTTTTAGTTAACCCACAAAATTTAGTTATGATAGTTCCCTTTTTATGCATATATGTCACTGTATTTTCTTCTTATTTGCTCCCATTGTCCTCCCCTACCTCTCCTGCTGGTTCTCTTCATCCCTCAAAGTAGTCCCTCCCCCTGCTTTCATGTCATATATATCCCATTACCCTCTCTTACTTACCCTCCCTTTAGACTTTTTCCTCCCCTTTCCCTCTTCTGCTACCACATCTTAAATACACACATGCATACACACGTATGTATCCATGTATGCTAACATTCCAACTTTTTGATGAATTTTTATCTCCATTTTACTAATAAGGAAATAGACTCCATTTACAAACTTGAACAAAGTCTTGCAGGAAGAGACATCCCTTGTACACAAATCAAAAAAACGTAACTGAAACCCACATTTTTCAGAGCATACCATGCCACTCAGATATCCTACATGCTATAGAATATTATTTACTCAGGCACAGTACAATATTAGGGAACCGGGGCAGGAAAAATGCCCCGCCTTAAGCAATGTTCTTCCTTCCCAAGAAGAGAGTGTGTAACTTACGGAGCGAAGCCACTGAGCATGGCTGGAGGCAGAGTCGCCCCGTCTCAAACTTCAGACCCACTCATACCCTGTCGTCGCCAAACTACACACTTTTCATCTTCTTGCTTTGAATTCTCATCATAAACATCAGTCAAGGCAGAGAATGATAACCAGGCCACAAAATCGGCTTGAAAGGCAGCATCCTCTTTCTTATAGCCTGAGAGCTCATAAGATAGGCAATGAGGTAAGGTTAGTTTGTGGAAGGATTCTCTTGAGGCTGAGAATGGATACATGTTTGCAGGCCACAGTTCCAATATAATGACTTTTGTAGCTTGTATGTTACCCAAATGTCACTCCTCCCCAAGATGACCAAGAAATGCAAGATCTTAACTGAGAAGTTCTTGGGTCATTTGGGGAGTAGCATCCATTGAGTTGTTTTAAGGTAGTTTCTTGAGTTTCTTAACTCGCTTCTTTTGGGAGCCCATGGGAGGCAGTTTAGTAAAGTGACCTGAAGGTGGGTAATGTTAGACACTCACCCCTAGGTTGAAGAACTGGCCCAGCCAGTGCACTTGTAAGACTTCATTGTTCTGTCAACACCAGGCACACGTGCTGAGAGCACAGGCCCGGCTGGCAGCATGCGCATCTCCTGGGAACTTGTGAGAAAGCACAAACCATCCCTGTGGCAGACAGGCTTGGTGGGAATCTTTGGGGCAGAGGCCTGTATCCTAACAAGCTCACATAACACTGGGCCTTACCACCCTCATCTTGAATAAGGCGACAAGCTGGTACTGTTTTCACCATATGGAAAGGTGGCGTGAGGTCTAGTAGAATGCTTCCTCAATATTCTCTTCTTTCATTTTTGATTAAGAAAAGGTATGAAACCAATACCCCAAGCAGGCAGTTCTCTCTGCCTTATGTTTCCACTGAAATCTATTCTTACAGCAAGTGATTCAGATTCATCTGACATCTGCCGTATGTTACTAAGAAAACCAAAATTATATAAACAGGTTTCTGTTGTGGGCTTTCTTGGGCTCCTGTTTGAAAACCAAAGGGGTCTGTGGCTGAGTGTTTTATGGTCAGGCCAGAGGCTCCATGGAGCAGCCCTAATGGATGAATGTGTCAGGCTGCAAAAACACGGCTGGCTGGAGCAGTCAGAGGCCTGTTTGGAAAACTGGCTCCAGATCTCACATTCAAGAACACAAACACTTGAGAAGTGCAGTGTTCTTCCCAGCGAGATGAGGCACTGGCTCAACTCCCTGTGAGGTGCCCAGAGATTTCAGAGGCTGAGCAGAGGCCTTGTGAGATCTAACTTGACCCACTATGGCTATTCAAGCTATCTAGTCCATTATTGGGTCTCTGTAGCTCTGACTACTGTTTGTATAAGAGCTTGGGTGCCTCACCTGCTCTTTCCCTCTCAGAGATCAGCAGGCTTCTGTCAAAGAGCAGATTTAGCTTGGGGGACCACAAAGTCTATGTGAACTGAATGAAATCTATCTTGGCTCAGAAGCAACCACTGACAGTATATAAGCAAGTGAAAACTACTTGGTCTCAATAAAGCTTTATTTACAAAAGCAGATGGCCAGCTAGATTTGGCTCATGAGCTGTACTGAGCTGCTTCCTGACTTAGAATCTGAAAATAGCTCTTGAAAAGGACCCAATGATCAGACAGCAGAAAAATATGGTAAATAATATGGTAAACTTCTGGCTTATCAGTAATTTCTGGTCTGAGTTGAGACATAACCTGTATAATGAGAAGGAACAGTAATTTTCCTTCAGGACCAGCTGGGCCAAAACATATTAGCCTGCAGCTATTTCAGAGAAATATTTTTCAATGGAAAGCTTTTTTGCATGTGTATGTGTGTGGTAGGAATGGATGTGTGTTTATATATGTGGGGGGGGGTGTGCATGCATGTGGATGTCAGCAGTCAACAACAGGTGCTTTTCTCAATCCTTAGGATGAGACAAGGTCTTTCACTGAGCCTAGAGCCCATTCATTTAACCAAACTAGCTAACTGGCCAGGGATTCTCACGTCTCCGCCTCCTCAGAGCCAACATCGCAGGCTCACGCAACCATGACTGGCTTCTATATGGAGCTGGGAATCTGAATTCACCCCTAAATGTTCCTTACCACCTAAACTAAGGTGAGTCTTTTGTTCCTTTGACCCCCCCATGATCTACATTCCTATATGGTCTCTACCAAGTCAGTTCATCTTTCCAGCTCTGCTCCTCCCAGACCCGGATTCCCTGTGCTCGCTGTTCCACCTCCCTTCTCCACCTGGCAGAGACTAGGGAAATATGCTCTGTTCTGGCCACAATGGGTTAGACCTTGAACTGCAGGTCTTACTTGTTAAGATGTCACCAGGGAGCCACCCAAAAGCAGAGACAAAGAGTTGCTAAAAGAGCTACTCACTCACAGCAGTGATTTCAAGTTATTAATTTCAATTTATTAGTGAGAGGTGTTGGGAAGTGGGGATGTAGCACAGAGGTAAAGCTTTGACCCAGGAGGCATGAGGACCCAGGTTCAATCCCCAGCAGCACAACTTGTCATTCATCTGTATATTGATTTGAGACAGGGCCTTTTCCTCAATCCAGAGTTGCTGTCTGGAAATTTAGGGTAGACATAAGGATGGAGTTAGGTTTTATTTCTCCATTTCCAAAACATTCCTCAATGTCATATAGTCCCATCACTGTTCATTTTCAGTGAGATGAAACAATTATTCAGGGCTAATGAGATGAACCCATCCCCCCCCCCATGTAGTCAGTTCTGGAAGCTTCTGCTTACAGTCATGGAAACATCCAGACCCAGTTGCTTTTCTCTCTGAGAACTCTGAGTTCCCTTTGGAGATGGCAGGTGAAGTAAGCAGGGCCTCGTCATCATGACTTTGAGAAAGACTGCAGGTCCCCTAAATCTCCTGTTCTGCAAAGTCCATATGAGGAACAGGGAACAAGTTTGCATAGGAAATGTGTTAGCTAGGAGCATTATCTGCTATGATAGAAAGATCACAATATCTCAGTTGCTGAGGTACAGTAATTTTTGAGTGTATATTTGTATGTGGTGTGTGTGTGTGTGCGCACATTTATGCGCATATGGGTACACATATGTGTACAGGTGCATATACATGTGCAGGCCACAGGTTGACATTGAATGAATTCTTCAATCGCTCTCCAATTTATTTTTTAAAATAGGGTCTCACTACACCAAGATCTCACTGATTCAGCTAGATTAGCTAGTCAGCAAGTCCCAGAAATCCTCCTGTCTCTACCTCCCTAGTACTGGGCTAACAGACGCTCACTACCACGGCCGACTTGTACGTGGTGCTGGGTAACAGACACTCACTACCATGGCTGGCTTGTATGTTGTGCTGGCATCCAAACTCCAGTACCCCTGCTTTCACAGCCTGCACTTTACTGACTGAGCATCTCCCTATAATTCAGAAATTTCATTTCTTTCACAGATATAGATTAATTTTCAGGGTGCCCTCAGTGACTTGGGCTCTTTTTACCATGGGTTCCCTATGCGCTATGTCCCCTGAAAACTCAGAAAAGTACTTTGTCCCATGAGCAGCCCTCCTGACCCAGTCACATGGCCACACGTACCTGTGCAGGATAATGGGAAATACATGCCATCCAGTAAGCACATGACCACCCTTAGAGGGCTTCCCATTGCTGTAACAAAACCCCTCAGATAATCAACTTATAAAGAGGAACATTTTTATTTTGACTTGCAGTTTTAGGGATTCCAGTCCAGGATAGTTTGTTCCTATGCTGTGGGCTGTGGCAAGGCGCCAGGGTTGTATTACTTGCTTTTCTGGTTGCTGTGACAAACTAACTGAAAAAAAAGTAACTGAAGATAGGAAGGGTTTATTTTGGTCATCGTTTGCAGGGACAGTCTATCCTGGCAGGAAAGGTGTGGCTGCGGGAGCATGAGGAGACTGCTCATATTGCATCACAGTCAGGAAGCAGAGAAAGATGAATGCTGGTGCCCACTCTAGGACCCCAGCCTGTGGTGTGGAACCACCCACATTCAGGGTGATTCTGGGACTCAAGCCCCTGTGTGGAACTACTCCTGCTCCATTAAACCTTTCTGGAAACACTCCTACCCACACTCATGTGTTTCCATGGACAGTCTAAATCCCATACAGATGACAATGAAGATTTACGATACATGAAGCAAAACCACTTGTCCCATAGCCAGGAAGCAAGAGAGAAGCAAGAGCAGGACCTATGATGTACTTTGAGGCTATTGCCTCCAATGACCTACAGGCCTCCTATTAGGCCCCACCTCTTAAGGTTTCCACAATCTCTGTCACCCTGGGAACGAAGACCTTAACATGTGGGAACATTTGAGATCCATAAGAGAGACTAAAGGGGACCTTAAGAAGACATGTATAGCCACGTGAGGTTCTGCATTACATAGTCTGACACCCTAATCAGAGGGGTTGGAGGAGCCCAGACAAAGGCTTACTTCAGGAGATGGCCCGACCTGCCTGCTGCTTTCTTCACGAGAGAAGGTTCGCCTCAAATACAGTACAACTTCCCTAGTAAGAGGAACGTGATGTCACAGGCAGGTCAAGGAAGCTGTGTCAGTTTCACTCTTCTTCCACAACTCCTTATTAAACATTCTCTAGTATATCAGTACCTGAAGAGGGGTGAACAAATGAGTTAGGGAGATGGCTAAGTCAGTCAGAGCTTACCATACAAGCATATGGACCTGAGTTCAGATCCCAGCACCCACATAAATGCTGAGCAAGGCAGCCTGTTCCTGTACTCCGAGCACTTGTGAGGTAGAGACAGAAGGATTCCTGGAGTCTGCTAGATAGCTAGTCTATCTGAATTGGTGAGTTCTGGGTTCTGTGAAAAACCCTGTCTCAAAAAATAAAGTGGAGGGCTAAAGAGCTGGCTCAGCAGTTAAAGCACTTACCTACAAAGCCTAAGGACTCAGCTTCTTACTGGTATTCCCCAGCACCCATGTAAAGCCAGATGCACAAAGTGGCACTTATGTCTGGAGTTCATTTGCAATGGCTAGGGCCCTGGTGTGCCCATTCTCTCTCTCTCTCTCTCTACCTCTTTCTCTCTCTGTCAAATAAATAAATAAAATATCAAAAAGTAATAAAGTGGAGTGATTAAGGAAAACACTCATAAATTACCTCTGGTCTCCACATGCATGTACATACATACATGTGCACACACACACACACATGTGTGTCCCCATGCACATACAGACATGGATACACATGCAAAATATGATCAAATTTGACACAGCCCCTGACAGAGACTTTAGTCTAAAGGAAAACAACTTGGCCAAAAATCAGAGCACTCCATGTTCAATTTTTTTTTCTTTTTTAGGTAGGGTCTCGCTCTAGCCTAGGCTGACCTGGAATTCACTATGTAGTCTCAGCATGGCCTTGAACTCACAGCAATCCTCCTACCTCTGCCTCCCAAGTGCTGGGATTAAAGCCCTGCACCACCACACCCAGCCATGTTCAATATTTTTGTGCTGCAACCACTAACAATGTCCTGTGCCCAAATCCATAAAGCAAGGTCTAGGTGGGAAGCCTCATATGTGTCTTTAGTTGTCATGCCATGGATTCATGAGGACATTTTCCTTCCCACTGCACCCTCCCTGGAGGACCGCCAGCTTTGAGCTCTATTAATGACTCCACAGGTGCTTTCTCTCCTCTGTTCAACCATGCGTTGTGATGGGGCAGATGTGTACATTCCATGGTGCAGTATCCTTCCCTTTTCCTGGGTCCTCACCCTCCCAGATCACCCTTGGCTGCCAGAAACTATGGAGCCCCATTGCATGTCATTTTTTCAAAGTTAACCTTGTTGTTAAACCAACACCATCTGAAACCTTTTCTGAATGTCGTGCCAAGACAGCTAGTCCGGAAGGAACACTCAGTCAATCTGGTTTGTCAAGAAGCCAAAAATTAAAGCATTAGTTTGAGTTCATGTAAAAGTCAGTCTGTTTTACTTTAAAGCTGAATTTGCTCTGGTCAAGTATCCCAGCACAGTACCTGTCTTATCAGGTTACAAGGACCCACATACCCAACAGCTACCATAGCAAACAGCTGTCTGCTTTCCCCCATGATGTTCATCTCCAGAAATTCCCTGGGAAGTGCATCAGGGCTTGTGCAACAGAAAGCAATGTGTTTGCATCCCTGTGAGTATAAAAAAGAAAAACAAGGGCTGGAGAGATGGCTCAGTGATTAAGGTACTTGTCTGTAAAGCCTAATGAATCAGGTTTAAAGCCAGATGCGCAAAGTGGTACTTGTCTTTGGAGTTCATACACAGTGGCTGGAGACCCTAATGCCACCATTTTATGTCTATCTCTCTTCTCTCTAGCTCTCTCTGCTTGCAAATAAATAAATAAAAATATTCCTAAAAGAGAATTTTAAAAAGAAAAACCAGCACGTCTAGGAAATAAGGCTGAGACTGTGCATAAAATGTTTGCTGTGCAGGTGTGAGGACTGGAGTTCAGACCCCAGAACCCACGTAAAGATGTATACAGCAGTGTGTCTGTAATCCCAGCGCTGTGATGAGATGGGAGGCAGAGACTGGAAAATCCCTGGAAATTTACAGGCCATCTAGCAAGATGGAAGGCGAGGACCAATACCCAAGGTTGTCTGTCCTCTGACCTCCACACACTCACACATACACAAAGATAGAACATAAGAAACAAATGAGAGAGCAGAGGAAGATTTGTTACATAAAGCAGGTGAGGAGAGACTAGGCGTTCTGTCCAAGCAATGCCTTCTTCAAAGGGGAAGAGTTTTATTTGCAGAATCTACTCCGTTTCACATAGCATTTTAGGGGCATGCACATTCAAGAAAGAAAGACAACTGACACATTTTTGATCATGTGTACCTCATGGTCATGAAGCAAACATTTGAAACTATTTTTTAAAACCTCGTTAATTTGTTACAAAATGTCTTTCAGATGTACACTGTGTTTATTTATTATTTCAAATATTTTTTGAGGATTGGATTATATGAACATACTGTAATTTGACCATGTTCCCATTCCATGTCCCTATCTGCCCCCTCTCCCCCACTGCTATTTTCTGAGGATCCTCCTCTGTCTGTTCTGTTATCTTTTTACTTTTGCCTTCTTCTGTCCTCCATGTCAAAATACTGATGGTCTCAGAACTGTGCCGGGCTTAAAGGGGTATCAGTAACCACTGAGGGCTCATGAATGTACCAGTCAGCTCATGTCAGGAGGACAGGGTCCCAAAGTATTCCTGCTCACCCTGTGGCTCTTACGTTCTTTCTGCCTGCTCTTCTGTAATGTTCTCTGAGCCTTGGGGAGCATGATAGAAATATCCTTGAGTGTTGAGCTCATGTCAGCCTCTTATTTTCTAGTTTGATGAGTTTGGGTCACCTCCGTGTCTATCTCTGTGGAGACATCTGAAATTTTAAAATAACAAGCATGAACACCTTGGGCATGCTCAGTTTGCACCATAAAGATGGTGGACAAGAGTGCCTTTGGACAAGCTCAGTTTTCTCCAAAACGTATTAGCACCCAGAGAAAAATGGCCCTCTGAAGCTGAATGTTATAGTCAGCTCCACATTGCTGGGACAAACATCCAACCAGACACAGCTTATGGGAGGAAAGGGGTATATTTTGGGCTCACAGAGACCAGGGGACTGCTATCAATGGCAGACATAAATTCAAGAAGAGAAATATTACCAACAGCCAGCACCACAAAAACCACTAGTAATCCCAAACCACCAGAGCTCAAACAGCCCTGAACCCACCTACTAGGGCTATGCTGACAATCCGCCCCCATACACACCCTAGGGCTGGACTCCAAGGTTTGCCCCCAGCGAGACTTCTTCCCCAGTAGGGTTCTGCCCACTGTAGACTCAAGATTCAAGCCTGAGTCTATGGGGCCATATATTCAATGTACCACACTGTGTAACTTTGAAAGGGTAACCTCCTCCACCCTCACTAGCTCAGGCCTTAAGGGGTGCCAGGAGGAAGCAGAACAGGGCGGGGAGTTGTCTTTGTCCAGGAGCACACTCACCATCCTTCATGCTATGCTCACCCCCAAAGAGACCTGGGAATGAACCCACAACCTCGTGGTGCCTCCTCCCTCCCTCATGCTGACCATATGGTAGTCACAGGGTTCTGGAGCCTCTAAGTGACCCATATGTGCCAGCCTACTAGGACATGGAAGAATTTAGAGCAGTAGAAAGTAGAGGCCGGGCATGGTGGCACACACCTTTAATCCAGGCACTAGGGAGGCAAAGGTAGGTGGATCACTATGAGTTCAAGGCCACCCTGAGACTACATAGTGAATTCCAGGTCAACCCGGGCTAGAGTGAGAGCCTACCTTGAAAAACCAGAAAACCAAAAAAAGAGAATAGAAATGGAAGACCAGGCAGAAGACATTAGCCCAGCATGTTTTAACTAAGTCCCAAAAAAGATGGACAGGGCATGCTCTGTGTGGTAGTTTGAATAGATGGCCCCCAATATATTCAGTTTTTTATTGTTTGTAGTTTGCATCTGCAGCCACCTGGCTGGAGGCAGTGTCACTGGGTGGATCTTAAGGTGTGGTGGTGGGTTTCAGATTTCAATCTGAAGATATGCAAAGTGTGCCTAGCTGGAGTTCCTGAAGTGTGCTGTGGGTTTTGGCCTTTAGGCTTGTGCTTCTCTCTGTCTGCTTGGGCCTATGAAGGCAGGCCAGCTTCTTCTGTCATTTATGGAACTTCCCCCGGTCTGTAAGCGTCAATAAATCCCTTCCTCCATAACTGTGCTTGGTCTGCAAGTTCATCTCAGCGAACCTAAATCTGTCTGCTACACTCTGTATCAGCCTTTTGCTGTCCAAGTTAGGCATCACTGGGGATGAGACACTTGACCTTGGGGAACTTTGAAAGCACCAGCCCCTCAGGGACGCATAAAATGTCTCTCAAGCCTTTACAAAGAGCTAGTGAAAGTGAGCCTCCAGCCTCTCCTTAGATGCCTCTGTGGATGGGAAAAATGCTTCATTTCAAGATATTTGGGACACTTCTCATTATAAGCGTCTGTGGGGTAACTTCTTGGAAGGTGTTAGTTTTATTCTCAACAGTCAACTCATACATCCAAGTCTCCAATTCCTTTTCATGCATGCATAACCACTCTCTTAAAAGAAATTAGAGGGAGGACATGGCTGATGCCACAAAGCAAGTAATAGACAATTTCTTAAGTGAAAATAGAACAGTACACAACTATAGAGAAGGAAAGGGAACCCCCTCCCTTCATTGTATCCCACTACAAAAGTGTCTCAACCTCAGAGCATCCTAAAAATGCAAGTGTGATGAGGAAATCCCTGAGACCCAGAGCTGGGACCCTTCTGACAGACTTAATTATGTTTCAAAGCCATATGCTTTGGAATCCTGAGCCAACTCCAGCTCCCCACGGCAAAAGAGAGAAAACCAAGAGCCATGGCAGCTAGCAGTCAGTGTCATTAAGAAAAATCTAGCAGCTAAAAATACTCTCTACCCACTGCTACCAGTCAGTTAGTGATCTTTATCAACTTCAAATCCCAGTCTGCAGAAAGCATTCTGCATAGAAAAGGATGGGTCATTTGCATGAATTAGTTAAGACTTGGACAGTAGTTTATTTGTTGGGCCCATAACACATGAGAAATGGGGGAGAGGTTTGTTTTCTGTAGCAGGAGGCAGAGCAAGCCAGCTGGCACCATGCCTGAAACAAATAACCGAGAGACAGCTAGAGCTGTGTGAAACTTGGTGAGAAAGTTGAGAGTCAGGAGAGCAGGGGGCTTCTGTGGGAGATAAAATGGGATGGGTAGACAAAGAGGTTCATACTGGTGAACTCACTGCAGAAACTTGCAGAGACGGCATTGCCAGTTCCCACCTCTCATGGTTGTCTACTGTCACCACATGTGCATTCCCGTTACAGCCCTGCATGTTGTCCTATTTGCTTTTTCACTATTTTTTTTTAATATTTATTTGTTTGCAAGTAGAGAGAGAGAAATAGAGAGAACATGGGCATGCCAGGGCCTTTTGCCACCACAAACAAACTCCAAATGTGTGTACCGCTTTGTACATCTGGCTTTATATGGATACTGGGGAATCAAACCTGGGCCAACAGGTTTTGCAAGCAAACTCCTTTAACCACTGGGCCATTTTGGCTCCATTCCCTATACTTTCTATTCAGTAGCTCAATACCTAGAAATTTCAGAGTAGGGATAAAGAAGTCATTTTCTGTTGTTCTGTTCTGGGCTGAATAAACTCATGCCACCAAAGAGGCAGTCTCTTTTAGTCTAGTTATGTCTTTTCATTCTTTTTAAAAATATTTTATTTTTTTTATTTATTTGACAAAGAAATAGGGAGAGAGAGAGAATGGGTGCTCCAGGGCCTCCAGCCACTGCAAACAAACTCCAGACACGTGTGCCCCCTTGTGCATCTGGCTAACGTGGGTCCTCGGGAATCGAACCTGGGTCCTTTGGCTTTTCAGGCAAATGCCTTAACCGCTAAGCCATCCCTCTAGCCCTAGTCTAGTTATTTTTTAAACCATATAAATATTTTAAAGCTTATATCTACTAAAATTCACTTTTTTGGCATGTGGGTATTTCCATATTTTCATAACCACCACAATGTAGATGTAGAACAGTCATTCACTCCAGAATTTTCCCTTGTGCTAGACCTTTCTGGTCAGACCCTCCCATATTTAGCCCTAACACATGGAAACCACTGATTGAATTTTTCTCTTCTAAAACATCCTGTCAATGCAATCATATAGCATTACAGACTTTCTGAGTCTGCATTCACCACCTCTCATGGCTAAGTCAAAGCAAGTGCAGAGAAGTCTGGACACTTGCCCATGGTCACGTAGTAAAACAGTAGGACAAAAATTGGAGTACAGGCTGGGGAGAAGTTAAAGGCACTTGCTTGCAAAGCCTGCTGGCCAGGGTCTTGAATCCCTAGTACCCAATGCACAAAGTGGTGCAGGTGTCTGCAGTTTGCAATGGCAAGAGGTCTTACAGGACTCATTCTCTCTCTTCCTTCCTCCTTTCTTCATTCCCTCCCTGTCTTCCCTCCTTCCCTCTGTCCCTCCCTCCCTCTCCCTCTCTGTCTCTGTTTATAGATAACTAAATAAAAAGCCCACAATTCCAAATTTTATCTGGACACTTCTAAGCTGGAATCCCATCTGACCTCATTTTCCCTATCTCCATAAAGTTATGAAACGGAGTCAGTGAGACCAAGAGTGCAAGAGGATTGTGCAGGGCACAGGTTGCTTGTCATTTCCACTGGTCTGTGTGCCCTGCTAGGGTGACATTTTGCAAGAAGGCACTCAGCTTTGGAATCACCCTCCTAGACTTTGCTGTGACCTTTAAACCCACTATTATTTCTGTTTAGAGAAATATGCATATACACACACCTACACATCCACCTTCTTGTTAATGCAAGAAGCACCGTAGGAAGCTGAAAGACCTGTCTGGGCTAGAAAAACAAAACGCATGTACAAAAAAAGACAAAGCATAGATTTGTTTAATGGGATTTGGGGCTTGGTCATCTGCAGGGATTTTTCTCTTCTGGGAACATGAAAGGAACTGCTATAAAGTACAATTTGACTTGATTCTCATGTCACAAGAAGTCATCATCATCTGTTGGCCCGATGGCTTGGAAGCTGCTCCTGCCAGAAACTTTGAAATGTTCCTCTTCCACTGGTTCAGCCATCGGGACATTGAGAGCAGCCCATGCCACAGCCCCATGTGCCACACCCCAGCTCTAAGAGGAGAAAACACCAAGGCTGTAGCATTCTAGGAGCCATGCAAATGTGAGGCTGGTCCCTTCCTCTACCACTGTACCCCATAAATGATATCAAAAGCAAATGTCTGCTTCTCTTTGTTGCTGCTGTGTGCAGTATGCTCTCGGAAGCAGGCCTGGCAGACCTCTATCTCAGCACTGCCCAGGGGAATTATAGTGCAAGCCATAGCTGCGGTATTTAATTACTTAGTAGCCATATTATAAAAAGTCTTTAAATCATTGAAATTCATCTTGGTAGTATATTTTTATTTAAACCGATATACCCCAAATATGCAAGCTAATTGTTGAGCAATTCTTATCCTATTGTTTTCCATTCTTAGCATATTTCACCTTGAGCTCGGCACATTTCAAGTGGAAGCAGCATATAGCTACTGACTGTTCAATGATGCAGCTCAAGGGCAGAGCTAAGTTCAGAACCCAACCAGGCCTTATGCTAGATATAGAACTTTAGAAAGCTACTTGTAGTCTCTGAACCTGGTCTTCCTTGTCCAAATAGTGATGGGACTCCCAGATGATTAAATGACATCAGCCACTTGAAGCATTGAGTGGCCAATGAATATGAGCTGTGTGAGAAGCACAGTTATTACTGTTTCCACTGGTGTCATTACTGTGCCACCACTAATCCTGAGAAAGAGCAACCTCAACAGGGCATGAAAATGGCAATCATACCCACCACCCAGAAGCCACAAAGGAATTAGAAAAGGTCACCAAAGGAATAAGTGGTGTTTTTGTAACCCATAAGAGTTAAAAAAAACAATCTTTTCCTCCAAGTAATTACTCTATTAGTATTCATGAACCTGGGATGCTAGAAGTATTTTCTGTTTAAATATTTCCATTTATTTATTTTTTATTTATTTGTGAGCAGAGAGAAAGAGATTGGAACACCAGGGCTTCTTGCCACTGCAAGCAAACTACAGACACATGTACCATTTTGTGTGTTTGGCTTTACGTGGGAACTAGGGAATCAAACTCAGGCCAGCAAGCTTTGCAGGCTAGTACCTTTAATCACTGAGCCATCTCCACAGCCATGTCTTCTGTCTAGAAAGTGGAAATAGGTTCAGTAAAGTTAGTGAGATGAGCAAAGTCATACAACCAGATCAGGAAAGCTAGACTTTTAAACAAAATTGAAAATATTTTTTAAGTATTTTTATTTATTTGCAAGGATAGAGAGCATGGGCACACCAGGGCCTCTAGCCACTGCAAACAAACTCCAGATGCATGCGCCATCTTGAGCAATGGTCTTTATGTGGGTACTAGAGAACTGAACCTGGGTCATAAGGCTTTGCAGAGAAGCACCTTATCTGCTGAGCCATCTCTCCAGGGCCTGTTGAGAATTTGAATATAGGAACAGTGATCTGATCACATTCAGCCCCATTATCCTCTTTTGTCCCCTCTCCTAACTCCCCCCCCCCAGGACCCTCCTCTTTCCAGGTAGTCCTCCCTCTGTTTTGTCTTGTTACTTTTGCCCCCATTTTCAAAATACCCCCCGGGCTCAGCAGGAGAGCTACACTGAAATGCCAGGTTTGCATTTCTGAAGCTCTTTCTCTCAGAACCTGCTCGAACCTTTCAGAGCCTCAGGCCTGCATCCTAGCTCTCTGTCTATTGAGAGAAGACACCTGACTTCTGGACCTTGCTATAAAGGTGCTAATCCTTGTTATCAGGAGTGGGGAAAACAAGATGTATAGTAAATGTAAGGTGGATTGGAAAGATGGCTCAGCAGTTCAAGGCACTTGCAAAGACTGACAGCCTGGGTTCGATTCCACAGTACCCATGTAAAGCCAGATGCACAAAGTGGCACATGTATGTAGAGTTTGTTTGCAGTGGCAGAAGGCCCTGGCACACCCATCCTCAGTCTCTCTGTCTTGGCCTGCCTCTTTCTTCCTTTCCTCTGTCTATTTCTCTCAAATGAATAAATAAGTAAAAATAGTAAATGTAAGGTGAGGCACTGGATGCTGTGTGTGAAGCTTGACAGACACCAACAACCAAACACCTCTTGGTACTATTGGCTTGGTGCTGAGTTAGTTGATGGATCTGTGATGTGAGCTTTGGATAAAAGTGGTTGATGGTCTGTTGTTTCCCAGCTGTATTTCCTCAGATGAGAAAATCAGTAACGGCTGGGGGTGAACTCTGACCTCCCGCCTTTGACACATGTTGATTGACTACAGGGTGCACAGCTGGCTTCCTGTGTTTTCCTTTGGCTGTGATACGTTTCTTGTCCCACAAGATCACATAACCAGGCCTCATCTTGAAGCCATCACTGCTATTAGCAAACCTTCTGCTTAGCTCTTCAGTTGATGGTACCATGGGAAAAAAATTATCAAACGTCAAGACAGGGCTGGAGAGATGGCTTAGCGGTTAAGCGCTTGCCTGTGAAGCCTAAGGACCCCGGTTCGAGGCTCAATTCCCCAGGACCCACGTTAGCCAGATGCACAAGGGGGCGCACGCATTTGGAGTTCGTTTGCAGAGGCTGGATGCCCTGGCATGCCCATTCTCTCTCTCTCTCTCTCTCTCTCTCTCTCTCTCTAACTGCCTCTTTCTCTCTCTGTCTGTCACTCTCAAATAAATAAATAAAAATAAACAAAAATAAATTTAAAAAAATGTCAAGGCAAGTGTGACTCCCTCTCCTGGGACAGTGGAGGAGAGAGAATTCCATTAAAGTGTGCAGAGATTTATAAAAGCATGAGTTGAGCTAAAGCAAGGCAGCTATGGGTGGGACAGACCCTGATGCTTAGCCCCAGAGGAACTGAGTCACCCCAGATTTGAAAGAATAAGCTGATGAACTAGGTGAGGGTGGCTCTGGCTGTATAGATGTTCCTTGCCTTACCATAGGTTATGTTCGGATAACCCTGTGGTAAGATGAAAGTGTTGTAAGTGAAAATGCCTTTAATATATTTTACTACTGAGCTAGGAAAATAGCGCTTTTGGTAAAAGTACTTATTTGCTTTTCAAGCATGAAGACCTGAGGTCAATACCCAGAACCCACATAAAGATGTCAGGTAAGCCAGGCATGGTGGCACATGCCTTAAGTCTGAGCACTTGGAAGGCCAAGAGGTAGGAGGATCATTATTAGTTCAAGGCCAGCCTGAGACTACAGAGTAAATTCCAGGTCAGTCTGGACTAGAGTAAGACCCTACCACAAAAAGAAAGAAGGTCAGGCATGATGTCATCCCAACACTGAGGAGGCAGATTCTGGTAGATCCCTAAGGCTCTCTGGCCAGCCAGTCTAGCCTGCTTGATGAGCTCCTGGCCAATGACCCTGTTTCAAAAAAAAAAAATTAGATGGCATGCTCTTGCTCATTCTCTCTCTCCCATAAAAAATAAAATAAAAAGCAGACAGCATTCCTAAGGAAACCCCCAAGACTGTCATCTTGCTTTCATACATGTGCCTGCATGTGTGCATACGTACACACAAGAATACACACTCACACAGATACATGTACCCCACACTGATCAAATATGTATCATATACACATATATGTCA
The DNA here is from genome assembly GCA_036346955.1 of Dipus sagitta. Classification (NCBI taxonomy): domain Eukaryota; kingdom Metazoa; phylum Chordata; class Mammalia; order Rodentia; family Dipodidae; genus Dipus; species Dipus sagitta. Next base: position 75,717,296 of record CM070784.1, on the reverse strand, counting down.
CCTACTAAATATCCTAGCTTAACAACAGCCCATTGTAGTTTTCTACTAACTCCTCATTGCTCTTGGACCATTGCATAAGCAAATAATTGTGAGGCAAATTATCATGGGCCAGGACTAGCTATGCTTGAGCTGTGCCTGACAGGAGATGAGGCCAAACATAGAGGAGGGAACAAGGGAATCAGTCCCTGATCTCACTCTCACGTTCTCAGCCAGTGCCTCACTCAGTGAAACGCAGGGGGAGGGAAGGCCCTGCTGCAGTCCATGAAGACTGGCACCGGCTTAGGAAAGCAGCATGAAGGGTGGCACAGGGAGGGACGGATGGATGGAGAATGTCCTGTGCAAACCCCACGTGGGTCCCACAGCCTCTCCTAAGTGCAGGTGGTGTTTTAGAAGAGAGCCACCCAGGACATGCCACCCATCCAGTGGCCCTCTAAGTTCTACTCTCAGGCTCTAATGGACTTACCATCAAATCCATCTTCCTTTCAAAAATCTGGTGGAGGTGGATTTGGTGATTTCTGGTGCACAAAGGAAATGTATTTCATGTAAACTGTAGTGTTGACCAAAATGCCTTTCTCCCAGGAGCCAATTTTATTTTTGAGGCTCTGCTAGATTTATCTCAAGGCTTTAAGGTAAGGAAGGTGTTAAATCAAAATAAGCCTGACTCAAAAAATGAATGAATGATATAAAATACAGAGGCAGCCCAAAATCATACAGAACTTTCTCTTTATTCTGATATACTATAGACTCAAAACAGTCCATAGATTTCAGTGGCATTGAGGAGAGTTAGAAATTGAAAGGAAAAAAAGGAATTGGTCATTTGTCATCATGTAGCCCCAAAGGAAGGAGCTGCTAATTCTTTCATTGTTAACTGACTACACATGACAGAGCACGCTGGGCTGTAGTGCCAAGAACACTCAAGGATCTAGATGCTGGAGTTTGGGGTAAGCTGCAGTTTTAAAATAGGAGCTTCACTCCTTCTAAATGAATTTGATCAGCATGCCTTCATGATAAAAGTCCTAAAGAAACTAGGAATAGACAGAACATACCTCACCATAATAAAGGTTATAGACAACAAACCTATATTTAGCATTATACTTAATGGGGAAAAAATAAAAGCATTTCTTCTAAAATCTGGAATGAGACAAGAGTGTCCACTGTCTCCTGTCTTATTCAATATGGTGTCTAAAGTCTTAGCTAGAGCAGTATGACAATAGGAAGATATTACAGGGATAAAAATTGAAAAGGGAAAAGCGAAACTATCCCTATTTGTATATGACATGATTCTAAGACTCCATAAACTCCAGCAGAAAATGAATAGATCTGATCAATACTTTCAGTAAAGTTGCCAAATACAAAATCAACCTTTAAAATGAGTTTGCTCACTTGTTTGTCTACTGCTTTCCATACAATGTTTTTCTGATTGTATAGAAACCATTGTGGAAAAGTGTTACACACACACACACACAGAGGGAGAGAGAGAGAGAGAACATAAATAAATCATGAAGTATTAGTTATCTTTAATCCCAGTTGCAAAGATCTCTGGCAAGTTCTTAGTATATCGCTAAGTGTATTTGTAGCCAAATGCTGTTGTATCACTGAGCTATACCCCTCTGAATGTATTTGGTTGGGTACTATTTTGTCTTTTTTAATAAATATTTTATTTACTTATTTGCAAGCAGAGAGAGATAGAAGAGAGACAGACAGAGAGAATGGGCACACCAGGGCCTCCAGCCACTGCAAGCAAACTCCAGATACATGTGCACCTTTGTACATCTGGCTTAACATGGGTATTGGGGAAGCAAGCCTGGGTTGTTAGGCTTTGCAGTGCCTTAACTGCTGAGCCATCTCTCCAACCCCACTATTGTCTCTTTCCTTTGGATATACTCAGGGTTACCCTGCAATCACTTTGTTCTTCTGTCTTTAAAGTGAGCAGTAATCTGAAGGGACTATTCTTTTTTTTTTTTTTCTTTTTTTGAGGTAAGGTCTCACTCTGGTCCAGGCTGACCTGGAATTCACTATGTAGTCTCAGGGTGGCCTTGAACTCATGGCAATCCTCCTACCTCTGCCTCCCTAGTGCTGGGATTAAAGGCATGTGCCACCATGCCTAGCTTGAAGGGACTATTCTTAATCAGGGCTGTACATTAAAGTTAATTACAGATTTTACTTTTTGAAAATAAAATGAATCTAATACTTCTAATTTCTTTTTAATATATTATTAAATACATTTTATATATTTATTACCACTTACTTTGTAAATTATATGAACAACTGATTAACTGCTTGATTCTTACTGTTCAGTCCTTTATTTATACAAGTTTACCATTATCAAGTCATCTATGGAAGTAAGTTTAACAGACAGAATACTTTTGCCAGTGGCATTTCTTGTAAATATTATTCCTGGTTTGCTATTGTGTTACTAATTGTGGCATTTTTAATTTTTAAAATACAAAGTGCCATGTTTATATAATAAAATCTTTGGCCCTTTGCATATACTATTTTCTGCTTGTACCATAAAAAGTTCTTCCCCAAATAGTCAATAACCACTTATTGTTTTAGTTATTTATTTATTTACACTGAGCTCTTAGTTATTTCTAGACTTACTTTTGATGATGTATAATCAACCAAAAGCAAACATTTTCCTCAAAATTAGCTCACCCCATTGCCAGATATATATTTGTTGAGACTTTTCCCTCTCACACTGGATTATAATTGCATCCCTAGTAGTAAATGAATCAAAATTTAATGAGCTAGATCTATTTCAGGACTAGCTCCTTTCTAGTCCTATACCAATGCTATGTTGCATGATCATTTCATTGATTTTTTATGCTTTTATTTTTCTGGAGAATTTCAAATATACAAAAATTATAGTATATAAATATGTATCTATTATAGTATAAGATTTCATGTAATCATCACTTAGGTCCAAGAAAAATACTTCATTCTTTTACTTTTTCAAAAACAGCAATGGAAAGAGGAAGGGGTTCAGAGCAGAAGTGATAGGAGAGGGGGAGCAAAAGAGGTTAGTGGGAGGGGATTATGGTATATTGTGTCTATGTCTGGAGATTGTCAAAAAGGTTTAAAAAGTATGTAAAAGAACTGGAAAAGAAAAAGTGAGAGGAGACTAATAATCCTTCCAGTGCCTCGTGTTCATTTATGACTTGGTTTCTATCAGCCAAATAAATGGAGGACACCTAGCTGAGGAGAGCAGAGGTGAGGACAGACTGTGGGGTACTGAGATTCCTGGAAGCCAGGCTCCAAAGAAGAGCCTGTAAGAAGCGTGAGCGTCTCTGAGGAGTGATGAACCTTCGCCGTCCATGAAATTCCAAGACAAGTGTTTTGTTTACACAAAGCTAGGCAGAATGGACAATGTCTGCTAAAACAAATGATAACAAATGACCTCGATTGCCACTTCCTGCTCGGTGGTGAATCACCACCACAGCCTGTCTTTACTCACTGCCTTGCGTTTACTTCAACCAAGAGTTATAGCACTACCATCTTTAAAACAACTTTAGACAATCCAAGACCTTACATTGCCAGGTTTTGTCAGTCATGACTAAAAGACTTACAAATGTGAAAATATTGCTTTCTTAGAAAAAATGGGAGTTTGGATTACTCTAATTTTGACCATTGATTCTCAGAGTATGATTTCAGGCTTTTGTTTGCTTCTGTTTTTCAAGGTAGGGTCTTGCTCTAGCCTAGGCTGACCTGGAATTCACTATGGAGTCTCAGGGTGGCCTCCAACCCATGGTGATCCTCCTATCTCTACCTCCCAAGTGCTGGGATTAAAGGTGTGTGCCAGCCGGGTGTGGTGGCGCATGCCTTTAATCCCAGCACTCGGGAGGCAGAGGTAGGAGGATCGCCGTGAGTTCGAGGCCACCCTGAGACTCCATAGTGAATTCCAGGTCAGCCTGAGCTAGAGTGAGACCCTACCTCGAAAAACCAAAAAAAAAAAAGGTGTGTGCCACCACAGCCAGCTGATTTCATACTATTTTTTTTTTGATAGGTGCTAAATGAATTTTTATACAGACTTTGAGCCAGGAATGGTAGGTACTCCATGCCTGTAACCCCAGCCCTGGGGAGATGGAGACAGAAAGATCAAAGATTCAAAGTCATCCTCTGCTAAATAGGCAGTTGGAAGCCAGGCTCGGCTACCTGAAACCCTGTCTCCAAAACATATATATATATATATATATATATATATATATATATATATATATATATATATGAAATGGACAAATCCTTGTATGGCATAGCAAATCCTGTACAAATTACCAAAACTTACCCTATTGAGACTACCAAAGACATTTAATTTATTTTTAATGTTCTAAAAAAAGAAATCTTCAGCTCCAGAGAGCTTGATTGGCAAATTCTACCTGACATTTGAAGATGATCACACCAATCTTACGGCATCTCTTTAGAAAATAGAAAAGAGTATTCCTCACTTGTCATTCAGCATTAGCCAAATACAAAAACCAAATAGGCAAACATGAAAACAGAAAACAACAGACAGTATCAGGAACATAAAGGCAAAAATTTTCAGCAGAAATCCAATATCAAATAAAGTGGTAGCTTGCCATGCCCAAATAGGATTTATCTCAGAAATGTAACACTGGTTCAATATTTGAAAATCATTCAATGTAAGCTACCATATTATCAGTCCAAAAAAAAAAAAAGAGCACCTGGCCATTTTAATTGCAACCAAGAGCTTCAACAACATAAAAACAATCACAGCCAGGCATGGTGGCACATGCCTGGCATCCCAGCACCCAGGAGACTGAGCAGGAGGATAAAAGAGGCCCAGACAGCCAGCCCTATATAGTGAAAACTTGTCCTCCCCCCCCCACCATGAATCAGAAACAGAGCAAGGATGTCCACCCTTATCACTTATATTCAACATTGTACTAAATGCCTACGTAGGACAATAGACAACAAAGGAGGGAAAGGTAGAAACAAGAGAAAGAAAAAAATATAATTGCGTCTATTTATAGATGAATAAAACATTATTGCCAGTGTAAGAAAGCCTAAGAAATCTATATAAAAACTTCTGATACTAATAAGTGAATTTAAAATGGTATAGGGATGGACATATTACTCAGTGGTTAAAGACACTTTCATGCAAAGCCTGACAGCCTGGGTTTCAATTTCCCAGTACCTATATAAAGCCAGATTCACAAAGTGGCACATGCACCTGAAGTTCATTTGCAGTAGCAAGAGGCCTTGGTACATCCATTCTCTCCCCCCCCCCCTTTCTCTCTCTCTCCTTGCAAATAAATAAATAAAAATAGTTAAAATGGTTACAGGATATAGGTACTTAAAAATTAAACTACATAGTGGCACTATGAAATGGTAAATGAAAAATTTTAAATGTCATTTATAATATTTGTAAATATACATATCATTTAATACACTTCTATGGTTTCAGTGTGAAATGTTACCCACAAGCCTTTGTGTTGAATGCTTGGTCTTCAGCTGAGGCTGCTACTTTGGAAGGTTCTGGAATCTTTAGGAGACAGAGCATAACTGAAGGAAGTAAGTATATCCTCAGGGACTATACATCACCCCTGCTCCTTCCCATATTTATACATATATGTACACACACACACATACACACACACACACATACTCTCTCTCTGCTTCCATTCCCACATGTTCTTGTGGCTTTAATGTCCTGCCCAAGCAATCATGGTCTGAACATCCTGAAATAATGAGCCAATATAAATCCTCATTAATCAGTTATTTGATCACAACAATGATCAAAGTAACATATATCATTAAACATGAATAGTATTTGTCCACTCAATATTGGTAAATGGTGGTGAAAATAATTAGAGAAGATAGAAGCAAATGAGATGCATACAAGTTCATGTATTAGAAGACTGGAAATGCTAAAAGTGGTGATTCCCATCAAGTTAACTTTAATATAATCTCAATAAAAATCTTAGAAGGTTTATTATAGCAAATTCTATTGTATATGAAAGGCAAAGTTACTAATTTTCATTTGAAAAGGAAAAAAGAAAACTGGAAAATTATAAAATTATCCAATTTTAAAACTTATTTAACCATTAATCACCAAAATTTGATATTGATGAAGGCATAGACCAGATTTTCCTGCCTTTGGCACTGTAGACATTTTGGACCAGCTAATATTGTTATTGTTGTGGTGGCTCTCTTGGAGACTATAGGATTTTGTAGCCTTCCTGGATCCTACCCAGTGGGTGGCCTAAGCATTCTCCTCCCATTTGTGACTACTAACTGTTACTTAAGGTGCTACCACAGAGGATAAACTAAATTACTCCACGTTGAGAACACAAAAATAGATACATGAGTCACTGGAACACAACTGAGTCAAGATGCCCACACAAACATGTGACCAATTTATCTTTTGCAAAAGCTCAGGGCAGACTGGGGAAATAGCTCAGTAGTTCAAGGCACTTGACACCAAAGCCTGTGGTTCCAGGTTTGATTCTCCAGTGCTTACATAAATCTGATGCACAAAGTGGCATATGCATCTGGAGTTCCTTTACAGCAGCAAGAGGCCCTGACATGCCCTTATGCTTGCTTGCTTTCTTGCTTTCTTTCTTTCTTTCTTTCTCTCTCTCTCTCTCTCTCTCTCTCTCTTTCTCTGTCTGTTTGCAAATAAATAAGATATATTTTTTAAAGCTGAAGACTCCAATGGAGGATCACTAGACTTCACCAAATGGTATTGGAATAAGAAGACAGTCATATGCAAAATACAAATAAACATTAACTTAAACCTTTCATTTTATTAAAACACAACTCAAAAGGGATCATAGATCCTAGTGTACAACCTAAAACTATAAAATTTTCAGGAAAAATAAAGACCAAAGTTTCACAGCAGAATTCTTAGGCGTAACACCAAAACCACAAGCTATAAAAGAAAGGAAATTGGTGATTTAAAATTCATCAAAATTCAAAACTTTTTCTCAAAGAGTCACCATTCAGAAAATGAGAAACTGGACAGGGTAGCATATACTGTAATCCTAACACTTAGGAAGCTGGGATACCAAGATTGGGAGTTTCAAGCCAGCCTGGTCTCCAAAGCAATGCTTTGTGGATGGATGGATGGATGGATGGACGGACGGACAGATATATAGACAGATAGATAGAGATAGCTAGATGTTAGATAGATAGATAGATAGATAGATAGATAGATAGATAGATAGATAGATAGATAGATAGATAGATAGAAAGAATAGATGGATGCATGAATGGGTGGATAGATAGTTGAAAGATCAATAATGATAGATGATGGATGGATAGAGAGATAGATGAAAGATAGAGATATATGATAGATGGAAAGATATGACTGATTGATAGATAATAGCTAAATGATGTATAAAGATAGACAAAATCCTGAAAAAAATTACAGAATAAAAAATACTTACAACTCAAATATATAATTAAGAATTTGTACCTCAAGAATATATAAACTACTTCTAGAACTCAGTAGTAGAAAACTGACGAACTAATGCTTAAAATAGACCAAAGGTTAGAATAGACACTTTATCAAAAAGCATATAAAGACAGAAAAGCAAGCATGTGAAACATCTACAATGTCATTTTGGAATGGTAGGGAAATAGAAACCCAAATTACAGCACCATGCCACCACGTTACTTGTCACAAGAGGTAGATTTTTGTTTTGTTTTGTTTTGTTTTTCGAGGTAGGGTCTCACTCTAGCTCAGGCTGACCTGGAATTCACTCTGTAGTCTCAGGGTGGCCTCGAACTCTCGGCGATCCTCCTACCTCTGCCTCCCGAGTGCTGGGATTAAAGGCGTGCGCCACCACGCCCGGCTTAAGAGGTAGATTTTTGCAAGTTATCAATGTACATTGCTGGTGAGGACATGAAGTGGTGGACGCTCAGATATTGCTGAGGGGACTTCAGGACAACACGATCACCGTGTTAATCAGCCTTGGGCTGCCATAACAAAGCACCATCCAGTGAGCCACCAACATGACAAACATGTCTTTCTCTCGTTTTGCATGTGGATGTGGAGTGTGTGTATATATGGATGTGCCTATATATGCTTTCATGTGCATGTGTGTGTGTGCATGTATGTGTGCATGCATGTGTACCAGAGGACAACCTCTGGTGTTATCCTTGGGTGCCACTTCTTTTTGAGACAGGGTCTCTCATCAGCTTGGAGCTCACAGATGAAGGTATACTGCTTGGCCAAGTGAGCTCCAAGGATCCATTTGTCCCTGCCTCCTAGCCTTGGGATTGTATACTCCCCCCACCCAACCATGCCCAAAATTGATGTGTATGTGAGACAAGCACTTTATTGAGTGAGATGTTCCCAGCCCCACAGTCATTTATTTATACAGTTTCATAGAAATACCAGATGAGGCTGCCAACACATCCCATATCTCACGAGACCATGCTTCCTGCTTCACTGAGGCCCATTCTCCCTTTGTTGCCTCACATGGGTGAAAGCCAAAAGAGAGGTTGTGTGTTTCCTCCTCTGGTTATGAGGCACCAACCCCAGTCCTGAAGGCTCTGCCTTTCTGACTAACTACTTCCCAGAGCCTCCACCTGCACTCCACACTCCATGACTTTGTGAACTTCGCTTTGCTCTACCCATGTACATGAGTGGGGACTATTGTAAATGGCTCTGTGCAATGTGTTCACACACAAAAGACTTGACATATGAAAGATAATTTTATACATATTTAGTGCTATCAAAATCTTCACACAAGTTTGTTCATATACATAAAGGCAAAGCTAAAAATGATTTTGAAAAAGACAAATGGTTACGGGAATCACTATGCCCACTTTCAAAATTTTTGTAATCCAGACTGTGATCCATTGGCAGAGAGAAGACACACAGACCAGTGGAACAGAACAGAGAACTTACAACAAATCCATGCAAGCAAGACTGACCTTATTTTGACAAAGAAGTGAAAACAATTACAAGGAGAATAGATCACTTTTTCAATGAATTATGTGAGAAGTGGATATCAAAAAAGAAAAGAGCCTTACAGAAACTGACTAAAAAAAATCTTAGACTTAAAAGTAAAAAGGCAAAACTATAAATCCATATATTTTATTTACTTATTTATTTGCCAGCAGAGAGAGAGTAGAGATACTGGGCATGCCAGGGCCTCTAGCCTCTGCAAACAAATCCCAGATGCATGTCCCACTTTGTGCATCTGGCTTTATGTGGACACTGAGGAATCAAACCTGGGTTGTTAGGCTTTGTAGGCAAGTAGGCCTTAACTGCTAAGCCATGGGGATGAAAAGATAAGCAAAGACAGAGAAAATATTTGCAAACAAAAGACTAGTACCTAGCTTATAAAGGATTCTCTCAACTGAGCAACAAAAAGCAAACAAGTCAATTAAAAAATGGGAAAAGACATAAATTAAAAAAAAAAACGCTTCTCTAAAGAAAATATACTATTGACAGGTAAACACATGAAAAGCTGTTCAGTATCATCGGCTGTTAAAGAAATGCAAGTTTAAACCACAATAAGAAATGATTGTTCTTTTGTTATTTTGAAATACTTGTAAATTCACATGCAAGCATAAGAAACTTACAGAGGGCTAGTGTACGATTCAATGACTCATTTGGAACCATAGCACTTATGATTGTACAAGTCAGTTGGAAAGGTATAGAGCAGACATTTTGCTTATACAAATTGGAATTTCTATACAACATGGAGGTAAGTAGACACAATTAATGATTGTGAAGCAAGACCAAGAGTAATTCAAAGAAAAACAAAACAAACCACCACTAGTAGATTAAAAAAACTACAGTCAATAATATAGCACAATTCATTGTTTTCTACCAGAATGATCAGAGTGCCTGGCAGGTAGTTTTTCTATTCAAATTCAGAGTTTAAAACTCAAGTAATCTTTTGCCTTCAATAAGTGAAAATTGAATTTTAGGGATTTTGAATAACTCCTTAGATTATTATTAAATAGCCCTTAATAATGTGTAAGTTCATAAAATTATAAGTCATTCATGCAGAAGACCTAAAAGGGAAAAATCCATCTATAATGGGAAATTTTACATTTTTTCATATTGATAATATTGTTTTTGTTTGTTTTTTGTTTTTTTCAAGATAGCATCTCTCTCTAGCCCAGGCTGGCCTTGAACTCACAGTGATCTTCCTATCTCTGCCACCCAAGTGCTGGGATTAAAGGTGTGCGCCACCACTCCTGGCCTTCTTATTGATAATTTTAATACATTAACATAGTAAGTTGATCACAATCCCTATCATTACCATTTCCCCTCTCCTGTACCCTTGGTTCTGATGTCTCATTCTTTTTTTTTTTTTTTTTTTTTTTTTTTTTTAGTTTTTCGAGGTAGGGTCTCACTCTAGTTCAGGCTGACCTGGAATTCACTATGTCGTCTCAGGGTGGCCTCGAACTCATGGCAATCCTCTTACCTCTGCCTCCCAAGTGCTGGGATTAAAGGCATGCGCCACCACGCCCGGCTTTGATGTCTCATTCTTTTTGTCCTCCTTCATCCTCTATGTACAAATGATGGGCAGAGTACTATGTAGATCTTGTGGATGTAAGGTCATCCACTGTGAGGTCATGAGTGTACCCATCAGTTCATGTGGGGGTTTGAGTCAGGTGCCCCCCCCCATAAACTCATGTGTTCTGAGTGCTGGGTCCCCAGCTTGTGGAAACTGGAGCAAGATGGGAATTTGACCTTGCTGGTGCATTGTTGGGGGTGGGCTTAAGGGTGTTATAGTTAGCTCTTCCTTCTAGCGTTTGGTACACTCTCTGATGCCCTAGTCCTCCAATATTGGCCAGGAGATGATGCCCAGCCTCTGCTCATGCCATGGTTTCCCCTGCCATCATGGAGCTTCCCCTCAAGTCTGTAAGCCAAAATAAAGCTTCCCCTAAGCTGCCTTTGGTTAGGTGGTTTGTGCCAGCAACATGAATAGTATAGTATCCTACAATACTCCTCCCCACCTGTGTTTCTTACATTCTTTCTGCCCTCCTCTTCTGTAATATTCTCTGAAACTTGAAGGGCATGATAGAGATGTTCATTTAGTGCTGAACTCTCAGCAGGCTCTTGTTTTCAGCACTTTGATGAGTTTGGAGTCTCCTTAGTATCTACTGCCATCTCCACAGAGAAGCTTCTCTGGGTGGTGGTGAGAGCAGCACTCATCTTCTTTCCACCACCTCCTCCATAATGTTCTCTGAGTCCTGGTGGGTGTGGTGGAGCTGTCTCAGCCAGTACTGAACACTCAACTGTCACTACTTCTCATCACTTTGATGAGTCTTGGATCTCTGCAGTACTCATAGTCACCTGCAAAAAGAAGCTTCTCTACCCAAGAGGGAGGGCAGCCCTACTCGGTGGGCATAAACTCTATGGGCATGGAATGATACACTATGCAAACTTGTATCACCAGAGTCTGTGTATGGTTTTACATTCCCACCAGCAAGGTCTAGGTGACCTTGTTTCTTCACATCTAATCCAGCGCTGCCTTTAGTAGGCATGCATCAATTTCTATTTACTTATTTTACTTTCATCATTTTATATGTATAGTACTGTGATGTGTGTGGTGTATGCACATGCACAGATGTATGTGGCATGGATGAGTGCTTGTGAAGGGCAGAGAACATCGAGTGTCTTTCTTATGCATCCATGTGTTTCCTTGTGACAAGGTCTCTCACTGGACCTGAAGCTGCTGGTTTTTGTGAGCAGTCATTCAGTCTCTGTTCCTCCCAGGGCTGGGGTCATAGACATGCATGATCACACCCAGCTGTGTGTATAGGCACTGGGCTCAAACTAAGGCAGCCTCAGGCCTGCTCAGGCCCTCATGCATATGTGGCAAACACCCTAACTCACTGAGCCATCTTCTAATGATGGTTTGTTCTGTTTTTCATTTAAATTATTCTTGGTTTGCCTCATAATCATTAATTGAGTTTCTTAGGATTGTTTACTCACCTTCATGTTATATAGAAATTCCAATTTTTATAAGCAATATGTATAGCCATAGCTTTCCAGTTATATGTGTGGTGGTTCAGAGTGAGTCACCCTTACCTGTATTGTTAAGAAGATTTACAGATAATCCCCAAAAATTTGCCTGCACACTTCTCTTTTTATTATCACTGAATTATTTCTCCACCGGACAGTGGGGAGAGGTTAGGCGAAGGGTCTAGAAGGACTTGTGCTTCATTCAGCAGCCATAGCAGAGAGGAGTGTGAAGGTCTTGGTTTTAGGTTCTCCAGTCTGAATAACAACTTTGCTAGCTGGGTTCAATGGCACAGTTGCTAGTCAGTGGAGATACTGTGCTGTGGAACGAGGTGAGACCCAGACGCAGTGACCAGGAACTGCACAATCAGTGGCGTGCATGGTTACTAGCACCAAGGACTGACTTGCATTCATGCCCAGGTGGAAGGTCTTCCTATTCCAGCCCAAAGATAAGCTGGTAAAAAATACATTTTCATTTCCTGCAGAACAAAGTGAGCTCTGTGCACCTGCCGATGTCATCTGCAGGAGAGAAGGACTCCCTCAGATAGCTTTGGAATGATGAAGACTGTGTCTCTCATCCAAGAACTAAAACGATACCTTCAGGTGAGTCCAGAGTCCAAATCCTCAAAGCAGGGATTTAGAAAAGCATTTGAGAGGATCAGGTTTAAACCAAACAATCCCTTAAGAACAAATTCCATTCAAGGTCTCTCTTTAAAACAGGAAATTGAGCAGTCATTATAAGGCAGACTCCCTACCAAATGTTAGCTTGTGAGAACCTCCTTGTGGGTCATCATTATATTGAAAATTCTATCTAAATTCAACTCTGGTAACCATGGCTCCTTTAAAGTGTAATACTCAAAGTTCTAAGCAAAATGCATTCATTTAGAGACATACCTGATGTGTAGTTGCTTGTATAATTATCAAGATTTAAATCTCCTGGGGCATTATTTTAATCCTTCACTAAATCCATGGGTCCATTCCCAAAACTCTTGTAACAGTAGGCAGGGTTTGATACAGGGCTTGGTTGAATTAACATCATGTACTAAAATTATTTGAGGCAAGCCAAAATACTGAACTGATGAAGTGGCATCTGTTGGTACACTTTCCAGATTTTTTTATTTTTAAGTTTTCATTAAATGAATATCAGCTCAATATCCAATGCTGTGTAAACGCATTAAGACTCAGAGACCCACCCAGCAAATACCCTTTCAATTGCTTTCAACAAAGCCTTCTCTACAACTGAATTACACATTGTTCTTTCTGAACCCAAGAAGAAAGACTCCATACACATCCTCTGAAAATTCTTACCAGGGCAGAATGTAGGTGCAAACATCTCTTGAGATGTTTAATTGAACATTTAAAATTAATCTCATTTTCCTGGAATGTTCTTTCTGTGTTCAAAAAACCCAAGGCTTTTGGAGAGAAGTGTTAAACTCAGTCAGTGTCTTTACTCGCATATTCAGAGATGTTCTCTACAAAGTTTTCTAAAGTACGTATGTATGTATGCATCCATGCATACAGGCACAAACATATATGCATGCATGTGTGTGGACATGCACGTGGAGTCAAGAAGACGACCTCAAGGGTCATTCCTGAGGAATTCCATCCACTTTTTTGAGACAGGGTCTCTCATTGGCCTGGAGCTCACCAGTTAGGCTAGGCTACCTTGCCAGTGGGTCCCAGGTCCTCTTTGCTCTGTTTCCCTGATGCTAGGGTTACAAGCGAGCACCACTATGCCTGGCATTTTTAAGTGGGTACTGGAACTCAAACTCAGGTCTTTGTGCTTACTGGCAAGCTCATTATGGACTGAGCTATCTCCCCAGATCTTAGGAGGGTTTAGAAAATGCTAAAAGTGGGAATCTGGATAGCATATTTGAGGAACAACAAGGGATAGATGGAAAGGGACAGAGTTGGAGAGGGGTACAAAGAGATAGGAGATGAGGTTGGAGTAACACAGAACCAGACTATGCTAAGCCTTGCAGCCCGTTGGAAACTGGCCTTCCACTATGAATAGGGAAGGGAACCATAACAGGCATTCTAGCAGAATAGCAGCAAGATATGGAGATGGGTGTGGAGTAGGCATCCCTGGGACCACAGCTTCCCCAATGGGAGTCAGGGAAGGGAGCAGATGCTGGGGAGACAGCCAACAATGTGCACAACACACTCAGCTTTCCCACAGTGAGTGACAGAAAGAAAATAAAATGAGGTATGTTTTTGAAAGCAGGAACAGTCACACATGTGTAACACACACATACACAGAGGGGATTTTACATCCATAATACCTTTGTAGCCATGACAAAGTAAACAAGTCCAGAAACCAGAGAATTAGGAATAACTAAACTGCTTTGATCAAGACTAATTATTTTTTTAAATGAAGGTCACTTTGAGGAGTTGAGAGTGCTCAAGGGTCTGTCTCCGAGGTTCCATCTGTCCACTGTTTCATGAAGCAGTCAATTTTGGCAGTTAGCTATGTCTACAGTTCTTACATAAAATATGTTAGACATCTGTGCCTGATCAACTTAAATATTTCTGCCTTTCTTGCCTCTATTGCTGGCCATCAAAATAGAGCTTACAAGAGGGAGCAAGAGGGAGGTTTTTTCCCATCCAGTCTTAAGATTATGATGTCCTGAGAGCATCATTAGGCTGCAAAGATATGTCTAAAGTAATGCTGCATCTCAAGAGCCTAACCATTCTTTCAGGACAAAAAGGGAAAATGTATAACAATTATTCACTTTTTTGTAGGCAGGTATTATTAATTTGGTATCCACATGGGATAAATTTGGCCCATTTCCTACTACATGGATGTCCACCCTTGTTTGTAGCTTACAGCTTAGAGATATTTCTTTTTTTTTTTTTCTTTTTTTTTTTTTTTTTTTTTTTTGGTTTTTCGAGGTAGGGTCTCACTCTAGCCCAGGCTGACCTGGAATTCACTATGGAGTCTCAGGGTGGCCTTGAACTCACGGCAATCCTCCTACCTCTGCCTCCCAAGTGCTGGGATTAAAAGGCGTGCGCCACCATGCCCTGCTGATATTTCTTTTTGTCAGCCAAAACACCATGGAACTGAACTTAGAAGAGCAAATGAACTTCCACTGGTACTGGCATGCTGACTGATGTGGCATTTCCACTCTGGCATCACTGACACTCCCAGAACGAGCCCATAGGAGAGGTTCTCCCCACACAGCACCATGAATACTGCCTGTTGTTGAGATTCTGCCATGTGTCAGGCACTACACAGAGCTCTTCACACACAGTGGTCAACTGTCAGTCCTTCCAGCTGTGTGACCTTAGGTAATGTACTGAACACCTTTGAGCATCACTTTCCTCCTCTATAGGGAGTTGTTATAAGGATTAAATGAATTAATACAGCGTACTTAGAACCATGCTGACTCAGCATACACACTAAATGTGTAGCTTGTTAACTATCTAATTCAGGGCTTAGGGAGACAGTTCAGCTAGCAAAGTGTCTATCTCGCAAGCATGAGGACCTGAGTTTGAGCCCCAGTACCAACGTAAAAATGATAGGCATGATGGTATTCACTTATAATGGCAGTGCTGGAGAGGTGAAGACAGGTGGATCCCATGGCTCTATGGCCAGGCAGTCTAGCCTAATTGGTGAGCTCCAAGAAAAACAGATAGTGTTCCTGAGGAATGAAACCTGAGGTTGTCGTCTAGCCTGTACATGCATGTACACACACATGTGCACACACGCCCACAAATAAAATGAATAAGTAAATACAATGCAGCTTTTAAAAAAAATATTTATTTGAAAGAGAAGCAGATGGAGAGAGAGAAATGGGCACACCTGCCCTTCTAGCCACTGCTAATGAACTCCAGATGCATGTGCCATCTTGTGCATCTGGCTTTATGTGGATACTGGGGAATCAAACCTGGGTTCTTAGGCTTTGCAGACAAGGGTCTCTACCACTGAGCCATCTCTCCAGCCCCAATGCATTTTTTAATACCATTTCTAGGACATCTATAGCACATAATTTTAGTAAGCCACATCTTTTCTCCCAATGCTGTGCATTCTTCCTAATTTTTCTTTAGGTTCAGAAGCTAACGCTATTAGACAATGGACGACCAAGTGCTTCCTGCCAGTAAAGCCTATCTCAGGAAGTACCTGGCAGTAGGAAGAAGGGTGGTACCCTAACAAAGACTGAATGCAAGCAGGCCTACATGTTGGAGCCAATATTCTCTTCCTTACGTGTCAGGGCTCTGAGCTACAGCACATGGATGCAAGCTGGGCTAGAATGGTGCTTAGTGCAGCAGTAATGCTAGCTGCAAGTTACCTGGGCGGCCCTGGGGAAAGGAGTAGATTCCTAGGCCCAAGTCACCATATCTAGAGCTTGGGGGTGAGAATCGGCTTGCACATAGTAAAGGTTGGAACACCTTCTTGACACATGGAACCTTTCCTTGTGCATGTGGCCCCTTACTTTTGTTGCAGACTAAACTCCATTGTGCTTCCAAAGACATAACTGTAGAAATAAGCATTTTCAGGCTGGATTTCTCAGCGGTTAAGAAGCTTGCCTCCAAAGCCTAACAACCTGGGTTCAATTCCCCAGTCCCACGTAAAGCCAGATGCACAAAGTGGCTCATGCATCTGGAGTTTGTTTGCAGTGACAGGAGGCCTTGGCATGCCCATTCTCTCCCTATCTCATATCTTTCTCTCTCTCTCTCTCTCAATAAATAAATAAATATTTTTAAAGAAATAAGCATCTTCTACAAGGTGGGATCTTCAGATGAACATTTTATATATTTTACTATTCCAGTACCACTGTCCTGTTCTATTCATACCCTGAATCAAAGAATTCAAAATGAAGACTGATGTTTTTTTTATAAATTCTAGCACATTCTCATCTATTACCTTTTCAGCTTTCCTCCTCTCCACATTCAATCCTATAGACATAAAGTGAGACAATATCATTCTTCTCTCTGTATCTCCTAATCTCATTTCTGCTTAGTATCCACAAACCTACTTTCCATATTACTGTTTTTTCTCTTCAAGTATGTCTCACCTGTTACTTAATCTATCCATAGCATTTTTTAAAGGTTTAGTGAGATTTTTCACTGATACAAGACTTACTTGCATGTGTCTCTTAGCTTGTAAATTCTATTTTTCTCTGGGCAAGCTCTTCATGTACAACATCTCATTTATCTTTGAAGAGAGTGAGACTCTCCTGTACCCATTTTATAGAAGAAGAAATGGAGGCATGTAGAAAAGTGATTTGCCCAAAGTTCAAAGATGTCACCCAGTATCTGACTGATCTGATAAATGCAGAATATTCTTACTTGTTCTTTCTTACTACTCATAGGTTCATTGATCAAAGGCTCCTCTATGATGGACACCATCTGCATTAGTTATGCTTCTCCTTGCTGTGACAAGCTACCTGACAAATGCAACATAAAGATAGGAAGGGTTCGTTGTAGCTCCAGTTTGAGTAGTGGGCAAGTCATGGTGGCATGAGCAGCTAGTCACATGGTACATGCTGTCAAGGCAGAGAGATGAATGTTGGTGCTCAGCTCACTTTCTCCTTTTTATTCATTCAGTCCAGGATCCTAGCCCAAGGAATGATGCCACCAACATTTAGGGAAGGTCATCCTGCCTCAATTAACACCACCTAGAAAGTCCCTCACAGACATGACCAGATGTGGTGGTTTGAATCAGATGTCCCCCACAAGCCCATGTGTTCTGAATGCTTAGTCACCAGCTGATGGCAACTGGGAATTGGAGTCTTGCTGGAGGAGGTGTGTTTGGGGGGCAGGCTAATAGGTGTTATAGCTAGCTCCCACTTGCCAGTGTTTGGCTCACTCTTCTGATGCAGTTTTTATTTTTTTTTTTTTATTTTTTTTTATTTTGGTTTTTCGAGGTAGGGTTTCACTCTAGCCCAGGCTGACCTGGAATTCACTACGGAGTCTCAGGGTGGCCTTGAACTCATGGTGATCCTCCTACCTCTGCCTCCCGAGTGCTGGGATTAAAGGCGTGCGCCACCACGCCCGGCTCTGATGCAGTTTTTAACCTGCTGTGGCAGAGCTGGTGTCCAGCCTCTCTCATGCCATGCTTTCCCCTGCCATCATGAAGCTTCTCCTCAAGACTGCAGGGCAGAATAAACCCTTTTCTCCCATCATCTGCTTTGGGTCAGGTGCTTTGTTCTAGCAAGGACAAAGAACACCAGACATTTGTCTCCTAGATGATTCTAGATGCTGTCAAGTTGACAATCACTAGTGACTATCACACACTCTGATGAATTCATTCAGATACACATTATTTGAAAACAGCAAGGGGGAATTGACTGTAACCACTGCTTCGATGTTTGAATGTGGTGCTGATCTGGTCTAAGCTGAAACTGACCAGCAGCGAGAGTGCAGCGCAAACAGCTTGCAGGCCTGGGGTTTCTTCGGGCGTTGCTGCGAGCTGGAGCCAGCCCTGGGTCTGCGCATGGAAGTCAGCCACACTGTGAAAGCGCCGTGTGCCAAGCCCTGGGTGGAACTTCCCAGTTTCTCATTTAGTCACCAAAACAGGCCCTCCTGTGCTGTGGCAACTACTGTGACCCTCGTCTTCTAGACAAGGCAAATGGGGCTTCAAGTGAGGCTGGGCTTTCAGCAGAGTCTGTGTAAGCCCTGTGCCTGAGCTGGCTTGCCTCAACAGCATGAGCTAGGTGAATGGAGGTCGGTGGGACAAACAGACTAGAATTCCTGTTCTCGAAGGGCGGGGAGACGGCCCGGTAGATATAAAGTATGTGTCATGAAGCATGAAGGCCTGGGTGTGGATCCTGAGCACTCACATGAATGCCAGGTGAGCACAGCGGTCTGCCTGTCACCCCAGCACTGGGAAAGCGGGGACAGAGCACCCCCAGCTCAAGCTCATTAGCTAGTCTTGCCAAATTGGTGAGCTCTGGGTTCAAGTGAGAAACCCTGCCTCAGAAAATAAGGCAGTGAGCAATTGAAGAAGACAGCTCGTGCCACACACACTTGCACAAATGAGTGTGAACACACAAACACATGCTCACACCACACACACATGCAAATAAATAATACTAGTTCTTACCTTGCTATTTCTACCAGTGGAACAGTTATGGAAACCCATTGTCTCTAGTCTGGATTTAAATCTCTCCCATTCATGAAACGCAGGTTCTGCCCCAATTATCTTACAAACCAACAGTCACTCTTTCAGAAACCTGGAACTTACATGACAGAAATCAGAAGTCTACATTGTTTTCTGAGTAACAAGATGTGTAGACATTCTGTCATCATAGGGGATGTATATGAAAACTTTCAAGGGCCAAAATTGTAGTGGTGTTACAGAAATTCAATCAATGGGGGCATCCAGTTGTAACATAACTAGAATAAAATTCTTACATCCCACCAAGATGTCTTCTGCCCACTTCTGGGGTGAGACTGGACATACTAAATCAGCTTTCTAATTTCACCTCTTCTGAATTGGAATTTTATCAACAATATGCTATATTTCTTAACTGCAAGAAGAGAGAAGAAAGGAAAAGAACAGAGGAAGAGAGAACCCTTCATAATTTGCACATAGTGTTCTATGTATCTTTGCTCTCTTCATGTAAATTAAGTCTTGGCTGGTAAGGACACCCGGTAGATAGAGAAAGCATTGTTCAGATGTTTAACATAGTCAGAGAAAGAAGAGCCCTAGTGATAATTAATAAAGCATATCATTGAATAAAACTGGTAATTAGCCATGATAATGGAAATATAAACAGGATCTAATTAGAAGAACTTGTTCTTGCTATCTCCTGGTGCCAACAGTAAACATTTGGTATTTAGCTATCACACCTATGTGCATAACATCTTGGTTGATTTTAACCCAACTGCCTTTGTAGTAGCTACAGTGTCCAAAACAGTCGAGGCAATCACAGTGCTGCAGCATTGTACTTACATCGAGCACCCCACAAGAGCAAGGAAGAGAACCATACAGTCACACCAAGATTCCCGTAAGAGTTGCCTTCACCCACCCTGTGTTCTCATAGGAGCGGTCAGTCCTCCCTCCTGTGCCCCTCCTTATTCAAAAAGAGGCTTAGGTTTTTAGTCAAGTACAGTCTGTCTCTCGTGCCCATCAGTCTGCCACATCCACCAGTGACCGCCATGTCACTACGGCCGTCAAAACCATCTATAGATTTTTCTTTGCTTTTTGACAGCCTTACTACTTTCACTCCATTAACCACTCCCTCCTTAAAACTTCTCCTGATTTGTTTTTCTCCCATTCCTTCTCCACCTCCATCTGGATTGTTCCATCGTTTTCCTAATTCTTCTCCTTGCACCCATTTTTCTACACCCCTCCTCAATCCATTCTGTGCCAATCCATCCAAATTGCAGATTTGCTCCCATGGTTACTTGTTCTCTGTGCTCTGGGCTTGTTTGTGTCATCAGGTGGGTGGTAACTCCTCGAGGCTGGGGTCAGTGACCCTTTGTGATAAAGTCAGTAGGCCGTTGTCACAGAAACCTCCTGAGGAAAAGCCATGCCAAGGCCAGGGTGAAAAGTGGATGACTCTCCCAGGATTTTCTAAAAGCAGCAGTTTGGACACCTGCAAAATAGTTGTCAAAATGCCTACTGGCCCTTAGTAAGTGGTGCTTTCTTGTCAGGTTTGCTGTTTAGGTTAAAGACAGTTATGTGAATGTGCAAGTTAGAGAGAACCAGTCACAACCCAACTCAGGACTATCAGGAAAGTCCCTGGCCTAGGTTTGCATTTCCCCAGCGGCCTGCATGGTACCTGCTTTGTTAGAGTTAAATTAGGCTAAAGCAAAGGAACAGAGACCCAAATGGAAGTTTACTTCTCCCACACATGAACTGAGTCCAAATGGAAGCAGCCAGGGCCGGTGAGGTGCTCTGGACCATCAGGCCTCAACTCCTTCCAAACTCTGCTCCAACAACATCAACACGCGACTTCTGTTTTGTGGGCCAACTGGGCTGCTTGAGTCCCAGCCTTCATTCTGTGTTCTGGCCAATAGGAACAGATATAAAAGGGCAGGCTGGCAAGGAACACTTCCAAGGAATTGTACAGACTACTCCCCTTACATACCATTAGTTAAACCTTAATAACACAGGCTCCTTAGCTTGCTGGAAGACTGGGAGAGATGTTTTTCTTTTGGTTGGTTACAGTGTCAGCTAAAGAATTTATTGCTAAGGAAAAAGGAGGGAATTTGTCTGTGGAAAACCATCTCTAAGGGTTAGAGATGTGACTCAGTTGGCAGAATGCTTGCCTAGGATCCACAAAGCCCTGGGTTTGATTCCTGGGCACCACATAAACCAGGTGTGATAGTTGCTTGCTTGCAATTCCAGCATTCAGGAGGCAGAAGCAGGAGTATCAGAAGTTCAAGGTCATATGACCTGCATAGTGAATTTGAGGCCAGCCAGGGATGCATTAGACTCTATAAGGAAAGGTGTGGGGAGAGAAGGAAAGGAGGGGAGGGGGAGGGAGGGAGGGAGGGAGGGAGGGAGGGAGGAAGGAAGGAAGGAAGGAAGGAAAAAGTAGGGAAAGAAAGGGGAAGGAATGGGAAGGGGGAGGATAAAGGGAAGAAGGAAGGAAAGAAGGAAGGGAAGGAGGGAGGGAGGGGGAGAGGGAGGGGAGGCTATAAAGGGAGGAAGGCAGGAAGCAGGCCTTTAATTGTGAAAGATATTCGGTGACAGAGGAGAAAGAAGAGAGGTTCAATCAATAATGAGGTGCAGGGCTGTCTAGGGAAATGGGGAGAAGCACTCCTGAGCACTTCAGGGGCTGCAAGGGTGTGGGGAATTGGTCAACACTTTATTTTTCATTGACAATTTTTATACATGTCAATGATGTATTTTGATCATAACCCCCTCCTGTTACCTTTTCTTATCACCCCTCCCCAGCCCTTCCCATTGAACCCCTTCTTTCCAGATAATTCCTCTTCTACTTTGGGTGTGTGTGTGTGTGTGTGTGTGTGTGTGTGTGTGTGTGTCCATCCCACTGAGTTTAATTACGGTCGGCTATGTGAGCATGGGTGGGGGATTAATTACCAGAACACACACAACTTACCAGTGTCCACCCCACTGAAGAAAATATCTCCTGCTCCTCCAGCAACCATTAGCTTCCAATAACTCTTCAGGGACCTCAAACCCTCTTCTGCCATCCATGACAAAATGTTGAGCAAGTGATGACAGTCACCGTGACATCATTAATCAGTGGTCACATTATGTTCAGAAGACAGTGTTCCAAAGCACTCCTCCCCATCTTTTGGTTCTTACATTCTTTCCACACCCTCTTCCTCATTGTTCTCTGAGCCTTGGTAGAGGTGATAAAGTTGTTTCATTTGGTGCTGAACACTCCATTGTTACTCCTTACCGCTCAGACAAATTTTAAGTCATTTCCAGTAATAACTGCCAATTGCAAAAGGAAGCTTCTCTTACTACCATTGTTAGCTAAATGGTTATACTTTCTTAATTATTTGTTTATTTACTTATTTGAGAGAGTGAGAGAGGGAAAGAGGTGAACACAGAGAGAGAGAGAGAGAGAAAATGGGCATGCCATGCCCTCCAGCCACTGCAAATGAACTCCAGACGCATGTACCCCCTTGTGCATCGGGCTAATGTGGATCCTGGGGAATCGAACCAAGGTCCTTTGGCTTTGCAGACAAATGTCTTAACTGCTAAGCCATCTCTCCAGCCCCTAAATGGTTATAATTTACCCACCAAACTATCCTTTAAATATTTATGTGTATGCCCAAATATTAATGCTACTCTCACTTTTGGTTAGAGAAGCTTCTCTTTGCAGATGGCAGTGGCCACTGAGGTGGCTGAAAACTCACCATAGAGGGCTGGAGAGATGGTTTATTAGTTAAGGCTCATGCCTGCAAGCCTAAAGACCCAGGTTCGATTCTCCAGGTCCCACGTAAGCCCGGTGCACATGGTGGCACATGCATCTGGAGTTCGTTAGCAGTGGCTAGAGGCCCTGGCATGCCTATTCACTCTCTCTCTCTCTAATAAATAGATAAAAATAAAATCTTTTTTAAAAACTCACCATAGTGCTGAGAAGTGACATGGAGTGTTCAGCACTGAGACATCTCTATCACAACCTCCAAGGCTCAGGGACCATTGCAGAAGAGACAGCAGAAAGACTGTAAGAGCCAAAAGGTAGGGAGAGATGATTTGGAATGCTGTCTTCCAGCTACAAGTGGCTGTGGTATTCATGACCTCACAGCAACTGTCACTACCTGCCTTATAACATGCTTAATATGAGACAAAAAAGAAAAGACATCAGATAGAAGAGGGACTAGTTGAATAGAAGAAAGGAGGTTAGTGGAGGGGGAGTATGGGAAAGTAGACAAAGAAAGGTAGTGGGACAGTATTATACTTAAGGATATATGGAGAGAGAGGTCGGTAATAGAAAAAGTTTTTAAAAAATAAGGAACAAATTAAAAATGCAAATTGAAACCAATCATTTCTTTTGGAATCAACTGTGGCTCCTAAGGAAAACCATAAATGTAACTGAGAACAACAAAATACAGGAGCTGTGGAGATGGCTCAGCAATTGGCACTTGTTTGCAAAGCCTGCTGGCCTGGGTTCAATCCCCCAGTATCCATCCATGTAAATCCAGATATACAAAGTGAAGCATGTTTCCGAAGTTAATTTGCAATAGCAAGAGGCCCTGGAGTGCCCTTAATCTGTCTGTCGGTCTCCTTTTCTTTCAAATAAATTAAAACATTAAAAAAAATTTTTAAAGGAGAAAATACCAATAGGAACAGCAAAATCAAAAGAGAGAGAAAGGGAGAGAGTAGAGAAAGAGGAGAGAATGGAGAGAGAGGGAAAGAGAGGGGGAGAGGAGCAAGAAGGAGAGAAGAGAGAGGGAGGGAGAACAGAAAGAGAAGAGAGGAAGAGAGAATGAGAGAGTAGAGGGAGAGAAGGAGAGAGGAGAGAGAGTGAGAGAGAAGGAGAGAGGGGAGGGAGAGGAGGGAGTGAGAGGGAGAAGAGACAGGAAACAGAGAGCAGAGAGGGAGCAGAAGCTCTTCTGCTGGTTGACATTTTCTTTCACAAGCTTAAGAGATGGGCCTTTTACAAATTTTGAATTTTGAGTTTCTTAAGTTCTTCTTTGATACTTTATAAACTAGGATGGGATCCAAACATAAACCCTAATTGATTTAATTCATCAGTTGAACAAATAAAAGCAAGGGGGGACCTATTGCCTGGGTGTGTGTGAAATGACACATACACACACACACACACACACACACACACACACACACACACACACACCAGCTTAACGTCCTGTGAGCTATTGGCAACTGCCTTTCGTCTCAATTGTTTTTGCCTCAAATTAAACAAATCTAAATGTTTGCACAATTCTCTAGAAAATGTGGTGACCACATGAATGAAGTCAATGAAAGCTTTCTTTTTTGGAAGTGGTGGCGGTCTGTTAATGAGATATTTACAGTGCCCGTATCCTCCTCCCAGATTCGTTGCAGTCCATTGAACAACCACCTGGACTTTGCGTCATGGAACCACTGGAATGTAAATATTTCTCACCAGCATTACGAAAGCCCATATGGGCCAAAACCGTATAAATCCCCTTTTTTCCTCCCTTGATGAGAAAGTCATATAGGTATGTATGTGTGTGTGTGTGTGCGTGTGTGTGTGTGTATATATACATATATACATATATATACACATACCAGAAGATGTCGTTTTAATTCTTCACACTTCTCATTTAGCTTGCTATGCCTTAAAAATCAATATAGTGAAAAATGATTTTTTTTTTTTTTGGTTTTTTGAGGTAGGGTTTCACTCAGGGTGACCTGGAATTCACTATGTAGTCTTAGGCTGGCCTCAGACTCATAGCATTCCTCCTACCTCTGCCTCCAAAGTGCTGGGATTAAAGGCATGTACCACCACACCCAGCTCTTTTTTTCATTTATATTTTGCAACATTGAGGATTGAATGTAGGACCTCACACATACTAGTGAAGCACTCTATAGTTATATTCTCAGGGAATTTTTTTCTTTACTTTTAAAAGATGTTACTAAGTTTCCCAGGCAGGCCTTGAGTTTAGAACCCATCTGCCTCAGACTCGGCATAGCTGGTCTATAACAAGTGCATGCCACCAGGCCCTGCTAACAAAGGGCGAGTGTCTATCTGCAATCAAGCACACATAAAGTATTTCTTTCTGTTCTCTGACTTAATTACTGTTGCAACTTGTCTTTCAACCAGGATGGGAGACAGTCTCCTAAAATAGGGTCTTCTCTCTTACCCACAGCTGGTACTAAGTACCCAGGTTTGATTCCCCAGGAGCAATATAAGCCAGATGTACAAGGGGGCACATGCATTTGGCATTTGTTTGCTGTGGGTGGAGGCCCTGGCACACCCATTCTCTTTTTCTCTATCTGCCCACCCTCTCTCAAAAAAATAAAAATAAAATATATACCTGCTCCAGGCAGGCTGTGGTGGACTGCATGGAAATTCACTTCAGACACTGTAAATGCAATGAGGCTATGACGGCCCACTTAACCTAGACAGTCAGTCACCTCTTTTCTGGAACCGTGCTGCCACCCTGCTTGGCACAGGAAGTACAAGTAACCTTTCCTCTTGATCCCAAGTCCTATTTGGAGGAGATTATATCCCCTCTCAAAAGCTCCCACTGGAAAGTCTGGAGTTGTGCACAACAGAGGAAGGAGCACACAGCTCTCATAGCGTTTGACCATTGCCCATTCAGAAGTGGTGATGGCTCAGCAGTCAAAGGTGTTTGCTTGCAAAGTTGACATTCTGGGTTCAGTTCCCCAGTACCCAGGTAAAGCCAGATACACAAAGTGGCTCATGTGTCTGGAGTTTATGTATAGTAGAAAGAGGTTGTGGCATGCCCATTCTCTCTCTCTCTATTTCCCTTTCCTTCTTCCCTCCCTTCCTCTCTGCTTGAAAATAAAAAATAAAATATTTTAAAATAAATAAATAAAAAGGAACAGGTTATTTTTAATAATCCCCTTTAGTTTACCTAAGATATTATCAATTTAACATGTAATCAATTTTAAAAATTCATAATGATCTTAGTCTACTCAGGCTACTGTAACAAAATACTATGAATAGTAATCTTACAAAGAAGAGAAATTTATCTCTCACAGTCTGGTTGCAGGAAGGCTACAATTTTGTGTAGCATGTCTGGTGAGGACCTGTTTCACAGGTGAGGAAGGGGGCAGGGAAGCTGTCTGGGGTCTCATAAGGGCACCTTTAACTTGTGAATGAGGTGAGTAACACACATTCTGTGGCTGCAACGATGTATTTTACGTCCTTTATTTTGTTGTTTTCCAGGTCTAGGGATTGAACTGAGGGTTTTGTGCATGCTAAGCAGGCAGTCTACCACTGAGCCATATCCCCAGCCCTCTCTTTTACACTGTGTGTGTGTGTGTGTGTGTGTGTGTGTGTGTGTGTGTACATATGCTTGTGTGTGCAGTGCATGTGGACATCAGAGATTGATATCAGGTGCCTTCCTCTATTGCTCTCCACTTTATGGACTGAAACGGGGTTTCTTATTTGAACCCAGAGCTCGTGGGTTCAGCTAGGAGAGCTGGCCAGTTTGTCCTGCTGTCTCTGGAACACTGGGCTGGCAGGAGGCCTGCTACACCCAGCCCGCACATGTGAGTGCTGGGGATCTGAGCTCCAGTCCCCATTGTATGGAAGTACTTAATCCACCGAGACATCTTCCTCACCTTATGTTCCTCTTTTTACTAAGTTTTTGAAATCCTCTGTGTGTATTGTCCACTTACAGCAGCTGGACTGGCCACATTTAGGGCAGTCAAAGTAGATAACATGGAATTTCCTTCTTTTCCTTTATCTTCTAGTTTGTAAAACTCAAATGCAGGATGCTTTTTGTAATTGGCTTTTCTTTCCATCCATTTATTCCCTGAAACAGTGAACCCAGGATGGACCGCTTGACAAATAGGGGATAAATTAGTAGAATAAAATAAAATCCTGTCCCGGATATGGTGGTGCACATTTTTAATCCTAGCATTCAGGAGGCTGAGGTAGGAGGATCACTGTGAGTTTGAGGCCAGCCTGAGACTACATAGTGAATTCCAGGTCAATTTGGGCTAGAGCAAGACCTTGCCTCAAAAAAAAAATAGTTAATTAAAATTTAAGTTTAAATTTTAAAAAAATGTCAATGGCATCAAAATAAAAGAGAGAATAGCAGACTAGCAGAGAGAGGGAGGAGATATGATAGAGAGCGGAGTTGTGAAGGGGGAAATGGGGGAAGGGGGGAAATATTATGGTTTATTGTCTGTAAGTATAAAAGTTGTCAATAAACCTTAAAAAGAAAAAAAAAATGTCAGTGGGCTGGAGAGATGGCTTAGTGGTTGAGGAGCTTGCCAGCAAAGCCAAGGGACCAAGGTTTAATTCCTTAGGACCCATGTAAGCCAGATGCACAAGGTGGCACATGCATCTGAAGTTCATTGTCCGTGGCTGAAGGCACTGATCCACCCATTCTTCTCTCTATCTACTTCTTTCTCTCTCTCTTTCTCTCTCTCTCTCTCTCAAATAAATAAATCTTTTTTAAATTTAATTTTTAAATTGATTGCAGACAGGCTTAAAGAGGTAAAGTAGCATGCATATCATCAGGAATCCCACAGCGAATATTCAACCTAAATAATTTGGTGGCCCCCAAATCCTTAACCTCTTGTTGAACAACCCCATCTTCTCTCTTCTTGCTTGAGCTAGGGAATTTAGCAAGGCATGTAGAAAAGACTGACTGCTGGTCTTGCGTGACCTTGGTTAAATCAGCTCTCAGATTCAACCAACAAGAGACCCAGGAAGACCATGGAACAGCTGTGGGGCATGGCTGGTGCACGCACGACTGCCCTAGCCTTTGATGCCATCCCAGAGTGAGGCCATGGCTGCTTCCTGTGTCAAGGAAACCTTCATTGCTGATAAATGACGGTGGCTGGTACTGGAAAGTCATGCCCAACCTTTGGCGATGAGTTCCAGGTTCACTGCCTCAAAGTGACTGCCTACAGTTTGCGGTCACAATTGAATGTGAGTACTGGAATCTCAGCCACTGCTGAGGGCACAGTGGAGACCTGACTTGGAGTTTTAATCCGCACTTAATCTTTTCTATAATAATTTCCATTCTTTATCTGAAGACAGCTGTTTCTTGTTGCTGTGCTCTGGGCTCCACAGATCCAATTTTCTTGTTTCCCCTCAGAAACAGGGCAGTCCTCCACAAAGTCAAGGGGAAACTTGAATAACCCTGGTCACTTCTGTTTACCTCTCAGCTTGATGTTCAGTATTGTATCTGATTTTCTCCTTCCTATGAACAACCCCAGCTTGGACCACTTTTATATCTATTTAGTGCTATGAATAATGGTTTGCACACTGTTGTTTATTTTTTTAGATATTCATTTATCTATCTATTTATTTAATTGAGAGATGTGAAAAGAAAGAGAGAGAAATAAAATAGGCATGCCAGGGCCTCCTGCCACTACAAACAAACTCTAGACACATGCACTACTTTGTGCATCTGGCTGTACATGGGAAATGGGGAATTGAACATGGGTCATCAGGATATGCAAACAAGCACCTTCAACCACTGAGCCATCTTTCTAGCCCATGTCATTCATTTCTTTTTTTTTTTTTTGACTTTTTTTTTCTTTATTAGTTAGTTTTGTATTCAGCAAATACAGTCAGTTTGGTACCATTATTAGGCTCATCCGTGACCTACCCCCTCCCCTTGGCCCCTCCTTGTTGAGGTATATGGGTCATGCATTGTGGAGTTAGCCCACAGTTATGGGTAAGATAAATGTCTCTGCATATCAGGACCCAACATGTGGCTCTGACATTCTTTCCGCCCCCTCTTCCACAAAATTTCCCTGAGCCATGTTGGGTTCATTTTTGGTCTGCTTCAGTGATGAGGTGTTGGGGGCCTCTGAGGCTCTGGCTCTCTGATTTGGTAGGAGTTGATTTTTCTCTGTGCTGATCTCCTTCCCCCTTGTGCTGGTATCCGGTTCATCAGGAAAACAGCCCCCTTGCTTGTTTCTCCAATTTTTCTTAGTTTCAGCCGGGGCCCTTTTGAGGTATGATGGGGTGGCTCTCTCCTTAGGATCTACATCTATCTGAAAAAGAGAAGCAGATTCTCCAACGGAGAGTAAGTTAGCACCAGGACAAATGAGATAACCCCTTTTTTTATAGAGAATTTAATAGGTTTAGGCCCTCTTGTAGCCCACAATTGATGGTAGCTTGATATTGGAGAGTGGGCTTATGTTTGGATATGGTTCTGACTGGTTTCCCAGCTCCAGCTATGGGTCCCATACCAGTGAGGGGATCAGTTAGCCAAATTGAGAGCAGTTGGTTCCCCACCATGGCTGTGTGCCACCACTGCACTTGTGTGGGCATCACAACAGGTTATTTGCTGCTAAGTAGGTTAGACCATGCATTGCTTCGACAGATATTGGTCATTTCCCCCCAGTCCCCCATGTAGCGCCTTCTGGCACTAGACACGCTGACTATCTGGGGAATGACTCTCTTCCAACTTCCAGCCATGCCATTCTAATTTGCATGTCAATCACATAAGGTGTCTTCAGCAGTAGGGTCTTACCACTAGCCTTTTGTGGGTCATCAAGTACTCTGACAGAAATCTGTCTGTCTTTTAGGAAACCTTGTAGGTCTCTCTGATCAAAAGCTCATTGTGGATGATAGCCCCATGCTGGTTCTGGGAGTTACAGGTCAGTGCTCACTAAGAAAATGAGGAAAAAGATAACTAATATACAAGAGTTAGAGATAAGAGAGAGAGAGAGAGGGAGAGGGGAAGTGAGGGAGGGAAGATGTAGAAGATTAAGGTTAGTCTTGATCTTACCTTCTCCAGTGCTTGTGGTTCAAGTGTTCCCTGTAAGGGCCTGGTGAAGGATCAGCCATTTGGTCTGTCTTTTAGTAAGTAGAAAATCTTAACAACTTCAGGGAAGAGGTTTTGTCTTATCAGCTTTGCTTTTCTCTTTTTCAATGAGTTGATTTGACATCTACTTAAAGCACCTATAGGAAGTCAGAACAGAACAACAAAAATTGCAAAAAAAAAAAAAAAAAGGACACCATTTGGGCCTTGCTGTAAGGCATTTAGAGCAGTCATTTTTACAATGTGATACTAGTTGATTTTATAGAGAAAAGGATTTCATGAGCATATCAGATTGAATATTTTTGTGTTAAATTAGAGCCCCATGGGCTGGAGAGGTGGCTTAGCAGTTAAGCACTTGCTTGTGAAGCCTAAGGACCCCGATTCAAGGCTCAATTCCCCAGGACCCATGTTAGCCAGATGCACAAGGGGGTGCATGCATCTGGAGTTCGTTTACAGAGGCTGGAAGCTCTGGCGCGCCCATTCTCTCTCTCTATTTCTCTCTCTCTCTCTCTCTCTCTCCTTCTCTCTGTTGTTCTCAAATAAATAAATAAACAAACAAACAAAATTAAATTACAGCCCCCCCCCCACACACATACCTATTGCCACAGAAGTGTTCCTCAGAACCTATAATCCATTAGCACCTTGTGCATCTGGCTTACGTGGGTCCTGGGGAATCAGACCGAGGTCCTTTGGCTTCTTAGGCAAATTCCTTAACTGCTAAGCCATCTCTCCAGCCCACCATCAAGGAGGGTTCTTCAGGTGACAAGGAAAGTCTGGGGAGAGTTGCCATCAAGGAGGGTTCTTAAGCTAACAAGAAAAGGCTGAGGAGCTGTCATCAAGGTGGGTTCTTGAGCTGACAAGGAAAGGCTGAGGAGCCGTCATCAAGGTGGGTTCTTAAGTTGAGAAGGAAAGGTTGAGAGGCCATCGTCAAAGAGGGTTGTTGAGCTGACAAGGAAAGGCTGAGAGTCTCTATCAAGGAGGGTTCTTAAGCTGACCAAGGAAGGGTGAGGAGCTGCCATTTAGGAGGGTTCTTAAGTTGACAAGGAAAATTTAGGAGCCACCACCAAGGAGGGTTCTTAAGCTGACAAGGAAAGGCTGAGGTGCTACCATCAAGGAGGGTTCTTAAGGTGACGAGGAAAGGCTGAGGAGCTGCCATCAAGGAGGGTTCTTAAGCTGAAAAGAAAAGGCTGAGGAGCCATCATCAAGGTGGGTTCTTATGGTGACAAGGAAAGGCTGAGGAGCTGTCAAGGAGGGTTCTTAAGGTGACGAGGAAAGGCTGAGGAGCTGCCATCAAGGAGGGTTCTTAAGGTGACGAGGAAAGGCTGAGGAGCTGCCATCAAGGAGGGTTCTTAAGGTGACAAGGAAAGGCTGAGGAGCTGCCATCAAGGAGGGTTCTTAAGGTGACGAGGAAAGGCTGAGGAGCCGCCCTCAAGGAGGGTTCTTAAGTCATGATGACTGCATGTCCTCCAACTGTGAGCTGAAACAACCCACCTCCTTCAACCTGTCATGGTGACTGCATGTCCTCCACCTGTGAGCTGAAACAGCCCTTCCTTGATGGCAGCTCCTGGCAGATCCTCAGCCTTTCCTTGTCAGCTCACTGTTGGAGGACATGTAGTTACCATGACATGTTGAAGTAGGAAGGGTTATTTCAGGTCACCATTGGAGGGTGTTTGTGTTATAATTAAGTCATGGATTAGTTTCTTCACCAAATTGGAAAAAGAAAAACCCACTGGGAACTCTCGGTCCTTCTTTCTGCCTAGAAAAGTTGACATTTTCCACCAGGAAAGGGACCCTCCCCTGGAGCCCAGCCATACCAGATCTTGAGGCTGTGAGAAGTACACTTTAATTGTTTATGAGTCTGTGGTGTTTTTTTAGAGAGTACAAGAGAGAGAGAGCTAGCAGGACAGGGCCTCAGCCACTGTAATCAAACTCCAGATGCTCATGCCACCTAGTGGGTATGTGCAACCTTGTGCTTTGTGTGTCTGGCTTACATGGGATCTGGAGAAAGAGCGAACATGGGTCCTTAGTTAAGTGCCTTAACTGCTAAGCCATCTCTCCAGCCCTTTTTTTTTTTAGAGAGACAGGAGTCTGGTAATTTTTTATCACAGTAGTACAATTAGACTAAGATGGATAGGTATTAATATTTTAGAGATGAGGGCATTTAAATGTGGAAAGGGTAACTTGTCTCCGACTAGGCAGTGCAGGGCCAGGATCCAAGTGCAGAAACCCCGATTCCCCAGCCTCTGCTCTTTACCACCCCCTTGTCTTGTCCTAGCTACCTGATACAAGGTTACTGGGCATCATTAACCCTAGTGCCTAGGGTTCCCTGCTTGCTAACTTGATTATAGCCTTTTGCTCTTCCAGATTAGACCTCAGGTCAAGAACTTCATTCACCATCACAAATTCTCTAGATCTCAAACTGCCAACAAATTACAGAATCATAAAAATGAGAGCCAATTATAAATCCTTCCTCTTTCCTACTGTTTTTGGGAAAATGAGGCAAAGAGGGGAACTAAGACTTGCATGTGACCGCATAATACAACTAGTTAAAAGCAGTACCAGGACAGAAACTCAACTGTCCAGCTGCTAAGCCACTATTCTTCCATGATGCCAAGGCACTTTGGGCTCCCATCACTTCAGCAAGGATTTTTAATGTAATAGTGAAGCAGCAACTCTCTTCATTTCTATTTCTATTTCTTTCTATTAAACCCACAACCTGGCTGTGTCTGCTCTCCAGAAGGGTGAAGAACAGTGGGGATTGAGAAGGTCTTGAGCTTAGCCAGTGAGGGTTCATTTTTCAGTCCCTTGCAGGAACGCTGTTTACCTCTGTCACAACAGTAACCTAACCCCAGCACCAAGGGGCACTTAGTAAAGATGGATAAATGATTCAGTATAATAATGGCTCTTTCCCCTCATTCCACCTCTGCATGTTTTCTTAAGTCTTATCTGCAGAAAGGTGGGTGGTTTTGTACCTCTAGGCCTGGAAGCCAGGTAGAAGTCGCTCACAGGCAAAAAGACCAACATGCACTGTGGCAAAGCGGTGTCATGATTCTTCTCTGTGCTTCCCTTTCAAACTCGTGCTTGTGACCATGAATTCCACTTTCCCTGCCAGAAAAGAAGAGAAACTAAAAGCAAGAAAAAGGAGAAAAATTACCTTTATAACAGCTGAGACTTCTTATCTTCAGCTTCCTCTTGAACCCACCCAGGCCTTCCCCTCAGATTATAATAACTATGCCCTTTGTGAATATTTCTTATCAAGGGGGAAATAGGAGAAATAAATCACCTTTCCAAATGCTTTCAGGAGTCATGAGGCTGGATCTCTGGAGGGGGAGGAGATCATTATGACCCTCAGGGAATCAGATCCAAAGAACCACTTCCTCCTGGCTAGGACGCACCTGCTTGCCTGAGAAGGTTCTGTCTCCTGCATCTGGGGATGAGGGATCTACCCAGCCCAGGAGTGCAGCTGTTTGCTTTAACAAATCACTTACACTGTAAATACCCCATGGTATTGTGCCTAATGTACAAAAATCCTGGTTCCAGAGCAAATACATAAATCTAACCTCAGTGGGGGCAGCCTACTCCAGCCACATGTTCCATTTTCTTTGTGAAAGCAGATAGCTTTGCCCTGTGGACTTAGGGAATTCCTTTTTCTTTTTTCATGTCCTTAGGCCAGAATAATTGAAAGAAGTCGGTTCATCCAGGTGCCTTCAGAACAATGAAAAACCCACTGCTGGACCTCAAACCATTAGTCATGTGGGGAATTTCTCCTCCTTGCTTTCAAAAGAGCCCCAGTGGATTTAGCTGCTCTGTGGAGGAATTTTTCCAATTTAAGTGGACTTGGTGTTTTCATGGCACTGTCCATAATGGGCCAGGTTCAGTAGGTCTTGTCAGATACCTGGTTTGTTTCATTCAGCAACTTTTCCAGTTGCTGTGACCAAATACCCAACAGAAACAACTTGCGGAAGGAGAGGTTTATTTTGGCTCCTAGTTTAAGAAACAATAGTGAGGAAGACATGGTGGCTGGGAGATAGCTGGCTTCATTGTGGTGGGAGACAGGAAGCAAAGAGAAGCAGACCTGAACAGGGTAAAGTAGCCTAGTGGCCCCGAGATCAGGAGCTGGGCCTCATGTCTCACAGGTTCCACAACCTAGAGAGAGACAGAGAGAGAGAGAGAGAGAGAGAACCGTCATCAGCTGTGAGCCGGTGTTCAAACACGTGAGCCAGGGACATGTGCAGTGTATACCACGATGAGAACACAGCCACATTACCAGAGTTCTAAGAAAAAAAGTCAGTGAAGGTATTGAGTTATAGTAAAAAAAAAATTTCTGTAAGAAAGTTTGTCCTCTCATCCTCTAACCCCGCCCCCTGTCACAATCTCAGCTAGAGATGCAAAGTAGGGTCTTTGTGTCCCAAGAAATATTCCAAATCAAATTTGTCCTAAAAGTCAGTCAGCCCTAAACCAAAGACCCAACAAATCACTCAAACCTTTGCCAATCTGACAGTTCTATGATTTATAGCCACTTTCCTTTGTTACTTTAATTTCTTCTCCCTCAAAAACAAGAAAGAAAGAAAGAATGGTTGAAATTTATGGCCAGGAGGAGTAACTGATTGCTGCTGGCATGTTAACTGAAGGGACCAATTGTCCCATAAGGCAAGAATCAGAGGACCAGGGAGCCATTCACCCGCAAAGACTGATGTGCGAAAGGGCAAAGCAGTGTTCTCTCCATTGTGTGACCAAGAGTTTTCATGTTTGGTTCCAAATTCCTGAAAGCAGCCTGGTGTGTCACAGGCCGCGCCATGGGGAGAGCAACAGCTGAAAGGTTGTCCTTCACACTAGAGCTCGGGTCAGCTTCCAGGAGACAAGGGCTGCCTGTTCACTCTTGTTGGAATGGCCAAGACCTTTTGCACAAGTGTCAGAATGGGAGCCACAAACAGCCATTTTGCTGTATTCACATGTCCTGAATGGCTCCTGGTCTCATCAGATTCTACCTAGAAATGAGGTCTTGGAGACACGGCGTGCCCGCACTGTCACCCACATATAACCAGTAGCCCAAAATGTTTCTAGGGAGCCCAGGTAGGTTCATGTGTGTTTTCACCACCTGTAATTGGATGATGCTTCTGCAAGCAACAGTTTTGTATTGCCATGGCTTCTCTGCTATTTCCTCCCAGGCAGGGGAATCCTGAATGTCATTCTCTCCTTATTCCAGCAGACATGGGCCTAGGTGGGTAAAGATTCCCATGAGCTAGAGGAGAGAGGCTCCCTACTTCACACTTTTCCATCTCAGCCTAAGCCCCATTGTTTGAGTTACTATAAGAAAATGCTAGGGCTAGAGTAATGGCTCAGCAGTTAAAGGCATTTGCTTGCAAAGCCTAAAGCATGGGTTTGATTCCCTAGTACCCACATAAATCCAGATGCGCAAAGTGGCACATGCATCTGGAGTTTACTTGCAGTGGCTAGAGGTCCTGGTGCACCTGTTTTCTCTCTCTCTCTCTCTCTCTCTCTCTCCCTTCCTCCCTCCATTCTGCTCTACTTGCAAATAAACAAAAATAGGGTTTTTTTTAAATAAAAGAAATACCAGAGGCTGGATATTTTACTAAGAAGTAACTCGTTTGGTCATAGTTCTGGAGGTTTACATCTCAGTGATGTCTAGGGGCTGAGGAGCTGCCCAGTGGGCAAAGCATTTGCCACTCATGCATGAGGACTGGAGTGGGGGTCCCGGCACCCACATAACTGCTGGGTGGGTGTGGTGGCCTGCCTGCCATCCTGTGCTCAGGAGATGAAGATAAGGGGTCACCAAGGCAAGCTGGCTAGCTAGACTAGCCAAGTTGGTAAGCTCTGAGTTTAGGTAAGAAACTCTGCCAATTTATATAGAGACATGGGATATAGACATATACATATATGCATCATATACATATAGATAAATCTCTTTCTCTCCCCCCCCCCACACTTTGCCCCTCCATGAGTCATTAGACATGCTTATTATAATGTTTCTAAGAATAAGAATGTCATAATTTTTTTTAAAAAGCAATGCTATAGGGCTGGGTAGATAGCTCAATGGATACAGTATTTACCTTGCAAGCATGAGAACCTAAATTCAGTGCTCAGAACCTGCATAAAATTGCCGGATACGAACTCAAGAGATGGCTCAGCAGTCAAGGCGCTTGCCTGCAAAGCCTGATGACCCGGGTTCCATTCCCTAGTACCACATAAAACCAGATGCACAAAGTGGTGCATGTATTTGGAGTTCATTTTCAGTGGCTGGAAGCCCAGCTGTGCCCATTTTCTCTGTCTGTATCTCTACTAACTCTGTGTGCTTGCAAATAAAAAGTAAATAAAAATAATTGTTTTTAATTGCCAGATATGGTGGCACACACTTTTAATCCCAGTGCTAGGAAAATGGAGACAAGAGGACCCTTGGAGTATATTGATTAGCTATTCTAGCCCAATTGGTGAGTTCCAGGACAATAAGAGATCCTGTCCTTTGACATCTATGCACCCACATACACATGCTCCTGCACGCACAAGAAAACATGCACACGCATTAAAAAAAAGGAATGTTAAGCACTGGAGAAAACAAGATGATAGAGTCTAGCCAACAAAGGAAGAAGGAACTTCAAGCCTTGTGTCCTTTGCACAGTCATAGTAACAATGAAAACACTAATCACCAACAGGCAGCCCTCGCCTTAGAGTTTATGAAGCATTTTACACATATTATTTCATTGAAATAATGAACCAACCCCAACCCTGTAGACCCCTAGTTGTTAAATAGCAATGAAATGGAACTTTCTTTTTCTAAGCATGGAAGCTTTATTTAGGAAAAAAAACTTATTAAAAATAGCTCCAAAGGCAACATGAACATCAAAGAGATTTTTATGAAACAACATTTTGATGAGTTAAGTATAAATGAATCAGGAACATATGGATTAAATTTGAGTTAAAATAAACAAGGGTTTAAAAATTAAGAGACAAAGTAGTTTAAAAACACATCTATTTAATCCAAAGTGCCTGAAGGGGAAAAGGGGCAGACGGCAAGGTTTTGTAAACCAGGGAGGTGAAAAATGTCTGCCTTGTTACCTGGGGGACTCTGCTAGATGCTAGCCGGAGTGAACCCTACAAACATTAACTTTTAAGGTGGCAGAGACCTTAACAGCACTTTAGTGTTTTTCCTTTATGTTATGAAATTATTCTGTTGATTCCAGATGAGTAAAATTGTGCATCAGGATCCCCCACACATTAATGCTGACAATTTTCCTTGGCTTCTGTTTTCCTGATGTCATTTTAACCTCTCTCATGGAATGGTTCTGAAGAGAAGTGGGCTCGGTTTTCAAAAACAAACCATTCACGTTCTCTCTCCTGCCCTCCCCCCTTTTCTCTCTCCTCTAAATATTTAATTTTGGGAAAACTTATGCAATTTTTAACCTTCCAAGATTAATAGTTCACACATCATGATATTTTTGTTTTGGTTTTATTTATCAAAGAGATTGATGGTTATTGATTGGCAGGACTAGGTATTTTAAGATAAACAATTAAAATTCACATGAGGGGCTGGAGAGGTGGCTCAGTGGTTAATAGTGCTTGCTTGTAAAGCCTGATGGCCTGAGTTCAATTCCCTAGTGTTCATATAAAGCCAGATGCACAAAGTGGCACATGCATCTGTAGTTTGTTTGCAGTGGCAGGAGGCTCTGGCACTTACATTTTCTCTCCCATAAATAAATATGTTTTTATTTATTTGCAAGCAGAAAGTTAGAGAGAGGAGAAAATGGCATGCCAGAACCTCTAGCCACTGCAGTCAAATTCCCGATGCATACCACTTTGCGCATCTGGCTTTACGTGGGTACTGGGGAATCCAACCCAGGTTGTTAGACTTTGCAAGCAAGTGCCTTAACCACTGAGCCATCTCTCCAGCCCAATAAATATTTTTAATGCTTATTTATTTATTTATTTGAGAGAGAGTGAGAAAAAAAGTGCAGATAGAGAGAATGGGCATGCTAGGGCCTCTAGCCACTGCAAACAAATTCCAGACACATATGCCACTCTGCAGCTGGCTTACATGGGTACTAAGGAATCAAACCTGGGTTCTTAAGGTTTGTAGGCAAGCATTTTAATTGCTAACCCATCTCTCCAGTCCTACACACACATATACATATACATATATATATATATATATATATATATATATATATATATACATGGTAGGGTCTTGCTGTAGCCCAGGCTGGCCTGGAATTCACTATTTAGTCTCAGGCTGGCCTCAAACTCATAGCAATCCTCATACCTCTGCCTCCCAAGTGCTAGGATTAAAGGTGTGAGCCACCATGCCCAAACCCAATAAATATTTTTAAACCACCTGATTGGAGAAGTAATGATTATTTTTCAGAATTACATAAGCATCTCAGGTTCCATCTGGCAACAAAATTAGCAAAAGTTTTGTTTTGCCCAATATGACTTCCTTTATGATGAGAAATTTTTGCCTTGCTGACTAAACCACCCTTTGCGTGTTTAGAGTGACCATTGCAGTTTAGTTATTTTTTTTATTTTGTTTGAGATGGGATCTCATGTAGCCCAGACTTGCTTCAAACTCGCTATATAGCCCAGGAAGACCTTGAACTTTTGATCCTCCTGCTTCTACCTCCTGAGTGCTGGGATTATAGACACGCACCACCATACTGGGTTTATGAGGTCCTGGAAATCCAACCCACAGCCTTGTCCATGCTAGGCAAGCACTCTACCAACTGGGCCACACCCCCAGCCTCTGTACAGCATACTGAATGTTCCTCATGCAAGAAGATGTGTTTTCCTTCCTCCATAGCAAGCCCCATTGCAAACCTCAGGGTGCGCATGCTCACATGTGGAAATTTCTTTTTCCTGTGCCGGGAGTGAAATCCTCAAAGCTATTGCTGGTCTCCATTCAGCCCCAACAGCTACTCCTAGAGTCACAACTATTAATAGAGTTCTAGGAAGAGTTTGGCGTGCATCTGGGTATCTGCAGTTAAAACGAACCGACGTAACTAGCTTTGTGGTCCTTGCTATGTTCAACCGGGCTCTGTCGTCGCATTGACTGGGTTCCAGAGACCAAAGCAGCCCGAGGCGAGCTGTCAAATTGTCAGCGGCTGTCTTTAGCACTCTGCCAGTTTCTCCTGTCGGAGTCTGCAACTTCTGTGCCCACACACAGACCTGGTGCCCATGTGGGGCAGGGTGGAGAACACTGCCTGAAGTCACACAAAGCTGCATCAGACACACTTGCCCCTTGGCAGTGGATTCCGTTAAGAATCTGTCTCATACAAGGGCATTTCCTTATTTTCCAGGCCTCTTCTCTCAGTTTCATGTTTGAGTATCCTGGGTTTAAGGTAAGAGATGTTGTTAGGTAACCCTGACATTGCCTAGTTGGCATGCCCCAATGGTTGCATGTAGAAGGCTCAGTACCCACCAGACACAGTAGTACATTCCTACATTCCCACATACACCAGAGGCCGAGGTAGGAGGATCCCTTCAGCCCAGGAGTTCTGAGCTATAGTGCACTATGCTGATCAAGCATCCACACTTAAGTTCACCATGAATACAATGGCTCCTAAGAGCAAGGGACCACCATATTGCCTAAGGAGGGGTGGGGTGAGCATGCTCAGACCAGAAGGCCTAGTGATCTTGTCTCGCAGCCTGACCGTCCCCTTCTGTCCTTGCCCACACAGCTTCCTATGTCTAAAATGCATTCTCTCTCACTGCCCCTGTTTTCTGCCATCAAGCTCTTCTCCTCCCTTGGACCACTCCTCAAAGCCTCCCTCTCAGTTCCTATTCCTATATTGTGACCCTCCCTAGCTGAAGCCACATACTGTCAATATTTCATCTGCATGCACATCACCTCTTCTTCTAAACACCTTCTGACCAGTGCAGCTTCTTAATTACCTAAATGAGAGTCAGGAGTCAGGTCTGGAGAGATGGCTCAGCTATTAAAGGTACTTGCTTGCAAAGCCTGACAGCTGCGGTTTGATTTCCCATACCCACGTTAAGCCAGATGTACAAAGTGGTGCATGCATCTGGACTTTATTTGGAGTGGCAGGAGGCCCTGGAAGGCCCATCTCTCCCCCTTCCCCTATCTGCTTGCAAATAAATAAATAAAAATATTTTAAAATAAGAGTCAGGAGTGCTGGTGCAAGCCTCCAATCCAAACACTCAAGAGGCTGAGGCAAGAGGACCATGAGTTTGAGACAGGCCTGGGTTAGGTCATGAGACACTCTAAAACAAAAAAGAATTTAATTTAAAATTCAGGTCCTTGGTCACATTGGTCAAATTGCAAGTGTCGCATACAGACATATGGCAAACTAGTCTATAGGTACAGAGAGCACTCATCACTGCAAAAAGGTCTAGCAGGTAGCACAATTCTACCTTCTCCAAGTCCTTCTTTTGCCCTGTTCTTTCCACAAACTCTGCACATGCCTTGCACATGAATTTCTGTCTGTTCCGGTCAATTTCTCATGTTCCATGGGGCTGACTCAAGTCCTTATTCCAGAGCACCAACAGTAAACCCTGACATGAGAGCTTGCTACACTAGAGATACTGGCTTTGTGTCACTGTGGGAAGAATTCACTGAGGGTGTTTGCCTACTGTGCAGCCAGTATGATGAAGCCAGGATTTGAACCCTTGCCTTCTGGCTCCTGCATCCTTGTGAGTAAACACTGTCCTTTAGCCAGAAGTGTGGTGTACATCCTAGCACTCGGGAGGCTGAGGCAGGACTATAAATTTCAGCCCAGCCTGGTCTACCTAATAAGTCCCTTTCTCCAAAAAAAAAATTAAGTTAAAAAAGTAAACACTGGGTTGGAGAATTAGCTTAGTCATTAAAGTCATTTGCCTACAAAGCTTGACAACCTGGTTTAATTCTCTAGTACCCATGTGAAACCAGATGTACAAAGTGGCGCATGTGTCTGGAGTTCTGAGCTATAGTGCACAATGCTGTTCAAGCCCTGGAAAACCCCTTATCTTCTCCTTCTTCTCTTCTCTCTCTCTTCTCTTCTTCTTCTTCCTCTTCCTCCTTCTTCTTCTTCTTCTTCTTCTTCTTCTTCTTCTCTTCTTCTCTCTCTCTCTCTCTCTCTCTCTCTCTCTCCTTTTAAATAGATAAAATATTTTTTTAAAAAAAGAAAGAAAGAAAAGCAAATACCCAGGTAGAGAGATGGCTCCGCTATTAAAGGCACTTGCCAGGCTGGAGAGATGGCTTAGTCGTTAAGGCATCTGCCTACAAAGCCTAACGACCTGGGTTTGATTTACCAGTTCCCACAGAAAGCCAGATGCACAAAATGGCACATGCATCTGGAATGGCAATGGCAGGAGGACCTGGGCATGCCCAAACTCACTTTCTGTGTCTGCCTCTCTCTCACGCGCTCTCGCTCTCACTCTCCTCTCTCATAGAAATTTAAAAAATTAATACAAAAGTAAACATCGCGTGCTAGATTGATCTTCATAACTACTAACAATGGAGGCTGAGAGGATCCTATGCATTGTGGACATCTCTTGCCTCTGCCCTAGATGCCACAGCACCTCCCCCACGGTGACAACCAAAATCGTTTCTAGAGCCGGGCATGGTGGTGCACTCCTTTAATCCCAGCACTTGGGTGACAGAGGTAGGAGGATCACCATGAGTTTGAGGCCAACCTGAGCCTACATAGTAAATTCCAGGCCAGCCTTGGCTAGACCAAGACCCAACTTCGAAAAAAAAATGAAAAAGCAAAAACAAAAATCAAAATCATCTCTAGAGTTTGCCAGATGTCCCCTGTGAACACTGAAGTCCCGGCTGAGGACCACTGGTCTAGGTGGTCAGTTGAGGCCAGTCAGCAACTTAGAATACTAACTGTAGCTTCATCAAATGAGAAGCAAACTGACACCTACTTCTTTGAGAAGCCCAAAAAATATATAAATAAATCCTCCTTCTAGTCCTGAGCATCCTCCAAGCCAGCTCGCTGTCTGGGAAATGTTCCATTGCTGCTCCCTTTCATGTCAGAGCTTTGGGTTTCATTCCTGACGGCCCAGATGTGTGGCAGGCAGCTTCCCGTGACTCACACACATGCCCACGTGCCCTGCTCAGCAAGTAGGCCCACCCCCTACCGCCCCCAGCCTGGTCTCCATGCTCTGTTTTTCACTAGCAGTTTCCCTGCAGGAGGGGTAGGGGGACATGAATAGAGGT
The DNA here is from genome assembly GCA_036346955.1 of Dipus sagitta. Taxonomy (NCBI): domain Eukaryota; kingdom Metazoa; phylum Chordata; class Mammalia; order Rodentia; family Dipodidae; genus Dipus; species Dipus sagitta. The sequence goes on along the minus strand of CM070784.1, from coordinate 75,675,333 downwards.
GTGGAAGAGAGGGCTCCCATCTTGGCCAGTCTATGCAGCAGGAGAGCCATCCTCAGCGGAGGACCCTTAGCAGCAGGCAGTAACGCATCAGCTGGGATGCTGTCAGTCTTATAAACAGCCACACAGTGAATAGAAGTGAGACAGTAGAAAGAAACTATGAATATAGGTTTAAATGCTGAGAGTAACTCAGGAAAGCTCTCTTTACAATGAAGCAGAGATCCAAAAACCATTGAGCTCTGAACAAACTCCACAGGCCCAAAATAAAACAAGAAAGCAAACGATCCCCCCTCCAACACACACCCATGAGTATATAAGGATTTATTCTTACAAAAATAATCTGTTTACAGTTTTATTTTAGGTTGAAATTTTCAGATGTTTTCCACCCCACTTTCTTATGTGTCCAACTCCTGGCTCTGATTAAGGGCGTTGCACTCAGTTCTTAATGAACAAGAAATGCCAGAGAATGAGGAGTTAGAGCTTATGAATAATGATTGTCATCAGGCTGAGGCAGAGTGGGCCCATCAATTGTTTTCTCCTTCCCTGTTCCTTCTGTAGGTCTATGGGAGTGGCCCCATTGGAGAGCCAAGGCTCAGGGTCACTCATGTCCCACCCAGGTCCTGGGTCATTGAACCACAGAGCTCACTGTCCTGAGGTTGCAGAAATCTTCACCATCTCCCAAAATAATGGTAGTGACCATGGCAACAGGAGTCACTAGAAGTCAATTTTCTGGAATGAGAAATTTCTATCCTAGGACCCAGGGACACCCAAGGGGTGCATGTGTAGAATTCAGAGAGTCCTTCACGTGAATGGGGGGGGGGAGGTGAGAAATACATTTGTGTGTCCAGTGACCTCTAACTGAAACTCAGCATTTCCTTCCGCAAATAGTTATGTCTGAAATAGCCCCCACCGGCTGTGTTTGAACACAGTCCCCAGCTGATGGCACTGTTTGGGGTGGTAGTAGAGCTTTGAGGGCTGTGGATGAACTAGCAGAATGGGCTACTGGGGGTTGGCCTTCAAGCTGAGTCTCTTCACTTCTGCTTCTGGTCCTGCCCTTTGCTCCCTGCTCGCCAAGCTGTGGGCAGCCCAGACGCAGCCTCACGTAGCCACTGCCACACACTCCACCATGGCTTCCCTGCCGTGCTGTCTACAGCTGTGCAACAACTGAATCTTTCCTTCTTTGTGTTTTTTCTATCAGGCATCCTGTTGCCAAAACAGGCAAGGCAACTGATACACTTCCATTAAGAAAGTAGACAAGGGCTGGAGAGATGGCTTAGGGGTTAGGCACTTGCCTGTGAAGCCTAAGGACCTCAGTTCGAGGCTCGATTCCCCAGGACCCACGTTAGCCAGATGCACAAGGGGGCGCATGCATCTGGAGTTCGTTTGCAGTGGCTAGAAGCCCTGGTGCACCCATTCCCTCTCTCTCTGCCTCTTTCTCACTCTGTCTGTTGCTCTCAAATAAATAAATAAATTTTAAAAAAAGAATGTAGACAAGGGCTGGGACAGTGGCGCCAAGGTTAAAGGTGCTTACTTACAAAGCCTGACTGCCCAGGCTCAACTCCCTAGTACCTGTGTATAGCTAGAGGCACAAAATGGAACATGCGTCTTGAGTTCATTTGCAGTGGCAGGAGGCCCTGGCATACTCATTCTCTCTCTCTCTCTCTCTCTCTCTCTCTCTCTCTCTTTCCCTATTTGCCTCTTTCTCTCTATATTTTCGGGGGGGGGGGGTGGACACCATGGTCTCCTGTCTACAAACTCTAAACACATGTGCCTCTGTCTTTAAGTGAGTACTGGGGAAAATTGAACCTAGGTCATCAGTCTTTGCAAGCAAGTGCCTTTAACTACTGAGCTATCTTTCCAGCCCCCTGTTTGGTTTTTTAATATTTTATTTATTTATTTGATAGAGAGAAAGAAGATGATAGAGAGAGAGAGAATATGAACATGCCAGGGCCTCTAGCCACTGCAAACAAACTCCAGACACATGCACCACCTTGTGCCTCTGGCTTACGTGGGTCCTGAGGAATCGAACCTGAATCCTTCAGCTTTGCAGGCAGGCTTCTTAACCACTGAGCCACCTCCACCCCTACTTCAATATTGATAATGATGCCTTTTACCGTTGAAAATTCTATTGAATTTTATTTAATATTTTTTCTCATCTAACAGAACTTAATTTATTGCCCATATTTTGTTAGTATAGTGAATCAGTAGAGTTTTTTTTCCAGTGTTGAACCAACCTAACCTTGATTTCTGGAAAGAACCCTTTTTCCTTAACAGATTTTGTTTTCTTAAATCTTTCTTAGAATTTTGCATTCATGATTCTTTGTGCCTGTTGGGCTCTTATCTTCATCTTTCATACTGTTCTTGACTAGTTTGGGTGTCTGGGTTTCACCATCCTCATAAAAATGAGTTATAGTATAGTCCCTCTTTTTCTGTTTTTGAAGACATGCTGTGTGATTGGATTTCTCTGCTCCTTAAATGTTTGGTAGAACTTGCCAGCTCAAGCATCTGGGCCCAGTGCTTTCTGAGAAGACTTTGGTAACCGCCCAGGATGTGGCAGATTGCAAAAATGGTCACAATTCTCTGTTCCCCTCTAGGCCCTCACCTTCACACTGAAGGCACGTCTCTGCTCACTTTTGCATTTGGGACTGGGCTGGAATTTCCTCCTCACCAGATCACACTTTGTCACTGCCCGGGTGTCCAGATAACCTTTCATACTTCTGCACACTGTCGCACACACAGTCATAGCAACAAGCTCCACCCAACCTGCCATGGGTCAAGGAGCCCTGTAACAAGCAACTCAGTGGTCTCAGCTGTGACCATACTCCATGACCTACAGCCAGCTGCCTTGGAAACGCATGCGGGAGAAAGCCCGGCTTCTGTCAACAAAGCCACCCACTCGCTCAACCTGCACTTGGCGAGAGGAAGCCTCAGCAAGCCAGAGGAACACATCCTCTAAACATGAACTTCTAAGTGGCGATAATTACGGATTGTTTGTCACTAGATAGAAGGGAGTTAGTCATATAATAAGAGAGAACTCAGAGGACAACTTATGTTTCTATTTCTGAAATCAATTTGGGTCATTTATACCTTGTGAAAATGTGTCCATTTCATCTGAATTTGTAAAACTCTTATTGGCATAGGCTGGAGATGCACCTCAGTAGTACAGAATGTGACTAAGATGTGCACGGCTTTGGGTCCAATCTCCAGCATTGTCAAGCAGGTTATATACATTAGTATACTGAATAAAGTTATTTCAATGACTTTATATCATACTTTTATATCAAATGCATTCATGATGCTATCCCTTTGAAATGTTTTACTTCCTTTTTGCCTGTTTATCAATTATATCAATTATAGACTGTTTATCAATTAGACCACTTTAAGAAACCAACCACTGTCCACACCTCTATTCTTTTTTTTGTTTTATTGTATATTTGTATGATCTTTCATGAGCGCCTGCATTTTTTTGTTATAATGCCCCTCATTCTATTTCTTTGGCTTTTTCCCGGTCACCTGTGTTGCTTTATTTAAGTTGAATCTAATTTGTTTTCCACCTTTCCTATTTTTATATTTATTTATTTTGGGGTTTGGGGGTAAGTTTTCACTGTAGCCCAAGTTGACCTAGAACTCACTCTGTAGCCCTAGGCTGGCCTTGAACTCATGATGATCCTCCTACCTCAGCCTCCCCAGTACTGGGATTAAAGCCATGTGCCACCATACCCAGCTATCTTTCCTATTTTAAAATATAATCATCTATAGCTACAAATTTCCCTTAAAGAACTTTCTTATTTCATCCCACAAGTTGTATTGTTTAGTATTTTTATTATCAAATTGAATGCCATAAGAATTTCTTCTTTGACATGGGCTTGAAAAGTGTGGGGGGTGTTTGTTTTATTCAAGATAGGATCTCACTGTACCCCAGGCTGACCTGGAACTCACAGCAATCCTCCTACCTCAGCCTCCCAAATGTTGGGATTAAAGGCATGAACCACCACGCCTAGCAAGAAGTGTACTTTTAATATCCAAATGATTGGGCTTAGGGTTACATATACTTTTTATGAATAGCTATCTTTTGTATTCATATAATCAGAGAATACTAAGCCAATTTACACTGACTCACAAGATTTGTTAGATTCAGGAATATAGAAAACTGGTGGTGTAACTATTGAAATTACTGGTGATAGACATGCCACAGAAATGGGCACCATACCCACCAGGGCTTGAGACTTTTTCCACAGAGTTGGTTTGCCAGCATACCTTTCACCTCTTGGAGTTTGTTCATACTTGCTTCATGCCCCAGCATGTTCAAATTTTATGCATATTGTGTGTAGGTTATTAGAAATAGTGGTCTGGGACTGAGGAGATGGCTCAGTGAGTAAAGTGCTTGTCTTGCAAGCATAAAACCTGATCCTCAGAATCCACCATTGAAAACTAAAAGCTGGGAAGATGGCCCAGTAGTTAAAGGCACTTGCTTTTATGCCTGCCCACGAGTTCAATTCCTCAGCACCCACACAAAGCTAGACAAAAATGGTGTTTGTGTCTATAATCCCAGCCTGCCTACAGCAATGGGCAGCAGAGCCAGGAGATTCTGGAAGCTCCTGAGCCAGCTAGCCTGGTGCATGCATGGTAGCAAAAACAAGTGAGAGCCTGTCGCAAGGAAGATAGAAGGAGAGGAAAGCACTCTGAGACTGTCCTCAGACCTGCACACATGCTCTATGGCATGCACATGGACACACACCACACAATCCACACAGCATACACATCCTCAACATATATACACATACCCATCCACACAGCATACCCATCCACATATACATACACATACACCATACCCATCCACACATACATACACATACACCATACCCATCCACACATCCACATCCACACATGCATACACATACACCATACCCATCCACACATACACATACACACATACACACATGCATACACACACCATACCCATCCACACATACATACACACACACCATACCCATCTACACATACACATCCACACATACATACACATACACCATACCCATACACACATACATACACACACACCATATCCATCCACACATACATACACATCCACACATATGTACATACACATAATACACATCCACACGTACATACACGTACACACACACCATATACATCCACACATACATACACACACACCATATCCGTCCGCACATACATACACATCCACACATATGTACAGACACATAATACACATACACACATACATACATATACACCCACACCATACACATCCACACATACATACACACACATCATACACATACAAACATCATACACATCCACACGTCATACACGTCCACACACACATACATACACACACATCACGCACATATGCATACACGCACACACAAAGCCAAGCATGGTGGTATGTACTTAAAATTCAGCACTTGGGGAGGCAGAGACCAGAGGACCTGTGGGAATCTCTGCCAGCCAGCTTAACCTAATTGGTGAGTTCCAGGCCAGTAACAGATCTTGTTTCAAGAGCCAAGTGTGGTGGCACATACCTTTAATCCCAGCACTTGGGAGGCTGCGGTAGCAGAAGTGTTGTGAGTTTGAGGCCAGCCTGGATTACAATGGTAGGTCTAGGTCAGCCTGAGCTAGAGTGAGGCCCTGCCTGGGAGGGAAACTTAAGAAAGAGAAGCTAAGGCAGGAGAATCACTTGAAGTCAGGAGTTCAAGAAACCTTGTTTCAAATAAAGAAAGTGAGGGCTGGAGATATGGCTTAGTGGTTAAGGCACTTGTCTACAAAGCCTAAGAACCTGGGTTCAATTCCCCAGTACCCATGTAAAGCCAGAAGGACAAAGTGGTACATGCATTTGGAATTCTTTTACAGTGGATGGAGGCCATGGCATGCCAATTCTCTCTCTCTCTCTCTCTTCTCTCTCTCTCTCTCTCTCTCTCTCTCTTTCTCTGTCTCACTTTGCTTGCAAAATAAATAAAATATCTTTTTAAAAAAGAGGGTGGGCTTCCTAAGACACTTTAGGGTGGTCTCTGGCCTCCACACACACGTATGTAAATTTAAACACACACACACAGAGAAAGAAATCATGTACCCGCTGGATTATTTTAGCAGTTATATTGTTTAAATCTTCTATAATTTTAGTCTTTATTTCCTTTCAGTTACTGATAAAAGAGGCTCTAAGAGCTCCCACTATGGCACAGGTCTTGTCCATTTTTCTTTCTTTGTGTTTCTGAAATTGAAACGTTTATCAAAATAAAATGCCCCTCACATAGGCCTCTGGGGAGTATCCCAGGTTGCTTTGAATATGTGCGCCTCTGATTCTGGCTCCCAGTTGTAAACACTGCAGGCCTGTGCTGCCGCACCAGCAAGAGACCCTCATCAAGATGACCCTGAATCTCTGGCACTTCCGCCTCCACCTCCCAGGTGCAGAGATTACAGGTGGCGCCACCACACCTACTTTGATGTGACTCTGGGGAAGCAAACCAGGGCTTGGGGCATGCTAAGCAAGCGCTCTACCAGCTGAGCTATATCTGCAGGCCAGTCTTTAATACTTTGGTCATTTTTAATTCTTCTCTACTGAGAGTGATTTCTGCAAACATCTAGTCCACCACATGGCCAGAAATTGAAGTTCATCCTGTTCTTCTCCTTCGGCCTCCCTTGTTTATTTCCTTAGTAACACACAAATTATTCCCATTACTTTGCAGGCTTGTTTTCAATCTTCCTCACTGGAGGACACCACTCATGAGGTTAGCAACCCTGTCACATTGTCACTAAGTCAATATGCAAATGAATAAAACAAGCCAAGGGCTGGGGAGATGGCTCAGTGGTTAAAGACGCTGGCCTGCAAAGCCTGATGGCCTGGGCTCCATTCCCCAGGACCAGGTAAAGCCAGGGACGCAAGGTGACTCATACCTCTGGAGGTTCTTTACAGTGGCAAGAGATCCTGGCACATCCATTTCCTCTCTACCTCCCCTCTCTCACAAAGAAATAAATAATATGGTTTTTATTTTAAATAGAAGGTCAAAGGAGTAAGGGACTAGGACATAATGACAGGGAAACAACAGGTTCTTGGAGAAGGTATTTGTTTACTTCTTGTATCTGAGAGGAAGGAGCTGGGTTATGTAGAGCTAATGGAGTTAGTAGGAAACCGAAGGCTGCTTTTACCTATACAGCCACCAAATGGGAGGAGCCTGGAGTCCTCACCCTCAGGGTTAACCCACCTTAAGGTCACAAAAGACTGAGGAAAAGGTATTTTGCAGGCTAAGGTTGCTGAAAAATAATCGCTTTCTGTCTTTATAGAATCTACACGTTACAGGCGTGACGTCTGGGTTGTAAAGTGTTCTCAGCACATTATGTAACCCTTTTTCTTTTTTTTCTATTTTCTGTTTCTTTTTTTTTTTTTTTTTTTCAAGGTAGGTTTCTCAACTCTGGCCCAGGCTGACCTAGAATTCCCTATGTAGTCTCAGGGTGGCCTCGAACTTACAGCAATCCTCCTACCTCTGCCTCCCAAGTGCTGGGATTAAAGGCATGGGCCACCACGCCCGGCCCCCCTTTTTCTTTTCATGTGTGGGGTAGGTACCATTGTAGGCAAGCAGCAGGCTTTAAGGTCATCAAAAGAGGGACACCACCTCCCATATCCCAGCTATGAAGGAAGGAGGGGTGAAAACTTAGTCCCCTCCCTTAAGAGGGTCTTAACAGGGGTCTGTAGACACTGCTCAGTGGTTAAAGGCACTTGCTTGCAAATTCTAGATGATTCAGGGTTTGATTCCCCAGTACTCACATAAACCAGATGCACAAAGGGGCACATGCATCTGGAATTCATAAACAGTGGCAAGAGGCTCTGGCATGCCCACTCTCATTCTCTCTCTCTCTTTCTCTTCTATTTGCAAATAAATTTAAAAAATTTTTGAGTTAATCCAACAGAGCCTGTCAATCACTCATGTGGCCGAGAAACCAGTCCTCACCTACAGGTGTTCTAAAGAGACGAAAGGAGTCATCGCCCTCATGAGGTTATTAGCGTTCTGTAACTCCAGGGGTTCCTTCCTCAGCTTTTGTGCTCTCAGGTCCTCACTGCTCAGCTGCCCACTTCTCCGCACTCTAACTCAGATAACATAACTCGTCCTTTGTTTTTTCTTTCTCCTTTGTGGACACCAGCCAAAATCCTAAACATGCCTGCCCTGACACTTGGGACTTACCACCTTTTTCTCTATAGACTGCTTTTGCCTTACTCGCTGCTCATCATCTGGGTGATGATGTTTTTGTGAACTGAGACAAAGCACTGGACGGTATGAAACCTGCCACAGTACCACATGCCCAGGGAGACCACATGGAACGAGAGAACTAAACACACAACTTAGGCCATCCTATACCAGTTTCTGCCCTAACAGGTTTTGTTTACCTTAAGATTAAAGACAGTCCTCAGTTATTGTTTTATAGTGAAATACGAACATGGGACCAGGGCCATCAGTGAGTTCTGTCACCTTTGAAAAATGACTCATTTTTTTATAGACTTTGCTTATTACTATGGTGGAAACCTGATAATGTTCTGGAGCCTCCCTAACTTGAAATTGCCTATTGAAAATAAGTATAAGCTTAGCCTAGTTAGGAAAGTGGAAGTTTAAAAAATAAAAATAAAAAAAATTATTTGACTCTAGAACATGTCTGCTCATACTATTAAAATAAGAATAAGAAATTATAATAGGATCAATCCAGTCACAGTTTACCCTGAAACCAACTATATTATATTAGAAAAATGTACGACTCATAAGCATACTGATTAATTATCTGCTCTAGACTCTAAGCCATCATCAATCAATTATTGTGTCTCTCCATGGGTCTCAGAATCTTTAACAGAGGACAGCAAGATGGCTAAATACCACTTCTGGTCCTGAGGGAATAGAAACGCTTACTGCATTTTGTCAGTGAGGTAAGTCCCTTTAGCATGTCAGGTAACTTAGATGCCACAGTTTAGAGTTGATCTCAAAAGTTCAGCAACATTTGCCCTGTATCGTTTTTCTCATGATCAATTTTTTGATTGTTTATTTACTCTCCTCTCATTTTGCCAAAAATTTACTTTTTTCTTCCTCTTCATAATATTTGCAAACAAAAATAATACCCTTTAGTGATGAAGGAAATTACCAACAGTAAAGAAACATACAGTCAGATAAAATAAATTGCCCTATTTGCCTTACATTGAGCTTAGAGGCTACCATACCGGAAGACTGTGCTAGAAGGAGATAAGATCCAGATGACAACAGTCAAAGCAGGGATAAAAATCAGCCAGTGATTTTTCCACAGTGGAAAGATTTTCCATCAGCTTTCATTTGGCCTTGCACACTGTGTTAGCAATGAATAATTAACAGTACTTATCACAGTAATGTTCCATTAAACTGGCATTACCAGGGAATTAGAAACCTTAAAATAAATGAATTGGCCAGATACTAAGAATTACTCCCTTTATGCACTAAAAAAAAAAAAAAAAACTTTATCATAACCATTACTTTTGCTTATTTTTCTAAAATGCATAGCAATATTTTGTGACTTATTGGTATTTAGTGAAACATATACATTTGTTCATTCAACATATATTCATTGAGAAGCTAATATGTGTCAGGCACTCTGCCCAGTGTTGGTACTATTATGAGTGTCCTTATCCAGCTTGTATGCTAGTAGAGAAAAGAGACAATTAGTGCACACCTTTAATCCCAGCCCTCAGAAGGTAGAGATAGGAGGATAACTGTGAGTTTGAGGCCAGCCTAAGACTATGTAGTGAATTCCAGGTTGGCCTGGGCTAGAAAGAGACCCTATCTTGAAAAAAAAAAGGAGGGATTCTTTGGACTGGAGAGATTGCTCAGTGGTTAAGGCACTTGCCTGCAAAGCCTAAGGACATAGGTTTGATCCCCAGTACCCATCTAAGCCTGATATACAGGGTGGTACATGCATCTGGAGTTTGTTTGCATTGGCTTGAGGCCCTGGCGCACCCATGCTCTATCTGCACTCTCTCTCTTTCTCTCTCTCTCTCTCTCTTTCTCTCTCTCTCTCTCTCTGTCACTCAATCACTCTCTTTCTCTCTCTCTCTCAAATAAATGCCTTAGAAAAAGAAAAGAGTGGTCAAGATGGTGTCTGCCTAACCATGCCTCATCTCTCAGGGAAGGAAAGATGGACACCAATCCTGAGGAGAGAATCAGCCCATTGCACTTCAACAGGGCCCCAGCTGAAACCAAGAGTAATTGGGGAAATGAACAAGAGTGCTGCTTTCTTGGTGGACCTGGTACCAACACAAGGGTAAAGGAGATAGACACAGAGAACACCCAACTCCTAACAAACCACAGATCCAGAAACACAGGCTCCCAAGACCTCATCACTGAAGTAGACCTAAAATGAACCCAACATGGCTCAAGGAAATTTGCAGAACAGGAGGCAGAAAGATTATTAGAGCCACAAGTCAGGACATTATGCACAGAGACATTGCCTGTTACCCATAACTGATAGCTAATCCCACAATGCACAACCCACATTCCCCAATGAGGAGGGTCCCTGCAGAGGGGGGAGGACAGGGAGGAGGCTAACGATGGTACCAACATGACTGTATACACACTGTGTACATAACTCATAAAAAAACTGAGAAAAAAAAAGAAAAGAGATAAGTAACCATGGAAGCATGTGGATTAACATAAGTGTGAGGGTGCAGACTGCTATAACTATGGTCAGAATAGCAGCAACACAGTTGAACTTCCAGTTGGCTGCATTCTCCACTGAGTGGCTCTGTCTTGCTTCCTGTGACTGGTCTTAGTAGTTGATGTATCTCCTCCCTGAATTCAGATATAGTTTCTTCTTGGTATGGAGTACTGCTCCTCTTTCTCTGCAACTTGATAATAGATACAAAGTGATAAAGGAAGTTACATATGAGGTGTGATAGCTGTCCATTGTCGTATAACCAACTCCTCCCAAACCTCTCAGCTGTGAGCATACATTCAGTGCTGTTTCTCCAGAACAGAGATCCTCCTTGACCTTGAGGTGTCTGACATGGCTGAATGGAGTCAGCTAGAGCCCATCTAAAAGCAGAACCCCATTCTTCAAACACTGGAGAATTGAGAGCTTCAGTTCTTCACACAACCCCAGTTGTGTTGAAGAGCCTCCCAGCGTGGCAGCTAGCTCTGTCAACATCAAGAGCATCACCCGTGGGTGTCAGTCTTTGGTAATCTAGCCCAGGAGTGACCATCTGGTGGCTTTATTGCACTGTATTGGTTCCCATCACCAGAGTCTGCTCACATTCAAATGAGTGAATACTAGGAGGAATATCTCTGGGTAGTTGGCCCATACAAATCATATTATGTTCCCTCTTCCAGAGGCTGAAGAAATATCATCACTCAACCATGGTGCTCTCTCCCACCGAGCCCACAAAGGGCTTCAAACTCCTACATAATAGGGGCTGGGGAGATGGCTCACTGGGTGAAGTGCTTGCTGTACAAGCATGAGAGCCCGAGTTCAACTCCCCAGCACCCGTGTATACTACCAGGTATGGAGAAGACAGGAATCCCTGGGGCTTACTGGCTACCTAGTCTAGCCAAATTGGTGAGCTCTGGGTCCAGCAAGAAACCCTGTCTTGTTTCAAATAGGCTGAAGAGAGGACTTCTATATTGACCTCTGACCTCCACACACAAACACACATAAATTCACACACACACACACACACACACACACACACACACACATCCTACCTAACAGAGAACCCCAAGAGGCTTATTACCAATCAACTGGTGAGATAAAACCAATTTGCCTCTCATATTTGGATAGTCAACCTTCTAAATCATTGCTGTAGTGGAAACATTAAAGAGGGAATCTGGACAGAAATAGGGGCCTCTAATTGGAAACAGAGCTACACCTAGACCATAGCAATGCTTTTCTGAGTCAATGGGAGGGCACAAAACCTATAGCAGAAATTAACTGGTAAAGACTAAAAGACAAATACCTCACACAAAGGTTGTGAGTCGGGAAATGCACCCCACAGGACGCAAGAGTCCACAGGAAATTGGAGCATGTTATGGTTGGAAACTTGCCACAGAAGTGACATTCCATCACCTTGGCTGTGTTCTCTTGGTTCCAGGCAAGTCACCAGCATGTGAAAACTGCTTAGAGCCATGAACACTAGGAAGGGGACAATGGACCTCTCTGACTGAGGCAGACTGCTCTCTGAGAACACTGAACAGGCATTACCATCATTCCACTCAAGTAGGAGAACTGCGCAGGGGCCTCACACGCCATAGACTGCCCTTACGTTTCTCTGGCTCGGGTTGGGGGAGAGGACTTCCTGCTTGTCTTTAGGAGTGTCTCTGAAGTTTTCTTCGTTCATCCTAGATTTGCATAAGCATAAAAAAATTTTCATCTCTAAAAGCAATGTATCCTCCTCTCCCTTCCCCTTCCTTCCAGAACATACGTCCTCTGTGTGCTTTATGCCTGTTACACACTGGGACTTTCTCCTTCTTTATTTCCTCACACCTGCATAGGACCCAGAAAGGCTTCCTCTCTGTCCCTAGGAATATAGATGCAGATGCAAATACAAATATAGATATTGGAAAATCGTAATTTCTAGATTGCCAACCCCCTAAGATGCTCCTAAAATCACTTCATGGAATAACAAGCCTATAACCTGCTGGTCTTCCTCCTGGAGGCCAGAGGTGCTGGGAGCTTCCTTGTGAAGGATACCCACATACCATCGCACTGTAGGTTTGGCCAGACCTCTTTTGTTCCCCTTGCAGAGCTGCCTTTTCCTCTTGCATTGAAAAAAAGGGCCACTTCCCACTCCTGAATCTTACTGTGGTAGACTGCTCCAGGGTAAAAAAAAAAAAAAAAAAAAATCCTGAACTTCAAACAAAGGAGTGATTCAAAATCTCCATGTTTTAGTGTTGAGAAAGTAAATGATTCTAATGATGGGGTTACAAATCCTTTTGTAAGTCAACTGGTTTTTAATTCTCTGCTTTCAACAAAATTAAAGGCAGATCTGATGGAGTTGTCAGCTGGTAGAACATTAAAAATAATTTTCGATGATAGATCAGCATATGATTTTTGGCAACTAAATTGGAACCATTTAAAGAAATGAGTGAGGTTTCCTAGGACAAAGCCCTGTCCAACCCTGTCTGCTTATGTGAGCAAGACTTTAGTCCTTTGAGTCTTTGAGCTGTGATTAAAAGCAGGGGAAAGGAGAATGAAGAAGAGAAGAGGGAAAGGGAGTAGAGGAGATTTTAAAAAAAAGGAGAAGAGAGGGTTAGGAGAACAGAAGAGAAGAATAAGGGAGGGAAGGAGGGAGGGAAAGAAAGAAGGGAAGAAAGAAGAGAGATGGAGGAAGGAAATAAGGAAGAGATTTATCAAATCCCAGTGAGACTCAGTTTTCTCTAGATAGTTGATATTTAACAAAAAAAAAAAGTGTTTATTTTCCAGCATCAAAATGACTGTACAAGAAAGCACTCAACTTTTACACAATTTTCAGTCTTATGATGAAATATTTTAGCACTTCTTAAAAATATGAAGTATGGGCTGGAGAGATGGCTTAGCAGTTAAGATGCTCACCAGCAAAGCCTAAGAACTCATGTTAAATCTCCAAGCCCCACATAGCCAGATGACACAAGTGCGCAATTTCACACATGCGCACAAGGAGGTGCATGCATCCGGAGTTCATTTGCAGCAGGCTGAAGGTCCTGGTGCACTCATTCTCTTTCTCTCTCTCTCTCAAAATAATTTTAAAAAGAACATGTAAGGAGTAAGCCAGCATGGTGGCACACACCTTTAATTGCAGGAGGATCACCATGAGTTCAAGACCACCCTGAGACTACATAGAGAATTCCAGGTCAGCCTGGGCTAGAGTGAAGACCTATCTTGAAAGTCCAATACTATAAATAGAGTAAATAATTTGTTGAAACATGCCAGAGATCACAGGAGCAACATTTGGAGAACGTTGACAGAATTTTTGTGGGGCTCTCCCTCCTAATTTCTTCTGCACACACTTCACTTCCTATCTAAGGCCTGTGTCACCTTGCTTGATGCGCCCAATTCCCACATCCTACCCCTCCCTCCATTGCTGTCCCCATCACTAGCACTGTTTCATCCCCCCCCCCCAAGATCACCCATGCCCATTGGCAATAAAAGGGAATAGATCATCTTCAAAATTTCTCAATTTTAAAATTTCTCAGTTCTCAGTCCCTGCATGTTATATTTAGATTGACAAAATGCATGGCTCCTCTCTGATTGTACTCAACTTCTCATCGCCTTTGAGGTAAGTCTCTAGGCCACACTTTTGTTTAAATACGGCCAACTTCCTCAGGACATGTAGACTTTGTGGAGGTCTCATGTACTGTAGTAAAGCAAGCGCTGGTAATATGAAGAGGAAAGTTGTCAGCGATTCCTAAATTTCAAGAGCCTCATAAACATGTGTCTTCTAATTGATAAGGTATTCTGATTGGCTGAGTGTAGACTAAGGCCCGAGAAGAAATACTTTTAACAAACACTCAAACGCAGACCCTGCCAGGTAATTTTATTGAGTTCTGTCCTTGTACCATACGGTAAGGTGATCTTTGACCCCTAGCTAAGGGTCTCAAATCCATTCTTTTGTTTCTATCCAGGCATGAATATTCTGAAGAGTTAAAATGAGTCAGCAGAGTCAGGGTAAGTGAGCTATTAATTTTCAAATGTTTTTTTTCAGTTTATTATTGCATAGTTATTAATAGCAAATGGTTGTATACTATCCTTAAAATGTTACTTTTAAGCCAAGCATGGTGGCACACGCCTTTAATCCCAGCACTCAGGAGGCAAAGGTAGGAGGATCGCCATGAGTTCAAGGCCACCCTGAGACTACATAGTGAATTTCAGGTCAGCCTGGGCCACAGTGAGACCTACCTCAAAAAACAAAACAAAACAAAAAAAAAAGTTACTTTTGAAATATAAGTACAATCAGCCACATAGAAGATATCAAGTATAAGTTTAATAGAATTTTGGGGTTGAGGATTTAGTTCAGTGGATGAGTGCTAGGCTGGGTTTGGTCCTCAGCACTGGAAAACAAAAGTTTAATAGAAATTTAAAATATTTTAGCTCCATATGAAGAACATGGACATGCAAAATAGATTTATAAAAAGGAAATATAGGTGCTGAGAGGTTGCTCAGTGGCTAAAGCACTTTCTGTACAAGTGTAAGGACCTGAGTTCAGATCCCCAGAACACATACATATCAGGTGTTTGTGGTGGCTGCCTGTAAGGCCATCACTTAAAAGGCAGAAATGGGATCTCGGGGAAAGCTAGCTAGCTAAATTAGGTGTGTTAGCAAGCTCTGGGTCCAAGTGAGATCCTATGTCAGTTCAAAAAGGTTAGAGCAATTGAGGAAGACTCCTGACATCAACTGCTGGCCTCCACTCAGGCACATACACAAATGTTTGCACATTCACATACATGTGTCCCCACACATATGAACATACTACACACACATACATGGGCAAATGTTCTTCAACAAGAAATATAAGTGAGGGCCAGGCATGGTGGTGCACGCCTTTAGTCCCAGCACTAAGGAGGCAGAGATAGGAGGATCACCATGAGTTTGAGGCCACTCTGGGACTACATAGTGAATTCCAGATCATCCTGGGCTAGAGGGAGACACTACCTAGAAAAAGAAAGAAAGAAAGAAAGAAAGAAAGAAAGAAAGAAAGAAAGAAAGAAAGAAAGAGAGGGAGACAGAGAGAGGGAGGGAGGGAGGGAGGGAAGGAAGGAAGGAAGGAAGGAAGGAAGGAAGGAAGGAAGGAAGGAAGGAAGGAAAGAAGGAAAGAAGGAAAGAAGGAAAGAAGGAAAGAAGGAAGGAAGGTGAGGGCCAGGCATTGTGTCACACACCTTTAATCCCAGAATTTATGAGGCTAGGGTAGGAAGATCACTGTGAGTTCAAGGCCTGCCTGGGGTTACAAAATGAGTTCCAGGTCAGCATGGGCTAGAGTAAGACTTTGCCTCAAAAGGAAAAAAAAAAGAAATAAATAAATAAAAGAAAGGAAATAGAAATAGTTTATTCTTTCTCATTAAAATAAAAATATGTGATATTTATATAATAATGTTGGTGAAAAATCATGCTAATATACACTCAGTAAGTTTAGTCTATAGATCTGTGTCAATCCCACAAAATTAATTGATCTGTACTGCTGGATAACATTGTAAAATTCTACATCTTTTAACCAATAACTCTACTTCTGTGAATCTAGTTTTTAAGAATGGCAAGTTATCAAAATGTTCTTTGTAGATGTGTATATTGGTTAATGATTTCCCTGGAATGGTTCTTTAAAATGTTGTTGTCCAAAACAAAATCTAATGTTTTGAAATCATGTTCAGAATATAATGCTGAATGGGGCTTAAATATGTTCCTTAAAATGTTCAAAAAAATCCAATGTTATGAGATAATTTTCAGGATAAAATGTTGAATTGGTCTATAATAGACAGAAGGGGAAGAAGAGACATGAGATAGAAGTCCAAAACACAGGGTAAGAAAAGTTTAGATTATGATTAAGGGTAACATAAAAGTGATTATTTTCTTACTTGCTTTTCTTCAGTTTTTAAATTATTTCCAGTACCATGCATCAATTTTATAATCTAAAACAGTTTTACTTAAAAACAAACATATTGCGGCTGGAGAGATGGCTAGTTGAGGTGTTTGCCTGCAAAGCCAAAGGATCCCAGTTAATTCTCCAGGACCCATGTAAGCCAGATGCACAAGGGGACACATCTGGAGTTTGTTTGCAATGGCTGGAGGCCCTGGCATGCCTATTCTCTCTCTCTCTCTCTCTCTCTCTCTCTCTCTCTCTCTCTCTCACTCTCTCTCCTTCTTTCTCCCTCTCAAATTAATTAATTAATTAAATATATTCTAAAAGAATCAAACAAACATAATAAGCTTTCTTCAACTTTAGATCTGCTAGTTCTCTGGAAAAAAACAGATTCCACAGACACTGGCAGCCATTTTTTCTGATTCCCCCAAACCCCCCCCCCAAAAGATAAAATGAGTGTATTCCCAGTTCCCTCCATCCACAGGCAGACCTAAAGGTAGACCTTCAGGCTGATAAATGGTATGCCTGTGTTTCTCTCTCCCTCCCTCTCTCTCTCTCTCTCTCACACACATACACACACACATACACAGAGAGAGAGAGAGAGAGAGAGAGAGAAGGATATTCTAGCATACCCCCTGAGAGACTACTTCCTTTCCTTTATCCTGAATAATTTAAAGGGAGCTGAAGGAAGCTATTTTTTTCCATGAGTTTGATACTGAAGTCTGGGGAGAAGTGTGTGATGAGTTACTGTCACTTATCAGTGTTATCATGATTAAGTGTCCCTTCTTACATTATTGATTCACTCAACACATAGGCTTGAGTGCCTATCAGACACTCAGCTAGTCACCCAGATGGAGATAGGATTTAGTCCTCCATCCATCTGCATAGTTACTCAGTGAACTAGTACTTCCTACAGGATTTATCCATAGTACAACAGAGGCTGTTCAAGACTGCAAGTACTGTAGGAAACTCGAAAGATCCAGTTCCTGCCGTCAAGGAGCTCATGGTCCAGTGGGAGAGAAAGAAGTATACAAATGAAGACAAATACTTAGAGTATTTTGTGCATGCTGTGCAGAGCCACACAGGTATCAGAACAGAGACTGGCAATGCAGCTCAGTGGATTAGATCTTCAACGATGTGACCAGGAAAATGGGCAGCGCTCTCCCCCTACCCCCGGGCTGAGAGGGACAGCAAGCTCAGCCTGAGGCAGGACACCGAGGGTCCTCCTCTATCACTCTTCAACCTTATTTTTTGAGACAAGCTCTCTCACTGAACCTGAAGCTGCTGGGTTTGGGGGTAGACTGGCTGACCATCAAGCCCATGGTGGGGTTGTAGGCTTATATGGCTATGTCTGGCTTTGTGTTTAAGGCAACTCTAAAAGAAATAATAAATTCTGGCAAGAATAATGAGTGGGGGCTGATGACGAGGATCCGGGTACGTCTCATAGTAACACAGTGTCACACCCTGAGATTTCTCCCTCAAAGGCATAACAGGACCCCCAATCTTAAGGAACTCTTAGATCACTCCAAGTAGAAGGATGTTCTGTAAAGTGTTGTCCTGCACTCTTTGAAAAATGCCCAGGAGCTGGCAAAATTGCTCAGTGGTTCAAGGCACTTTCTTGCAAAGCCTTATAGCTAATGTTTGATTCCCCAATATCCACTTAAAGTCAAATTCACAAACTGACACATGCCTCTGGAGTTTGTTTGCAGTGCCAAAAGGTCTCTCTCTCTCTCTCTCTCTCTCTCTCTCTCTCTCTCTCTCTCTCCTCCCTCCCTCCCTCCCTCCCTCCCTCTCACTCTCTGCTTGCAAATAAATAAATAAAATATTTCAAATGCCCAGGGACCTGCATATTGGCCTACCAACAGATTTTTGGCATTATGGAGGAGGACCAAAAAACGGGCATCAATATAGAAGAGGAAATAGTAGGGGGGAAAGTGAGGATTCAGTAGAGGAAATAGGGGATAAAGGAAGGTGGTGGGAGGAAGAAAATTATGTAAATATTGTAATATAATTTTTATTTTATAATTGTAAAAAGTCCCAGTTTGCAAAAAAGGCAAGGAATGCTGAGAAGCAAATAATATTTTCTTTTATCTGTTTAATAAAAAGTTTTAACTGAGCATGGTGGTGCACACCTTTAGTGCTCACACTTGGGAGGTAGAGGTAGGAGGATTGCTGTGAGTTCGAGGCCAGTGTGGGAGTACAGAAGGAGTTCCAGGTCAGCCTGGGCTAGAATGAATCCCTACCTCAAAAGAAAAGCAAAAAAAAAATTAATATCTTATTGATTTATGAGAGAGAGAGAGAGAGAGAGAGAGAGAGAGAGAAAGGCAGATGAAATAGAGAGAGAAAGAGGCAGATGAGAGAAAGAGAGAATAAGCACACCAGGGCCTCTAATCACTGCAAAGGAACACCAGACATATGCGTTACCTTGTACATCTGGCTTCACATGGGTGCTAAGGAATCAAACCCAGGTCATTAGGCTTTGCAAGCAAGTTCCTTAACTGCTGAGCCATCTCTCTAGCACCCCCCCCAATAATAATATTTTCATATGAGTTCTGGGGATCTGAACTGCTGAGCCATCTCTCCAGCACCCCCCCCCCCGAAATAATAATATTTTCATATGAGTTCTGGGGATCTGAACTGCTGAGCCATCTCTCCAGCACCCCCCCCATAATAATATTTTCATATGAGTTCTGGGGATCTGAACTCAGGTTCCTGTACATGTACAGAAAACAGTCTTCCCCAACCAGCCATCTTCTCAGCCCCTTAGTTTTTATCTTAATGGGCAAAGTGACAGGGAGGTGTAATTATGATAAACTCAAGAGAGAATAAGCCTTTTCTGCAATAGTTTTAGCCCATAGGGTTGCTGCTGGAGTTGCTCACCTCCCCCGTGGTGAGAGGAACGCAGCCACGTGTAACAGGTCATGAACGGACATCTTCACTGACAGAGAAAAGTCACATGTGGCCTGTGACTATAGTTTTCTGACTGACAGAAATCCTAAAGGCTGTGTGGGTGCCTGTAATCCTAGCCCTCAGGAGGCTGAGACAGGGTATTACTACAAATTCAAGGCCAGCTTGGGCTCATGTGTACTAGGCTAGCCTGGGTTACTGTCTCAATTTATAAAATAAATGCATAAATAGCATAAAGTAATTAAAATCTTTAGGAAGTTAAAAGAAGTGAAAGAAAAAACAGCTGGGTGTGGTGGTGCACGCCATTAATCCCAGCACTTAGGAGGCAGAGGCAGGGGGACCACTGTGAGTTTGAGGCCACTTTGAGACTACATAGTGAATTCCAAGTCAGCCTGGGCTAGAGTGAGACCCTACCTTGAAAAACCAAAAAAAAGAAGAAGAAAGAAAAAGAAAGAACAGATGACCTCCTAAGGTTTTAATAGATGAGAAGACTTCAAAAATGGCATCATGGAGGAAAGGGAAGTCCAGACAGAGGCAACAGGCCCAGGGACCAGCTCCTCCAGCACCTTTAGGGGGGATGGAGAGTAGTGGGAACACATTTGGAAATCTATCTTTCTTGTTCCTCAGATATCTGGGGCCTCTGAAGTAGCAGGTTCTCTGCTAGACAGCCAGGAACAGTGGTTACGTGTTATGTAAGGACAGGGCCCTCAGTTCTCAGACAGCAGAGACTAGAGGGCTCAATAGATACATGAGTTAGCCAGCCTGGTGACAGAGGCCAATCCTAGCACTCAGGAAGCAGGGGTAGGAAGATGCTTGGAGTTGGAGGCCAGCCTAAGACAACATAGTGAATTCCAGGTCAGCCTGGCCTAGAGTGAGACCTGACCTCAAAGAAAGGGGGAAAGGAGCTAGAGCTCAGCGGTTGAGGTGCTTGTTGCAAAGCCTAATGACCTGGGTTGCATTCCCCAGTGCCCACATAAGACCAAATGCACAAAGTGGTGCATGCATCTGGAGTTCATTTGCAACAGGCCTCTAGCCACAGACTTCCCAGCAAGGGCATGTGCAGAAGGTAACTTTTTTCTTCGTTATAACTGTTTTGTTTAATGTTGCATAAGTAAATATATTCAAACACACAAAGGAATTTCCAATGAAAATTCTCCTTTCCTCAGACCTACTCAATACCCCTTCTCCGGAGACAACCATGCCACTGGTTTATTCCAGATTCTTCCAGAGGCAGTCTATGCAGATTTAATCTGGTTAGCACCTGGGATCCAACAAGGACTTTTTCTAAGCCCAAGAATGGCATGCACTCATTAGTGTTCTGACAGTAGTTAGGGGACAGATATAGAAGTGAGCCTTGAATGCCAGATGGAAAAGGTGAGCTTTTTTCCTTATTGGGGGAAGCCCAAAGAGGTTCTCAAACCCAGGAGGAAATGTTTGAGGCACTCTTTTCCTCAGACTCATTAGCAACGTGTCCTTAATCATAGCCCAGTGCTGTATGGAGGAGGCCTGAGGGAACCCAAGTCACTCTTGCCCAGGCCACTCAGAAGAAACGCAAGTGTTTTGTCTGCTTTTAAAAAAATTATTTTAATTTATTTATTAGAGAGAGAGAATAAGAGGAAGATAGATAAAGAGAGACAGAACGGGCATGCCAGGGCCTCCAGCCACTGCAAACAAACTCCAGATGCATGTGCCACCTTGTGCATCTGGCTTATGTGGGTCCTGCCTGGAGAACTGAACCTGGGTCCTTAGGCTTCACAGTCAAGCACCTTAATGGCTAAGCCATTTCACCAGCCCTCATCTGCTTTTTGACCAGCTATCTATCACTGCCTGAGAATCTACCCCAACACATGTAGGCTTCCAACAGCACACACTGTGATCTCTCATAGTTTCTGGGGGTTCTGGGCTCAGGAATCTGAGCACACTTGAGCTTCAGGGTTCCTCCTAAGCTATCAAAATGTCCTGAGGAGGCTGGGGAGATGATCCAGTGGGAAAGTACTTGCCTCCCAAGCACAAGGACCTGGGTTTGGATCCCCAGTACCCATGTAATAGCTGGAAGCCAGAACAACAGTATCCCCAGAGCTTGTTGGGCTAGGCAGTGTGGCTGAATTGGAGAGCTCTGGGTTCAGTGAGAATTCCTATCTCAAAAACTAAGGCAGCTGGGCATGGTGGTGCACGCCTTTAATCCCAGCACTCAGGAGGCAGAGGTAAAAGGATGGCTGTGAGTTTGAGGCCAGCCTGAGACTACATAGTGAGTTCTAGGTCAGCCTGGGCTAGTGCATGATTCCCCCCACCCCCCGCCAAAACAAATAAGGCAGAGGCTGGGCATGATGGTGCATGCATTTAATCTTAGCACTCAGAAGGCTAAGGTAGGAGGATTGTGGTGAGTTTGAGGTTTTAGGCCAGCCTGGACTACAAAGTGAGCTTGAACTAGAATAAAACCCTGCCTCAAAAAAAAAGAGGTCATTATGATCAGGATGTATTTATTGTATAAATTTAATAAATGTATAGGGGTTGTCAATAAAAGGTTTTTTTAAGGTGGGAAATGACTGAGGAAGACATCTGATATCAACCTCTACACACACACACACACACACACACACACACACACACACATGCATGCATGTACTCATTTTAAAAAGAGAGAGAGAGATCTTGAAGGTTCACCCAGGGAAGGACCCACTTCCATGTTCCCTCCTGTGACCTTGCTGGCAGGGCGCCATTCAGGGAAGGTTGTTTCGCTGAGGGCCTCAGCTCCTTGTTGGTTATTGGCCAGAAGCCATCCTCAGGCTCTCTCCCACAGGGCCTTTCTTCATGAAAAGGCCAAGCTGAGAAGGCAACACAGGGAGTCCGCATCAATACGGAAGTTGAATACTTTTATAACCCTAATTCCAGGAGTGATATCCTGCCACCTTTGCCAGCTCTTTTGGTTAGAAGCAAGACACTGGGTCCAGCCCCACCCTCAAGGGCAGGGCAGTCATGTATGTAAGAAGCTGGGGTCACTGGAGCCCATTTAGAAGTTAAGCATTGTTCCTGCAAGGACTGGGAATTAGCCAAGGCCTGGTGGGACCCTCACTCCTGAGATCCCCAGGAAATCTCCTTGTTCCTGCTTGGCCTACCCATTGCCATCCTCTTTGGGTTTTGGGGGGGTTGTTTGTTTTGTTTGTTTTGGTTTTGGTATGTAGTTTTTTGTTTGTTTTGTTTTTAGTTTCCTGGGGGTTTTGTTAGTCTTTTGAGGTAGAGTCTCTCTGTAGCCCAGGCTGACCTGGAACTCACTATGTAGTCTCAGGCTGGCCTCGAACTCACAGAGATCCTCCTACCTCTACCTCCCGAGTGCTGGCATTAAAGGCGTGCGCCACCACGTCCAGCAGAGAGAGAAAGAGAATGGGCACAGCAGGGCCTCTAGCAGCTGCTGACGAACTCCACTTTGGACCTCTGGCTTTACATGAGTACTGGGGAATCAAGCTCTGGTTGTTAGGCTTTATAGGCAGGTGCATTCACCACTGACCCATCTCCCAATCCCTCCACCTTGTTCTCTGAGACAGGGTCTCTCACTATCCTAGAGCTCAGAGATTCAGCCATGCTAGCAAGTCGGTGAGCCTCAGGGTCCTCCTGTCTTCACCTTCCCAGCCCGGGAATTACGAGTGGACAGCCCCACACCCAGCTTTTATGCAGGTGCTGGGGATCCAAATCCAGGTTCTCATGCTTGCACGGCAAGCACTTGCCCAGCAGCACTGCCTCCCCGCCCGGGCCCTTACTCTAGATAGTCTCATTGGTTTGATGAAAGATTTGTCTTTGCTCCTTGCATTGTCTCCAGGCCACCATGCTGGGCCAGAGAGATGACTCAGCAGTTAAGGCTCTTGCTCACAAGCCTGAGGACCAGGGTTCAATTCTCCAAACCACCATGCAGGTAGAAATAAATTAAGTCATGCTAAGCAAGGCTGGAGGACCCGGGATCTCAGAACCCAACTGGGTCAAGTGGAGGGAGCAAGTGGAAATGACAACAGCCACTTTTGTGTGTGTAGACTGTGCGCCAGGAGGGGTAAGAATGTAACCTTCAGGATCTGGTTTCCTTCTCTCTCTTCCTTTTTTTTTTTTTTTTTTTTTTTTTTTGAGGTGGGGTCTTGCTCTAGCCCAGGCCAACCTGGAATTCATGCTGTAGTCTCAGGCTGGCCTCAAACTCACCGCAATCCTCTGACCTCTGCCTCCCAAGTGCTGGGATAAAGGTGTGCACCACCACGCCCTGCTTGGTTTCCTCTCACCAAGAATATTGCTCTCCCCAAGGGGCAGAAGAGGACCCCGACACCCAGTGGGATTAAACAGTACACATGGACACTCACAGCCAGCAGGCAGCAGTTTGATGCTTAGTACCACCCACCTGGCTCCAAAGCCTTATACTCTCACACTGAGAAGCAACATGATTTATCTTCATCAACTGGCATATTTTGTACGAAATGGGGAGGAGGCTTCACCAGCTAAAAGTAATTTGAAGAAGGGGCATGGACAAGAATCTCCTAAAACAGATCAACTTGAAATGGAAGTCAAAATGTCACAGTAGGGCTCAGAAGATGGATCAGCAGTTAAAGGCACTTGCTTGAAAAGCCTGATGGCCTGGGTTCAGTTCCCCAGTACCCATGCAAAGGCAGACACACAAAGTGGCACATACATCTGGAGTTTGTTTGCAGTGGCAAGAAGCCCTGGTGTGCCCCAGGGGATTCCAATGCACATGCAAAGTTGAGAGCCAGGCGAATGACAGTCATGTTGAGCAGTGCTCGCCCTATGAAACAGAACAGAACACATGGCGCCAAACGTCTTCATGGTGTCTTGACTGCCACAGAAAGCCCAGTTAATGCTCTTACTTTCCTTCTAGTCATTCATTCATTCATCTATCTAACAAGTACATTCTGAACCTCTAGCCAAGGCCAAGCATTATGCCAGGCACCAGGGATCATGAAGACAGACATGACTACAGTCTTCCTCAAGTTTATAATCCACTAGGACAGATCCAAAGACAATTCCATCTCAGTGGAGTCAGGGTCTTGGATAAACACCAGGTGTAAGGAGCCAGGTTTGCAAGTCAGAGATTCCCAGATCAAACAGCTCAGCAGTAGGAATGCAGAGCTTTCTGTGAAGGTCCAGTGCCCTAGGAAGCGGTATTCCTACTCCCTCACATCCACAGCCGGCTTGAAGTGGCTTCAGATTGAATGGGAGTGGGAGGGCCCCAACCTGTTGCTTCCAACTTGCTGGAACAGTTATCTCCGACACACATTAAAAACATATGGAAGGTCAGAGCTCATGTGTTTGCTTGGTAGGAGAGCAGAAAATTGGATAAGCAAATATGCATACCACCCTGATCCCAACTGCTGAACTCTTATTGCCAATTTACGTAATTTCCTGTACTTATTTCAAAATAGGCATGAGGGCAGGAGATATTGTGAAGACCATAACTAGGCCATTTAGGCTAGCAGCTGCTAGCACATTCCCCTCTTCTTTGACTTAAAAAAAAATTCAATGGAATTTGAGGGCAAAGTATCTTTGGAGAAAGGAATGAATAGTTGCTTCTTAGGAGAAATGAGTTTAGATTCCAGAAGCCATCCACCAAACAGGCTTCCTGCTTATTCATTCCTCACTCAGTAAAAGTGCATTAGGTGCCTACTATGTGCTACCACTTTGCTAGGTTCAAAGATGACAGTCAGAAGAAGCCTGGCCCCAAAGAGAATTGAGGACAGAAGTTGAACATGTCATTTAAAATGCAATGCCTGTTTAAAAATAGAAAGTTCTATGCTGGGCTGCTGTGAAGTAAGCACACACAAGCACACAGAGAGAAAACATGCTGAAGTATTTCAATACTAGTTGAGGAATGAATGGTTTGAGTTTCTTTTATTTATTTATTTGTTTGTTTATTTACTTAAGAGAGAGAGGCAGATAGAGACAGAGCATGCTTATGCCAGGGCCTCCAGTCACTACAAACGAACACCAGATGTATGTACCACCCTGAACATCTGGCTTACATGGGCTCTGGGAATTGAACCTGGGTCCTTAGGCTTTGTAGGCAAGTGCCTTAACCACTAAGCCATCTCTCCAGCCCCGGTTGAGTTTCTTTGCTGATATCCCCAGAGATGGGCCCTGAGGCAAGAGAAGGGCACTATGGAGCAGAGCTGCAATTTCCTCCCTAAACTGTCAAGATGGAAAATGCATGCATCCTTGCAAGGGTTAGGGTCAGGGTGGCAGGTGGAGAGCAGATGGGTAGGTCTTGATCTACAAAGGGAGCTTAGTGATGATGGACCAATCCTGTTTTGTTTTGTTTTGTTTTACTTTTATTCATTTAATTATTTGCTTATTGATTTGTGTGTGTGTGTACACATGCATAAATACATACCAGGATCTCTTGCAGCTGCAAACGAATGCCTATCTTTACGTGCAGACTGGGGGATTGAACCCAAGCCTGTAGGCTGTGTAAACCCAGGTACAACAACCCAGTACCCACGTAAAACCAGATGCACACAACTGTGGGGGTTCTTTGAGCCACCCTCCAAGCCTGTCCCCAGGTTATACTTAGGAGAGAGGGACACAGCAGTGGTCTTGTTTGATTCAACCCCTTTGACATACTCCAATCCCCCACCCCTAGGTAGACTTCAACCAAACAAAAAGACACTGCAGTCGGAGGTGAGGGGAAGCCAGGCTTTGCCAGGCAGGGCCAGGCATCCTCTGTTTCTGCTCACATGCTCTGTATTCAGAAATGCAGATAGTGACCATCAACCTCCAAGCCAGTTGCTTTGCTTCAGAGTCTGACCCTCTGCTCATTCCTGTATCCAAACTCTGCCTAGATCCAGGAGAATCTCTGGGAGAAATGAACCCATGCTTGAAATCATCACTAAGGGCAGAGATTTCCCGCAAGGTTCAAAGCCTGACTTTCTCCCCTTTCCCAGCTGTGCAGCCCAGAACTCCAGCTTCTTCCTACCCAAGAAGCTCTCGGCTCCTTTCACCTCAGAGCTTTCTGTCTCCCAGCAGCTTCTCTTCTTTGTCCTCAGTGATGGTTAGTACTGATTCTCTACTTGACAGGATCTCGGATCATCTAGGAGACAATGCTTTGGGCTTCTCCGTGAGGGAGTTTCTAGATTGGGTTAACTGAGGTGGAAAGACCCACCTTGACTGTGGGTGGCAGCATCCCATGGGCTGGGGTCTCTTGACTGAATAAAAATGTGAGGGCTGGAGAGATGGCTTAGCAGTTAAGTGCTTGCCTGTGAAGCCTAAGGACCCCGGTTCGAGGCACAATTCCCCAGGACCCACGTTAGCCAGATGCACAAGGGGGCGCATGCATCTGGAGTTCGTTTACAGAGTCTGGAAGCTCTGACGTACCCATTCTCTCCCTCTCTCTCTCTCTCTCTCTCTCTCTCTCTCTCTCCCTCCCTCCTTCTCTCTGTCGCTCTCAAATAAATAAAATAAAAACAAACAAACAAATTTTAAAAATAAAAATAAAAATAAAAATGTGAGAGTGCCAGGCATGGTGGTACACACCTTTAATCCCAGCACTCGGGAGGCAGAGGTAGGAGGACTGCTATGAGTTAGAGGCCAGTCTGAGACTAATTCCAGGTCAGCCTTGGCTACAGCAAGACCCTACCTCAAAAAACAAACAAAAAAATAGAGCATGAGTCAGGCATGGTGGCGCACACCTTTAATCCCAGCACTCGGGAGGCAGAGGTAGGAGGATGGCCGTGAGCTCGAGGCCACCCTGAGACTCCACGGTGAATTCCAGGTCAGCCTGGGCCAAAGCGAGACCCTATCTTGAAAACCCAAGCAAGACAAGAAGTGAGAGTGAGCTGAACTGCCAGCCGTGGTCTCTGTCTGCTTCCTGACTGCAGGCGCAGTGCCCCAGCCCACAGCTCCCACTGGCAGCCTTTCCTGCCGTGATGGGCTGCAGCTCTCAGACCACGAGCCAAAACAAGCCCTCTCTTTTTACTTTAAACTTCTTTTATTGACAACTTCCATAATCATACTCAATAAACCATGATAATCCCACCCCCCACCTTCCCTTTCACCAGTCCACTTTCCATTATATGTCTTTCCATTCTCAATCAGTCTCTCTTTTATTTTGATGTCATCATCTTTTCCTCCTGTTATAATGGTCTTGTGTAGCCAGTACCAGGCACTGCGAGGTCATGGATATATATCCAGGCCATTTTGTGTCTGGAAGATTGCATTGTAAACAGTCCTACCCTTCCTTTGGCTCTTACATTCTTTCCACCACATCTTCCGCAATGGACCCTGAGCCTTGGAAGGTGTGATAGAGATATTTCGGTGCTGAACATTCCTTTGTCACTTCTTCTCAGCACTATGTGCCTTTTGAGACATCTCAGAGGTCACCGTCATTTGAAAAGAGAAGCTTCTCTAACCAAAAGTGAGAGTAGCATTAATATATGGGTATGAACATTAAGAAAAGTGCTTACAGAGTGGTTTGGTGGGCATAATATAAGCATTTAGTCAGACATCAGCAGGCGATACATCCATAGGACTCATGACCTCCCCTATTATAGGCTTTTGACTAGGTTTTCAGTACCAGGTATGTACTCCCTCCTGTGGAGTGGGCCTCTAGTCCAGTTAGAGAACACTTGATTTCCCCATAATAGACATGCCACTATTGCACCCATTGGCTCATTTGGCCTGGCTGGCTAAACTTAAGGCTTGCAGTGTCCACTGTTGTTTATCTCCACTGATAACTTCTCTCTCCCACAGGGCTACATGCAGCATAGCTTTTTCCAGCTTTCTGTCAGCTGGTCTACAGGGAGGCAAACCCTTTGTGACGTTGATTTTGCCACATGCTTTGTAACAGCTAGAAAAGTAATATATCCTCTTTCTCTCATCCATACCCCAACATCCCTACATTTTGCCTCCCATGTGAGCTTTCGTTTTTGGTGATTTTTAAATTATTTATTCATTTTCAAGCAAAAAGAGAAAGACTGAATAATATGCCAAGTCCTCCCATTGCAAATGAACTCTAGATACATGTGCCACTTCATGCTTCTGGTTTTACATAAATATTGGGGATTTGAACCTGGAGCCATCAAGCTTTGCAAGCAAGCTCCTTTACCCAGTGAGCCATCTCTCCAGCCCATTTTTGATAATTTTTACCATCACTCAAAACTTCCCTCTCTGACCTGAGCTATGAAACCCTGCTCAGAAGAGTCTGTGTCACCACACAAAACACCACCAAAGAAGGAACATCACACAAGTTCTATCTTTGACTTTAAAATTAAATTTTTAAGTGGCTCCTTGCCCCTCTAAGTTAGCCCTTCCCAAATGTGGATCTGAGTTTGTACTGGCATATTCAGAGAAGAGAACCAAGGCAGGCCCAACCTGGCTAGGGAAAGTAAGCTTTCTCACTACTTGCTGCAGATGGCAATTTCAATGTAACTGACATTGCTCAAATGCCCATCTTGGGAATATTTCATGTGAAACCCAAAATTTCTGGCAGCTGTAAGCCTACCCCCACTGCCAGGCCCTGGGCAGAGATAAAAGAGAATAGATGCGCAGCAGGCAGATGGATTCTGACAAGAGGCCTTTTCTCCTGCAGGAGATGGGGGGGCAGAGAGGATGAGGGGTGCTGTGCCTCACAGGGAGGAGGTTCACAAAAAAGGCACTTCAGCTTTGCCTGGGGAGTGTCTGTTTCTCCTTACCATTCATTGAGAGGCGCCTTTTTCTTCTCAAGTCTTTTATCTCAGGACATGGTCCCGTGTTCCTCTTCCAAGTAGAAGTCTCCCACACTCCACCAGGGCCCCTGCAGACCCACACAGCAGCTCTGGACTCGCTGAGACCTGTTGCTTCCTACACATCTTTAAAAGCAGTTTCTCATTGTTTCTTCTTCTTCCGTTCCTCAACCCAGGAACTTAAAAATTGGGAATGATAGCTCCAAAAGTAGGAACAAATAAAGGGCTTTTCTGTTTCTTTATACTTTTTTGTCTTTTAGGGAAGATCTGGTGCAGTTAAGATGGGGAAACCTGCTTTAATTTACTCTTGATAGATTTTTCTCTTATTAATATAATTAATTAATTAATTTGAGAGAGAGCCAGTATGGGGCATTCCAGAGCTTCCTGCCACTGCAAATGAATTCCAGAGGCATGCACCACTTTGTGCATTTGGCTTTACATGGGTACTGGGAAATTGAACTCAGGCCATCAGGCTTTGAAAGTAATACCTTTAACCACTGAGCCATCTCCCCAGCTTCCATGTTTCTCTTTTTCCATCTTCCAAATTATCTAAGAGGAATCTTCCTCCTCTTCCCTCCTCATCCTTCTCTTCTTCCTGATTCTGAAAACCAAAATGAGCCATTAAATAGTTTTTGTCCTTTGCCAACAGCTT
This sequence comes from Dipus sagitta, assembly GCA_036346955.1. Classification (NCBI taxonomy): domain Eukaryota; kingdom Metazoa; phylum Chordata; class Mammalia; order Rodentia; family Dipodidae; genus Dipus; species Dipus sagitta. Next base: position 75,645,512 of record CM070784.1, on the reverse strand, counting down.
TTGAGAATTTCTGAACCTGAGATATGGATCTATTTAAACTTGAACTTGACAGGCAAGCCAGGCTGAGTCCTGGTAATAATGACCAGTCATGCTAAGCCAAAGTCCCCACCATCTGCACTGTCAGCTGCCTAAATCCCACCCAACCGAGCTTCCTCTTGGTTATGTGACCTTGACACAAGTTACTTCATCCCCTCCACATCAGATTTTTGCCATTAACCAAACTGTAATACTAACAGCACAGGGTTCCTAAGATTTGTTATGGGGAGTAACTGAGGTGTGTCCTAGTAGTGCTCAAGAAACAGGAAACACTGATGTAAAGGGGCTAAAGAAATGGCTCAGTGTTTAAAGGCATTTGCTTGCAAAGCCTGCTGGCCTGGGTTTGATTCCCCAGTACCCCCATAAAGCCAGATGCACAAAGTAGCACATGTGTCTGGAGTTCATTTGCAGCATCAGGCAGTCCTGGCACTACCACACACACTCTCTCTCTTTTTCTCTCTAATCATAAATAAATAAAACTTTAAAAAAGAAAGAAATGTTGGGCTAGAGAGATGGTTTAGCAGATAAGGTGTTTGCCTACAAATCCAAAGGACCCAGGTTCAATTCCCTAGGATCCACATAAGCCAGATGCACAATGTGGCACAGCTGCCTAGAGTTTGTTTGCAGTGGCTAGAGGCCCTGGCGTGCCCATTCTTTCTCTGTGTCTCTATCTATCTATCTATCTATCTATCTATCTATCTATCTATCTGCCTCCTTCTCTCTCTCTCAAATAAATTTTAAAAAATACTTTTAAAAAAGAAATATTGTTTTAAGCCAGATCTAGTGGTATGTGCCTGTAATCCCAGCTACTCCACAAACTGCATCAGGAGGATCACAAACTCAAAGCCTGTCTAGGCTATAGGGCCAGTTCAACGCCAGCTTAGGTAACTTAATAAAACATAGTCTCATACTAGAAAAAGTTTTGGAGGAGATAGCTGGGGAGATAGCTCAGAAGGTAAGAGCATTTGATTTGCAAGGATGAGGACCTGAGTTTGATCCCTAGCACCTACATTTAAAAATAAAAAAAAGGACTGGGAAGATGGCTCAGTAGTTAAAAACACTTGACTGTAAGCCTGGGGTTTCCAGTTCAACTCCTCAGCACCCAATTGAACCAGGATGTACCTACAGCAATGGGAGGTGGAGCAGGACAATCTGGAAGCTTGTCTTAAGCAGGCTGAAGGGAGAGGAAAACACCTGGAGGTTGTCTTTAGTCAGATCTCCATTCACGTGTCATGGCATATGCATGCCCCCCCCACACACACACTGTGAAGAAATGTTTGTTTCTTTGTTTGTTTGTTGTTTGTTTGTTTTAACTGAGTATAGCTTAATAGCATAGTGGTAGGGCACTTGCCTAACATGGACAAAGCCCTGAGTTCAATCCCCAGTACCACAACCAAAAGAGAATTTAATTTTTATGCTCAGTAAATAATTATATATTGACCAGATGTCAGTATAGAAAATTCTAGAAGACTATTCTCCTTTGTTTTTCTGATAAGTTCCCAGTAAGCTGAGTACATTGCACCGAAGGCCTTCACTGCATCTCAGTGTATGTCCCCACCTGAGACTCCTTGGCAGGGATAGAGCCCAGCCAGACAGGGTGATTCAGAGGACAGAACTCCAAACCAATAGGTTTTAGGAATTAGTGGCTTAGATAAATATGATTCTGGATATTTTTTTTTCTTTCAGTCATCTCCAAAGTAAAACAAAACAAAACAAAACAAAAACACTGGGATATCTTGGGTACAAGGAGAGTCCCAAGGCCATCATTGCATCAAGGAACATTGGAGTGGAGATCCTGACTCTACTGCCATATTGCCACTGGAATTGGCCTCCCTTCCTTCAGGGCCCCAATGTCACTCAAAGTTAGGTAGGCCCCCAAGAAGACCATGGCTCTCTGTACCCAAATCCAGACACTTCCTAAGGAAAGAAGGCTTTCCCAGAGCTGCCTGTGGGTTTGCCAATGTCCCAATTTCATGCTTATTATTGTGCCTTATAAAAGCTTGCTGGGTTTGTTTTGAAGACAAGGGAAAAAATAACATTACGCTATTTTAAATGGCAGCAAATATTTCAAATATGACGACCCGAGGCAGTAAAAATGCCGTATTTCCCAAACCACACACCCCACTCCTTGTTAAAATCCAATTGCTGTCTGAGTATGGGACGGGGAGTCAGGAAGCCAAGCCCCAGGGAATCACACCCTTTATCTTTCTTTGAGTGACTGCTTTCTCTGCCACTTGCTTTTTGGGGTTTCACGGCCTAGGTTCATAAAACTGCTGCAAAGCTATTTGCCAAATGTGATTTGGGTCTCGCCATAGTGGAGAACCTCCAACTTGTGGACACCACGACTGTTTGGTCTGGGGATAAGCACAGGGTCGGCGGGGGTGGGGGGCGGGATGGTGGCGAATAACATGGCAGTGCAGATAATTTCTTTGTAAGAAGTGAAAAAGCCCAGGATTTTAAGAGTAACTCCCAGTGTTTCCATACTGTTTCCTTGGATGTTCAGAGCACAGAACTGGTGCTGGTCCATTCTGGAGTATGCTAGGCCAAGCACAGTATCTGACACTAAGCATTCAACAGAGGTTTGTTGAATGAATGTTCTATTTAAAGAATGAGGCCTAGAGGGGAGACAAAGCTGGCATAACTAGCTTTATTTTTACTATATTTAAGTAAGTGCACTGTTTTATGTTAAGTGTATAGTTTAAAATTTAAACACAATATTTGTGCCTACATAAATAGTTGGAAAAGGTAAAAATGTCATAACATTGGGTGTTTGTTATTAAAGTTGGAGCTTGCCTTTGGGTTATGACAACTGGATTTAAAACAAGGTCTGGATTGTTCCTTGCTCTGATGGCTTGAAGTTTCAGTGCCTTGCAATGTCCAACCTTTCTCTGGGATATAAACTGATGGTGACACAGAGTAGGTGTCTTGTGGAGTCATTACATCTGAGTGGGGACCTCTCTGGATGGTAAAAGGCAACATGGAGAGAAGCTGGCCCCAGAGCTGGCATAGAGCAGCTCTGATAGCAGCTAGCACAGCCGACAGTATCCCAGACTCAAATCAGCCACACCTGTAATCCCAGCACAGGGGCAGATGCAGGAGCGTCAGGAGTTTGTGCTCAGCTACATGGTGAGTTCAAGGCCAGCCTGTTCTACATGAGGTTCTACCTCAAAAGAAAAATTGGGGCTGGAGACATAGCTTAACAGTTAAAGTGCTCGTCTGCAAAGCCTAATGACCCAGGTTCTCTTCCCCAGCACCCACATAAGCCACATGCACAGTGTGGCATATGCATCTGGAGTTCATTTGCAGTGGCTGGAGGCCCTGACAGGACCATTATTTCTCTTTCTCGCTATCTTCCTCTCTCTCACTCAAATAAATAAATAAAATATCTTTAAAAAATGTTTTAATCAGGACTGAAGCGATGGCTCAGTGGTTAAAGATGCTTGCTTGTAAAGCCCAATGATCCAGGTTCAATTCCCCAGTACCCACCTAAAGCCAGCAGCACAAAGTGGTACATGCATCTGAAGTTTGTTTGCAGAAGCAGGAGGCCTGGCACGCCATTCTCTCTATCATCTATCTCTCTAGTCCGTGTCTTTCTCCATCTTTCTCTCAAATAAATCAATAAATATGTATTTACTTCCAAGGAGAAAGAGAGAGAATGGCCATGTCAGGGCCTCTAGCCACTGTAAATACACTCCAGATGTATGCACCACTTTGTGCATCTGGCTTTACATGGAAACAAGGTCATTAGGCTTTGCAGACAAATACCTTAACTGCTGAACAATCTCTCCAGCCCTAACTTAATAAATATTTTTAAAATTCAATCCTTTCCCTCACAGTTGCTAGAATAGAAGACTTGCAGTTCAATTTCACCAGGAAGTTAAGAAACAAAGGTGACTTATTTTCCTACTTTGAAAAGGTAGGGTTCAGACAGGGTATCATGCATCCCATGCTGACTTCAAACTTCCTATGTAGCCAAGGATAAGCTTGTACCTCTGATACTCCTGCCTACACCTCCTGAGAACTGGGGTTATAGGTTATACCACCACACCCATTTTGGGCTCTTTTTCAAAATTTGCATATATTAATTGCACATAGTACAGGGCTTCATAAGGACATTTTCATATAAGAATATAGTATCTGTTGAGCATATGCCCTTCCCATTAGACAATTCCATTTCCCTAGACAGCTTCACTTCTATTTTCATGCTATGTATATACACACAATCGAGGCATTAACCCAATATCCATAAGGGAGAGAGAATGTGCAATATTTGTCTTTCTAAAGCGGCCTTGAGTCACTTAATTCTTATGATAATCTCGCATCTGTCTTTCTGCAAATGACATAACTTTATTTTCTTTTTCAGTTTTTTCAATGTAGGATCTCACACTAACCCAGGCTGACCTGAAACTCACTCTGTAGTTCCAGGCTGGCCTCAAACTCACAGCAATCCTCCTATCTCAACCTCCCAAATGCTGGGATTAAAGGCATGTGCCACCATGCCTGGCTAACTTCATTCTTTTTCATGGCTGAAAAGAATCCCATTATGGGGCTGGAGGGATTGCTTAGTGGTTAAGGCATTTGCCTACAAAGCCAAAAAACCCAGGTTCGATTTCCCAGGACCCACGATAGCCAAATGCACAAGGGGTGCATGCGTCTGGAGTTCATCTGCAGCAGCCAGAGACCCTGACATGCCCATTCTCTCTCTCTCTCTCTCTCTCTCTCTCTCTCTCTTTCCCTCTCTCTCTCTGTCTTTCTTTCTTTCTCTGTCAAATAAATAAAAATAAAATAAATCCCATTATGTATATTTACCATATTTTCTTTATCCATTCCTCTATCTTTGGACACCTGGTTTGGTTGCATGCTTGGCCATTGGGAGTAGTGCAGCAGTAAGTGTGGCTGTGCAGGTGTCTCTATGACACGTTTACTTAGAGTGCTTTGGGGAAACACCCTGCACTCGTACCCCTGGGTCATGGAGGGGATCTATTTTTAGGGTTTTATTCCTAGCATTTTAATTAAAAAATCAAAGGTGGGCTGGAGAGATTGTTCAGTGGCTAAAGATGCTTGCTTGAAAAGTCTGATGACCTGGGTTTGATTGCCTAGTACCCACATAAAGCCAGATACACAAAGTGGTCCACGTGTCTGGAGTTCACTTGCAGTGTCAAGAGGCCCTGGCATGACCAATCTCCCCCCACCCCCCATCTCCTTCCCTTTCTCCCTCCCTCCTTCTAAATATTTTTTTAATTCAAGGGTAGATATGCAGAAGTCATGTGATCCTTCTGTAATATAAAAATGGTGTTCTCTCTCTAGACCTCAGCACCCCACCTAAACCTCCCCACATAAGAGCCATTCTCAGGGCTGGAGAGATGGCTTAGCGGTTAAGGCTCTTGCCCACAAAACCAAAGGACCCAGGTTCAACTCCCCAGGACTCACATAAGCCATCTTCACAAGGTGGCGAATGCATTTGGAGTTTGTTTGCAGTGGCTGGGAGCCCTGATATGCCCATTCTCTCTCTATCTGTCTCTTTTTCTCAAATCAAATCAAATAAAAGGACAATTCTCCTACAGCAACAAGCTTTAGTGGGCACTGAGGATAGAGGCTATCTTCCCTTCCAGGGGCTAGGGAATTCTGACAGAGACCTCGCCATGTCTGTGTGGTCATGTCTTGCCTGACTTTGGACCCCAAAGTTGAATTCATGCCCACTGCCTGTAGCTGACTGTCAAACATGTGCTATCACCTTCAAACAAGCAAGTTCATTCCTCTGTGGAGTGTTCAGCACTACATGAGACATCTCTCGTAAACGCTCAAGGCCCAAGGACCATTGCAGAAGAAGTGGAAGAAAGAATGTAAGAGCCACAGGAAGGGGATAAGTGCTTACAGTGCCATCTTCCAGACACTGCATGGCCTTGATATTCATGACCTCACAGTAGCTGATGTACCTTACACAAGACCTGCATAATAGGAGGAGCAAAATGATGACATCAAAATAAAACACTAGGGCTGGAGAGATGGCTTAGCGGTTAAGTGCTTGCGTGTGAAGCCTAAGGACCCTGGTTCGAGGCTCAATTCCCCAGGACCCACGTTAGCCAGATGCACAAGGGAGCACACATGTCTGGAGTTCGTTTGCAGTGGCTGAAGGCCCTGGCACACCCATTCTCTCTCTCTCTCTCTGCCTCTTTCTCTCTCTGTCTGTCACTCTCAAATAAATAAATAAAAATAAACAAAAAAATTTAAAAATAAAATAAAAGACTAGTTGGAAAGAAGAAGGGATTCAGTGGAGGGGGAATTTGTGAGGGCAGTGGGAGGAGATTATGATCATGGTATATTGTCTCTATTTATGGAGGTTGTCAATAGAAAAAGTTTCTTTTAAAAAAAAAGAAATAAATTTCTGTCTCCTGAAAACAACAACATATAAAATAATTTTGAGCAAGCAAACCAGAAGATCAAAGGGAAATGACTTTCGGAAAAATCTAAACAAGCTCAGGTCCCAGCATACAACTGGATTCTGATGTGAACTCGAGCAAGTTCCCTGCTCTTTTGAACCTCCCTCTGTTGCCTCATCTGTAAAAATAGAAATAATCAGAGCACCTTCCCCAAGGAGCAGTTGTGAGGGCGAATGACATAATGCAGACAAATGACTCAGCAAACCGCCCGGCACACAGGAAGTGCTCTGAGAAAGTTGAGAATAAGCAAGGACTAGGTTCCAGTCCAGGGTGTGCTCCAGGACCCCCACAGAGAAGCTTCTGTAAGGAAACCTTCCCACACAGCCTGACCCACCAGGAAGAGAACCCAGGCTGTTCTCACAATACAAATGACATTTCATAACACAAAAGTACCCAATGCAACCTGGCAACCAGGTGCTCACTTCCAGCTCACCTGTTTCCCAATAAGCACCTTTTTATACTGCACACCTGGGCTGTGATATTCGCCTCACTAATAAGTGTTTAACCCTGTCCTGGACTTCTCCAACAGGTAGGCAATGCTGAGTGAGTTTCCTCACTGGTTGAAAGGATGGACCTAAACGACGAGCCATGGTCATGGGCTCAAGACACTGAGAGGTCTTCACCTGTTTTTGAATATAGACCTCTGCTGAAGCCAAGGAGTCCTGCTCACACTAAGACTGTAAAGTACCAAAAACAAGACATAGAGGACTGTAAAAGAAAAGATGGGGTTGGAGAGATGGCTCAGCATTTAAAGCACTTGCATGCAAAGCATGCGGGCCTGAGTTTGATTCTGCAGTGCCCATGTAAAGCCCAATGTGGCACATGTATCTGGAGCTCGTCCACATCAGTCAGAGGCCCTGGTGTGCCCAAACTCACCCTCTCTCAAATAAACTAAAAAAATTTTTTTTTGAAAAGACTGGGCTTGGCAGTTAATGCATCTTTCTTACAAAGCCTGATGGCCTGGGTTTGACTCCCCAGGAGCCACATAAAGCCACAAAATGGTGTGCATCTGGAGTTCATTTGCAGTGGCAAGAGGCCCTGGTGTGCTCATATTCATTTTTTTTCTCTCTCAAATAATAGAAATATTTTTAAAATAAAAAAATATTTTATGAGCGGGAGAGATGGCTCAGCAGTTAATATGCTTGCCTGCAAAGCTTAGCAACCATGGTTAGATTCCCCAGTATTTATGTAAAGCCAGATACACAAAGGGGCATAGGCATCTGGTGTTTGTAGCAGCAAGAGACCCTGGCACGCCCATTCTCTCTGTCTCTCTTCTATTTCTCTCTGCTTGGAAATAAATAAAATAAAATAAGATATTATTTTAAAATACTGTATTTGAACTTAAAATTATGACATAATAAGCTATAGCCTCTTCAGTAGCCCATCATACAGACTGACCTAGCCGCTGGCCTAATAATTACCACAATTTCGAAGAAGTCATGAGGAGAAGTACTGCTGTCAACATCCACCACAATGATTATGTGGCCTGAAAACAGATGCCATTTCTGCAGGTGACAGGGTGTAGGCACTGCCAAGCAGGGATGGTTTGGTGCCAGTGGCTGTGCTGGCAGGAAGCGGTAAGCTTCAGTTAGACATTATTGAAAGGTAAGATGCTTTTTCTCCCATCCAGGTGCATCCAGGTCAGGAGCCCCTGGCCTTTCTTTTCATACCTTCCTATGTTTCTAGTCTGTTTTTTCATTTACCCATTGGGCACAGTGCCTAGGGACGCCCCAAAACTTTTAAGGGATCCTAAAAATCCTTTGATTTTCATTTCTTTATAGACATTTTATTAAAGAATGTTTACTTATTTATTTATTTATTTGAGACAGGGAGAAAGAGGCAGATAGAGAGAAAATGGGTGCACTAGGGCCTCCTAGCCACTGCAAATGAACTCCAGACGCATGCATCGCCTTGTGCATCTGGCATTATGTGGGTACTGGGGAATTGAACCTGGGTCCTTTGGCTTTGCCTTAGGACCTTAACTTTAACCACTAAGCCTTCTCTCCAGCCCCTTCATTTCTTTTCTAACAAGAAGAATAGTGAATATAACAATAACTCATTTTAAATTTTTATTTATTTATTTGCAAGCAGAGAATGAGAGTGAACATGAAAGGGCCTAGTGCCATTGCAAACAAACTCCAGACATATGCACCACTTTGTGAATCAGGCTTTGTGTGGGTACTGGGAATTCAACCCTGGCCGTTAGGCTTTGCAAGCAAGTGCCTTTAACTGCGGAAATGTTCTCCAGTCCCCGTGATGTGGCTTGATTGATGCTTTCATTTTTGTGAAAGAAGGAGCTCATGCAGCCCAAGTACCTGGGCCCTCCTAGGTATTACAACACTCCTGCCTGTAACTATTGGTCTTTTCTTAGAATGCTCTGAACCTCCAAGCATTAAATGCTGGGCTGAGGAAGGTTCTTGATTTGCTCACCTGAACAGCGTTCAGCCCAGCAATCCGTTCTTTCCCAGCAGGAGTGGTGTGGGCTCAGAATCTCCAAAACAGGCTCATGTTTTTTCCATTACAACCAGGGTCAGCAACTTGGCTAGGTTTGCCGGGGACTTTCCCAGATTTGACACCGGAAGTGTTGTGTCCCAAGAAACCCCTCAGTCCTGGCAAGCCAGGACAATCTGTCACCCTCCATCCAAGGTCGCAAGCTTGGGAACTACTGTGAACTCCATCTTCACAGAGAGACAGTTGCAAACCCATAAGGTAACCAAGAGGGCTAGGCTGCACCCAGGGCCAAATGCACAAAGTGAACTCCCTCCATCTCAAAGCAACTCACTATAGTACATACAAGTTAAAAAGACAAAACTTGCAGCAACAAGATGAGCCCTACCAGAAGGCTTTCTCTGAATTAAAAGTTTATACATAACTGGTAAAAATGCTGGTAGAGGCCAGGCATGGTAGCACACGCCTTTAATCCCAGCACTGGGGAGGCAGAGGTAGGATCAACATGAGTTCGAGTCCACTCTGAGGCTACATAGTGAATTCCAGGTCAGCCTGGGCCAGAGTGAGACCCTACTTCAAAAAAACAAAAACTAAAATAAAAAATGCTGGTAGAAAATTTTTCTCATCTGATAATGGAAAGACTTAAAAGTGGAAAACGGAAACTTCTCCATCCTCAAGCCTCAGGCTTTTCTTGTCCTTTTTTTTTTTTATTTCAAAAGTTGCTGCTGCAAATGCTGTGTAGTAGACCCCTTCTCAAAGAGAATTCAAGGCGCTGGTGCTGCTGACCTAATCGCAGAGTCTACATATCCACCCATTTCACAGTTCCAAATTGACCTTGAGATGTGTCTTCCCCCTTTTCTACCTCAGTTTCTGCATCCATGAAGCGGGATGATGACTAGGCCGACCCAGGAAGTGGTGGTCTGTTTGAAGTGCTCAGTCCATTCTGCGTGTGCCCCCAATGCTGTTGCTTGCAGCAGTAATAGTACCTGCTGTTGTTGTTGTTCCCTGTGTCCCCTGCTCCACAGTAAGTTGGTTCCTCATAGCCCAGGAAAGTGGAAGGGTGTAGAGGAAGATACTGCTTAGTCTGCCTGGCAACTGGATGTAAGGAGAGAACAGAGTGCTTTAGGCCTAAGCCTTCTCCATGAGAGCACAGAGCCCATCAGCTCTCTGTACATCTTTTTACTCATCTTTCTTTGCATTGACAGCCTCTGTTCAATGTACCATGACCATACCACCACCCTTCATATTTCCACTCCCAAGTCTTCCTTCCACCAAATCCTTTCTTCTTTCCAACTAGCGTCTCCTCTATTTTGATGTCATCATTTTTCCCCTCCTATTACGCAGGTCTGTGTAGATAGCATAAGCCACTGTGAGGTTATCAATACCATGTTCACTTTGTGTCTTGAAGACAATATTTTTTAACCATTTTTTATTAATTAGCTTTGTATTCAGCAAATACAGTCAGTTTGGTAACATTATTAGGCTCATCTGTGATCTACCCCCTCCCCTTTGCCCCTCCTTGTTGAGGTATATGGGTCATGCATTGTGGAGTTAGCCCACAGTTATGGGTAGGATGAATGTCTCTGCATATCAGGACCCAACATGTGGCTCTGACATTCTTTCCACCCCCTCTTTCGCAAAATTTCCCTGAGCCATGTTGGATTCATTTCTGGTCTGCTTCAGTGGTGAGGTGTTGGGGGCCTCTGGGTCTCTAGCTGTCTGATTTGGTAGGAGTTGATTTTGCTCTGTGTTGATCTCCTTCACCCTTGTGCTGGTACCCAGTTCACCAGGAAAACAGCACCCTTGCTTGTTTCGCCAATTTTTCTTAGTTTCAGCCGGGGCCCTTTCGAGGTATGATGGGGTGGCTCTGTCCTTAGGATCTACATCTATCTGAAAAAGAGAAGCAGATTCTCCAACAGAGAGTAAGTTAGCACCAGGACACATGAGATAACAAATGAGATAACCCTTACTTTTTTATAGAGAATTTAATAGGTGTAGGCCCTGTTGTAGCCCATGATTGATGGTAGCTTGATAATGGAGAGTGGGCTTATGTTTGGATATGGTTCTGACTTGTTTCCCAGCTCCAGCAATGGGTCCCGTACCACTGAGGGGATCAATTAGCCGAATCAAGAGCAGTTGGTTCCCCACCAAGGCTGTGTGCCACTATTGCACTTATGTGAGCATCACAACAGGTTATTTGCTGATAAGTAGGTTAGACCATGAGTTGCTTGAACAGGTATTGGTCATTTTCCCCCAGTTGCCCATGTAGCACCTTCTGGCACGAGATGCGCTGACTGTCTGGAGACTGACTCTTGGAAGACAATATTATAAAGCAGACCTCCCCTTCCTTTGGCTCTTACATTCTTTCCACCACCTCTTCCACAGTGGCCCCTGAGCCTTTGAAGGTGTGACAGAGGTGTTTCACCTAGTGCTGAGCACTCCACTGTCACTTCTTCTCAGCTGAGCTTTGGAGGGTGTGACAGAGACGTCTCACCTAGTGCTGAGCACTCCACTGTCACTTCTTCTCAGCACTTTGGTAGGTTGTACATCTCCCCAGTGGTCACAGCCATCTGAAAAAAAGAAGTTTCGTTAACCAAAAGTGAAAGTGGCATTAATACATGGGCTTTAGACTTAAGTATTTAGAGGGCGGTTTGGTGGGCATAATATATCCATCTAGCCACACAATAGTACTAGTTTCCCCCATAGGACTTATGACCTCCCCACCCAGGCTTGGTTTTTTTTTTTTTTTTTTTTTTTTTTTTTTTTTTTTTTTTTTTTTTTTTTTGAGATAGGGTCTCAACTCTGGCCCAGGCTGACCTGGAATTCACTATGTAGTCTCAGGGTGGCCTCAAACTCATGGTGATCCTCCTACCTCTGCTTCCCAAGTGCTGGGATTAAGGCATGCACCACCATGCCCAGTTTCCAGCCATAGGCTTTTGATTAGGTTTTCAGTGCCAGGTAGGAATTCCCTCCCATGGAGCAGGCCTCAAGTCCAATCAGAGAAGAGTTGGTTTCCCCATAGCAGATATATCACCCTTGTACCAGTTGGTACATTTGGCCTGGCTATCTCTCAGTATATCTTTAGAGAGTCTGGTGTCCAGAGGAGTATCACTTTCTCCAGAACTCTGCATTCTAACCCGGTAGCCACTAGCTACCATAGCCATTGAAATGTTATTTTAACCTCGGTTAAAATTCAGTTCCTTAGTCACATTAACCAAACTTCAAATGTTCAGTAATCACAAGTGAGCATTTGTGGCTACCATATTGGCCAGCAGAAATCCACAGTGTTTCCATCTCTGCAGAAAGTCCAGTTGTACTGTGCTGCTCTAGACCCACTCCACTAGCTAGTAATAAAGGCAGATCCTGCCCTAGGTGGCCAGTGGAAGCCTTGTCTCTGCCTGATCTACTGTTCATCCCTTTGTCTGAGAAGTTCTAACCCAAGTCCATGGCTGGACTTCACAGGTCTTACAAATGGAGATATAAATAACATACTCCAATCATTGTTGGATCACTCACAGACACCATAAATTGTTCCTCTGATTCTTGCTTCTTCCAGGTGACAGCAGTCACTCCCAACACATACCCTCCCTACAAACTCCAGCCCCAGGAAGCTTCAGGCGTGGCCCCATGCAGCTGTTCACCCATTTTGAAGTGTGGCATTTTATATCCCTGGGCTTTGGGAAGAGCCTTCCTTTCCACCTCCCTTCAACCTTGAGCATCCAAAACCAGGACCACCCTGAGCTTATAGACATGGAGAGCACCTGCCCTGGGCCACAGGTCCAATGTCTATCACACAGATTCTTCATCTTTCTCAGATCTTTTGGGGTTTTTTTGCATGTGTGTGCATGTATGTGTATGCATTTGTATGTCAGCAGGTGCATGTATGTTTGTTAAATATTTTAGTCATTTATTTCAGAGACAGATGGTCATGTCAGGATTTCCACCTGTTGCAAACAAACTCCGGATGCATGTGCCACCTTATGTATCTGGCTTCGTGTGGGTACTGGGGACTGGAACCAGGGAAAATGCCTTAACTGCTGAGCCATCTCTCTAGTCCAGATGTATGTATATTTACAGATGTTTACATGTATGTGTTGTGTACACACATAGAGGCCAGTTTTAACATGAAGTGTCTTCCTTAATCTCTCTCCACCTTATTTTTTATTTGTTTGTTTGTTCTTGAGATAGGGTCTCACTGTGGCCCAAGCTGACCTGGAACTCACTCTGTAGCTCCAGGCTGGCCTCAAATTCACAGTGATCCTCCTACCTCAGCCTCCAGAGTTCTGGGATTAAATGTGTACATCATCACACTAGGCTCCAACATATTTTTTTTTTACTTTTTAAGAAATTTTATTTGAGAGAGAGAAAGAGGCAGAGAGAGAAGAGAGAGAGAGAGAATTGGTGCACCAGGGCCTTCAGCCATTGCAAATGAACTCCAGACACATGCACCACCTTGTGCATCTGGTTTATGTGGATCCTAGGGAATTGAACCTGGGTCCTTTGGCTTTGTAGGCAAGCGCCTTAACCTCTAAGCCATCTCTCCAGCCCTCCAACTTATTGGTTAAAATATGTATTTATTTATGTGGGAGAGAGACATAAGAAAGAATGGGAATGTCAGGGCCTCCTGATGCTGCAAACAGACTCCAGACACATGCCACTTTGTATGCGTCTGGCTTTACATGGGAAATGGGGAATCTAACCCAGCCATCAGGCCTTATAAGCAAATGTCTTTAACCATGGCTCCATCTCTCCAGCCCACCACCTTACTTCTTCGAGATGGGGTTTCTCACTAAACCCAGATTTAGATAGATTAGATGTGCCTGTCTCTGTCTCCACACACTAGGATTACAGGCAAGGCGCCACTGCGTAAGGTCCCAAAACCAAAGTGGTAAAGAATTTGGACAAAACAAGTTTATTCAGAAATTGACTTCCTTATTTTGTTTGTTTGTCTTTTTTCTTTATGACCTTGAATTTATAATCCTCCTACCTCCACCTCAGGAGTGCTAGGATTACAAGTGTGCACCACCACACCTAGTTTATGCAGTTCTGGGGGCCAAGCCGAGGGCTTCTTGCATGCTAGCCAAGCATCCTACCAACTATGCCACATCCTCATTCTCTAGAAACTAGCTTTTAACCAAGATACTCTGCTACCCTTTAATATATAGCAGTGGCTCCCATTTGTAACCCATTTTTCCCACCAAGGAATACTTGGCAACACCTGGAGACCTTTCTGGCTCTCACAGCTGACAGGTGTGTGAGAAGAGGCCTGGAAGCAAGCATCCCAATGGGACAGTCTCATTCGTAGTGTGTCCACAGTGCTGAAAGCGAGTAACCCTGACTACGCCAGTCACTGGACATGAAGCATACAGGCTAAGGCTGGGTACATCCTACGGAGAACTCAGAAATCAGTGTCACCATCAGAGACATGACTATTGTGATTGGTTTCATTTTTAGAGGATGATGCCATTTGCAAGAATAAGCTCCAAGACCTCAAATATTGCTGTTTCCAGATAAGACCAAAGGAAGGTGGATTGGCAGTTTGTCACCCTGTGTGCTCCACCGAGCAGCCTCCATTGGGCGTCTGCACACCCTGAGGCCCCAGCTTCCACACACTTCCTCCTGCTCCTGCAGTCCTTGGTCTCCAGAGAGCCTGCCGTCTAACACTGGAGGGAATAATTAGCCCCTCTGGACCCATGCCAACTAAATTCTCCCATGGTTGCTGGGTAGAGAGGCCAAGGAGTTGGCAAACACTTCCTGTTCAGCTCATCCGGGCGCCTGCGTCATCAGAAAGCAGAGCTTTTTCTCAGGATACCCGCAGCTGCGTTCCCAGCCCGGCCAGCCAAACATTCCTGGCCCACCAGCAGGCTGCCCAGCCCATTTCTAAGGAAAAGGGAAGGGATCTTGCCGAGAGAAAGGATTTCAGAGAAGCCTTGTTTGAAGATTCTACATTCCTGGCACTGAGAGGAGGCTCCCATCCTGAGAGACCTGTGTGGGGTTGGCTCCGTGCCAGGGAATGGCAGCTGACACAGTTGGGTACACCCATCAATGAGCAGAATAAAAATGCGGAGAAATGGGGCTGGCCAGATGGCTTAGTCTCAAAATGTTGGTCACAAAGCATGAGGACCTGAGTTCTGATTCCCAGCACCCACATTAAAGTGCTAGGCGTGCTGGTGTGAGCTGTAATCCTAGCGCTCGGGAGGTGGACACAGGAAGATCTCTGAGACTCACTGGCTAGTCCTAAATCCTAACATCAGTGACAGACCCTGTCTGGAAAAAACAAGGTGGTGCATGCCTTTAATCCCAGCACTTGGGAGGCAGAGGTAAGAGGATCGCTGTGAGTTCCAGGCTACAGAGTAAGTTCCAGGTCAGCCTGGGCTAGAGTAAGACCCTACCTCGAAAATAATAAAATAAAACAAAACAAAACAAAATAAAATAAAATAAAATAATAATAAAATAAAATAAAATAAAATAAACAAGGCGGAGAGTGATTGAAGATGAAACCCGGCATGGGCCTCTGGTCTCCACATACAAGTGTGCACACATGAATACACATCCACTCACACATACACACCTACACACATTCAAACATGTATATGCATACATGCATGTATCAAACACATACACACGCATAAAAAAGGAAGAAGAGAGCAAAGACTGTTGAGACTACACCAGGCAGTTTCTCAAAGCAAACCTAGAGAACACATATTCAGGGAGTCTTAAATGATGTTAGCCTTGGGCTGGAGAGATGTCCTCGCGGTTAAGATGCTTGCCTGTGAAGCTTGAGGACCTAGGATCAATTCCCCAGAACCCACATAAGCTAAATGCACAAGGTGGAGCGTATGTCTGGAGTTTACTAGCAGCAGCTGGAGGCTCTGGTGTGCATGCGCACTCTCTTTCTCTCCCTCCCTCCCTCTTTCACTATCTCCCAAATAAATAAAACTATAATAATTTTAAGAGAGAACAAATGCCAATAGAAGTGCATGAATGAGGGGCTCAAGAGATGACTCTGGTTAAATTTGCTTGCTTGCAAAGCCTGATGGCCTGAATTTGATTCTTTGTAAGAATTTGGTCCATGTAAGCCCAGATGCACAAAGATGAGTTTTCCACTTTCTCCTTATGCTTCTAAATTGTAATAAAGCTTTAAACACTGGGAAAAATGATGGCACATGCGTCTTGAGTTTGTGGTGGCAAGAGGCCCCAGCATGCTCATCCTTAACTTTCTCTTTCTGTCTTTCTCTCTTTGCAAATAAATAAATAACATTTTAATGTGCATAAATGAGCTGGTCACCACTATGAGCAAGTGGAACTCAATATTGTGGAAGAAACTCCCAAGAAACCATATAAACATGTCTTAAAATTATCCCATTGCAAGACAGAAGCCACCAGGTCTCTTGTTTGTCATGGGCTGGGTCTTAGGGGTCACATTCCTTGCACGTACATACATGGGGTGAGGAAACAGCGCTCCATGGCTTAGCACCAAAGCAAAGGGACCTGAGAGGAACCTTTGACACAGAACTCCAGCAGTACACACAGACCTCCCCTCACAGCCACACCAACGTAAGATGGGTGAAGGGCTGTGGTCTGCACACGGATCTGCTCACCACAAAGCCCTGATTTGGCTCCAGAAGGTATCTTGTAGCTCTGTGGGGTAGGAAAAGTTGCTCTAAGTTTATCCGTCATTTTACAGATGAGAGACATGGCAGGGGTGAGGGATTACAGAGAGCAATACATAACCAAAGTATGACCCTGTATTCCAAGACTAGGTTTTTCTTAACCTTTTTATTGACAACTTCTATAAATATAAACAATATACTGTGATTATAATCCCCTCCCATGAGCCTCCCTTTTCCCCCTCTTTAATTCCCCCTCCACCAAATCCCTTTTCTTTCCAACTAGTCTCTCTTCTATTTTGGTACTGTCATTTTCTTCCTACATTATGTGGATCATATGTAGGTAGCATCAGCCACTGTGAGGTCATGAATGTCAAGGTCACTTTGTGTCTGGAAGATAATATTGCAAAGCACTCCTTCCCTTCCTTTAGCTCTTACATTCTTACTGCCATCTCTTCCACAATAGTCTCTGAGCCTTGGAGGGGGTGATAGAGATGTCTCAACGCTGAACACTCCACTGTCACTTCTGAGCACTTTGGTGAGTTTTGAGTCACCCTGCCACACACTGGGTTTCTCGTTCTTCACCTGTACAATGAGACTTGTGACCCTCCTTGTCCCACAGCGTTAGTGCTATGTGCACTTGGAATGGTATCTGGCATATAATAATGGCTCAATAAAATTCATTTGTTGTTTCCCAGAAGGGAGAATGTTTGCACACACATAAGCTGCTACCGTTTGCCAAGCTCACACCCTACTAGTGACAAGATGCAACCCTTCAGTTCCAGAAACTTCCGTTCATATAATGAACAAGGTCATGATTCATTCGCTCAGCACGTCTGTTTGAACACCTGTGCTGTACTTGATGAAGAGGTTATAATGGTGAATTAAATAAAACTCACCCTTCATTGCTAGAGCTTCTAGCCCAGCACAAAGGCAAATACATAAAGTAGAAATTCTGGGAGCTGGTGGGTTACTTCCAAGTGATGATTGCATGGGAGCAAAAAGGTGTTTGGGAGAAGGCCTTCCTTCACAGTCTCTCCTTTGCTCTACCTGCACACATGAGTGACAGCCATGCTGCAGCCACCCAAGTGACACAGGGAGAGCTAGCAAATGGAGAGACAGAGGCAAGGGCTCCAAGGTGCCCATAGCCCCGAGGCAGTGGAAGGAAAAGCACTCCCTTCTATTCTATGGCCAATCTCCACCCACCACTATAGACCCAAGGCAGGGACATTTGTCTTTTCTTCCCCCTCCCCCTACACTCGCATTTTTAAAAAATTATTTATTTATGAGAGAGAGAATGGGCATACCAGGGCCTCTAGCCACTGCAAACAAACTCCAGACTCATGCACCACTTTGTGCATCTGATTGTACCTGGGTACTTGGGAAAAAAACCTGGGTTCTTAGGTTTTGCAAGCAAGTTCCTTAACCACTGAACCATCTCTCCAACACACACACTCTTCTTAAGACAGAGTCTCACCTATATAGCCCAGGCTGGCCTCAAACTTAAGATCCTCCTGCCTCGTCTTTTCAAGTGCTAGGAATAAACCTGAATCTCTCTCTCTCTCTCTCTCTCTCTCTCTCTCTCTCTCTCTCTGTCTCTCCACACCTGTTTTTTTTTTTTTTCTCTCCTTTTTTTGAATAATGTCAGAGAGGAAAATAAAAAAAGGTTCATAGAAAAAAAGTTGGCTGTGGCATAAAAATAACTCACTTTATCATTATATTAGCAACCCTTTTCTAATATTTTTATGAATTTATTTGAGAGAGAAAGAGAGATAAAAAATGGGCATGCTAGGGCTTCCAGCTGCTGCAAATGAACTCCAGACGCATGTGCCACCTTATGCATCTGGCTTACTGGGGAATTGAACCTGGGTCCTTTGGTTTTGCAGGCAAGTGCCTTAACTGCAAAACCATCTCTCCAGCCCTTCACTACCCTTTTTAAACATCCACCCATCACCACTTTGTAAGACACTTTATTCCCATGATAGTAATGTTTATCAAGTTTAAGAAGGGAGCTGTTAAACTCTGATCTAGACAGTGGTAATAGCTTTTAATAAAAGAGAATTACTGGGCTGGAGAGATGGCTTGGCAGTTAAAGGCACTTGCTTGCAAAGTCCAATGGCCAGGGCTCAATTCCCCAGTACCCATGTAAAGCCAGATACACAGGGTGGTGCATGCATCTGGAGTTTGTTTGCAAAGGCAGGAGGCCCTGGTATGCCCATACTTTCTCTTTCTCTCCTGCCACAAGTAATGAAAATAAAATAGAATTCTCATCTTGAGACTCACAGTCTAGTTAAGGGAGGAGAGAGGGACACAGTAGTCAGTGAGATGGCGTGTTGGTGTATCCATGGGCTGTGTAATAAGTGACCCCAGATTTCAGTGCCTCAGAGTTCCTGAGTCTCATGGGTGATTGGTTTAGAGTGAGTTTCCTCTGGACTCTGCTGGGCTGGCTCACAGTTCTGCCTGGGGCGTGCCCTCACCCAGCCCATTCTGGTCTGTGCCTCTCACATCCCTCCAGCCCACTTAGCCTAGGTTTGTCATGTCACCAAGCAGACATGCAACGTGCACAGGCTCCTCGTGAGCATGTGTGTGTGTGTATGTGTGTGTGTGTATGTGCAGTTGCATATGCACATGTGTGCAGAGACACGTGGATCTTAAAGCTGCTTAACTAGAAAAGGTCTTGAAGGACTCTCAGTGCGCCAGGTATAAACTACCAGGAGCATTTTAGCCTGAGGGAGGGTTCTTCATGCGGGGAACACATAGCTCATCCCGCCCAGCCGCCCAGGGAAAGCTCGCTGCTGTCAGCAACAGACCGTAGGAAGCACAGGAAGCAAGAAATGCACTGGGGCCAGCGGTCCCTTTGTTCTTCCTCAGAACTTGGAGGAACGCCGTTGGGATTCTTCACACGACTGGTTCTGTCAGTGCTAAGTGGATTAATCATCTATTCTTTTGCACAATATTACAATATTGTGATCCCCTTCTAACCTTCACTGTTTGCTTAACTTTCTATTCTCTGAACAAACATTCGTCCCTTCCCTTGGATTCTGTCCTACGTTTGTTACCCCAAAAAACCACATGATTTTCAATGCTGTGGGGCTGGGCTGGGTGGCTCTTCCTGCATTTCACCCCTCGTGTCCTGGGAACAAGATTTGCCAGAAGTCCCCTCCCACACTTCCCAGGCGTGTGCTCTGTCTGACTAGAACACGTCTTTCTTTCTTTGTCCTCTGCTCACCTGGGGGAAAACTTCAAGTTCAGACTACAGACATATGGTTAAGCAAATGTCAGAGGTAACAATGGAGATGGCTGGTATTCTTATAATATACCATGTTGTCCCCTTCATACCTTCATTCCAGCTGTAACCAACACAGCCCCCCCAAAGTCACCTGATTTGGGCTCATGCCATCTTTGCCTTTTAGGTCTAAGAAGTTTGATATTGTTTCTGAGATGGCTTTGGAAGCAAGATCACTATGTTGGGATACTCAAACTCCCATGAAGTTTGCAAAATCTCATACAAGTTGTTCCCAAATTTCTAGTGCTTGGAGAAGAAAACATCTTGTCTTTTGTCTCCCTGGGCTCTTAAGGCTTTAAATGGCTCTCCCACCTTTCACACACAGAAATGGTAACTCCCAGCCAGTTAGCACTTTCTCTTTTAATTTGTCCATGAGCATGTCCTTTCCTTCCTTAGTGCTCTGTGACTGTCAAGAATTGCTTACTGGGAATCAAAAAGAAGTTGAGAGCTGGAGAGATAGTCCAGTGGTTAAAGGTGCTTGCTTACAAAACCTGACAGCCTTGGTTCGATTCCCCAGTTTACATGTACAAAGTGGCACATACATATGGAGCTTGTCTGCAGGAGCAAAAGGCCCTGGCACACCTATTCTCTCTCTTTCTTTCTCTCTCTCTCCTTGCTAATAAATAAAATATTAACAAAAGAAGTTGAGCATTGAGGAAAGCCTGTGGCAGAAGGGATTATGACCTTGTTCCCTGCCAGAGACTGACCTGCCCCAGCAGGTTGAGACCGTGTGGAAACCAAGCCTCCAGTGAGAATGTGGCTGGCCAGCCTCACTCCTCTTACAACCTGGAAGCTCCCATCCACATTAGTAGGAGGGAGCAAGAAATTGAATGTTTTTTTCAGTGGCCATATTTGTGGGTTTGCCACTGGCCAAGTTAAATTAAATGACAATAGGTGATTTCCAAAGCAGTGAGGAACAATAACCTGCTCCAGGGAGATGATGATAGACACAGAGGACACTCAAAACCCATCAAAGCAGAAATCCAGAGGCTGCAGAGGGTTTAACACAACTTTGCTTACTTACTTCAGACTTAAGACACACCCACCAAGACTCTGGGATCATTAAGGCAGCAGCACAGGGTGGGAAGGAGTCTCCTGAGGCATTGTCCACCCTACACACACAGAGAGAAAGAGAGACTGACTGACTCATGACCCCACTGTGAATGCCAGTAACCCCGCAGGAGGGCCCTCTGTGGAATGGGGGCAGGGGAGAGGGAATATAAAAGGATAACATGAGGGGAATGGGACCAATGTGATTTGTTCATACAGTAAAGTTCATGATTAATTTTTTTAAAAAAAAAAAAGAGGTGCATGCCTTTAATCCCAACAGCACTTTTGAGGCAGAGGTAGGAGGATGACTGTGAGTTTGAAGCCAGTCTGAGACTACAGAGTGAGTTCCAAGGTCAACCTGAGCTAGAGTGAAACCCTACCTTGGAAAAAAAAAAAAAAAAAAAACAAAAAAAAGAAGAGTCCTTAAGAGTGTGTTTCAAGGCTCAGCCACAAAGATGTGCTTGGTGACGGCATTTATGATACCAAAGAAAAGAGAGGAGGAAGGGAAGGGAAGGGAAAAGGAGGGGAGAGGAAGGGAAGAAAAAAGAGGAAAAAAGAAAGAAGAGAGTGGTAGAGGAGAAATGGGAAGAAAAGAAGAAAAAGAAAGGGGACACATGGGGCTTGGGAGATGGCTCAGTAGTTAACAGAGCTTGCTTGCAAAGCCTGACAACCCGAGTTCAATCCTCCCCAGCACCCACATACAGTGGGAAAGATGCAAAGTGGTGCATGTATGTGTTTGTAATGCCAACACACCTAAAAGGAGGTGGACCAGAAGAATCCAAAGCTACTGGGCCAGCTAGTCTGGCTTTTCCTTGCAATGGCAAGACATCCTGTCCCCAAGAAGGTAGAAGAAGAGCAGAGTTCCTTCCAGGTTGTCCTCTTGACACACACACACACACACACACACACACACACACACATGTCACATGTGTGCATGTGAAAGCAAATAAATAAAAGGGGAGAGAGGAAAGAAAGGAAGAAGAAGGGACACTAAGATTCCACAGCAGAGCAGTAGCATCATCATTCAATGCAAACAGCATCCCGGAAAGCTGATTACGCAGAAGCTCTGTGACGACCTGAGATGTGCTCTTCTCCTGGATATACCAGCACACTGGAAGGAAAGTCATAGCATATGGAAAACAAATAGATAAATGTTCAGGATTCATTCTCAGCTTGTTAAAAATCCGACATTGTATAGAAACCATGTGATCTCATTTTTTGTTATAAAAATATAAGACAGGGGTTGGAGAGATGGCTTAGCCATTAAGCGCTTGCCTATGAAGCCTAAGGACCCTGGTTTGAGGCTTGATTCCCCAGGACCCACATAAACCAGATGCACAAGGTGGTGAATGCATCTGGAGACTGTTTGCAGTGGCTGGAGGCCCTGGAGTAACGTACCCAATATCTCTCTCTCTCTCTCTCTCTCTCTCTCTCTCTCTATTTCTCTCTCTCTCCCCTCTTTCTCTCTGCCTATCTGTCTATCTCTCTCAAATAAATAAAAATAAAACAAAAAATAAAAAAGAGCAAGGTTTATAAAACTTAAATACATATATAGGATGGGATGTGTTCTAAAATATTGAGCAGCTTTTAAAAATATTTTTATTTATTTATTTGCAAGGAGAAAGAGAGAAAGAGAGAAGGCACACCAGGGCCTCCAGCTGCTACAAACTCCAGATGCATGTTCCACTATGTGCATCTGGCTTTTTGTGGGTAGTGGGGAATCAAATGCAGGTTGTTAGGGCTTTCAGGCAAGTGCCGTAACTGCTGAGCTATCTTTCCAGTCCTGAGCTGCTTTTAAAAAATATTTTATTTATTTATTTGATATAGAGAGAGAATTGGCACACCAGGGCTTGTTGCCACTGCACATAAACTCCAGACTCATGCACCACTCTGAGCATGTGGATTCATGTGGGTACTGGGGAATCGAACCCATAACAGTAGGCTTTGCAAGCAAGTGCCTTTAACCACTGAGCCATCTCCCCAGCCCTTGAGCAACTTTTATATTGAGATATTAAGGTTGTGAACTGTTTTGTTTTGGTTTTTTTTTTTTTTTTGGCTCCTCTACATTTTCTAGGTTTTCCTGTTGAACATAGATTGTTTTTTTTTTTGTAAAAAATAAATAAGTTAAAATTGGGGGGAAGCTGGAGAGGCCAAGACCTTGTGTGGGAGGGGTCATTCAGACCTCCTTCAGGAGGTTTCAAAGCTCCTGTCTGTCATTGTTAGTGTCTGAGGTAGAGAAAATAGAGCTGGTTGTGGAGCTAACGTGTAGGTCACTACTCACCTTCCTTTCTTTGGTTCATTGAGTCTCCAGAGCATCCACCTAGGCACTGTGGTATTGCCATCATCAGAGAAGGATGCCTCCCAGCCCTGTGAGGCTCGCAAAGCACATGGCTTCTCCCTCTCAGCACTATGAATGAATGTCTTGAGCAGGAGAATCCTTTGCCAGGAGAACTGCACTGTCCACTGTGTAGCTGTGTCCCTGCTCACTAGACACCAGCAGCACCTACCTCCAGTTGTGACAAACCAAAATGTGTCTGATGACAGATGTCCCCTGGGTGACAAAAGTGCCCTTAGACAAGAACCTCTACCCAGGTACATAATGATAAGATGTGAAAACAGTCAGGGAGAATGGGTCAAGTTGGACTTGGTGTGGTTTGGGGATCAGGACTTTTTCTTTGAGCTGAGGTCTGAAGGGTGAGCAGGAAGCCTGCAAAAGAGGGACACAGGAAAGAGCCAGTGGAGCAGAGCCCATGGCTAGGGCACTGGAGAGCAGCTGAGCTCCAGTTTGAGACACTGCGCAGTCCTTGATTCCCAACCTGTTGCCCTCAGTCTCCTCCTGGGAAGAATTGGAAGGCTCATAACTTCACCATAAATCAGGAACTAATAATGTTTAAAAGATGATAAGCATTTCAGATGATAAGGATGGGGTCAAAGAGTCCTCCATTTCCCTGCTTAAGAGCTGCATAATCTTGGGCTAGTTACTGAAGCCCTCTGAATCTGTTTCCGAGTCTGTAGAGTGGGAACACTGATCTCAAACTCACAGGGATTCTGTGAGGACTCACAGCTGTATAGCACTTGGTACTTGACACGTCACGCAGCAAATGCCACAAAAATGATCAATGCTCACAATTTGCATTATTCTTTCTTGGTTTTATTTGTGTGGTGTGTGTGCACATGCACATGCATGCACTCTCTAGGGCCTCTTGCCACTGCAAACAGATACCAGACACACCACTTTTTATATCTGGTTTATGTACGTGTCTTGGGAATTGAAGCCAGGTCAGCAGGCTTTGCAAGCAAGCACTTTTAATCACCAAGCCATCTCCCCAGCCCTATGATAACTTGTTTTTAAGTTGCTATGTGTTATATTCAGAAATGGATGTGTATTACTCCATTTAATCCCCATAGAATTCTTTTCATCTTATTCATTATTTTACTCTTATTTTACATATAAGCATACAGATAGAGGTTGGATCACCATTTAAAATCACACAGCTGTGAAGTAGTAAAACCAGACTTTTTTTAATCAGAGAAGCTGGAAGAAAGAACTCATCCATTCCATACTGCCTCTCTGACTATCAGTGCAACCACTGTGTGCACTATTATGATTATTACTCTGCAATATATAACAAATGGCCACAGATGTAGCAGCCTGAATCCACGTAAACTGATCATCACACAGGTTCTGTAAGTAAGAAATCTATGTATAGGGCCCAGCTACACTCTCTTTTCAGAGGGTCTAGACAGATGGCTCAGTGGTAAGGTGCTTGCCACATTAGCATGAGGAGCTGACTTCCCAACACCCACATAAAATCCAGATGTGATGGAGTGTGCCTTCCATCCAGGTGCTGCGGAAGCAGAGACAGGATTCTTAGGGCTTGCTGGCTAGCTAATCTAGTTGAATTAGGAGTAGTTTCAGCAAGAGACCCTGCCTTAAAAAATGAGGTGCTCTCTCTCTCTCTCCCTCTAATAAATAAATAAATATTTTTTTAAAAAAAAAAAAAGAGGGCTGGAGAGATGGCTTAGCAGTTAAGGCGCTTGTCTACAAAGCCTAAGAACCCAAGTTCAATTCTCCAGAACCCACGTAAGCTAGATGCACAAGGTGGCACATGTGTCTGGAGTTCATTTGCAGTGGCTAGAGGCACTAGCCCATGCATTTTCTCTCTCCCTCAAATAAATAACTAATTAATTAATTTTAAAAAATAAGGTGGGGCTTGAGAGATGGCTTTGTGGTTAAGGCACTTGTCTGCAAAGCCAGAGCATGCAGGTTCAATTCCCCAGGACCCACATAAGCCACATGCACAAGGTGGCACATGCATCTGGAGTTCATTTGCAGTGGCTGGAGGCCCTGGAATGCCCATTCCCTCCCTCTCTCTCTCTCTCTCTCAAATAAATAAATAAAAATCTAAAAAAAAAAAAAACTTATTTTAAAAAAGGTGGAGAGTAACTGAGGCAGACCTCTGATCTCCACCCACATGCTCATACATGTGCACAACTGCCACACACGCCTATGTGCCCACATGCATACGAATGTACATACACACACCGCCACCACCACCCCCCCCACACACACACAAAGATGCCCACAGAGACTGCAGTGCTCACGCTGGGCTTTGGTCCTTTCTAAATGCACTGCAGTGGCAGAATTTATTTCTTGCAGCTGTAGAATGTCTGGTTTCTGCTCGCTGGCAGCTGGGGACCCCTCTTAGCAGCACTTATGGTTGCCCCAGCCCCTTGCCACGTGGACCTCATAGATGTTTCACCAGCTTCTGTGCACATGAAATGCAGATTGATGACCATTTAACTTCTGCCTCCCCACTGTGTCTTAGCTCAGGGAACTTGGAATAATTACCCTTATCTTTAAAAATCAACAGATTTGGGACCCTTTTGACATCTGAAGACTATTTTCACAGTGGTACCTAGAATCATGGCTGACGCATCATGGTATGTGTCCACCATATGCCCGGCATCTCAGGATCCTGCCACCCTCATTCCCATGTTTTCACAGTATCTGTGGAAGGCCTCCAAGGGCTGCCCACGCTGTCTAACACAGCTCTTGAAATACCTCCCTTAGCAAGCCTCCCTGCCCATCTCACTTGTTCCCCTACACAGCAAAGTCATTCACCATGAATGCCATATGTTGAGGTTGTGACTACGCCCGAGTCACACCTCTGTCTGCTCTGAGCATTTCCTGTACATTCTCCAGCCCCAGTCTCAGTTTGGATAGCCAGGTAATTCCCACTGAAGAGGAAACATCTAGGCTCTTGGAGGAGAAGGCATCCACCATTGCCAAAGGTGACTAGGCCTCATTCCAATTCCACAGCCAACACCATTTGGTGAAATCCAAAACTTGTTCTGACTTCTCAGCCCTGGCTTGGTCCCCCCACCTCTCCCTACTCAGCTCTCTGGTTTCCACTGAAAATTCCTGTGTTCTTACAAGCATGCCAAGAAAATTGCACTCGAGCCATCTGGGTAAGTAATCCCAGCGTGAAAATGCCTCGGTGCTCAGGCTTCCTGAACCAAAAGGGTTTTGATCTGAGTCACCCACAGAGACCTAAGCCCCCCCCCCTTTAGCAGCTTCATATTTCTGAAGGAAGGAAAGTGAAACCTTAATCGAAAAGCAGATGAGGAAATTTCGCCCTGATACAAATTTCTTCACATTGGATCTCTGTAAAAAAAAAAAAAAAAACTCTAATTTTTTCAAAAGTAAAAGTAACATAAACAAGCTAAGATGTAGAGAATTAGCTATATAGTAACATATAGTAAGTATGTGTATTAGTTCAAAGGCTTAAAGGTAAAAGTCCTTCAGAAGTAATTTGTCAATTAATTCACCTGCTTAAAATATTTTATTTTTATTATTTATTTATTTGACAGAGAAAGGGGGAGAGAGAGAGAGAGAATGGGCATGCCAGGGCCTCCAGCCACTGCAAAAAAACTCCAGATGCATGTTCCCCCTTGTACATCTGGATAACATGGGTCCTGGGGAACTGAACCTGGGGCCGTTGGCTTTGTAGGCAAACGCCTTAAGTGCTAAGCCATCCCTCCAGCCCCAACCTTTTTATTTTAAGCAGAATATCTGTCATTTGTTGATTCTTGGTAACCTCAAGAACACTGGCACTGATGCACTTAAGAGTATGCTAGCAGAACACAAAGGGGCTATATGCTAAAAGTATAAATTACTTCCATACTGCTGGAAAATACAGGCCAATACAAACTTTAACTACATTTTATAGGGAAACTCCATATCTATACACAGTGTACCTTAATGTACACATAATCCCCTCCCACCACCCTTCTTGTCCCCCTCATTTATCCTCCCTCCGCTGGACTGCCTGTACTTTCCAACTAGCCCCTCTACTATTTTGACGTCATATTTTTTTTTTTTTGCCCTCCTCCATCATCCATGACAGCTTGTTGATGGGTCCAATATAATGTAAGCTTCATGCTGGTGACAGCAGCCACTGTGAGGCTGCGAATGCCACTGCCACTTTGTGTCTATAAGACAGGTTAGAAGCACCTTCCATCCTTTGGCTCTTAAGTTCTTCCTACCGTCTCTTCTGTAGTGATGCCAGGGCCTCAGCAGGTGATAGAGATGTGTCACTTAGTGGTGAACATTCAACTCTCTGTCACTTTTTTTTTTTTTTAGCACTTTGACGAGTTCTGAGTCTCCCCAGAAGTCACTGCCATCTCTTAACAGAAAGTGAGAGAAGGGATGAAGAGGTGGCTCAGTGGTTAAGGCTCTTGCCTACAAAGCCTAAGGACCCAAGTTTGATTCCCCAGTCTGGCGCACACATCTGGAGTTTGTTTTCAGTGCCTGGAGGCCCTGGCACACCCATTCTCTCTCTCTCCCTTCTATCTGCCTCTTTGTCTCTCTCACTTTCTCTCAAATAAATAAAATATTTTTAAAGTTCTCTTAAAGTGAGAGTAGCTTTAATATATGGGCATAAACATAAGTATTTAGAGGGTAGTTTGGTAACATAATATGTCCATTTAGCCAAACAGCAGTACTAGCTTCCCCTCTCTTAGTGCTGTGACCTTTCCAGCCATAGGCTCTTGACTAGGTTTTCAGAATCAGGCATAATTCCCTTTCTTGGAGCGGGCCTCAAATCCAGTCAGAGAAAAGTTGGTTTCCCTCATAACAGACATGCTACTATTGCACCAGTAGCAGCATCTTGCCTAGCTGGCCATTTGTTTACCTTGCAGGGTCCACTGCTGGCTAAGACTGTTGACGACTTTTCTCCCAGCAGGCTGCACATCACTGTCCAGCACTGTGAGAGCTGGCCAGCAGGAGGAGGCTTCCTGCTCAGCTCCAGCTTGATTTCTCAGTGTCCTGCAACCGAGCACATGGGGTCTTCAGTAGTAGGGACTTATCACTTAGTTCTTGTGGGCAACCAAGAACCTTAGTAATAGCCCATGCCAATACAAATGAGCATGTTTTAAATGAGAATACTTTTTCCTCTTGTAGTTAGTAAAATTCAAGGTCAAAGAAATACCAGCTGTGTGCTAGAGAGATAGCTCAGTGGGCAAAACGTTTGCCTTGAAAGCATAAGAACCCGAATTGGATCCCCAGAACCCACACAAATGCCAGGACTGGTGGTGCTATGTGCTTATAATCCCAGCACTAGAGAGGCAGAGATAGGATGCCTGTGGCTCACTAGCCAGCCAGTCTAGCCCAAATGGTGATCTCAAGGTCAATGAGAGACCTTGTCTAAACGAGGTAGATAATGTGCCTGAGAAAAAAACACACACACAACTCACATGCAGAAAGGCAGAAAGGAGAGAAAAGAAAGAAAAAAAGAAAAGGAAAGAGGACTGCAGAGATGGTTTAGTGGTTAAGGCGCTTGTCTGCGACCTGAGGACCCATGTTCGCTGTTGCTCCAGATCCCAGGTAGCCAGACACATAAAGGTGAGGCAAGTGCAAGGTCGCACATACCCACTAGGTGGTGCAAGCATCTGGAATTCGAATGCAGTGGCTGAGACCCTGGTGCGCCAATTCTCCCTTTCCCTTTGTCTCTCTGTGTCTGTCTCCCTCTCTCTCTCTCTCAAATAAAAAGAAAGAAAAAGAAGGAAAGAAAAGAAAGGGGGATGGAAGGAAAAAAAGAAAAAAATACCAACTGTGCTTGTTAGGGTGTCATTTCCAGCATGTGAGGACCAAAATTGAAGAAAGCTCAAGTCTGTTGCAGAAAAGTGTAGTATTTGCATATATTCTATACATTTCCTCATGTTTATTTTAAACTTTCTCAAGATGACATATCATATCTCTACAATATGAATGTTCCATATTTGTTAGTCAGTAATTACAAGAAAAATGTCTATGCATGTTCAATATGATACAGTTTTTAAAGTAAGAATCTGCACGGCTGGAGAAATGGCTTAGCAGTTAAGGCATTTGCCTATGAAGCCTAACGACCCAGGTTCAATTCCCCAGGAGTCACATAAGCCAGGTGCACATGGTGGTGCATATGTTTGGAGTTTTCATTTGTAGTGGCTAGAGGCCCTGGTGTGCCCATCTCTCTTTCTCTCTCTCAAATAAATAAAAGGAATATTTTGAAAAAATAAATAAAAAAAGAACCTATGAATGTAGAGAGACTTCTGTTGTCCTCCGAAGAACCCCAGACTTAGAGGTCAGAAGAACAGTATGTTAGCCAATGTAAAATCTGAAGGTAAGTTTTCTTCCTTCCCCTTGAGTTCCCACTGAACAGACAACCTATGGAAGGTCATGTGGACAGAGCAGCATATGACCGTACCAACTCCCATATTATGCTGCTTGAGGACTGCTGGTGAGGTCATTAACCTCCTCACATGGCCATCCATCAGCTTCTGTGCAAAGGCACCCCAGAAAGCCCTTAGGCACCCCAAGAAAGCCCTTAAGCAAAGCATGCAGGCTCTGGCCTTGGAAATGTGCCCTGGGGTGGGACGAGCAAGGACATTCAGTGCCTGTGTGTTGTGAGACTCGGGGACACGCTTCATTTCTCTTGAGATGAGCTGTAACAAGTTCTGCCCTTGTATGGGGGAACATCCCAATATGGTGGAAAAAACACATGTCTTAGCATACAAAGGCAGCTGAGAAAGTATATTGCAATGTTGCATTGCAGAATAATATTAATATTTGAATGATTTTTAGTCCCACCAGTAGCTCTTCACCTCTTACTTTTTGCGTCCTCTGTGGTCCACTACCCTAGCTTTTGTTCAGGGACTTGGACTACTATATACTTTCCCAATGAAAACCATGAATGCTGTTTTTTTTTTTTTTTTTTTTTTTTTTTTTTTTTTTTTTTTTGAGGTAGGGTCTCACTCTTTCCCAAGCCAACCTGAAATTCACGATGTAGTCTCAGGCTGGCCTGAAACTCACAGTGATCCTCCTGCCTCTGCTTCCAGAGTGCTGGGATTAAAGGTATGCACCACCATGACCATGCCCAGTGCATGCCATGCTTCTTGCCCACAATGTTCTCCACAACCCACCCTGCCCCGCTCCAGTTTTGGGACCCTTCAGTTATTGGTTCTCTCTTTTCTTTAATAAAGAAGCCTAAAGATACCACCCTATTCCAGATAAAATTGGATCAGAGTAGGACTTCATCAGTTCTAACATGTACCTGGCCTTTGATTAGGTCCACCAGTCAAGGGCAAGATCTTTATTGGCTTTTGATTGCTACCCTGTCCCTATTCCCAGGATGTGGATAAAGCCCACTGGACAGAAATCAGTGGCTGTCAGGGCATGGATGGGTTTCAGCCATGTACCAGGAATCAGCTGAGATATTTGAGATGGCTCAGCCTCCCTTGTTTGTTCTGTTTTGCTTTGAGTAGGTAATTTATTCACATATGTTAAAATCTACAAGTATAAAATTACTTAACTTGGGCTAGAGAGAAGGCTCCGAGATTAAGGCACTTGCCTGCAAAGTTTAACAATCCAGGTTCAATTCCCCATTATCCACATAAGACCAGATGCACAAAGTGACATATGCATCTGGAGTTTGTGTATAGTGGCTGGAGGCCCTGTCATGCCCATTCTCTCTTTCTCTCTTCTATCTCTCTCTGCTTGCAAATAAATAAATAAAAATAAAAATATTTAAATTACTTAAGTTATATATACCCCCTCATTCCTGTCTCCCCTCCTGGCACCTGCCTTCTCTATAGTAGCTGTGTCTAAGATTCTGCCTGTCCAGTCATCCATTTCTTTCTTAGGTCTCTCTCTAGAGATAAACGCATACAACTATTCAGTCTTGTACATGCCTGTTTTCTTTCTGAAATGGCAAATACTGTTACATTTTGGTACTTAGTAATCAAACTGGAAATAAGTCCATATCAGGACATAAAAAGGTTTCCTCATCATTTTCCCCAACACTTTATGAAAAGGTTCAAAAAAAAAACCAGTTTAAGTCATTTAAAACTTCCCACGTAGCCAGACATGTTGGTGCACGCCTTTCATCCCAGGACTCAGGAGGCAGAGGTTAGAGGATCCCCATGAGTTTGAGGCTACCCTGAGACCACCCAGTGAATTCCAGGTCAGCCTGGGCTAGAGCGAGACCCTACCTCAAAGAAAACAACGAAGTCCCACTCCTGTGCTCATCCACCCGTGGATGGGACCACTACCCTTGCCTTGTGGTCCAGTTCCACACATCTGCCATCCACCCACTGTGTGCCCTTCAAAGTCCTGCGTTCAATCCCCAGGGCTGCAAAACCAAACAGTAGCATCAAAGAAAACTGAAGACATCAAGATGCTTTTATACTTTCACCCAACATTTTAACAAGCACATCATTGGCTAGAATTCAGTACTTTTTTTTTTCCTTTTTGGTTTTTCATCCCAGGAGTCAATATTGCTCCTTTGAACAGCTGAGAATTCCCATCTCCAGTCCTCCCCACAGCTTGCTGACCCTCCTCACTCTTTCTCGTCACTCACTGTATGTTATTAATGATGACTAGTTGCGCTGTTCGCTACTTCTGCACAAAGAGTCCGAGCTGCTACATGGGTCCTGGCCACACGGGCTGAGTGTGAGGCGAAATGGGAGTGAGGGGCCCTTGCTTGTGGATCCTCCACTCTGAGAGGAAAAGGGCTGTATGACAAATTCAAGATTGAAACCCATGAGCCATGCTTGACATGCCAGGTGACTTGCAAGGCACCCCGCGGAAATGAGAGCTGCAAATTCCCCCATCAGTCATTCCCAGTCTGCGGGTAGGGCAAGGAGGTCATGCATTTGCTTCCCACCCCCACGCCTGGGCTCTTCTCGCACAGCTGAGAGCCGGGAGGCTGATCCCAGAGAGCAAATTCCTACCAATATTTGCAGGTTTTAAGCTGCACAAACATGGGGGATCATTTTGTGCACATTCCTCTGGTTTCCCACTAAACCTTTCTTTCTGGCAAGCCTTGTCCCCAGACCTTACAACAGGAAGGCTCTGTGCTTGGTCCCCGCCTTTGTTCAAGAACTCTCAGCCTAGGAGTCTCTGGGTTTCATTAGATAAGTCTGACACACACATACACACACACACACACACATACACACCCTTTTTCACACCCATTATCCCAGGGCCTGGAAGGTGGTGATATGTTTTCCTTACTTTCCCTCCTTTCTCTTTTATTTCCCACTGATAAATGGGGAAAACAGCTGTGGGCTCTGCTTTGAAGGCTCTGACGGAAGATCGGTGATGGCTCAGAGCAAATGAATCCCATCACAGGCTGAGGGGAAGGGAGGGAGCGCGGGAAGGGAAGCCGGCTCCCAGCTTCACGTTTTTCAAACTTGCCTTAAAAGCCAGACTTTCTTTTAATCTGGTTCCAGTTTCTGCGGTGACTCGGCACATGTTTAAAAGAAGGGGAGCCAGAGAGAAGGCCTGTGGACATAAACAGGGAATTCCATTCTTCAGCCCTGCTCTGAGGACACATTGTCATGCAGGGTGCTTAAATAGTTAGGAAACCACTTCAAGGCCCCTCAGAAACAACTGTGCAACTCCGGGAAGAGGGACAGTGGGCAAACCAAGTGACAGAATTTTAAACGGAATCTCTTAACCCGAGGAGGAGTGACTTAGCAAAGAGCAGCTGCTGCCACAGCCTTGGTTAGCAGGAAAGTCCGTTCTGGAGCTGGCTATCAGAAAACCGCCGGGTTTCTGTGAGATGCTTAGCATTAACAGGTTGGAAGCAGGGCTTGTTTTGAACCCAAGAAAAATACGGACAATTATTTCATTGCCTGTCGTATTTCTGGTCTGAAAGGAACAAAGAAAATAAACTGATCTTAAGATGGGAAGGGAGAAAGAAATTCCAAGTCCTCTTTTGAAATTCAAGAGATGCTTAATAGAGAAGAAAGGTCTGGGTGGATGGATGGTCCCTTTGTTTTTGAACAAGAGGGGCCCTCTTCCTCCAGAGATGGAAGGCCATTCAAAGGAAATCATTAAAAGACATCCCTTTTTACACAGTTTAGATGCTGGCAGTGCATACAAACCCAAGTGCAGGATTGATGCAATTACCCAGAGAGAAAGGAGAGCTGAACTGAGGCGGAGCTGTGGGGCTAATTGCTAAGGCCCTCCAGCTCACCCCTCACCCTCTTTGCCAAATAGTTACTTAGAACCTTTAATTTCATATTTTGAGAGGGATGGGGAAATATTAAGTGGTATAAAAGACTGTTGAGTGACACGGAGGGAATCTAAGTTTGATTTATTAAAACCTTTCTGGCCACAAGAGTTCTGAGATAACCGCACTGGTCCCAAGACCAAAGTTTTGAAGGGGGCTACAGGAGAGCAGTCCTTGCTGACAGTGTGATGGAGCACTTGCTAGAGGGAAAGCACTTCACAAAATCCCTGCCGGGGATTATCCTGTCTAATCTTCACCTTGCCCGGTGGGCAGGGTGGCGTTTTCTCCTCGTGGAGGCTTCCAGAATAAAGCAGGCTGTCCACACAAGCAGATCTGTGGGCCTGCACAAGGTGCACCAAAAAGCACGGAGCAAAGGGCTTGAAAGCAAACGGCTGTCCTTGGCCCCTTTGCTGTACATTCTGCACTTCTAACACTGGCTTTCCTCAGAATGTAAATCCGTGTCCGTTGTTGCTCGTGTCTTCAGTTTGTGTCCCTCACTCTGGTTGCCAAGGTGTTTGTGTGTCTGTGTATATATGTGGGGTGTGTGTGTGTGTGCATGTGCGTGTGCAGGCCAGGGTGTGTGTGTAGAGGTCAGAGAACGACCTCAGGGTGCCCACCTTCACCTTCCAACTTGTGTGAGACAGGCTCTCTCTTGCTCCAATGTTTTGAATGCCAGGCTAGTTCGCAGAGTCCCCTGACTCTGCTTCCCATTGCTGAAGGAGTGTCATCTTTGTCCAACTCTACACGGGTTCTGAGGATTCGAACTCTGGTGACCAGGCTTGCACAGCAAACACTTTTAACCACTGAGGCATCTCCCCAGGCCTCCTGGATGTATTCTTGGTCATAATGAGTTGAGAAATAATATCAGAAAAGGAGGAAGAGGAGAGTTGAGTTGTGTGCATTTAGTTATGTGTGTAGGAGTGTGTATGTGTGCGTGTGTGTACATGTGCACATGCGGAGATCAGGGGACAACTTCAAGGTGTGTGTGAACTACCTCTCGCTTTGGTGGCCTGCCCCAATAAAGCACCTCTAAGGGAGTGACTTATCAATTGAGCTCTTGAGTCAACAAGCCGGTCAAAACTAATGGAAGGCGATGTCTCCTGCAGAGGGGACAGAGTTAGCAAACACACTCCTTCCATTAAGTGTGCAGTGAGTCTGGCAGTTGAAAGCTGCTAGTGTGACTACTGCCAGTGGAGTCAGGACATGTGCAAGGGTGGCATGGGCAGATCCCTAAATACCAGGAGAGCACTAAATCCAGCAGAGTTTCTCCAGCCCGAAGCTTTATCAAAAACAAGGGACAGGAAAAGGTCATAAATACCTTTGCAAGGGGAAGGCAGGCTCTCTGATCACTTGGGAACTTCCAGCTGTGGGTTTTTCCCTTGGCTAGGCCTGGGCTGGCTCAGTCTAGGCCCAGCCGGGAGGGCCCCCAGCCGTTACTCTCCACATGGGCTCCTTTCTCCCCTCCAGCTCCCCACATGGCAGGAGCTCCTTGAACATTCTTTTCTCTTTTCTTTCCATGCTTGTTTTCCCCAGGCCTTCCACATGGGATCTTTAGCTATGTGGGTGCCTTTCCTTGGCTCTGTACTTCCCTCAGTAAATATAACAATTTAATTTAAAAAAGGGGAGGACAGATGTCATTTGCAGGCAGTAAGCAGTGAAGTGACAAGGTCACACATGTATTTAAAAAGATGACTAGGGCTGGGGATTGCAGTGTGATAGAGAGAAGCAAGCGTAGACTTGGGAACACCAGCCAGGAAATTACTACAGGGCCCACGGGACAGGGGAGAGGACCGAGCTCTGCACAGATAATGAGGAGTCACAGAGATTTGAGAAATGAATAATGACCCACCTGCCCTGTCTCCCTGAGCAGAAAGACAAAGGACAACTATTGAGCCAGAGTAACAGCTTGAGGCTGTCCATTTAAGTCAACCAAATAAAGTAATTCATACCCACCTATGTAGATTTTTTAAGATATAGTTTTAAACATTTTATTTATCTATTTTATTTATCTATTTTATTTATTTATTTGAGACAGAGAGAGGGAGAGAGAGATAGAGAAAGTGAGAATTGGTGTGCCAGGACCTCCAGCCACTGCAAACCAACTCCAGGCACATGAGCCACCATGTGCATCTGGCTTACAAGGGACCTGGGGAATCAAACCTGGGTCTCTAGGATTCACAGGCATGCACCTTAACTGCTAAGCCATGTCTTCAGCCCCTAGATAGATTTTTTTTAAGGGGCCAAGCTTTCTAAACACTCTGATTAGCTGTTCTCATCAATGGCTAGGTTGGCAGATACTAACCATCTGGATGTTGACACTAGCATTAAGAAGTCATAAAGTGGCTCAAAGATGAGTCACCACTCCTGCAATTGCACTGCTAAAAAGACTCTAATATGCCCTGGATAAGAAGATAGAGATGCTGTGAGTTTATTTAACTGCCCTATGGTAAGAACAATATACTGGAATCCACCACAGCCATTGGCTGCGCCATTAGCCTCAGTAACTTCGAACTCGAATCTTCCCCAGTGCCTCCACCACCAGGACCAAGCACAAGCCACAGAGTCATAGAGTCCGTCTGCCAAAGATCACAGTTCATGAGGTATAAGTCCCCAATGCATGGTGCCTACTGTTGACTGGTCCATATTAGTGGTGTGGTGGCCTTATCTGGTTGCACATATGAACTGAGCTCTTGTAAGATTTACACATCCTCAGCAGAGTTGACAACAAACTGTTTTGTCATGTGTTGTCTTTGTTGAAGCCACAGCCCTCATCTGGGTACAGCCTAGAGTGCTCTAAGTTGTCCGAGGTTTGGCATTTTGGAGGTCAAAGTTGCCTGTTGTTTCCAGTGGCCCATGCCTGCGCTGAGCCTATGACTGGGGATGCCTTCGTTAAGGAGTGGACCTTTACAACTTCCACTGTGATCACCTCCCTGCAGGGATGAAACGGACTTTCTCCGTCTTATAGAACAGTAGTTTTGGGGCTGGAGAAATGACAGAGTGGTGAAGGGTGCTTACTTGCAAAACCTGACGACCTGGGTTCAATTCCCCAGTACCCATGTAAAACCAGATGCACATGTGTGTGGAGTTTCTTTGCAGTGGAAGGAGGCCCTGGTGTGCCCATTATCTATCTGCCTTTTTCTGTCTCCTCCCATAAATAAACTAATGAATAAATAAGTAAGTAAAATATTTTAAAATAGTTTTATTTATTTGAGAGAGAGAGAGAGAATGGGCGTACCAGGGCTTCCTACACTGCAAACAAACTCCAGACACGTGCGCCATCTTGTATGCCTGGCTTCACATGGGTACTGGGGAGTCAAACTGGGGCCATGAGGCTTTATAAGTGAGTGCCTTAACCACTGAGCCACATCTCCAGCCCTGAGTTTCTCCATCTTGACATATGGTTTTGGACTTGTGTGTTTAATATTTCGTGATATGTTGAGTGCTTTTGGCATTAATATCACTTCCTTCCATAAGGGAAGATAAGCATCTGGTAGATTTCAGTGCTTTCTCCCTACTGTTACCCCAGCAGTGTCTATGCTGACGTGGGATGGATAGTGATAAAGGTCACTGTCTGGAGAAAGAGCTGAGACAAGAAGCTGAATCAAATCCAAATTCACCCAGCTGCCTGTCTCTTCTCACTTGGCTAGCAGTCTCACTCTTCCATTGCTTTCCCTTTCACTTATAGTGACATTCCCAAAACAAAATTTACCATTCGTGCCACAGTTTGCGTGTGTGTGTGTGTGTGTGTGTGTGTGTGTGTGGTGTACGTGTATGTATGTGTGTGTGGGCACATGGGTGGGTGCAGGTGCGTGCAGAGACCAGAAGCGACACTGCCTGTCTTCCTCAGCCACTCTCCACCTTATTCTTTGAGTCAAGGTCTCCCGCTGAACCTGGGGCTCACCCTTTCAGCTGGACTAGCTAGCCAGTGAGCCCATGGGCTCCCTGTCCCTATATCCCCAGTGCTGGGACTTGCAGGCACAGGCCACCACCCTAGTATTTTTTAATATTTTTATTTATTTGCAAGGAGAGATGAATATGAGCACTCCAGGGCCTCTTGCTGCTGGAAACAAACTCCAAACACATGTGCCACTTTGTGCATCTGGCTTTACATAGGTACTGGGAGATCGAACCCAGGCCATCAGGCTTTGCAAGCAAGCACCTTTGACCACTGAGCCATCTCTCTAAGCACCTGTAACCCCGTCCTGTAAAGGGGAGCAGAGACCAGGGAATCTCCCAGACTTGTGAAAAACAGCAAGCCTTGGTATTAGTAAGACTCTGGCTCAGAAAGAATGGGTGGAAGGCGACGGAGTGCAGCAGCACCCACTGCAGGCGAGCACACCACCCACCACCATGCATGGAGTGCTGCAAGGGCATATGCCACACATACACAAAAGCAAGTGGGAGGAAGGGAGGGAAGGAAGGAAGGACAGAGAAAGAGGGAGGGAGGAAAAGAAATGAAAAACCTGGATTAGTGTGAGACTCTACCTCGAAAAAACAAAAAAAAGAAAAAGAAAGGGAGGGAGGAAAGGAAGGAAGGAGGGAAAGAAGGAAGGAGAAAGAGGGACGGAGGAAAAGAAAAGGATGGAGGGAAGGAGGAAGAGAGGGAGGGGAGGGGGAGGGAGAGATGAATAAAGGAAAGGATTCCTGAGATGGTTGTGAGGTGAATCCATGCAAAGCCATAAGAGCACTGGTCTGTAAATAGTAGCTTAAGCTTCACTACTTCAGGCAACTTCTAGAACCCACTGGTGCAGATTCTGGGCCCCTCTTGGACTCCTGGCAATGAGTCTGAAGCTTGGCAGGGGTGCCATCTGCATTTGTAATGATCACCCAGTGCCCTGAGGATCGCTGCTGAAGCAGCCTTTGTCACCCGCTGCCCCACATCGCAGCCATCCTGGTCTTTAGCTTTCATGTGACCTTTGAGCAGGTCATGTCCCAAGAGGGGACCTTATTTATGTGGAAAGTCACAGAACTCCTCCAGAGACTTTGTTATCAGAACAGGCTGTGTGAAGACTATAAGATGACTCCATGAAAGGAATTTACTTTCAAGTTCTTCACTTGTTAATTTTGTGATAGCACTTTCTTTTTCCTAGAGCAAAAGATGGGATTCCCCACCCCACCCCCAGAAAAAATGACAAAGTCCCCACACTTTTGTAACCAACTCTACATGAG
The DNA here is from genome assembly GCA_036346955.1 of Dipus sagitta. NCBI lineage: Eukaryota > Metazoa > Chordata > Mammalia > Rodentia > Dipodidae > Dipus > Dipus sagitta. The sequence continues at coordinate 75,606,916 of CM070784.1, read as the reverse complement.
TCATAGTAAAAAAAAGAAGAAGAAGAGGAGGAGGAGGAGGAGGAGGAGGAGGAGGAAGGAAGCTCTATAAAGTCGCATTTTATAGAAAAGAGACTTTGGAAAGAAAAAGTGATGCAATGGAGGGGTGTTGGGAGGGGGAAAAGGGAAGAGGTTATGATTATGGTAGATTTGAATAATGTGGAAGTTTATGTCTATGGGATTAAAAAAAATTAAACAGTCACATTTTATTTTTACAACAGAATGATCCTAAAATTCCCTTAAATGCCAGCACCTGTGGCAAGTCACCTGTCTGTGTCCAAATATCCAGATGTGTGGCATTTAATAGACAAAACACAAGAAGTGAGGACACAGCTTCACAGAAATATTCCATCTCCTGAAAGAAGTTTAAGGATTCCAGGGATGGGGGCCTCTGTGAAATACTTCTCACTGTTCACATTCTGGAGGTTGTTTTAGAAGGCAGGAGCCTGTCTATAGGGAGGAGCTGCCGAGGTGGCTCAAGGGCTGAAGTGCTTGCTTGCTGGCGGCACAAGCCTGAGGACCTGAGTTCAGATCTTTAGCACCCACATAAAAGTCAGGTGTGGCTGCACATGCCTGCCATCCAACGCTAAGGAAAATGACATGGGAAGATCCCTGGGACTTCCAAGCTAGCTCCAGGTTCAGTGAGGCTATCTCAGTTACTTCATAAATAAGTGAACAAGGTAGAGAGCAGCTGAGGAAGATGCCCAATGTTGACTCCTCACACACACACACACACACACACATCCCCCCACATACACAAACACACATACAAACAGGCATACACACACTCACACCACACACACATATATGTGCAAAACAAATTTATGGGGTTGGAGAGATTGCTTAGTGGTTAAAGCGCTTGCTTGCGAAACCTAAGGACCCAGGTTTGATTCCCCAGTACCCTAGTATGCATAAGGTGATATATGCATCTAGACTTTGTTCCTTGCAGTGGCTGGAGGCCCCAGTGTGCCCATTCTCTTTCTATTCACCTCTTCCTCTCTCTCTCCCTGTCTCTCAAATAAAAAAATAAAATCTTTTTGAAAAAATGTATTTCTGGTAGGGCTGGGGATGTGGCCCTGTGATAGAAGGAAGGAAGGAAGAAGGGAAGGAAGGGGGGCTGAAGAGATTGCTCAGTGGTTAAAGGTGTTTGCCTGCCAAGCCTGATGGCCTAGGTTTGATTCCCAAGTACCCACGTAACACCAGATGCACAAAGCGTTTTCATGGGCAGGAGGTCCTGGTGCACCCATTTTCTCTCTCTCTCTCTCTCCCTCTCTCTCTCTCTCTCACTGCCTCTTTCTCTCTGTCTCATAAATAAATAAAATTGGAGGAAAAGAAAGAGAGAGAGAGAAGAAAAGAAGGAAAGAAAATATGGAGACTTGGTCTGGGCAGACCACACTTACTGCCATGCTGGTTTCATCAAGATCCTACCAGCAAGCCATGAAGAATCCCAGTGCACAGAAAAAGGAAACGGAACTCACAGTTCAATGTGGAGCTTTTCTTTAAGAAAAGCTGGGATAGGAGCTAGGGACATGCATGGCTCAGCAGTGAAAGGTGCTTGCTTGCAAAGCCTGATGGCCCAGATTTGATTTGCCAGTTCCCATGGAAAAGCCAGATACACAAAGTGACACATGCATCTGGAGTTTATTTGTAGTGGCAAGAGGCCCTGGCACACCCATTCTCTCCCTCTTCCCCCCCCCCTCCGCCCTTTTCCTCCTTCCCTCTCTCTTTCTCACCCCTTGGAAATAAATTTTTAAAAAAATTTTAAAAATATTTCACGGCTGGAGCAGTTAAGTCATTTGCTAGCAAAGCCAAAGGACCTGGGCTTTGATTCCCTAGTACCTACATAAAGACAGATGTGCAAGGTGGCATATATGTCTGGAGTTCCAGTGGCTAGAGGCCCTTACACTCCCATTCTCTCTCTCTCAAATAAATAAAAATATAATAAAAATAACATTTCAAACACATGCCCTTAGAATCAGCATCACTCCAAGTAGCTGCAAACTGTGAGAACACTTTGCACTAGCAGCATCCAAAGACGTGCTCATGGTGGTCACCAAGATCTCCTGTGCAGAGAGGTAGAAGCTAATGGAGAAACTGCAGTTTTACCAGCTGGAGCTCTGCAAAAAGCTCAAGTCTGCTAAACACAGTATATTGCCTTCAACCTTCTCCAGCCCACAGCTCCCTCCAGCTTCAGAAGTAGCACAGACTATAAAAACTAACAGCCATCATTTTAAGGGCTATTGGAGATCAGGCAATGTGGAAGACCCGCCTCCCATTGAAGTCGCTCCTTGAATAGTCACAGCTCTGGCCTCTTGTACAAGTTAAAGCAGCTTAAAGTGGATTCCTGTGTTCATTCAGTGAATAGTCATTGGGTGCTTCTATTCAGGAATTCTGAAAAACTTTAGTTAAGAATGGAGAGTGTAAGGGTTCAGCCATTAAAGACTTGCAAGAGACCAGAGTTTGATTTCCCAGCACCCACATTAAAGCCTAACTCAAACTGGCAAATGTGTTTGTGATCCCAATGAGCCTGTGTCAATGGGAGGTGGAACCAGGAGAATCCAGAGGCTCATGGGCCAGCTAGACTGATGCACCCAGCAGCAAAACAAGAGACCCTGTCTCAGAGAAGGAGGTGCAGGACAGGACAAACACCCCAGCGTTGTCCTCTGACCTCCACATGTGTGTCATGGTGCATACACCCATAAACACATACACACATACATACATTCACACACATATCATACACACACATTCACACACATACACAGACACACATTCATAAACATATCATACATAAACATACATTCACATACATATACACATCCACATGCATATCACATGCATGCATACAAACCCACATATCATACACATCCACACATACATAGACACACACAAAATAAAATTCTAAAATGAAAGAAAAGGAAGAATGGAGAGGATAGAAGTTTCAGACTGAAAAAAGCCAATCTGGGGCTGGAGGGGTGGTTTAGCAGTTAAGGCTCTTGCCTGCAAAGCCAAAGGACCCAGGTTTGATTACCCAAGACCCTCGTAAGCCAGATGTACAAGGTGGTGCATACATCTGGAGTTCGTTTGCAACAGATGAAGACCCTAGTGTGCCCATTCTCTCTCTTTCTTTCCCTCCTTCCCTACCTCTCAAATAAATAAAGTAAATTTTTAAAAAAACAGTTTTAAGAAAGCCAATCTGCAAAGGTGACTTATTGTGTGATTCTTGATATAAGACATTCTTTGATATAAGATTCTTGATATAAGACAAGCTTTGAACACAGTCAGTGTATTCTTGGCTGCTGAGGGTTTGGATCAGGAAAAGAGAAATTACGAGGTGGAGCCTAGGGCTGGAGAGATGGCTGAGCAGTTAAGGCATTTGCCTGCAAAGCCAAAGGAGTTTGATTCGATTCCCCAGGACCCATGTAAGCCAGATGCACAAGGTGGCACATGCATCCGGAGTTCATTTGCAGTGGCTGTAAGCCCTGGCATACCCATTCTCTCTCTCTCCCTCAAAATAAATAAATAAGTAAAAATTAAAATTAAAAAAAGAGAGGTGGAGCATGAAGGATTTTCAGAACATACATTGAAATGATTCTGTAGGACACTGTCACGGCGGCTCCATCACCATCAAACACTGGACAGGACATCCTATGGGATGTCCACCACCAAGAGGAAACCCTAGTGTAAACCAGGAACCTAGTTAACGTGCCAACATGGTACTCATCATGTAACACTATTGTGAGAGGCTGCAACGGTGAGCGTCCCCCTTCCAAAATCCTTGCAACCAGGACTGATTCAGATTTCAGGACTTTTCGGATTTTGGAATATTTGCATATGCATAATGAGGTACCCTGGGGATAGACCTCAAGTCAAAACATGAAGTTCATTTATGTTTCATATACACTTTATACTCATAGCCTGAAGGTAATTTTACACAATGTGTTTAGCACACCTGCATTTGACTGCAGCCCACCACTTGAGGTCAGGTGTGGCATTTCCCACCTGTTACATCCTGTCAGCACTCAGAAAGTTTCCGATTTCAGAACATCTGGGAGCTTGGATTTTCAGGTTAAGCATGTTCATCCTATGGTATGGAACCTGGGGCAGGAAGGTGTTGGGAACACTCTGTACTTTCCACCAACTCTTTCTGAAAACTTAAAACTGATCCAACGGTGAAATCCATTTATTTCAGAAACGAAAAGTGGAAGGAGGCCTTACCATTATGACAGAGGTTGAGACAGATTGGAAATGAAGAAAGAAAGACATAAGGAGCCCTGTACCATTAAGGAAACCAAGCCAATGACGATGGCCTCACTGAAGGGGTAGGCAGGGCAGAAGCAGAGACAGAGTGATCACATGGGAGAAGAGTGTGGCCATGAGTGATAATCCTGAGAAGGAGAGCCATAGATCCAAAGGCACAACGGGGACACACAGCTGACAAGTGGTAGGGTCACTTTGAGTTGCCTTCTAACCCCAGCACCTCTATTTTAAAAGTTACTCTTGGCTAATGAACCTCATTCTTTTTTGGCTGAAGTCACAGATGAGGATTTGTTTTGAACCCCACTTTTTTCTGTTTCCCCCATATCTCTTTCCCTGTGCTGTAACTGGTAGTATAAACATTACTTAAAATGGGAATAAATTCTTCTGTCTCTGTGGCAAGGAGTAACACCCCACTCTTCAAGCAGCAAGGAAACAAAACTCCAGGGTTTCATCTTCCCAGCTATCTTTAAGATCTGGGGGAGGGCTGTCATTTGGGGGGAAATCATCCATTCTTCACTCCCAGAAACATCTACCACCTCTTGCTCATGTGTGTTCTTGGAGCCATCTCTGCCCGAGATGGAGATGTTCCTATGGTCTTTATACATGCCAGCCAACCGCGTTGTATTGACTGTGCTAACATTAGCCATGGCTTCACGCCTGGCGTGGTGATCGCCGGAAGTAGGAATGGCATGCTAGCTAGGGGAGCAAAGACATTCGCTGCTATTGTTCTCTGGGTCTGTTTAAGAATTTACACATCCTCAAATCAAAACACAAGGTACTCCTTTTCCTGAAGAGAAGAAAAAAAAAATCCAACTTGTTTTGTCCATATGAAAAAGCATTTCAGAACTAAAAACATGGTATGTCAAGAAGAAAGAGGTAAGTGTGTTATTTTCAATGGAAAAAACAGCTGCTTGGGTCAGATAGAAACCAGATGGGAAAGAAGGAACCAGAGGAGCGAAGCTGAACCATATTCAGGAAAAAGCCATCAGAGGCGAAATGTGCTCGCCAGTCAGAGGAGGGGTTCCTCCCAGGCTTTCCCTGCGGCACTGCTGGACCACGTGGCTCACGCAGACTGTCCCTGTCAGGGAAGAACAGCCGAGTGACTACTCCACGAGATGCAAGAGACCTGTCCCGGACACAGTTCAGTCACGACCCATAGGCCTAGGCGTCTTCATGAGAGATGTTCAGAGCTTGGCACGCTCTCCCCTGAGATGGACAGAACAGCCAGGCGTGAAGGATGTGTCTGTGTGTTCTTACTGCTGCCTCTGCGCTGGGAGAAACAAACCAGACAGAGGGATTTGGGCCTTTCTAAGCCCGTGTTTATACGAGCCCTCCTTGGCCACAGCCCACTGCCTCCTAACACTCTTCCCTGTGGGTGAACCCAAGGCCCAGCTGGGGCAGCATGAGGTAGGCCATTTCCTCTGTGCCTTGCTGTGGCTTCCCCCGGCTGGTGGAGCGTATTATTTGAGTTGCCACACAATGACCACAGGCTTCCGGCCATACCACATGTTGACCTCAAAGGAGACTTGCTCACAGTTCAGGCTTCCCACTGAGGCTGGCTGTGGTAGTGTGGAGGCCACAGCCCCGGGCGGCTGGCTGTATGAGGTCTGCCCACACAGAGCTGGAGACAAGCCTGTCTCTCGCTCCCATGCTCACTCTGTGATCCAAATCATGGCTTCCTGCAGCCAGTGTAATTGCTTTGTGGATTATCTGCTTAGTGTTATCTCAGCAACTAATGATGTGTTAATATATCAGGTCAGGGGACCAGTATGCAAAGAGATTGTAAGCCCTTCACTGTGTCATGAAAGCACAGAGCTGTTGTCACAGCGCACCCATCCTCAACTACCTCCTACCCTGAGGTCACCCTGCTTTTGCCATAGTGTTCCTCAAACTATATTGTGCACACAAATCACCCAGGGTTCTTGTTTACAAGCAGTCAGGTTTAGTGATCTGAAAGAAGGTCTGGGAGCCCACATTCCTGTCCCATAGCAGCAATAGAGATACAACCCCAGCTACAGGCTATCCACGGATCAACAATGCTGTAGCATGTTTAAAAAAAAAAAGAAAGAAAGAAAGAAAAGAAAAGAAAAGAAAAGAAAAGAAAAGAAAAGAAAAGAAAAGAAGAGAAAAGAAAAGGATCTTTTACTTATTTTATTTTATTTATTATTTATTTATTTATTTTTGGTGTTTCAAGGCAAGGTCTCATTCTAGCCCAGACTGACTTTGAAGGAAAAGGGTTTTATAAAGAATAAGACAGGGCTAGAAAGATTGCTCAATGGTTAAAGGTGCTTGCTGGCAAAGCCTGATGGGCCTGGTTCTATTCCCCAGTACCCATGTAAAGCCAGACACACAAAGTAGCACATACATCTGGAGTTTGCAGTGGCAAGAGGCTCTGGCATGCCCAATACACACACTCTCTTTCTCTCTCTCTCTCTGGACTGGTGATGCTAATATGTTGGTGTACTCTTGTAATCCCAGTACTTGGGAGGTCAAAGCAGGAAGATTATAAACTGGAGGAAACCTGGGCTACATAGTGAGTAGCAGACTAGTCTAATTGAAACTGCATTACAAGATCTTGCCAAAAAAAAAAAAAAAGAGCCCACTGAGGTGGCTCACACCCATAATCCCAGGCTGAGGTAGAAAGACCATGAGTTCAAGGCCAGCCTGAGGCTACAGTGAGTTCCTGGTCAACCTAGGCTATTGTGATACTCTGCTTGCAAAGAACAAAAAATAAATATCAACCTGTGTTTGTAAAGCTCTGTGTCATTGAGCCATCAGTTTGTATCTCTGAGCCTCCGTTTTCGCATTTGTACTGAGCATAGCATAATAATCCATCATACAGGGTAGTTGAGAAGAGTAAGTGGGATAATAAAAAGAGAAAGCTGATTCTAAACAGCATCTTTGCAGTTTAAAAGATGCAAGAGAACTTGGACTTGAATTTGCTTAAACAAAAAAAAAAAATAATACAAGCTGCTCGCTGGCTCCCATGAACTGAAAATGCTGGGAGTGCATCTGGCTTCAGGCAGAGCTTGGTCCAGTTACTCAAGTTATATATTCCAGATGCCCTCTCAATCTCTTAATCTCTCTTGCTCAATCTGTTTCTCCTTCTCTTCCCTTACCCTACCTTCCTACCTTTCCTCCTTGGGCTCTGCTTTTCTCTATGTTGTATCAGACAGGCTTTTTTAAAAATATATTTTATTTTTATTTATTTATTTATTTGACAGAGAAAGAGGGAGAGAGAGAGAGAATGGGTGCACCAGGGCCTCCAGCCACTGCAAACTCCAGATGCTTGCACCCCTTGTGCATCCGGCTAACATGGGTCCTGGGGAATTGAACCTGGGTCCTTTGGCTTTGAGGGCAAATGCCTTAAGTGCTAAGGCATACCTCCAGGGCCCCAGACAGGCTTTTTTAAATGCCAGGAGAAAGATGGCCTCTCCTACTTCTGGGCCAAATAACCTTCACATGGGGAGACTTTAATACATCCCAATGTGGAGGAACCCACCCTGGCTTGGACCAGGATGTATAGACCAGGGCATGGAGAACTTTGATTGGCCAGACTTGGTCACATGCCCTTTCCTATACCCACAGGGATGGTTGTGGAGGACTTTCAGCTCTTTAATTCATCTCCATGTCAGAGCTTGGTCCCCTGGAACAGGTTAATGGGTCTCTGAGGCAGGGTCTCACTCTAGCTCAAGCTGTCCTGGAATTCATTCTGCAGTCCGAGGCTGGCCTCAGACTCCAGTGATCCTCCTATCTCTGCCTCCTGAGTCCTAGAGGCCTTCTAGTAAAGGCCAGAGAACTACATTCTAGTCCAGGGTTTGCTGCTAGTTGGCCTTGGGACTTTGACCTAATGAGTTTGACCTCTTTGTGGTTGAGTTTTGCCATCGACAACATGAAGGTTGCCATCAGTCATCTCAAAGTTCCCTTCCAGATCCAAGGGTGCTGCTTCTATAATTTTGTCCTTATAACATCATTCAAGGATATAGTAGTTTCCCCTAATCCACATTCCAAGATCCCAAGGATGATTCCTGAACCCATGGATAGAACCAGACCCTGTATATGCTGGTTTTTCTATACATAGATGACCATGATAAAGTTTAATTTATAAAGTAGGCACAGCAGGAGATTAATAAGAACTACTAATAACCAGAATGAGCTGACACTCCCGTAATCCCAGCACATAGGAGGCTGATGCAGGAGGGTTGTTAAGAGTTAAAGACCACCTGAGTTCCAGGCCACCTAGGCTACATAAGATCTTGCCTTGGGGCTGGAGGGATGGCTCGGAGCTTAAAGGGTCTTGATTGCAAAGCCTGACAGCCAGTATTCCCTAGTGTCCACATAAAGCCAGATACATGAAGTGGCACATATGTCTGAAGTTCATTTGCAGTGGCAAGTGCCCATACTCTATATCTGTCTCTCTCTCTCTTGCTCTCTCAAATAAATAAATAAAAATCATTAAAAACATAAGATCTTATCTCAAAAAAATAACAAATTAGTTGGGTATGATGGTGTACACCCTTAATCCCAGGACTCAGGAGGCTAAAGTGGGAGATCAGTGTGACCTCCAGACCTGCCCAGGTTACGGAGTGAGTTCTAGGTCAGCTTGGGCTAGAGTGTGAGACCCTGCTTCCAAAAAAAATTAATTAGTTAATTAAAATAGAACAGTTATAATCACAAACTGGCACAACTTATTTTAAACATTAATATTTGTGGAATTCTCCTATGTTTGACTGAGGAAAGTTCAGACTATAGAAAGTGAACTCAGGGAAAAGGGGGACATTTGCATTCACCTTTCACCAGAGGTTCCAAGGTGGCAATGATGAGAAACAATTAATGACACGTGCACACCCCCACAGGGAAATATAGTACAGATGCTTGGGTAAGAGACAGCAGGATTTCCTGTCCACACGCAGCATCAACGCACACGCTCGCTCACCTGAGACTCTTCACGCCGAGTTTGCCCTTCAAGGCCTCGCTGGGGTGGGGTTGCCTATGGAAACCGCAGGACGGAAAACAAGACCCCTTTCCACTGAGCAGATACTTAGCTCATGGCATCCACTCCTCCCAGTGGTTCTCATCCTCACTTGTGGTCATTTGATAAGTCCCTCTGTGGTCTCCTCTGTAGAAGCCTGGTTGGTTCCAATCTCCAAAGTGTCCCTTACCTCCAAGCCTCCACCCAACTTCCTGTCTTACTTGCCATCCCTCCAAAGTCTACCCTGCTTTGTGGTAGCTGTTATAGTCAATGGACTAGATGCAGGAAAGTCACCGTCCAAAATGATGTGTGTTGGCTCTTCAAGGGCCTCACCCTAATACAAAAACTAGGTTCAGTGGTAGAATTTGAGGCCTGGGGCTAGTAAGCAGGGCACTGAGTTAGACGCCAAAGTTTCTGAACTCATTCAGAGAGGCAATTGACCACTTTTTTGTACTCCATTTCTAAACAACAGTGGAAACCACTGAAAGTATTTTTTTTTTTACTTGATTATATTTACTTTACTATTTGCCTTATTTGAGAGAGAGAGAGAGAGAGAGAGAATGGGCACACCAGGGCCTCTAGCCACTGCAAAGGAACTCCAGATGCATGCGCCACCTGGTGCATCTGGCTTACATGGGTACTGGGGAATCACCTGGGTCCTTAGGTTTCTCAAGCAAGTGCCTTAACCACTAAGCCATCTCTACAGCCCTGCAAGTATTTTTTTTAATATTTATTTGTTTATTTATTTGAGAGAGAGAGAGAGAGAGAGAGAACAGGTGTGCCAGGTCCTCAAGCCACTGCAAACAAACTCCAGATGCATGCTCCACCTTGTGCATCTGGCTGTACGTAAAAACTGGGGAATCTAACTTGGGTCTTTAGGCTTTGCAAGAAAGTACCTTAACCACTAAGCCATCTCTCTAGTTGTTGCAGTCAGGTTCGCATTGCTGGCCAAATTACCCAACCAAGAGCAGCTCTGGGGGAAAGGGGTTTATTTGGGCTTATAGGTTGAGGGGAAGCTCCATGATGGCAGGGGGAAACAATGGCATGAGCAGAGGGTGGACATCACCCCCTGACCAACATAAGTTGGAAAAAAGGAACAGGAGAGTGTGCCAAACACTGGCAAGGAAACACTGGCTATAATATCCATAAGCCCATCCCCAACAATACACTGCCTCCAGGAGGCATTAACTCCCAAATCTCCATCAGCTGGGAACCTAACATTCAGGACACCTAAGCTTATGGGGGACACCTGAATCAGACTACCACATTAGCACACAAGTATATATTTTTTAACTTTTTGATTGACAAATTCCATAATTACAGACAATAAACCATGATAATTCCCTCCTCTCCCCTACTTTCCCCTTCACAAATCCACTCTCCATCATATCCCTACCCTATCTCAATTAATCTCTCTTTTATTTTGATGTCATCATCTTTTCCTCCTATTATGAGGGTGTTGTGAAGGTAGTGCTAGGCACCGCAAGGTCATGGATGTTGAGACCAGTTTCTGTCTGGATGATCACATTGTAAGCAGTCCTACCCTTCCCTTGGCTTACATTCTTTCTACCACCTCTTCCACAATGGACCCTGAGCCTTGGAAGATATGATGGAGATATTTCAGTGCTGAATACTCATCTGTCACTTCTTCTCAGCACTGTGATGCCTTTTAGGTCATCCCAGTGTTTGAAGCTTTTTTAATGAAAAGTGAGAGTAGCTTTAATATATGGGTATCAACATTAAGTAAAGTGCTTACAGGGCAGTGTGGTGAGCATATATATGCATTTATCCAGACAAGAGCAGACATTACACCCCTAGGGTTTATTTTTTTGTTATTTTTATTTATTGAGAGTGACAGACAGAAAGAGGCAGATAGAGAAAGGGAGAGAGAATGGGTGCGCCAGGGCCTCCAGCCACTGCAAACGAACTCCAGACGCGTGCGCCCCCTTGTGCATCTGGCTAACGTGGGTTCTGGGGAGTCGAGCCTCGAACCGGGGTCTTTAGGCTTCACAGGCAAATGCTTAACCACTAAACCATCTCTCCAGCCCACCCCTAGGGTTTATGAACTCCCCTGCCATAGCTTTTTGATTAGGTTTTCACTGCCAGGCATGTATTCCCTCCCATGGAGAGGGCCTACAGTCCAATTAGACAGCAGTTGGTTTCCCCCATAAGAGACATGCCATTATTGTACCTGTTCAGTCATTTGGCCTGACTGGCCAAACTTAAGGCTTGCATTGTCCACTGTTTTCACCACTGATGACTTTTGTCTCCCACAGGGCTGCATATAGTACAGCTTTTTTCAGCTTTCTGTCAGCTGGTTTACAGGGAGGAGGTTTTCAGCTCAGATCTAGCTTGATTTCTCAGTGACCTTATAGCCCAGGCATGTGGAGTCTTCAGCAATTAGGTCTTACCATCTATTTCTAGTAGGATACCAAGAGTCTTAGCAATGGCCTATAATGTTTTGGGAGCCACAAGTAGCTTTTACAGGCACATGTTAAATGATAGAAATAAATTAAAAGAAAGGAAACCAGGACTGGAGAGATGGCTCAGCAGTTAAAGGTGCCTGTTTGCAAAGCCTGTAGGGCTGGGTCCAATTCCCCAGTACCCATATAAAACCAAATGCATAACATGGCACCCGTGTCTGGAGTTGATTTGCAGTGGTAAAGAGGTCTTGGTGTTCCCATCCTCTGTCTGTCTCATAAATAAACAAACAAATAAATAAATAAAATACTTTTAAAAGACAGAAAAAGAAATTAGTCATGCTCCCAAGCTAATATTTATTGGGAATATAAAAACCTCGACTCAGATAAGATACCCTTCACAAATGCCACCACAGTTGCTCACACCTGTGCTTTCTCCGTGTTGCCTGTTGAACGGCTTCTTGGGCCACCTCACCATTACCTGTGTCCTCCACTACTTGTTCTGCGGGCCTCCGTGCCATTGCTCAGGAGTTCAGACACCAGGGCTGTCCTTGATACCTACTGGCCAGCCATGGGGTGCTGACCAGTTACTTCATTCTACTTTGCCTTGGCTTCATCATCTTTTACCAGAGCTCATAACAGTGCCTACATTTTTGCATATGGCATGTGTGTTTGCACATGTGTGGGCACAAGTTCGTGTGTAGGTGCGTGCATGTGTGTGCATATGCATGCAGAGATCAGAGTGAAACATTGGCTATTTTACTCAATAGTGCTCCACCCTGTTCTTTTATCTTTCTGGTTTTTGGTTTTCCAGGTAGGACCTCACTCTAGCCCAGGCTGGCCTGGAATTCACTCTGTAGTCTCAGGCTTGTCCTAAATTCGCAGTATTTCTCCTACCTCTGCCTCCCGAGTGCTGGGATTAAAGGTGTGCACCACCATGCCTGGCTTTTTCTCCACCCTATTATGCAAGATATGTTCTCTCTGAGCATAGAGCTCACCAGTTCAGCTAGACCAGCTAGCTAGAGGGTCCTGGGGGTTCTCCTACCTCCACGCCCCACCCCAGCACTGGAGTTACAGGTATACACTGATATCCCTGGCTTCCACCTGGGTACTGGGGACCTGAATTCAGGTCCTCATGCTTGTGTGGCAAGCACTTTGCCCACTCAGCCACCTCCCCAGCCTGCCTACATGCTAATATAAGGAACTTGAGTATCATGGTCTTTGGTACCCAAGGGGGTTCAGGAACCTGTCTCCTAAGGATACCAAAAGAACTTTTTTGGGAAAGTCAAACAACAGTTCACTAAAAGCTCTCCCTCTGTGCAGAGCACATAGTCAGTGTGAATACCAGCAGATGTCGACATGGATCACACCCTGCATTAGGATAGGAATTTTATCTGCATTGCTCTCTGTTTTATCACCCTTTCCCACCCAGCTCAAACTGGCTCAGAAAAGGTGACCCATGAACATGTGTTGGATGACTGAATAAGTGTGGAATTATCTAGCTATGTCACACACATCTCACTGTTTGGTCTTTCTTTAGGTCTGAGTAAACCAAAAGGACCCATTGTGTGAGCACCTCCTAGTTTGTTTGCTCTGGTGTTTTTTTTTCCATTGACTGTGTGAGGAGAAGGATTCTACTTTACAAAGAAGGGAGGAGGGGGTAGACTGCTTCCAAAAGCCTGTTTGTTCTCATTATTAATTTTCCTCTCCTCTTCCAAGTGGAGTTTGAATGGTTTCGAATGTGCACTCATCTGGAACGGGCAACCTCATTCTCTCCTTTCATGCCTGGCTGCAATTAGAGTCAAAAGCAAAAATTTTTAAATACAACTTTATTATGGAGTGAAAGAATTGTTGATTCAGGGACTGGTCTATAATCTCACAACAATACCAAGAAGAAGAAAAAGATGATGAAGATGAAAAAAGAGAAAGAGAGAGAGAGAAAAAAAAAGAGCACCAAGCTGCCAGCTTGCTGGTTTGGTCCCCACCAACAGAGACTGAAGACTCCAAAGCCTATAACTTGCTAACTTTGCTGGTATCCAATGTAATTCTAAGCACTGGAAAGTTGCCCAAAGGCTCAAAAAGAAATTAAGGTTCCCCTAACGCATCACCACCCCTTTTTCTAAAGAAACCAGTTGGATTTGAGCGATAAAGGCAAAATAACTGAATGAGGTGTGGCTCGGTGGTTTCCAGTCTCCATCAGAGAGCAGTGGTGTTTCAGAGCTGGAAGGAGGCTCTGAGGTCACAGCAAGGCCACTTTCCAGATGAGGCAACTGACTCAGAGAGGGAAGACACCTGGGCTCCTCAGCGTGAGCATGCTGATTGGTTCATTGGTGCAGGAAAGAGTTCCCAAGAGCTTGTTTGGAACACTGAGCTTGAGAATCATTTGCACACTGACAGATAGGGACATGTTACTAGGAAGGTAGATAACCAGGCAACCAGCAGATAAGTGTGTAAGAAGGAAGCAGAGAGTGGGAGAGAGCTGGTCACATGAGATGGTCAGGAAGCAGACTCTGGGGAGGTGAACATTCTCAGCTGAGACCTGAGAGAAAACAGCGAATTTGGGGCTTGTAGGCACGTCCAACTTGTGGCCCATGGGCCACATGCATCTCATGCTAATAATGTGGCTTGACACATCTGTAGATGGCAACATGATGTCACATGCCAGCATCTGGACACTCGGGAAGACCAGAGAGTGCCTGGCAAATCCAAGAAAACAAAGATGAAAGAATGTGGTGACAGGCGTTGCACGTCCTTCCACGGGAACGTGATGGCATTCACTCTCCCCAGACGAGGACGCCACTGGCCTTTGGCAGAATAAGGAGGGGCTGCAATGCCAGTTGCCAGCCACTCCTCCCTGAGGGCTCAGAAACCTGCCCCCTCTGCTCCACTCGGACCTGCCCAACTCACTTGTGCAAGTCAGTTTTCTTCACAAATGAGCCAAAAGTCTGATCAGACTTGACAGCCCGATTTAGTAGCAGCTTCCAATGCAGGAAAACACCACAGCAAGGGGAGGGTATCTACAGGAGAAGCACAGAACAGCAGTCAGGAGCAGAGACCAAGTCGAGCACCCTGGGGTGGGGCAAGTTTCCTGGCTGCTGTGGGCTTGGGTAATGGCCCCTCTGTGCACTGGGGACCTCACGGTGGGCTAGAAAGACATAGATGAGAGCACGCTTTCAAAGCTCAGCGCCTACTAAGAACTCACCCGGAAATGTGTCTACCATTTATTCTCTTGAGTACGCACTGCAATGGGCCTGGGCAAGCGTCCTTCTTCCCTCCACCCAGCTGCAGCCTCAGTTCCACAGTCCGGTCCCCCATGCCACCTCTGGTTGTGACCTATCAGGGGCCCATCTGAATAATAAGTCAACCTTTTTTTTTTTTCTTGCTCTAGCCCAGGCTGACCTGGAATTCACTATGTAGTCTCAGGGTGGCCTTGAACTCACAGCGATCCTCCTACCTCTGCCTCCTGAGTGCTGAGATTAAAGGCATGCACCATGATGTGCAATTTAAACCAACATTTTGAGACCCTTAGAACTTTTGGCATAAGCCTCCATGGGCTGCAACCCCACTCTCTCCACCCTTCAAATCCAATAGCAAGAGACAGACAACCTCACCACAATTAAGAAGATGGATAGCACTATTCTTGTTTAAACATTGATGAGGTGATATCTGCTTTCTATTAAATATCATAAGTAAATCATTAACTCATACCAGAAACAAGAGTATGAACATGATCGCACAATAAACATGATATTCAAATAGTCTATATCCTGCTAAGGGGCGGGATTGGCCATACTCTAGGTCCCAAGGCTTAACTGTTTTGTGGCCTTCGATGAAATCCCAGCTGGAAGATGTTCTAGAAGTCACAAAAACTAAGGTGCTCCTCTGCTTCCCCCACCAACCTCTTCTCTTACACACATCTTCAAAACAGTCCTCGATGGGCTCGGGAGACGGCTCAGTGGATAGAGCTTGCCTTGCAAGTGTGACCACCTGAGCTCAAATCCTCAAGTTGTAAGTGGAAGCCAGATGTTGTGGGCTCCTGTAATCCCAGCACCATTGTGGCAAGATGGAAAACAGAGACAGGAGAATTTGAACAAGGAAAGACCCTGCCTCAACTATGGTGGAAGGCAAGGGTGGACCTGGAAGACATGGTAATGATGGCCATCACAATCATAATGCTTTACAAAGAGTACTTAATATGTGTGCTAGGCCCGCCCTGCCCACCCTAGCCGCCACGAGCCACATGTGACCATCAAACACTGAAATGTGACTAATCAAAATTGTAAGAATAAGCCAGGCGTGGGATTGCATGCCTTTAGTCCCAGCATTTGGGAGGCAGAAATAGAAGGATCACCTTGAGTTCAAGGCCACTTTGAGACTACATAGTAAATTCCAGGTCAGCCTGGGCTAGAGTAACATGCTACCTTGAAAAAACAAAAAGAAAGGAAGGAAGAAAGAAAGAAAGAAAAAAGGAAAGAAAGAGAGAAAGAAAGAAATGGTAAGAATAGGGACTGGGGAAGTGGTTCAGAAGTTAAGACACTTGCCTGCAAAGCCTAAGGACCTGGGTTCAATTCCCCAGTACCCATGTAAAGCCAAATGCACAGTTATATATACCCCTAGAGTTTGTTTGCAGCAACAGGAGGTCCTGCTCTAGCAAATAAAATATTTAAAAATTGTAAGAATAAAGTACACACTGAATTTCAGTAATATAATGTTATATGTATGTAATATATCAGTAATATTCATATGGATTGCATGTTGAAATATTACTTTGTATATGTTGAGTTTGAGAAATATATATTATTAAAATTAATGCCACCTGATTTTACTTTTTATAATGTGGCTCCTAGGAAATTTTACATTTTTTAAGAAATATTTTCATTTATTTATTCGCAAGCAGAGAGAGATAGAAGGACAGATAGAATGGACGTGCCAGGGCCTCTAGCTACTGCAAATGAACTCCAGATGCATGCACCACTTTGTGCATTTGGCTTTATGTGAGTACTGGGGAATCGAACCCAGGTGGTTAGGCTTTGCAAGCATGTGCTTTGACCACGTGGCCACCTCTCCAGTCCAAATTGTACACTTTTAGCAGTGTTTCCATCTTTGCTGTGGCAAACAGTAACTAAGGAGAAAGTGCAGTACGTGCTTTGTTCGCTGCTAGCTTCACAGTGACCTCTTCAAGTAAGGTCAACTATTGTCCCATTTAATCAGTCACGATCATGAGATTGTAGATCTCCACTGCTCCACTTCATCATTTATTAGGTTATTAATTATTTATTTGCAAGGACAGATAGATAAAGAGAGAGATGGAGAATGGGCATGCAAGGGCTTCTTGCCACTGCAAACAAACTCGGGATGCATGTGCCACTTTGTGCATCTGCTTTATGGGGAATCACACCCAGGCTGGCAGAATGTGCAAGCAAGTCCCTTTAACTACCGAGCCATCCCTCCTCCAGCCCTGTGGTTCTGACTTCCTCAGGACCTAGATATTATAATAGTGTTTTTTTTTTTTCTTCTCTAAATTCTGTTTCATCTCCAGGCTTACAACTGTATGTTCCTGTGCTGGAGGGATGGCTTAGCGGTTAAGGCATTTGCCTGCAAAGCCAAAGGACCCAGATTTGATTCCCCAGGACCCACATTAGCCAGATGCACAAGGGGGTGCATGCATCTGGAGTTTGTATGCAGTGGCTAGAAGCCCTGGCGTGCTCATTCTCTCTCTCTCCCTCTTTCTCTGTCAAATAAATAAATAAATATGAAATATTTTTTTAAAAAAAGAACTGTATGTTCTTGCTGTTCTTGGCACCTTCACGGTTCTCTTCTCTCAACCCCATTTCTCAAGTTCACTTCCCCTCAAGTACCTGACCATAACATTTCTTACCTTCTCCCCAACATGCTGTATTTGAATGGCGGCTGTCTGATCTCACAGTCTCACTATTTCACATCCATTGGCACATGCATGTTAGTGTTACTGTGTATGGATAAGTGCATGTGGAGGCCAGAGGACAGCCTTGGGTGTCATTCCTTAGGTGCCATCCACCTTGCTGGAGACAGGCTCTCTGTCATTGGCAGAACTCACAAATCCAGCTGGCCAGTGAGCCCCAGAGATCCACATGTCTCCCTCACACTGGCATTGCTATTACAAGCATGTGCCACACTCCTGACTTCTTTTAACAAGAGGATCAAACTCAGATCCTCATGCTTACAAAGCAAGCATGTTTCTGACTGAACTGTCTCCCATTCCCTCCATTGGCTTTTCTTTAACTTTTTTAATTGACAATTTTCATGCATATACATAATATATCTTGATCATAATCCTCTTCCATTTGTTTCTTTTGGTCCCCCTCCTAGGGCCCCTTTCCACTGAACCGTTTCTTCTTTTCAACTAGCTCCTGCTCTATTTTCATGTCTTTTTTTTTTTTTTTTTTTTGCCTTCCTCCATCATCCATGACAACATGTTGGTGGGCCGAATACTATGCAAGAGTTATGCAGATAAGGATAGCCACTGTGAGGACACAAATGCACCAGACACTTTGTTTCTGAAAGACAGGTTCCAGAGCACTCCTCTCTATCCTTTGACCCTCACATTCTTTCCACCACCTCTTCCAGAACAGTCCCTGAATCTTAGAGTGTTCTCATTTAATGCTGAACACTCAACTGTCACTTCTCAGCACATTGACAAGTTTTGAGTCTCCCCAGTAGTCACCACCACTTGAAAAGAGAGATTCTTTAACTAAAAATGAGGGTATCATTAATAAATGAGCATAAACATAAATATTTAGAGGGTAGTTTGTGGGCACACAACATATTCATTTGGCCAAACAGTAGTAGCTCTCTGTCTCACCCTCCATGCCTGGGACTTATTAACTATCCAACCATTGGCTTTTGATTAGGTTTTCAGTAGCAAGCATGAATTCTCTTCTATGGAGTGGACCTCAAATCCAATCAGAGAGGTGTTAGTTACCCCATAACAGTCATGCCACTATTGCACCAGTGAGTACATGTTTATTGGCTGGCCAGTTGTATACCCTGCAGAATCCACTGCTAGTTAAGAATGTTAGTGACTTTTCTCCCCCAGCAGGCTGTAGAGCACTTTCTAGAACTATGACTCTAGCCAGTAGGAAGGAGACTTCTAGCTCAACTCTAGCTTAATTTCTCCATGTCATATAACCAAAGCTGGTGGAGTCTTCAACAATAGGATATTACCATCTAGTTCTGGTGGGCAACCAAGAGCTTTGGCAGTAGATTGTATTGTGTGGGGAGGGTCAGGGACCTCCAAGACCAACAACTTACTGGGAGATAGCCCACCCTGACACTGGGATTTTTCTGTAACAATGTATGGGTTCACAATACACCATTATCTTCTTCTGTCCAATCTCTTTCTTTGCAAAACTTATATATTTATTAATTAGTTAACAAAGTATTATGATTCCATATGGCTTATTCAGTTGTTTTCTTCATAAAGTAGTATGTTTTCATGCAGTGTTTTTAAAGCTATGGGTTATGACTCAATCATTAATGGGATGTGAAACCAATTTATTAAGCCCAAACTAAAAAATATTTTCATGTAGCCCAGATTGGTGTTGAACTCACTGCTTAACCAAGGTTAACCTTAAATTTCTGATCCTTCTAACTAAACTATTTTTTTGTTTGTTTGTTTGTTCCATCTGAGTCAGGGTCTCACTCGAACCCAGGCTGACCTAGAACTCACTCTGTAGTCCCAGGCTGGCCTCAAACTCATGGCATATTACCATCTCAGTCTCTCAAGTGCTGGAACTAAAGATGTGTGCCACCACACCCAGCTCTGAAAACATTTTTAAAAAATATTTATTGCTCTTTTCCTTTAGAAGATGAGATTGTTTTCCAAGATAGGTATGATCTCAAACCCCTAAACTCAAGCCACTCTCCCATCTTGCTAGTAGCTTAGATTATAGGCAAGCACTATTGAGCTCACCTATTGTACTTGTCTTCACTTGCTCTGAAAACTTTAATATATATATATATATATATATATATATATATATATATATATATGGAAGAGGTAAATAAACATAAAGAGAATGGGTGTGCCAGGGCCTCCAGCCACTGCAAAGGAACTCCAGATGCATGTGCCACCTTATACAGCAGCTTATGTGGGTACTGGAGAATCAAACCTGAGTCCTTAGGCTTTGCAGGCAAGTACCTTCACTGCTAAGCCATTTCTCCAGCCCTCTAAAAACATTTTTTAAATGGAGTCAGAGATCATAGGAGAAAGCACAATAGAAAAATAACCATAGTATGTAACACAGTTAGATGTTGTTTCCTAACACATTCATGTGTAAATTTGACCATGACACATGTACTCCTCACTCACACTCAGTTCAGAAATGCTTGAGAGGGCAGGAGAGATGGCTTAGCAGTTAAGGCACTTGCCTATGAAGCCTAAGGACCCAGGTTTGGTTCCCTAGGACCCACATAAGCCAGATGCACAGTTGGCGCACATGTCTGGAGTTCCTTTGCAGTGGCTGGAGGCCCTGGCATGCCCATTCTTATTCTCTCACTCGCTCACTCGCTTGCTCAAATAAATAAAAATAAAAAACTATTGAAAAAATGTTTGCAAAACCCTATACCAACAGCTTAGAGCATGAGTTCTGGAGCTGGTGCTGGGCTCAATCAGCTCCTTGGGTGACATTCTCCTCATTTTCGTTTGTCCACCTGTGGTGTGACAGTAGTGTGTGTAGCACAGTGACACACGTTATGAGTCACCAAATTCATTATTGCTTTTCCCACCAAAATAACGCATTATCGTGACACCTTTGCTCAAAGCCTCCACTGTACCAAGCTGGCTGGGGCCCGGGAAGTTCAAATCACCTGCACGCTGGGCTCAAACCACCTCATCTTTGTAAACTCAGCTATTCGGGTTAAACCTGAGAAGTAGATGGAGCTGTGGCTAATGGCCCAGGGTGCGCTAACATGCTGTAGTTCAGGGTGAGCAGAGGGGGTAGGAGCAATGTTCACACAGTGCCCCCTTCTTCCCTAGGGTGCAGATCTTCATAACAAAGGGTGAAGGAGTTTTGGTACACCACTCCAAAGGTGTTTTTACTGTCTTTTCCAAGACAGTGGTACCTATTTATGTCCTCATTTGCATGGTAAATCTGGCATTTTGGGATGTTTTGTTCACCCAACTGATCAACCCCAGAGACTTTCTGCACTACTTGGGTTGAATTTTTGCTTTGTCAACTTCTGAGGCCATCATTGGCGTAGGGTTCTAACGGCCCATCTGCTCCTAAGTACTTACTTAATAGCAAGTCATAAAAACAATTTGCTAGATTGCAAGCACATCTTTTTCTTTTTTAAAACTTTTTATTAACAACTTCCATAAATATGAACAATATACCATGATCAAAATCCCTTCCCTCCAAATGAGCCAATGGGTGCAATAGTGGCACGTCTGTCATGGTGGAAACCAACTGCCCTCCAACTGGACTGGAGGCCCGCTCCATGGGGGGGGAATACATCCCTGATAATGAAAACTTAAAACAGGGGTAGTCATGAGCCCTAGGGGTGTAACATCTGCTTCTGTCTGGATAAATGTATATAGTATGCTTATCAAACTGCCCAGTAAGCACTTCTCTTAATATTTATACCCTTATATTAACGCTACTCTCACTTTGGGTAGAGAATCTTCTCTTTTCAAATGGCAGTTACCTTGGGATGACTCAGAAGGTATCATAGTGCTGGAAAGAAGTGACTGGAGTACTGAGTAACATCTCGATCACACCTTCCAAGGCTCAGGGTCTAATGAGGAAGAGGTGGCAGAAAGAATGTAAGAGCCAAAGGAAGGGTAGGACTCCTTACAGCATGCTCCCTCCAGACATAAAATAGCCTGGATATCCATGACCTCATAGTGCCTGACACTACCTACACAAGGCCATCATAAGAGGAGGAAAAGATCATGACATCAAAATAAAAGAGAGACTGATTGAGATGGGGAGGGGATATGATGGAGAATAGAATTTCAAATGGGAAAGTGGGGGGAGGGAGGGTATTACCATGGGATATTTTTTATAATCATGGAAAGTGTTAATAAAAATTGAGAAAAAAAAGAGAAATCGAAAAAAAAAATCCCTTCCTTCTACCCTCCCTTCTCCCTCTCGAAAATCCCCCCTCCACTAAATCCCTTCTTTCCAACTAGTCTCTCTTCTACTTCGATGTCATCATTTTCCCTCCCATCACGCAGGTCTTGTGTAAGTAGCATCAGCCACCGTGAGGTCAAACACCACTTTGTGTCTGCAAGACAGCATTGTAAGCCCTCCTGGTCCCTGAGCCTTGGAGGATGTGACAGAGATGTCTCATTCAATGCTGAACACTTCTTCTTGGCACTATGGTGACTTTTGAGTCTACAAACATATTTTTTAACAAATGAATGAAGGGCCTGAGGAGATGGCTTGCTGCTTGCATGTATAAGGCCCTGGGTTCAATCTCTAGATGCACACACGCGTGCGCACACACACACATAATTAAAAAGTAAAAGCATTTCACATGTACTAAAGAATTCATTCTTGCCAGGCATGGTGGCACATGCCGTTAAACCCAGCACTCAGGAAGCAGAGGTAGGAGGATCACCATGAGTTTGAGGCCAGCCTGAGATTACACACTGAATTTCAGGTCAGCCTGGGCTAGAGTAAGACCCTACCTCAAAAAAACAAAACAAGCAACAACAAAAACCCAGAACTCAATCTTGAATCTTTTGTTTCACTTATAAACATGAATATGTGATGAAAGGAAGGAATACAATAAGACTGAGGGGGATAAGGGAGGGTGATATGAGGTACATGTGGTAAAAATGTGATATGCATGTATGCAAATGTCAAAACAAAATGCAGCACTCAGGAGGCTGAAGTAGGAGGATTGCCTTGAGTTCAAACCCAGACTTGGGGCTACAGAATGAGTTCCAAGTCAACCCAGGCAAGAGTGAAAACCTACCTTAGAAATAAAGAAAAAGCCCAGTGTGGTGGCCCACGCCTTTAATTCCAGCAGAGGCAGAGGTAGGAGGATCACCATGAGTTCAAGGCCACTCTACCACTACATAGTGAATTCCAGGTCAGCCTGGATGAGGTGAAACTCTACCTCCAAAAAAAGAAAGAAAGAAAGAAAGAAAGAAAGAAAGAAAGAAAGAAAGAAAGAAAGGAAGGAAGGAAGGAAGGAAGGAAGGAAGGAAGGAAGGAAGGAAGAAAGGAAGGAAGGAAGGAGAGAGAGAGAGAAAGATGGCAGGCTGGGTGGCATACTCCTTTAGTCCCAGCACTCTGGATGCAGAGGTAGGAGGATCTCTGTAAGTTTGAGGCCAGCCTAGGACTACAGAGTGAGTTCCAGGACTGCCTGGGCTAGAGTGAGACTCTGCCTTGAAAACAAACAACAAAAAAAGTCTTTTTGTCATTGAGCCACCCTCTCTCTTGTTCTTCATCCTTTTTAAAAAAAAAAAATTTGATTTTTGTTTATTTATTACAGTCAGAGAGAGAATGGGCTCGCCAGGGCCTCCAGCCACTGCAAACGAACTCCAGACGCATGCACCACTATGAGCATCTGGCTTATGTGGGACATACAGAATTGAACCTGGGATCTTAGGCTTCGCAGGCATGCGCCTTAACCGCTACGCCATCTCTCCAGCCCTTGTTCTTTGTCCTTTAAGGCAACTCCCGGAAACTATTTTTAGCTACCTTTTCTCAGTTAAGAACCTGGCCTCCAAGCTTCCAGAAGATTCTGTGCACCTGCAAGTAAACTTGCCAGGTTGTTTGCCTGGTCGTTATATACTCGGAAACCCTCTCCTTTCCCCTGTCCAGTCTCCTAGCCTTGAAACTCATCGAGGGCCGACTTGTCTTGACCTCTACTATATGCCCAGCACTGGGACCTGCTGTAAACATGTGCTAAGCGTACAACATGTCCTCGTGAGCTGTTGACTTTGGCACCTCTCGGATGCCACCTGTCAGTGTGGGTACAAATGTCTCTGTGGCCTTGGATGTGATCCCTTTTGCACATTTTTATGGCTCATCTGTTTTGCATGATAGAATTTATACTATCTTTTACCCTTCTTTGTGTCTTTATTTGCCTTTTGGTGCTAAAGACCCAACCCAGGAGCTCATGTGTGTGAGGCAAGGCCTCTGCCACTGAGCTACACCTCCAGCCCCACCTTTTGAAAAAATATTTTATTTTTTATTTATTTATGTTTTATTTGTTTGTTTACTTATTTATTTATTTTATTTATTTATTCATTTGCAGCAGCAGAGGCCCAGGCATGCCATTCTTTCTTTCTGTCTCTCTTCTCTTTCTCTCTCTCTGCTCACAAATAAAAATATTTTTAAAGTTTTGGGGAGGGGGCTTGAGAGGTTGCTTAGTGGTTAAGGTGCTTGCCTGCAAATCCTAAGGACCCATGTTCAACTCTCCAGGTCCCACGTAAGCCAGATGCACAAAGGTGAGACAAGCACAAGGTTACACATGCCCACTAGGTGGCGCAAGTATCTGGCATTCTATTGCAGTGGCTGAGGCCCTGGCATGCCAAGTCTCTCTATCTATCTATCTATCTATCTATCTATCTATCTATCTATCTATCTTTCTTTCTTTCTATCTATCTATCTATCTATCTATCTATCTATCTATTTATCTATCTCTATCTCTGTCTTTCTCTCTGTGTGTGTGTGTGTCTCACTCTCTAAAATAAATAAATAAATGATTAAAAAATTTAAAGGCCAATGAGAAGGCTGTGGAGATGGCTGAGTCAGTAAAGTGCTTGCTGTCAAGTATGAGGACCTGCAGATCTCAAACATTCAAAAGAAAGGAAAGAAGGAAGGAAGGAAAGAAGGGGAAGGGAAGAGAAGAGAAGAGAAAGGAAGGGAAGTGAAGGGAAGAGAAGAGAAGAGAAAGGAAGGGGAAGGCACAGTAGAACATCTAGGGCTGGGAGACAGAGACCAGCAGATCCATAGGGCTTGCTGCCCAGCTAGCCTAACCCAATCAGTGAGCTCCAGCCTCACTGAGATAACCTATCTGAAAAAATTAAGGTAGAAAGCCACTGAGAAAGACACCAGACATCCACCTCTGGACTATACACACACATGCATGTGCACATCAAACATGGATACGCACATCCATGCATAGTACACACACATACATGTGCAAGAAAAAAGCCAGTGAAGATTTCTAAGAATTTTTACTGAAATAAAAACCAAACTATGGCCGGGCATGGTGGCACAGTAGCCTTTAATCCCAGCACTCAGGAGGCAGAGGTAGGATCTCCTGTGAGTTCGAGGCCAGCCTGACACTATATAGTCGGTTCCAGGTTAGCCTGGGCTAGAGCGAAACCCTACCTAAAAACATCAACAACAACAAAAGTCAGTATATGCATAGATTCAGCTGTGGGAACGTTCATCATGAGCGGGGTTATGGCTCAGTGGATAAGAGCACTTGCTGCATAAGCATAAAGACCTGGGTTCAATTACCAACACCAGTGTAAAAAAGCTGGGTGTGTACACACACACACAGTCAGCTCCCGCACTAAGTGGGGGGTGAAGACAGGGGGATTGTTGAAAAGTCTGGTCAACCAGTTTGACAGAAAAACAGGGCACTGCAGGTTCAGTAAGAGACTCTGTCTTAAGGAAGTAAGGCCAAAGAGCAAAAGAGGACACCCTCTGTCCTTGCCTGGCCTCTGCATGCGTGTGCACGGGGCATCCACAACTGCATTCAGCACCAATGTACACATGCGCACCAAAAGCTGTCCATCACAGCACTGATTTATAAAAGGGAAAAGTTAGAAACAATAGAAAAGTCAATCTTGGTTGGATAAATTTTGGGATATTTACAAGTCCAAAGTCACCTCATCACACTGAAAGATATACATAATATAAGTGGAAGTGGCAGAAAGACCACATAAAATGTTATATATGTTATAATCTCATTTTGTAAAATTTATGCCTTGTACCAAAACATAAATGGTGTATTATCTGGGTTACTAAGTGATGTCTGTCTGTCTGTCTTCTGTCTGTCTATCTATCTATCTATCTATCTATCTATCTATCTATTTTGGGTGTGTGAGAGGGGGTAGAGAGAGAGAATTAGCATGCCAGGGACTCCAGCCACTGCAATCGAACCCCAGATGTGTGTGCCACCTTGTTCGCAAGGGCAACCTTGTGTGCTTGCATCACCTTGTGCGACTGGCTTATGTGGGACCTGGAGAGTAGAGCATGGGTCTTTAGGCTTCACAGGCAAGCACCTTAACCACTAAGCCATCTCTCTAGCCCCTATCTATTTTTAATGATTTTGTTCTTTTCTGTATTTTCTATATTTATTTTGTCCACTTTTATATAGTGGTGAGAATCAAATCCAGGGTCTGAAGCATATAAGGCAAGAGGCCAGCAGCTGAGTCACATCACCACCTATATTTTCTATATTCTTTAAAACAAATTTATGGCAGGGCATGGTGGTGCACACCTTTAAGCCCAGCACTTGGGAGGCCAAGGTAGGAGGATGGTCATGAGTTTGAGGCCATCCTGAGACTACATAGTGGATTCCAGATGAGCCTAGGCTAGAGCAAGACATTACCTTGAAAAACCAAAAGAAAAATAAATCCAAAAAATGAATGTATGTTTCCAGGACAGCACTGTCCTTCTGTGATCAGGCCGGGTGGGGATGTTTCTCTCAGGCAGGCAGGGTAAGGGGGAAGCAGGGAGCTGGGAAATCAGTTACCAAATGAACACCAGAAAATCTTCACCCAGCCAGTCACAAAGTTGACTCGGAGCCGTGCAGTGACCGACAGCAGCCAGAGCCAGGCTCAGATTGACTCACACTATCAGGAAAACAGCTCTTCCTGAGACCTGGAATCACTTTCTCCTGGAGTCCTTTGGGGACATCCCCACAGGGGTTTCCTCCAGCTGGCCTGGTATAGAGCCACCTCTAAATTACAGCCACTCCCTTCCCTTGCTGTCCTGTGAGCACAGCCTGCGGCAAGGTGTTTCTTCTTTCCTCCCTAAGCACCTGCATTCACTAAACTCCCTGCTTCATAACTGGAGACGATTGCTTGCCGGGAGGCGCGATTTGCAGCCACTACCCCCTCCTTGCCAAGGCTGGCACCCAGCGTTGCCGCCTTTCCCTCCCTGCCCAAGCTCTTCTCCGGAGGAGAGCTTTCCTAAGCCTCTCCCTGCATGAGCCCAGCATGTGACTTACCTGCTTGCTCACCTCTGGCTCCCCTGAGTGCTAAGGCAGGAAGCCAGGGGCCTAGAAGTTTTAAATGTTGTCTCCCATCCAAAGCCCCAAGTGCCCAATAAAGCCAAACTAGTGATTTTTATTATAACTAGAAGCTCTTCGAATAGACATATGGGGGTGGGAGGTAGGGAGTAAAAAAAAAAAATCTACAAGAAGATTTTTGAAACAGAGTGGAGTTTATTAAAATACATTCTTGATCTTTTCTTTTCTTTTCTTTTCTTTTCTTCTCTGAGAATGAAAAAGAGGGAGAGAGGGAATGAACACTCCAGTCCCTCTAGCTGCTGCAAAGGAACTCCAGATGCATCTGCCAACTAGTGTATTTGGCTTTACATGGGTACTGAGGAATCAAACCTGGGTCCTTGACTTTTCAGTCAAGCACTTTAACTGCTAAGCCATTTTTAGGGTACTGGGGAGATTGCTTAGTGGTTAAGGTAATTGCCCACAAAGCCTAAGGACCCAGGTTCAATTACCCAGAACCCACATAAGCCAGATGCACATAGTGGCACATGCATCTGGATTTTGTTTGCAGTGGCTAGAGGCTCTAGCACTCCCATTCTCTCCTCTCTCTCTCTCTCTCTCTCTCCCTCGCTCGCTCGCTCACTCACTAATAAATAAAAATAAATAATAAAAAAGACATTTTTAAACAAGACATGATGGCTCATGGTACTCCTTAGAGCTCAGCCTTTCAAGTGCTGGGATTAAAGATGTGTGCCACCATGCCCAGCTTGAATTTTATGGTTTTTTTGAAGCAGGCTGTTCTTGAACTTATAGTGATCCTCCTACCTCAGCTTTCTGAGTGCTGGGATTAAAGGCTTATGCCACCATACCAGGCTGAGAGATTTTTAACATGGATTTTTCTTATTTGTTTCTTTGAGAGAATGTGAAAGAGAAAGAGAGAGAAAGAGAGAGAGAATGGGCATGCCAGAGCCTGTAGCCATTGCAAATGAACTCCAGACACATGTGCCATTTTGTGCATATGGCTGTACGAGGGTACTAGGGAATTGAACCCAGGTCCCTAGGTTTTGCTGGCAAGCGCCTTAACCACTGAGCAATCTCTCCAGCCCTAAAGCCTATAATTCTAAGAATGGATTTGAAATATTCACTGTGTAATTCTATCATGTCACCCTATGGTTTCACTATTAATATTCAATATCAGCACATCTTCCAGAATCTAGAAACTATCTCTAAGGACAAAAGAATCAACGCCTGACAAAGAGCATGGTGCTGTGTTGCTCCATACTTTTCTGCCATGGGCTAGATGCTATGTGTAAGACTGCAGGTTTATTTATCTTGTAACCTCAGCCATCACCTGGGCAGATTCATGTAGAGTTAATGATCACCTAATAACCTGATGGATTTATTGATGATATAATGGGCAGAAACAGGGCATCAAGTCCTGTCTTGGCTACTCAGCTTTTAAACATTTTTATTGACAACTTCCATAAATATAAACTATATACCATGATTATAATCCCCTCCAACTACTCTCCATAGTCCCCCTGATAAGTCTCCCCTCCACTGAATCCCTTCTTCTTCTTTTTTTTTTAAATTTCTTATTTGAGAGAGCAAGAGAGGGAAAGAGACAGACAAACAGACAGACAGGGAGAGAGAATGGGCACATCAGGGCCTCCATCCACTGCAAATGAATTCCAAACGCATGTGCCACCTTGTGCATCTGGCTTACGTGGGTCCTGGGGAATCAAACCTGGGTCCTTGGGCTCCTAAGGCAAATGCCTTAATGGCTAAGCCATCTCTCCAGCCCCTGAATCCCTTCTTCTTTCCAACTAGTCTCTCTTTATTTTGATATCATCCTTTTCCCCTCCTTTTTCTTTCCTGAGGTAGGATCTCACTGTAGTCCAGGCTGTCCTGGAATTCACCATGTAGTCTCAGGGTGGCCTTGAACTCACGATGATCCTCCTACCTCTGCCTCCCAAGTGCTTGGATTAAAGGTGTGCGCCACCACACAGGCTTGGCTCTTATATTCTTTTTGCCACTTCTATTGCAATGATTCTTGAGCCTCAGAAGGTGTGACAAAGATGTCTCACTTAGTGCTGAACACTCCACTGTCACTTCTTCTCAGCACTATGGTGAGTTTTGAGTCACCCCAGTGGTCACTGCCAGCTGAAAAGAGAAGCTTCTCTTTTCAAAAGTGAGAGTTACATTAATATATGGGCATAAACATAAATGTTTAGAGGGCAGTTTGTGGGCATAATATACCCATTTAGACAGATAACAATAGTAGTTCTGCACCTAGGGCTTATGCCCCCCTCAAACCATTGGCTTTTTAAAACTATTTTATTCATTTATTTGAGAGGAGAGAGAGACACAGAGAGAGAATAGGCATGCCAGGGCCTCTAGCCACTGCAAGCGAACTCCAGACACATGCACTACCTTGTGCATCTGGCTTTATATGGGTACTGGGGATGGAACCTGAGTCCTTTGGCTTTGCCAGAAAGCAACTTAACTGCTAAGCTATCTCGCCAGCACCTATCCTTGGCTTTTGATTAGTTTTCAGTATCAGGCTTGAATTTCCTCCTGTAGAATGGGCCTCAAGTCCAATCAGAGATCAGTTGGTTTTCCCTACAAGACACATGCCTCCATTTCACCAGTTAGTACATGTGTTGGCCACTCATTTAATTCTCACAGCAATTCAAAAAGGTCTGCTCCAAAATCCACTGTCTTTTTGCATTTGACGCAAAAACACCGAACAGTACATGCTCAAGTTCATACATCTCTAAGTGCTGTAGACTGCCTTGAAGTGGAGGGCAGCAGCTTCTGGCAGTCACTGTCCAAGTATCACGCATCTCAGGGCAGCTCCCTTTCCCTCACTCTCCTCAGCCTGGAGACCACTCCCACCCTGAGAACGCCTCCCGCTCCCAGGCCACACTCCCTGTGGTGTCTGCTGCAAGAACGCTTCTGTGGGGCTGGAGAGATGGCTTAGTGGTTAAGCACTTGCCTGTGAAGCCTAAGGTCCCTGGTTCGAGGCTTGACTCCCCAGGACCCACGTTAGCCAGATGCACAAGGGGGCGCACGCATCTGGAGTTCATCTGCAGTGGCTGGAGGCCCTGGCGTGCCCATTCTCTCTCTCTCTCTCTCTCTATCTGTCTCTCTATCTGCCTCTTTCTGTCTGTTACTCTCAAATAAATAAATAAAAAGAATGCCTCCTCTGTGCATCTGTCTGTTCCACACAGGGCAGAAGGTGCACTTATGCTGTCAAACAACATGTGTGTTATAAATACTTGTACCCCTTAAGTCCATACTGCATTTCTTTTGTGATCATTTACAGACTTAAACAAAGATGTAAAAATTTCAAGTCACCCAATGTGCACCTTCCCAGATGAGGTCAAACAAGGTGACCAAGGTGGGCCTTATTAAAAAATTATAGATAGATAGATAGATAGATACACACACACATATATAGTATTGACTTGTTTACAAGGAAAGAGAGAGAGAGAATGCCAGGGCCTCAGATACACAAGGTGGAATATGCATCTAATGTTCGTCCACAGTGGCTGGAGGCCCTGGTGTGCCCATTCTTTTTCTCTCTCTTTCCATCTATCTGCATCTTTCTTTCTCTCCCTCTCTCTCTCTCGGCATAGGGGCACACGCCTTTAATCCCAGCACTCAGGGGGCAAAGGTAGGAGGATCACCAGGAGTTTGAGGCCACCCTGAGACTACGTAGTAAATTTCAGGTCAGCCTAGGCTAGAGTGATAGAGTGGGACCCTACCTTGAAAAACAAAAAACAAAAACAAACAAACAAAAAGAATGCCAGGGCCTCTAGCTGCCTCAAACAAACTCCAGATGAATGTACTACTTTGTATATCTGGTTTTATGTGGGTTGTGGGGAATCAAACCCAGGTCATTAGGCTATGTAGACAAGTTCCTTAACTGCTGAGCCATCTCTCCAGCCCAGAATGGGCCTTCTTTCCCAGCTCTTGTAGTGTAAACAAGTACTCTTTCTTGATTTATTTACTCCAGGTTGTTCACATTTCTGTACTTTCTTTGTTGACCACAAGTGTTCTTTTGTAAATATTTTATTTATTTATTAGAGAGAAATAAAGAGGAGATAGAGAGAAAATGGGCATACCAGGGCCTCTAACCACTGCAAACAAACTCCAAACACATGTGCCACCTTGTGCATCTGGCTTAAGTGGATAGTGGGGAATCAAACTGGGGTCTTTAAGCTTCACAGGCAAGCACCTTAACCACTGAGCCAAATGCTGTGATGTGCCTTACAGAGAAAGCACATGTGTCAGTTAAGCTTAATTCAGACATGAATTGTGAATTCATTGTTAATATATTAAATAAGGAGTCTTTAAACAGAAATACATACAAACCTATGTTTTCTGTTGATCAGTTAGCAATTGTAGCCAGAGACTCGCAGGGACATAACCCCATTGTCATAGTTACCTTTGTGTTGCTGGGACAAAACACCCAACCAGAAACAGCTGATGGGAGGAAAGTTTTTATTTTGGCTTGCAGTCTCAAGGGAAAGCTTCGTGATGGCAGGGGAAAGATGGCAGAGCAGAGGCTGGACATCACCTCTGCCACAGCACGTGGCAAACAGCAGGAGGAGAGTTACCCCATCTCTAGCAAAGGGGAGCTGGCTACAATAATTCTAAGCCCACCCCCAATAACACACCTCTTCCAGCAGGCTCCTCCTCCCAAGCTGCCATCAGCTGGGAGCCAAGCATTCGAAACACAAACACATGAGTTTACGGAGGACACCCAATTCAAACCACCACACCTGTCTTTCTCCTAGGAACAATGGTTTGGTATTTGCTCATCAGTGTCTGTTGCAACTTTATGGAAGATTACTACAAGTAAATTACATACACACCCATACAAGTATAGTGAGACACATATGTACCCACTCCATATGCATGAGCTCTGTTCTCATAGATTCACCCAACTATAGAAGGAGAAAAGATTGTGTCTATACCAAACATGTACAGACTTTTACCCCCTTGTCACTAGCCCCTAAACGATATAGTAGGGCAGCCATTTACATAGAATTTGGATTGTATGATGTGTTAAAAGCCATTTGGAGGCTACAGAGGTTATGTACAAATTCACCATTTTTTTTTAATTTTTATTTATTTATTTGAGAGTGACAGAGAGAGAAAGAGGCAGATAGAGAGAGACAGAGAATGGGCGCGCCAGGGCTTCCAGCCACTGCAAACAAACTCCAGACACGTGCGCCCCCTTTGTGCATCTGGCTAACATGGGTCCTGGGGAATCAAGCCTTGAACCAGGGTCCTTAGGCTTCACAGGCCAGCGCTTAACCACTAAGCCACCTCTCCAGCCCAAATTCACCATTTTATGTAAGGAGCTTAAACACCCAGAGATTTTGATATTAGTAGAGATGCTTAGAAATAGTCTCCTACAGATACTGAGGGACAGCTGTACACACACACACACACACACACACATTTTAGGTTCATCCTTTTATTTTAGGTCTCCAACATCTTATTCAATTAGCCTTATTCTCAAATTAAATAATTTAACTCAGACTTAAAAAAGATTGTACTGCCAGGCATGGTGGGTGACATACACCTGTAATTCCAGCACTCAGCAGGCTAAGGTAGGAGGATCACCATGAATCAGAGGCCAGCATGGGCTACAAGCCTGGGCTAGACTGAGACCCTGGCTCAAAAAATAATTGTACTGAAGGAAAAAACTGCACTGAGCACATGTTGAGGGCTGTCATTTAAGTATACACATTAGAGTTTGTTTCCTCTGCTCCAGTCAGTTCAGGATAAGCTCTTGCATTGAAACACGTCACAGTACCCGAAACTGCAAAGCCAGATGGCTTTGGGGCTGCGTGCAGACCTATGCTTACTCTCAAGTTACTCAGGACTGATGTATTTATAACGTTATTTTGCTAATTCATTATGAAGTAACTGACTCAAAAAAAATTAATTTCTGAAGTTTTTATGCTTCCAGGGTTTGTAGAAGATTAAGTCAACAGAATTTTCATTTTATTATATACACAACTTTCAGCCTTCACTTGGAGTCTTCATTTCAGTCTTCATTGAAGCCCTCATGTAAGTAATTTCACATTTATTCTGGGTTTTCCCTTTAAAAATGAAAGCTGGCTTCCCAGTGAGAACTCTGGCCGTGCTTTGGCTCTGACAACTGGGGGACAGCAATGAAGAAGATCTCCCAGAGGCTGGTTCAGTAACTAGTGTTTTCAAAAGCAAGAACCTCTAAAACTCCCACTCATTCTGTTTCCATTAACTAGAGCAATTTTTCATGTTGTTTTTACTTTTTAATTTTTTCTAAACCTGTTTACAAAAATGTAGAAAATGACTTTGATGAGAACCATGATGCAAAGAGCATTTTTTAAAAGATATTTTTATTTTTTTTATTTATGTGACAGAAGAAGAGGGAGAGAGAGAGATAGAATGGGCACGCCAGGGCCTCCAGCCACTGCAAACAAGCTCCAGATGCATGCGCCCCCTTATGCAACTGGCTAACGTGGGTCATGGGGAATCAAACCTGGGTCCTTTGGCTTTGCAGGCAAATGCCTTAACCGCTAAGCCATCCCTCTAGCCCCAAAGAGCATTTTAAAAAAATATTCTATTTGGGCTGGAGAGCTTGCTTAGTGGTTAAGGCACTTGCCTATGAAGCCTGAGGATCCAGGTTTAATTCTGCAGAACCCATGTAAGCCAGATGCACAAGGTGATACATGCATCTGGAATTCATTTATAGTGGCTAGAGGCCCTGGTGTACCCATTCTGTCTCTTTGTCTCTGTCTCTCCATCTCTCTCTCTCTCTTATATATGTACATATATATGTGTATATATATATTTAAATATTTTATTTATTCATTCAATTGAGAGAAAGAGAAGAGAAAAAGAAGCAGATATATAAAGAGAGTTGGCATGCCAGGGCCTCTACCCACTGCAAATGAACTCCAGATGCATGTGCCACCTTGTGCATCTGACTTTACATGGGTACTGGGGAATTGACCCTGGGTCCTTTGGCTTTGCAGGCAAGTGCCTTTAACCACAGAGCCATCTTCCCAGTCAATTTTTTGGTTCTTTTTATTGTTTGCTTGTTTGTTTATTTTTGAAGTAGGGCTCCACTCTAGGCCAGGCTAACCTGGAATTCACTCTGTAGTCTCAGTCCGTCCTCTCACAGAGATCCTCCTACCTCTGCCTCCTGAGCGCTGGGATTAAAGGCGTGCGCCACCACACCAGGAAGGAACAGCGTTTTGAAAACCAGAGAACCCTTACCTTGTAACCCTTACTACCTGCTAATATAGCCAAACCGAGTGTTCTGAATTCCTGTTTACACATATTGAGGCAGTTTAGGGGTGACAGGCCAGCTCGATACCAAAGAGCCATCTGTCCCAGGGCTGAGGAGATAGCTCAGTGGTGAATAAAGTTCTTGTCTTTGCAACATGAGGACCTGAGTTTGGTCCCCAGAACCTACATAAAACAGCCAGGCATGGTGGCACAGTTTAATCCCAGCTCTGGGGAGGCAGAGACAGGTAGATCCCTGGGTTCACTGGCTAGCTAGTCAAGCACAATTGGTGAGCTCCTGGTCAGGGTCAGTGAGAGACCCTTTCTCAAAGGAGGAAGATAGGAGCTGAGGATGGCATGGGGACTAGGGTTCTTGCCAATGCACCAATACAACATGGCAACACACCAATATGATACGAGAATGTTAAGGTGTTCCTGGATCCTTAGGAATTTGATGAATGAAATCCACAGGGAAGAGGATAAGGCTCAGCAAGATTTTATTACAGGTTACAGTGTTGGGATGGAGAGCTTTCCAAGAAGGAGACCTTAGGGGAAAGAAGGCCAACACAGCTCTTCTCTAAAGAGGCAAGACAGAGTTTGAGAAGCCCACCTCAAGACTCAGGCTGGGATTTGTTTTTAAGGTTTAGAGAGACTCAGATTAAAAGAAGGAAGGACAAAGAGCTCCCACCATGTGGAAGGCGGGAGGGGGTAAAGCCCCTCAGGTTGGGATTTTTCATGTGAGCTCCTGGATGGTGTCAGTCTAGTTCTGACACCAGGTATTGGGGTCAGGATTTCTGGAAAAAGGGCAATCTTCCCGGAAATCTTAATTCTCTAGAAAGGGAGTGGAAGGACTCCCTAAGGGAGCCAAGATAAGGAAAGGCCAACCCTTTGTGACATTTCTGACCTATGGTAAAGTGAATTGACCTAGAATTTCCCCTCAGACCCAGGAACAATTCCAGTGTTTAGACAAGAGAACCCTATTTATTTTGTGGCCTTGTCACCCCTAAACTGCCTCAGGGACATGGCTTAGCAGTAAAAGGCACTTCCTTGCAAAGCCTGCTGGCCCAGGTTCAAATTCCCAGTACTCATGTAAAGCCAGATGCACAATGTGGTTCATGTATCTAGAGTTTGTTTGCGGAGGCAAGTATGGCAAGCCCATACTTTCTGTCTCTCTCTCTCTCTCTCTCTCTCATAGATAAATAAAAATATTCTAAAAGAACAATTATTAGTTGGCATTTTGTTCATCTGGCTTTACATGGGTACCAGAGAATTGAAACCAGGGCAGCAGCCTTTGCAAGCAAGTACTTTTAACGGCTGAGCTATCTTCCAGCCCTTGTTAGCATTTTTGTTACTTGTATTATAAGTATTAGGCCAGGCATGCTGGTGAGCACCTTTAATCCCAGCAGAGGAA
Organism: Dipus sagitta; assembly: GCA_036346955.1. Taxonomy (NCBI): domain Eukaryota; kingdom Metazoa; phylum Chordata; class Mammalia; order Rodentia; family Dipodidae; genus Dipus; species Dipus sagitta. Next base: position 75,571,359 of record CM070784.1, on the reverse strand, counting down.
GAGGATCACCCTGAGCTGGAGGGCAGCCTTAGGCTACAAAGTGAATTCCAGGTCAGTCTAAGCTAGAGCAAGACCCTCCCTTAGAAAAAAACTCATAATTATAACCTCTCCCATGGCATATGATTTCCCCACAAAAGGTCCACAGTAGGTTGACCAGAAAAAAAGTGACACTTTCCTGTCATTCAAACACTTTTTTTTTTTTAAGCTCAGTGACTTGCTTATTATACTAAGGTCCTCATAGGAAGGGAATTTCAATTCATGCTTCTGAGGGTTGACAAATGATTCCATATCTTGAGTTTTCAGAGTGAGAAATGAAGACGATAAATAGTGAAGACATCCTGTTGTAGTTTAACTCCAAGCTTCAGTGCCTGGTAGATGTGTGACCCAGGGTGACTAGGAAAATGAGCATTAGAGCCGTGTTGCTGGGAGGGCCTGAGTTACCCCGTGCAGACGCTTGCCATTTACCCACTTACTGTAGTGTCTGGTGCCATCGTTTATAATGTTACATCTGAATGTACCAGGGGCTTCCGAATAGTCTTTGTATCCATCCTACTGAGTGTCTGGCCATCCTTCTGAGCTCGTATACCAGCAGTCAAGTGGGCACTCTCTGTGAGCTACTGAGAGCTAAATGAAGGAACGAGATGCTCTTTCTCCTCTCTGACCTGATAAATCCCACCACTGCTCAGGGCCATCGCCAGGGGCTCTCAGCAATTTCCCTAGGACAACAGTGCTGTGATGCCAATGACCACTGTGGGTGGGATGCTGGTGGCTAATTCATTTTTTTGTATGCTTTTCTTTTTTGTAAATATATTTCATTTATTTATTTGAGAGATGGAGAAAGAAAAACAGACAAAATGGGCATGTCAGGACCTCTAGCCACTGCAAACTAAGTCCAGACACACGTACTACTATGTGTCTATCTGGCTGTACAGGGGTACTGGGGAATCGAACCTGGGTCGTTGGGTTTTGCAGGTAGAAGCTTTAACTGTTGAGCCATCCTTCCAGCCATAATTTTTTTTTTGAAGTAGGGTCTCACTCTAGCCCAGGCTGACCTAGCATTCACTATGTAGTCTCAGGTTCACCTCAAACTCACAGCAATCCTCCTACCTCAGCCTCCAGAGTGTTTATATTAAGGCTGTCTCTCTCTCTCTCTCTCTCTCTCTCTCTCTCTCTCTCTCTCTGTGTGTGTGTGTGTGTGTGTGTGTGTGTGTGTGTGTGTGTCAGAAGATACCCTTTACTGTGGTTCTTTAGGCACCATCCACCTTCTTAGAGGCAAGGCACCTCACTGGCTGGCCTCAGACTTGCAAATTGCTGGCCAGTGAAGTGAGCCCCAAGGATCTGCCTGTCTCTGCCTCCCTGACACTGGGATTACAAACACACCACAACACCTGAATCCCGCCCCCCAGGTAGGGTCTGATTCTAATCCTAGCACTGGGGAGGCAGAAGTAGGAGGATCTCCATGAGTTCAAGGCCACCTTGAGACTGCACAGTGAATTCTAGGTCAGCCTGGGCTAGAGGAAGATCCTACCTCAAAGAAAGAAAGAAAGAAAGAAAGAAAGAAAGAAAGAAAGAAAGAAAGAAAGAAAGAAAGAAAGAAAGAAAGGAAGGAAGGAAGGAAGGAAGGAAGGAAGGAAGGAAGGAAGGAAGGAAGAAAGGAGGGAGGGAGGGAGGGAGGGAGGATAGGATGAAAGGAGGGAGGGAGAGGCAGAGAGGGAGAGAAGAAGGACTACAGAGATGGCTCGATGGTTAAAGGCACTTGCTTACAAAGTCTGATAGCATAGGTTTGATTCCCCAGTACCCATGTAAAGCCAGATACACAATGTAGCGCATGCATCTGGAGCTCATTTGCAGTGGGGAAAAGGCCCTGGTGTACCCAATCTCTCTCTCTCTCTCTCTCTCTCTGTCTCTCTCTCATCTCAAATGAATAAAAATAATTAAAAATAAAATAAGAGGGCTGAAGAGATTGCTTAGTGGTTAAGGCACTTGCCTCCAAAGCGTAAGGACTCAAGTTCAATTCCCCAGGACCCATGTAAGCCAGATGCACATGATGGCACATGTGTCTGGAGTTCGTTTGTAGTAGCTAGACGCCCTGGTGCATCCATTCTCTCTCTCTCATAGATATATGAAGATAGATAGATAGATAGATAGATAGATAGATAGATAGAATATTTAAAAATAAAATAAGAGAGGCAGAGATAGGAGGATCACCATGAGCTTGAGGCTACCCTGAGGCTACATAGTGGTGAATTCCAATTAAGCCTGGGATAAAATGAAACCCTTCCTTGAAAAACCAAAAAATAAAAATAAAAAAGAGAAAAATGGAATTATACTGAACTAAAAAGCTCCTGCTTCATGAGTCAGCAGACAGAAGAGACAGGGGGAGAAGATGCACTGACTGTCCATCTGATGAGAACTTAGCGCCTTCACAAGGAGTACAACAACAGGAGGTGATGGTGACAATGGTGACGATGGTGACGATAGTGACGATGGTGATGATGGTGATGGCGATGTCATGGATCTGACATGAAGCACTTTAAGATCTGAGTCCAAGGACCCCACCCATCTCAGGTGAATTCCCTAGCCTCCCTGTGTGTCTTTATCCTTGCAATGGGATCTCCTTTTATGGTATCTAATTCTGTTTGCTTCTCTGATTCCTGCTCACCTCTTTAATAACAAACCAGTGTGCCAGAATATCCCAGAGTTTGATGCAAGTGGATTGGGCCTCAGCCAAAGTTTCTTCTCCTTTTCATAAATACCTGAGTTAAGACTTCAACCGGAGAAGGCAGAGGAAAATTAACCAGGCCCCAAGGAGTCGGCCAAGAACCCGCAGGAGTTGTGTATTCGGAATGGCGCTCCAACCGTCCTGGGGCATAAATCTTCCACTCCGTGGGTCTGCTGTGCATTGCAGACTTCAAGTACTCAATTTGACAAGCACTTGAACTGGGCAGGTCTCACGTCCTCTGCGCCACAAGTCTCCTGTCTTGTGTAAATGTCCGAGAGCTTGGCACCACCATGTTTATCTCACCCTTCCTGGAAGGAGCCAGACTTTCTCCCCATCTACACACTGCAGGAACAGGCTTCACACTTGTCCAGGTCTTGATCAAAGTGCCTGCAAGGAACCCTTATGCTGGTCCTTGTGACCATGTGTCTGTGAGTGAGTGACATGTGTGTCCCTGGGAGCATGAGGTGCCATTTTGGGTGATGTCTTTTCCACAGGAAGTTCTTCTTACTGAATTTTAGATTTTTTGTGTGTATATGGGTGTATGCATGTTTCTATGAGTGTGAGTTCATGTGTGCATGCAGTGCGTGTGTGTGCAGTCAGAATCTAAAGTCAGGTGTATGAGTATAGGTGCTCCATTGCCTCCTGCCACTGCAAACAAACTCCTGAGTCTAGATGCATGCACTACTTTGTAGTACATCTGACTTTATGTGGATACTGGGGGATCCAACCCAGGCCATCAGGCTTTGCAAGCAAGGGCCTTTAACTGCTGAGCCATCTCTCCAGCCCATGACTTCTTTCTTTACTTTCTTTCTTCATTTTTCTTAATTTCTTTTTTCTTTCTTTCTTTCTTTCTTTCTTTCTTTATTTATTTATTTATATATTTTTGGTTTTTCAAGATAGGGTCTCACTCTAGCCCAAGCTGACCTGAAATTCACCATGTATCCTCAGGCTGGCCTCAAACTCACAGAGATCCTCCTGCCTCGGCCTCCTGAGTATTAGGATTAAAGGAATATGCCACCATACCCAGCAAAATTTTATTTTATTTTTATTTACTTGAGAGAGAGACAGAAATAGAGAGAGATTCAGAATGGGTGTATGAGGGCCTGTAGCCACTGCAAATGAATTCCAGATGCATTGCCACCTTGTGCATCTGGCTTTACACGGGGGCTGATCCTTGGGCTTTGCAGGCAAGGGCCTTACTGCTGAGCCATCTCGCCAGCCCCATGAATTCTATCTTATTTTCTTTTCTTTTCTTTTTTTTTTTTTTGGTTTTTCGAGGTTGGGTCTCACTCTAGTCTGGGCTGACCTGGAATTCACTATGGAATCTCATGGTGGCCTCAAACTCATGGTAATCCTCCTACCTCTGACTCCCAAGTGCTAGGATTAAAGGCATGTGCCACCACGCCCAGCATGAATTCTATTTTTTATGATAAGCTAACTTCAGTAAAAACCATGATTTTTGTAACCCTCTGTTTATGTTAATATTAGCTACTGCCAACAATGAAGTATTTAGTGCTGTCCAGGTGAGGCTGGTGGGACCTTGTAAATATCTTGTCAACCATAGGGAAGATGTTATCATTCTCAATTTGCCAATGAGACATGTGAGACTCAGAAAGGAGAAGTAACGTCCTTACTTACCAGAGTTATGGTATCAGACCCTCTTGGTCACTCTCTGTTAATAAAGGCTCCCCACGCTGTTACTCATTGAAATGAGGCTGTGAAGCCTGAGAGTGAGGGAGCTAGTGTGTGCAGTAGAGGAAGGTGGCAGTGCGTGTCACGCATAGAGCACATGACCCAGGCCTGGGGAGATGGCTCCGTGATTGATTGCAGAGCTGCTGGTCTGGTTTTCCAGCTCCCATTGAAAGCCAGATGCACAAGGTGACACACATATATGGACTTTGTTTGCAGTGGCAGGAGGCCCTGGCATACCCATTCATTCTCTCTCTCTTTCCTTGCAAATAAATACTTAAAAAAAAAAAAAAACACATATGCACCAGACATTAAATAGGGCACAGACATCTGGAGGGGGCCCATGCATCTGGAATTCGTTTGCAGTGGCTGGGGTCCCTGGTGTACCCATTCTCTCTCTATCTGCTTCTTTCTCTCTTTCTCAAATAAATAAAATAAATTTAAAAACTAATCTTTTAAAAAATCTATTTATTTACAAGGTTACAAGGAGAGAGAGAGAGAGAATGAATAAGTGCACCAGGACCTCTAGCCACTGCAAATGAACTCCAGATGCATGCACCACTTTTTGCATCTGGCTTTGCATGGACACTGGGGAAATCAAACCTAGGCTGTCAAGCTTTGCAAGCAAGTACCTTAACTGCTGAGTCATCTCTCCAGCACCTAAGCTGTAAAATTTAAGTCAGGGTATCTGAAACTTCTGGAGAAAGGTCAGGACCAAGGGAACTCAAGAGAGGCTTCTGGATCTAGCAGTATTCTATTTCTGATCCTGGGATTACACAGGTGTATGAAAATTCTTTGAGATGTATACCTGTTTGTATTTTTCTGCACATCAGTATCAAGAGAGAGAAAGATAGCTAGAGAGAGAGAGAGAAGAGAAAGAAAGTGTTAACTCGGGAGGCAGAGGTAGGAGGATCACCGTGAGTTCGAGGCCACCCTGAGACTCCATAGTGAATTCCAGGTCAGCCTGGGCTAGAGTGAGACCCTACCTCGAAAAACCAAAAATAAAAAAAAATTAAAAAAAATTAAAAAAAAGAGAAAGAAAGTGTTCATTGCTGGGCCCAGCCCAGAGTACCAAATCCCTTTCTTGCTCAGGAATGGGGTTGGCAGCAAGGTCCTCAGTGATGTCATCCAGGTCACCAGAGGCCACCTTTTTTTAAAAACACATTAAAATTTTTTTTTAATTTAGTTATTTATTTGAGAGAGAGAGAGATAGTCAGATAGAAAAAGAGAGAATAGGTGCACCAGGGCCTCTAGCCACTGCATACAAACTCCAGACACATGCACCACATTATGCATCTGGCTTATGTGGTCCTGGGGAATTGAACCTGGATCATTTGGCTTTGCAGGCCAGTGCCTTAACCACTAAGCCATTCCTCCAGCCCGAGGCCACCCTTTGAGACATATGCTGCTCTTGAATGACACCCTATTTCCTTTTCAAGGGGCTTCTTTCTGCAAGGACTCTTGACCATGATAACCTAACTCCATCTGCCTCTCTCTGGGTCTTTTGTTGCATATACCCATGTCTTGCTAGGAGCCGAGAGTAACACAAACAGTGGGGCTTGGGGACACAGAGGGAAATAGCTCTGATAATGTGCCAACATATAAGAAAAGGGCTCAGTAAAATCCAACGTTTACAGGGTGACTCATGCACCCTATCCCCTGAGGAGAAGGTTGGTGCTCACCACTGCTAGGTTTCTGCTGAATCCGGGAAGAGGAGAAGGTTGGTGTTCACCACTGCTGGGTTTCTGCTGAATCCGGGAAGAAGAGGAGGTTGGTGTTCACCACTGCGCTGAATCCAGGAAGAGGAGAAGGTTGGTGTTCACCATTGCTGGGTGTCTGCTGAATCCGGGAGGAGGAGGAGGTTGGTGTTCACCACTGCTGGGGTTCTGCTGAATCCGGGAAGAGGAGGAGGTTGGTGTTCACCACTGCTGGGGTTCTGCTGAATCCAGGAAGAGGAGGAGGTTGGTGTTCACCACTGCTGGGTTTCTGCTGAATCCGGGAAGAAGAGGAGGTTGGTGTTCACCACTGCGCTGAATCCAGGAAGAGGAGAAGGTTGGTGTTCACCATTGCTGGGTGTCTGCTGAATCCGGGAGGAGGAGGAGGTTGGTGTTCACCACTGCTGGGGTTCTGCTGAATCCGGGAAGAGGAGGAGGTTGGTGTTCACCACTGCTGGGGTTCTGCTGAATCCAGGCCTTCCTGGGGAAGGAGAGCCGAGTGGAGGCCAAAAAGATCTGGAGCTTTGCCTGGAGGGAAAAGGAGAGATTCTGTGATGGAGTGTGGGCCAGTGAAGGACCTGTACGCTAAACCTTGGGAGCCGTATCCCTAGCTTGGCTTGTGTCAGTCTGAAAAAACTACTACGGGTGTGTGTGTGGCTATTCAGTTTACCCAGGCACCTTTTCTGTTATTAATTTATTGACTTTTAAAAATTTTTTTAAATTATTTATTTATTTATTTATTTGACAGAGAAAGAGGGAGGGAAGGAAGGAGGGAGAGAGAGAGAGAAAGAGAAAGAGAGTGAGAGAGAGAGAGAGGATGGGCATGTCAGGGTTTCCAGCCACTGCAAACGAACTCCAGATGCATGTGTCCCCTTGTGTATCTGGCTAATGTGGGGAATAGAACCAGGGTCCTTTGGCTTTGTAGGCAAATGCCTTAACTGCTAAACCATCCCTCCAGCCCTCAATGACTATTTTTGAGTCAAGAGCTCATATATCCCAAGCTGGCCTCAAACTTAATATGGATGACCTTGAACTCATATTTCAGCTGCCACCTCCTACCACACCAAGTTTATGCAGTCCTGTGGATCAAATTCAGAACTTTCTGCATGTGAGCCAAGCACTCTACTAACTGAACTACATACATTTCCAGAGCGCATTGTGAGTGTGCTCTTGCATACAGAAATAACCTGCATGTAAAGTGGAAACACAAAAATTCTTCCTTTAATAAGCTCCAGGAAGGCCAGGATCGAATCTGTCATCTTCCTGTCAGAGTCCCCGGTATCCAGCACCGAGTCCCGAACCTAGCATATGAGCATCAAAAACTTCACTCATTAATTCATCAAGTGCTTACTATAGGTTAGACAGCTGAGACAAAGTGGAAGTCTCTCTCCACAAAGTGCTAGAATTTCAAGTGGAGATAGATGAATACATAAATATAAATAAATCATATTCCATAGTGATAAGTACTTTGCAGAAAAACAGAATGGGGTCTCAAGAGTTAAAAGGAGGTTGCAATTTACATGGGGATCTTGAAGAAAGTGCAACTGAACTACTATTTTATCATTTGTTATTCTATGTGCCCTTCATAATTACATCAAAATATAGAAAACCTGGGCTGGAGAGATGGCTTAGCGGTTAAGCGCTTGCCTGTGAAGCCTAAGGACCCTGGTTCAAGGCTCGATTCCCCAGACCCACATTAGCCAGATGCACAAGGGGGTGCACGCATCTGGAGTTCATATGCAGTGGCTGGAGGCCCTGGCGTGCCCATTGTTTCTCTCTCTCTCTGCCTCTTTCTGTCTCTGTCTGTCACTCTCAAATAAATAAAAATAAATATTAAAAGATAGAAAACCTGTGATTACCAGCCATGTTTTGATAGGATTACATGACACTGCCATCTGAAAAGAAAAGATTCTCTACCCAAAATGAGAGTAGCATTAATATAAGGGTATTGAATATTAAGAGAAGTGCTTACTGGGCAGTTTGATAAGCATACTATATACATTTATCCAGACAGCAGCAGATATTACACCCCTAGGGCTCATGACTACCCCTGTTGTAGGTTTTCAGTATCAGGGATATATTCCCCCCCATGGAGCGGGCCTCCAGTCCAATTGGAGGGCATTTGGTTTCCACTATGATAGACGTACCACTATCTACCATATGACCCAGCTATAGCACTCCTAGGCATACATCCTAAGGACTCATTTCCTTAGAAGTACGTGCTCAACCATGTTTATTGCTGCTCAATTCATAATAGCTGGAAAATGGAACCAGCCTAGATGTCCCTCAACTGATGAGTGAATAATGAAGATATGGCACATTTATACAATGGAGTTCTATGCAGTGGTAAAGAAAAATGAAGTTATGAAATTTGCAGGAAAATGGATGGATCTGGAAAGGATTATACTAAGTGAGGAACCCAGGCCCAGAAAGCTAAGCACCGCATGCCCTCTCTCATATGTGGATCCTAGCTACAGATGATTGGGCTTTTGTGTGAGAAGGAAAAAACTCAGTAGCAGAGGCCAATAAGCTAAAAAAGAAATATAAAGGGAAGAGAAAGCAAGGGAGGAGGGTACTTAATAGGTTGGTATTGTATGTATGTAAGTAGAAGAATAGATTAGCGGGGGTGAAAAAGCCCAAAGTGAGGTCAGGGGAAGAGATTGAGTAAAGGAAAGGTGGAGGGAGGGCTAATCAAAATCTAAGAGGATATAAATAAATCATATGGAATCCTCCGGTTTTGGACAATGGAACACTGAGGAGCCATAGATCATTGCTAGAAAATTTTCAGTGCCAGGGATGGGATACCTTCCAGTGAGTTGTTGGCCTGGGAGGTCCCTGATGCCCCCCAAATATTATAGGCCATTGCCGAGGCCCTTGGTTTACCACCAGGAATAGATGGTAAGACCCTATTGCTGAAGAGTGACTACATTTTTAAAAAAATTCATTCTTTTATATTTTTTGTAATTTGTATTTAGTTGAAAGAGCAAAAGAGAATGAATATGGGCCTACCAGGGCCTTTTGCCACTGCCAATGAACTACAGATGCATTTGTCATTAGTGCATCTGGTTTTAGATGGGCACTGAGGAACTGAACCTGGGTCAGCAGGCTTTGCAAGCAAGCACCTTCAACCACTGACTCATCTCTCCAACCCAGAAGACATACATTTTTAAAGACATTTTCTTTTCTTTCTAACCCTGTGAGGCATTAAGATTTTTGTTTTGGTTTGTTTTGTTTTGTTTTGTTTTGTTTTGTTTTGTTTTTCAAGGTAGGGAGAGAGGGTCTTTCTCTAGCCCAGTCTGACCTGGAATTCACTATGTAGTCTCAGGGTGGCCTTGAACTCATAGTGATCCTCCTACCTCTGCTTCCCAAATGCTGGGATTAAAGGTGTTCACCGCCATGCCCAGCCTAAAATATTTTAATTTTAATTAATTTATTTGCAGGCCTGGGTTCACTTCCCCAGCATCTACATAAAGCCAGATGCACAAAGTAGCTTATGCACTTGGAGTTCATTTGCCGCCCTGGCATGCTCATTCTCTCTCTCTCGGGATGAGCACATCCTGAGGTGAATTAACGAGGAGCTCTAACATGCAGCATGGTTCCTATTGTGAAAAATACTGTATTGTTTACTTGAAAATTGCCAGCCAGTAGGGTTAAGGACGCTCACTGTCCATAACTACACAGAGAGTGACTTGAGTGGTGATGGTTGGGTTAACTCATTAAATTGTGCTCATCTGTACATCATTATATGTATACCTTAATTGTCAGTTCTGTCTCAGAAAAGCCCAAAAACTAAGCAAATAAATATATAAAATGAGGATAAGGGCTGGGTGTGGTGGTGTACATCTTTAATCCCAGCACTTGGGAGGCAGAGGTAGAAGGATTGCTGTGAGTTTGAGGCCATCCTGGGAGTATTTAGTGAGTTCCAGGTCAGTCTGAGCTACAGTGAGACCCTACCTCAAAAAAAAAAAAAAAAAAAAGGATAAAATAACAATGTTAAAGTGAAAAGTTAAATCCAGGCAATAGTTCTAGGTACTGCCACACACATGACACATGTGGGTACCATTCAGAGAAAACCTTAGGAAGTGGCATTTGGGTGAGTTGAGAAATAGTGTAAGTAAGCTTTATAAACGGGAAATGATCAGGGAATGTTTATTTTTACTACTACCATTGATCATATTCCCACCTACTGACTAGTCAGAAAGGTGGCTTGTAGGTTTCTCTTTGACCCATGATTATATCTGTTGTAGTGGGTTTTGTTAGTCCAGATTTCATAGGTTGAATTTGCCACTTGTAGCCCATGCTGACCTGGAACTCACTCTAGCCACAGGCTGGCCTCAAACTCAGGGTGATCATCCCACCTCAGCCTCCTGAGTGCTGGGATTAATGACATGCGCCACCACGCCCAGCTTGAATTTGGGTTTTAAAGATGTTCTTGCCACTCAGGAGTGTGGTCTGAAGACCAGCCCCGTCCACATCCTCTGGAAGCTGACCTAGAATGTAGGGCCTCTGGTTCTGCCAGATCTATGGACCTGGAATCACATTTTAACAGGGTGCCTGGTGATCTGCATGCATGTTACATCTGCCAGCTTGGAGAGTGAACTCCCTGCCCTGCCATCTATCTCCTACAACTCCACTCACCATGTGACGTCTCACCAATCCTGACCTTCATTCAGCAGAGGCTCTGCTGCTTGGGGCTTTTGCCTTTAGTGTGTAGCTTAAAAAAAAAAAAAAAAAAAAAAAAACACCTTGGCAACGAGACTAAGGAGGGTCCTGTCTTATCTGTGGCACCATTTACAGTGAATCAGTGTTTAATCAGGACTTCTGTTTCAAAGGAGGTTGCTGTGTCCTTTCAAGAGAAAAGGGCTGATAACCGATTAGCAGAGATGAGATAGGGTGGGATTATAAAAGGAGCCAATCACATGCTGACAAAACCAGCCCTATGGCTCTGGGAGTTGGCGAGGGTCTACATCTGCTTGAAGAGCTAGAACATGAAGTGCAGCCCTTCGGATCTAACCTGGAGTTGCAAGCAATGAAGCCCACTGGGGTTAAGACTCTTGACAGCCAACGACTCTTAAGTTCTTAACTTGTGATGAATAATTGCTAAGCACAGACACGAAGAAGGGTGAATTATGAATGACATATAAGAGAGAGTAGAAGAAAAGAAGAAAAGCACCCCAGCTGAGATCCCATCCCCCACAAGGTGGGAAGGGTCCCTAGAGGGACTAAGAGCAAGGCCACTTAGACCAGGTCCCCTTATAACCTTAGAGAGGGGGCTGCGGAGCAGGTAAAGGCGCTTGTTTGCAAAGCCCACCAGCCTGGCTTCAATTCCCCAGCACCCATGTAAAGACAGATGAACGAAGTAGCACATGTTTCTGGAGTTCATTTGCAGTGGCAAGAGGCCTTAACACACCCATTCTCTCTCTCTGTCTCGTAAATAAATACAATATTTTTTTAAATAAAGAGTGAATGAGGGCTGGAGAGATGGCTTAGTGGATAAAGCACTTGCCTGCAATCAAAGGACCTAGGTTTGATTCCCCAGAACTCACATAAGCCAGATGCACAAGGTGGTGCATGCATCTGGAGTTCTTTTGCAGTGGCTGGAGGCCCTGGCACACCCATTCTCTCTCTCTTCTCTCTCTCTCTCCCTCTCTCTCTCAGTCTCAAATAAATTAAAAAAAATTAAAGAGTGAATGAATGAAACAGAGGAAGGAAGGAAGAAGGGTGGAAGGGAAGGAAGACAAGCTTGTTTCTCACAGTTAATGAGCTGAGGGACTAGAATGTCACTCAAGGCTACAAGGAGAAGCACAGTCAGTCAGTCAGGCTGGGGAGAGAAGGGGAAGCATTGTCTAGAGCCTGTACTGTGGTTTTCACAGAAATAAATGGCAGGCCGGGGTGGGCCAGGTGAGCAGGATTGGATGATGTGAGGGATTTCAGGATCTGGACTCCAGAGATGCCGCTGGCTCCAGGAGTGGTTCAGAGCAGAACCACTGGGTCCAGCCTCCAGGAACCAGACATTAGGAGGTGGCTGGGGTGTGGACTCAGGGTTAGTTTTTGCATATCAAAGCTAAACCCAAAAGAAGTTGTTCCAGATCTGTAGGATTTAGCTAATCCCTGCGCCTGAAGAGCTCACAGGTGTTAAAAACATCATAAAAGGTAGAAAAATTCATATGTATACACACACACATATATATGTGTGTATATATATATATATATACATATATATATAAATATATATAAATGCTCGCCAACTGAGGTCATCATCTGGGGCTTTGAGAAATCAAACCAGTGTAATATTCATTCATTTCTTCCCTTTTTTGGCACATGTCTATGTGTGTGTTGTGTGTGTATTCATATGTGCATGGGCACAAATGTATGGGCCAGTGCTTGTGGTTGTATGTGCACGTGGAAGGCAGAGGCTGACCTCTGTTTGTCCTCTGTTGCTCTCCATCTTATTCTTTGAGGCCAGGTCTCAGTGAACCTGGAGCTCACTGATTCTGCCAGACTGGCCAGTGAGCCCCCATGATTCCTGTCTCTGCCTCCCCAGTGCTGGAATTACAGACTTACATCACCATGCCCTGCATTTTGATGTGGGTACTGGGTATCAGAACTCAGGACCTCTTCACGCTTGCAAAATAAACACTACTCAAGTGAGACAGCTCCTTAGCCAATATTTTTTTTTATTTTTTAAGTTTTCATACAAATATATATGATATGCAGAACACATTCCCCACCTCACACCTCCCTACCCTGCCTGCTCTTTTAAAAATAATTTTTATTTATTTATTTGACAGAGAGACACAGAGAAAAGGGGAGACAGAAAGAGAGTGTGGGTATGCCGGGGCTTCCTCCTACTGCAAATGAATGCTAGATGCATGAACCACTTTGTGTATCTGGCTTTATGTGAGTACCGGAAAAATGAACCCAGACTTCAGGCTTTGCAAGCAAGCCTCTTTAACCACTGAGCAATCTCTCCATCCTGCCTCCCTGTTCTTTATACGGGGTCTCGTTCTCTAGCTCCAAGTTTACCTGGAGCTCTCGATGAGGATTCCTGCCTCAGGCAGGAACCATCATGTTGCCTAGTGTCCTTAATTTCTAGTTTTTCTTTCTAAACTTAAGTAACTTTAGCTTTGCTGGAAGGAAGAATATCTGTGAACTCAGGGGTCTGAAATGCTTGGTACACTCGACATGTTCAAGTAAACACGTCACAAAAGCAATCAAATCCTGTTACACACCACCAGGGTTGCCTCTGTCTCAGAGCACTGAGCTCTGCTGCCTCCTTCATTTTATTCAGGAGAAATTTAAAGTCTGGAAATAACAGGTATCTTGCTCAATGGCACAGGAATGTTCACAAGATGAGGGTCAGAACCTATCCCCTGACCACACACCCACATGTGATATGACAGTGTTCACAAGATGAGGGTCAGAACCTATCCCCTGACCACACACCCACATGTGATACGACAGTGTTCACAAGACGAGGGTCAGAACCCATCCCCCGAGTGTTCACAAGATGAGGGTCAGAACCTATCCCCTGACCACACACCCACATGTGATATGACAGTGTTCATAAGATGAGGGTCAGAACCCATCCCCTGACCACGCACCCCCACGTGATATAACAGTGTTCATAAGATGAGGGTCAGAACCCATCCCCTGACCACGCACCCCCACGTGATATAACAGTGTTCATAAGATGAGGGTCAGAACCCATCCCCTGACCACGCACCCCCACGTGATATAACAGTGTTCATAAGATGAGGGTCAGAACCCATCTCCTGACCATGCACCCCCACGTGATATAACAGCGTTCATAAGATGAGGGTCAGAACCCATCCCCTAACCATGCACCCCCACGTGATATAACAGTGTTCACAAGATGAGGGTCAGAACCCATCCCCTGACCACGCACCTACATGTGACATGACAGTGTTCACAAGATGAGGGTCAGAACCCATCCCCTAACCATGCACCCCCACGTGATATAACAGTGTTCATAAGATGAGGGTCAGAACCCATCTCCTGACCACGCACCCCCACGTGATATAACAGTGTTCACAAGATGAGGGTCAGAGCCCATCCCCTGACCATGCACCCCCACGTGATATGACAGTGTTCATAAAATGAGGGTCAGAGCCCATCCCCTGACCACGCACCCCCACTTGTTTTCTCTTCTCCAATTGCAGTTTCACTGGTGCTGTCCACAGACAAATCACTCCCACCAGGGGCTTGCTGTGTCACTCTAATAATTGCCTGGTCTAGTCATCTGTTTAGAAGCACAGTGTTATTGGCGTGTAAACCGATGCCCTTTCCCCGTGTTTATCTGTGCTGTTCTTAGTCTTCCTCAGCATACTGTGGCATAGGAAGGAAGCTATTCTAACCCAGACACTGTGGAATCCCAAGGACTGATGCAGTAATGGCCCTGAGAACCCCTGCTAGGAGTACCTGGGGGAAGGCTGTCCTCAGAACATCTACCTCACTTCAAACATTCCCAGGAACAAACTTTAAGGAGGGAAATAACATGAGAGCCCAAACTGGAAAGGCTTCCAAAAGTTAATTAAAAGCACAGGTGAGGGCTGGAGAGATGGCCCTTAAGGTACCTCCTTGCCAAGCCTAACAACCCAGTTTCGATTCCCCAGTACCCACATAAAGCCAGATGCACAAAGTGGCACACACATCTAGAGTTCACTTGCAGTGGCTAGAGGCCCTATCATGGCCATTCTCTCTGTCTGCCTCTCTCTCTCTCTCTCTCTCTCTCTCTGCTTGCAGATAAATAGAAACATTTTTAAAATGTATAGGTGAGATTTGGTACATATATGCATGTCCTATCCCTTTATAAAGCAGGCAGGGGATTTCCTTGCTAGGATGCATATCAAGAAAGTAGTGTGGTGGCCCATGTGGCATGCAGTGCCTGGAGTGACTGTGGTCTTGTCACAATAGCAGAGCTGACGCTGTGTCCTCACTGCTCGCCTGGCCTGTGGCGATGGAAGGTGCCGAAGAGAAGAGGCTCAGTAACTTGCCCAGCACCCTACTGGTAGGGGCAGTGCCAGGACTTAGCCACAGGGATGTCTGACATTCCCCTCGCCACCCCAACCCTCAAATAGCTACCCCACGGCACTGCCCCCATGTCCTACAGTATGATCTTTTTTTCTAGAAATTCATGTGATTTGTATCAGGATGTATGACTGAAGTGAATGCACCTTGAAAATATTGAAATGTTCAGAAGCAGAGCTCTTCCCGGCACAGATGCGCTACAAGAAGCAGCCTCAGGGTCACTGGCTGGACGGCAAGTAGCAGTAGCAGGCCTGCTGACCGTGACCGCTCCCTCCCTGCCTCCCTTTGGCTCTTCTTATTCAGTGCGCTCATTAGAAAGTGCTGCAATGTCCTTGAGCCTTACTCGCTGCCCACACCATGATCAAGTTGAGTCTTGTGTGTCATTTCTTAATTAAATGGGGGACAATAGTATATCATCCATTGCCATATTAACTGTTAGCTCAGATAATGAGTTGGGTTTTGTAGAGTTTAAGCAACAAGATTCTCCCCTCTACTTTCTTTCTACCTTCTCAGCTATAAGTGATTTACCCTCAAGGAATTCAGAGCACACTCCAGTTCCTAAATTTTTTTAAAGTATTTGTTTATTTGCGAACAGAGAGAGAGAGAGAAGGGAGACAGACAGAATGGGCTCACCAGGGCCTCCAGCTGCAAACGAACTCCAGACACATGCTCCACTGTGCATCTGGCTTTATATGAGTGCTGGGAATTAAACCTGAGATGTTAGGCTTTGCAGGCAAGAGTCTTAACCACTGAGCAATCTCTCTAGCCCCTTAAACATTTTTTAGTCTTTTTTATTTTTATTTAAATATTTTATTTGTTTAGTTATTTGAGAGAGAGAGAGAATGGGCTCACCAGGGCCTCCAGCCACTGCAAACGAACTCCAGACACATGTGCCCCCTTGTGCATCTGGCTTATGTGGGTCCTGGGGAATTAAACCAGGGTCCTTAGGCTTCGCAGGCAAATGCCTTAACCACTATGCCATTTTCCCAGCCCCCCTTAAATTTTTTTAAAAATATTTTTATATTTGGCTGGGGAGATGACTTAGCAATTAAAGGCACTTGCTTGCAAAGGCTGCCAGCATGGGTTCAATTCCCCAGCACCCACATAAAGCCAGATGCACTAAAGTGGTGTGTGAGCCTGGTGTCCAACATTTTCAGCTGCTAGCAGTATTGCAGTACTTGTGACAATTCACTGAGAAGTATGATCTATTAGATGTTCCCTGACACGCATTATTTTAATATAATTCGGTGCCTTCCTTATATACTAGCACATGTACCCATACATGTTCCAATCTTGCATCTGAGCGCAGTAAATTCAATAAAGGCTGGGGAAAAGGCTTAGTGGATCAAGCAGTTGTCACTCAAGCTGGAGTACTCCAATGCCATCCCCAGACCCCAAGCAAAAAGCTGGAAGCTGCACAGCGACACTGATGGTGAGATGGGAAAGGGACATGGGAGAGTTTTCTGGAAGTGAGCACAGCAAAGAACAGCAGAGTGAGAATCCAGAGTAAGAAACCCTGCCTCAGATGAGATGGACAGGCGAGAACAGAATCAAAACTTGTCCTTTGACCTCCACACATGCACCATGGCACATGGACCCCTGCATTCACACATGTGAGCATGCACACACACAAATAAGAAATACATAACTTATGGGCTGGGGATACACCTCAGTTGGAAGAGTGCCTGCCCAGCACACACAAATCTCTAGACTCAGTCCTCAGAACCACATAAACCGGGTGTGTGGAAGTGTGTGCCTATAGTCTGAGCACTTACAAAAGCTGAGGCAGTCAAGGCCATTCTCACTTACACAGTGAGCTCAAGAGCATCTTGGCCTACATAAGGCCCTATCTCAAAAGAACAGTAAAACACTGTTCGATGATTTCTTTTAAAACAAAAATTTTAGGTGTTTTTCTTTATTTGAGAGAGGTGGTGGAGAGAACGAGACAGAGAGAGAGAGAAAAAGAGAGGAAGAGAGGGAGAGAAAATGGGCGTGCCAGGGCCTCTTACCATCACAAACAAACCTTTGTGCATCTGGTTTTATGTGGGTGCTGGGGAATTGAACCCTGGGCCAACAGGCTTTGCAAACAAGAGCCTTTAACCGCTGAGCCATCTCCCCAGCCCCTGAGATGATTTCTTAATGTGAAAGGAAGAGAATGTTATCTTTTGAGTAATCTAAAGTTCTCCAGACTAGTTCATGTCCACCAGTGACTGGATGATGGGGACACTCTCTACCAAGTAAAGACTGGAGGCCTCTGGAGAGGTGTTCATGCTGACCTCACCACCATCTCTTGACAAGCAAGGAAGCAAGCTCAGAGAAAGTGGTTAACTGAGTCGCAGCCACCCAGCTGGTAAGAGGACATGGCAAGACAAAAGCCGTGTTTCCACCTGGCATGAAGTGAATCTGTCAGGAAGAAGGACCGAGGGGACAGAGCTCAGGAAGATAAATTAGGGTCTAATGCATCATTTTCTCCTTTGAGCTCCTCAGATACCAAGTGGCTCTTCCTTTCCACTTAACTGAACCTACCTCCTACCAGACATTAGAGGGCTTCAGAGATGAGGTACAAAGTTTCAGTCACTCATGTCTTCACCATTCCTTGCAACCCATGTTCTTTTCACCCCTTATTAAAACTCATTTTTAAACTTTAAATTTTTCATTGTATATATTCATAGTACATGGTACTATGTTACATAAGGATATGTTCATACAGGGATCCATTTTATGTTGGGCATTTTCCCCTCACACCATCATACCCTTCCCTTTTCTCCCTCCCCCCCCCCATTAGTCCCCTTTGTTTCTCATTTCAAGTCATGTATACATATAAGATTTCATGTATCTATGTAAAATGTGTGAACTACATGTGAGAGAAAACATATGATATTTGTCTTTCTGAGACTGGCTTAATTTTTTTCACATGATTATCTCCAGACGCATGCATTTTTCCTTCTTTTTATAGCTGAAAAAATTCTATGGGTATACACATACATGCACACAGACAAACATGCACCACAATTTCTTTTTTAAATATTGTTTATTTGCAAGGAGAGAGAGGGAGGAAGAGAGAGAGAGAGAATGGGCGCAACAGCACCTCTTGCCCTTGGAAACAAACTCCAGATACATGCGCCACTCTGTGTATCTGGCTGTATGTGTGTTTTGTTTGTTGTTGTTTGTTTGTTTGTGTGGTGCTGGGGTTGAGCCTAGGCCTTGTGCATGCAAGGGAAGTTCTCTGCCACTCAGCTGTATGTCCAGCCTTCAGTGGACCTTGAATTTGTATTTCTCTGATGGCCAGTGAGGTTTGTAACCCATTTTCTTTTGGCAAAATGAACTGCTCATCTTCCTTACATGCATTGGACACTCTTTGCTTGCCCACATTAGTTTCTCTGTCTGGAATTTCTTTTTCTGTTCATTTTCACTTTTGTTTGCTGGGGTTTTTTTGTTGTTTTTTTTTTTGTTTGTTTGTTTGTTTTGTTTTTTGAGGTAGGGTCTCACTCTAGCCCAGACTGACCTGGAATTCACTATGTAGCCTCAGGGTGGCCTCGAACTCTAGGCAATCCTCCTACCTTTGCCTCCCAAGTGCTGGGATTAAAGGCTTGTTGTTTGGTTTTGCAAGGTAGGGGTTCACTCTAGCCCAGGCTGACCTCGAATTCATTATGTAGTCTCAGGGTGGCCTCGAACTCATGATGATTCTCTTACCTCTACCTCCTAAGTGCTGGGATGTAAGGCATGAGCCACTATGCCCAGCAATTTCCACTTTTCTAACTCCTAAAGTTTTATAGATTCAATTCAAATGCCACTACTACCAGGAGACCCGCCCGGTTACTCCCCCACCAACAGGGCTGGAAGCACTGTTTCATCTGTCTCTTCAGGTCCCTGCCTCTTGCTTTTCATCCACCGTGGCACATTCTGAATGCCTAGTGCTATAGCCAAGGGCTCTGAGCTCAGTGGCTCATCCCCAGCATTAACTACTGTTATGATTCTCTAGGTTAGAACTTTGATTACAGTCCACATTTTGCCAGTCCCTTCAAAGCCAAGCTTGGACCAGACATAGGATTCTATCAGCCTTACTTTATTGACCACAAAAGTCAAGGGAAGGAAGAGTAGACCCCTACTCTTCTATGAGAGAGTATCAAAGAATCCAAGTCATCACTGAAATACCACACATCAAGCTGGGGTGATGGCTCAGTGGGGAAAGGGCTTGCTGGGCAAGTGTGAGGAACTGTGTACAGATCTCCAACTTCTATGTAAATGCCACATGAGGTGGCTGGCTTATAATCCCAACACTGGGGAGTCAGGGGATCCCCAGGGCTTCCTGGCTAGCTAGTCTAGCTGAATCAAGGAGCAATGGGTTCAGTGAGAAAGATTCTCTCTTGAAAAATAAGATGGAGAGTGATTGAGGAAGACACTTGGTATTAGCCTCTGGCTGTATGTAGGTACTAGGTAACCGAACCCAGGCAGTCAGGCTTTGTAAGCAGGGGCCTTTAACCACTGAGCCATCTCTCCAGCCCCTAGAATCTTTACTATAGGCCCCTAAAGAGACTTTGAAGACATCCATATGTAAAATAGATGATCATAGTTTTTAAAAGGCAGACTATGAACTTGACTCCATAATGCTTATAGTGTGATTATGGGTAATCATCTTGGATTTGTGTTGCACTGATCTTTCTGACTGGATTCCACGATGCCCGCATTCTGCCCAGCCTTCCTCCCTTGGCTGTGGGAATGCCACTCAATAGGGCCCATTTTACATTGATTTTCAATACCAATACCTACCACTTAACGGTGTCTTTTGCTGAGTCAATCAAAATCCCAGCCGCTAATAACTGAATAAGGGCTTGATTTTAATCAGCTCTATGTTCTGAGTTATATAGTATCAGTGGTTGGAAGGCAAGAACCCACGCTGAATGTGCAGTTTAACTATAGAGTACGCATCTACCACCGTTGCTTCCAATTTCAACCAGAATGGTATTGTGGAAAAAGCACCTTTCTTTGTAAGAACATTGAAAAGGTTGTACAGGAATATTTTAATATTTAAAAGTTACACTTAGCTGGGCACACACCTTTAATCCCAGCACTTGGGAGGCCTCAGAGGTAGGAGGATCACCATGAGTTCGAGGCCACCTTGAGACTACATAGTGAATTCCAGGTCAGCCTGGGCTAGAATGAGACCCTACCTCAAGAAACCAATAAATAAACAAATAAATAAATAAGAAACTTAATAGTAGCAGTAAAGTAATGATGATAATAATAGTGTAATTTTAGTTTTTTAAATTTTTTGTTTATTTTTATTTATTTATTTGAGAGCGACAGATAGAGAAAGAGGGAGAGAGAGAGAGAGGGCGCGCCAGGGCTTCTAGCCACTGTAAACGAACTCCAGACACGTGCGGCCCCTTGTGCATGTGGCTAACGTGGGTCCTGGGGAATCGAGCCTCGAACCAGGGTCCTTAGGCTTCACAGGCAAGCGCTTAACCACTAAGCCATCTCTCCAGCCCTAATTTTAGTTTTCTGGAGAGAAACTCTTAGGGAGTAGTGGGAGGAATTATAAAAAGCGAGCTAGAGAGATGGATCAGTGGTTAAAGGTATTTGTTTACAAAGTCTACCGGCCCAAGTTCGATTTCCCAACACCCACACAAAGCCAGATACCAAGTGCCACATACATCACTGATCCCAAAGCATCTACACTGTACACACACACATGCATATACACAGTAGATAAATAAGTCAATTTTTTTTAGAGAATTATAAAAAGCATGGCTGGGCTGACTAGTCCACAGGTACAAGACCCAAGTCTTTACTCACTATAATTAAAAGGGCCCTCCAATATCCTTCTGCCCACTGTCTTGCTTCTGAGAGCTCTCATTTCTACCATAGGAGATTCATCCCTCTGGGAGAAATACAGATCTGTTAGTTAATTGTAAGTGCCCCTGCAGAGGCATACTGCACTTTCACCTTCATCCGTTATGAACTGTCTGATATCACGTTGACAAGAGAACATAGGAAGAAGTGTTTCCAAAGTCTGCACAATCTAGAGTGGCCTTGGGGGAGTCCCTAAGCTTACCATTCAGGGCAGCTGGATATAGAACAAGATAGCATGGACAAGGGGAACAGGCTTTTCTCTTCTTCATAATTTGGCTTTAGGCCACCACCTGTATATCTGTGTCCACCTCTGCTTGGGCCCTGATGTGCCCTCCTGTGTTAGTCCACTTCCTATCACTATAACAAAAAACCTGAGCTAACTAAGACATGGCCCATCCACTGATGGTCTATTTACTGTTTAAACATGGAAGAAACAGCATAGAGTAGGGCTACAGAGGTGGCTCCGTGGGTAAAGCGCTTGCCATAGAAGCTTGGGGACTTGAGTTGAATCCCTAGGATCTAGGTCAAACTAGTGGCACACTGGGGAGGTGGAGACAGGAGGACCTCTGGGGTGTGCTGTCCAACTAGTCCAGCCTAACTGGTGATGCCAATGAGTGGCATTGTCTCAAAAACGGCAGATGAAGATGGGGAGTGTCAATCAAAATTCAAGATACTCAGAATAAGACATATGAAAATCTACTTTCTTAAAATAATGACACATCAAGAAGCCATAGATTGTTACTAGAAAATTTTCAGTGCCTGGGATGGGATACCTCCCAGTGAGTCATTGGCCAGGGAGGTCTATGTTGCCTCCAAAACATTACAGGCTATTGCCAAGGCCCTTGGTTCCCCGTGAGAAAGAGATGGTAAGACCCTATTGCTGAAGACGTCACATGCCAGAGGGGCAAAGTCACTGAGAAATCAAGGTGGTGCTGAGCAGAAAACCTTCTCCCTATAGCCCAGCCAACTGAAAGCTGGAAAAAGCTGCACTGTATGCAGTCTTATGGGAGACAGAAGTCATCAGTGGTGAAAACAGTCAACACTGGAAACCTCAAGTTTGGCCAGACAGGCCAAATGTCTAAAGAAATGCAATAGTGGCATGTCTGCTCTGGGGGAAACCAACTGCTCTCTAACTGGCTGAAGGCCCACTCTATGGGAGGGAATACGTGCCTGGTACTGAAAACCTAATCAAAAGCATATGGCAGGGAAGGTCATGAGCCTTGGGGGTATAAAGCCTGCTTTTGTCTAGATAAATGCATATATTGCTCTCACAAAAATGCCCTGAAAGCACTACACTTAATGTTCATACTCATATATTAATGTTACTCTTACTTCAGAAGGGACAGAGGAGTATCCAGCACTGAAACATCTCACACCCTCCAAGGCTCAGGATCCATTGCGGAAGAGGTGGCAGAAAGAATGTAAGAGCCAAAGGAAGAGTACCACTCCCTACATACAACTGTCAGGACAGAATTTGGCCTCGATATCCAAGACCTCGCAGTGCCTAGTAATACCCACATAAGACCCTCATAACAGGAGAAAAAAGATGATGACATCAAATTAAAAGAGAGACTAATGGACAGAGGGAGGGGATATGATGGAGAGCAGAGCTATGAAGAAGAAAGTGGGAGAGGGGAGGGAAATACCATGGTTTGTTGTCTGTAAGTATAGAAAGTTGTCAATAATATATATATATATATATATATGTATATATATATATATATATATAAAATTAAAAAATAGCCAGTCATGGTGACGTACGCCTTTAATCCCAGCACTCAGGAGGCAGAGGTAAGAGGATCATCACGAGTTTGAGGCCACCCTGAGAATACATAGTGAATTCCAGGTCATCCTGAACTAGAGTGAGACCCTACCTCAAAGAAACAAAACAAAACAAAAGGTGGATGATATTGCTGAACAATGACACCCAGCTGGGCATGGTGGCACACAGCCTTAATCCCAGCACTGGGGAGGCAGAGGTAGGAGCATCACTGTGAGTTTGAGGCCAGTCTGACACTACATAGTGAATTCCAGGTCAGCCTGGGCTAGAGTGAGACTCTACCTCAAATAAAAACAAACAAACAAACAAACGAAAAGGAGTGCAGAGCATTTAGAAACAACATATGCTGAGTTGTAGCACAGGGATGAGTCAAAAGACTAGACTGAAAAGCTGTGTAAGAGACCAGGAATAGCAGGTCCCATGGGACACAAAACACTTTTGTCACCTGATATACAGGACCACAGGTTAGTGTTATATATCTTTCTCTGGGATGTGTCTCCAAATAACCACAAGTATCAGAGAAAGCAAGGCTTCTGTTTTCTCATTATAGCTGACAAAATCCAACTTTATCCTCTTTGAGCAAAGCAGCTTGGGAAACCAAAAATATGCCTCTTGCCTCCCTGTGGCTCAGAGCTGTGGTCTAACATCTAGAACACAGAGGGTCGGGGTCTCCACTCTGCTGCTTACTGTGGTCTAACATTTAGAACACAGAGGGTCAGGCTCTCCACTCTACTGCTTACTGGCTGAGGGGCCATGGGCAGACTTTTTTAAAAAATGAAGTATTTATTTATTTATTTATTTGAAACAGAGAGGTAGATGCAGACACAGACAGTGTGTGGGCATGCCACCTGCCACTGTACTCTAGACCCATGCACCACTGTGTGCAAAACTAGCTTTATATGGGTACTGTGAAATCGAAGTCTGGCAAGCCAGTGTCTTTAACTGCTGAGCAATCTCTCAGCCCAGGCTTCTTTACTTCTCTGGAATTTCCCTGGTTTGTGAATTGGGACTGCTACTACTCCCTCCTTCAATCACCCTGCAAAGCCCATGAGATCATATGTGTGAAGCTGGTAAGCTGTGGTCTGTCACCCTTGCATGGAAAAAGAAAGAAAGCAAAAAAGATCTCACTGGGCCTGCAGTGGATGCCTGGCCCTACCCTCAGACACTCAAATTCAGTGCATGTAGGTGGGGCAGAGGAATCTGCCAGGAGGTGAGTGAGCCACTACATTGAGAAATACTGCCGCAGGGAGACAGGTGTTGGGCCATCTGGCCTGGCAATGTGACCTGGCCTAAGGCATTGATCATGGGTAGGCGTGTATCACCTGAGTGGGTGGCTAGTCTGGGAGGTGGGGATTTTTTCCCCTCTGCCAGCAAGCCCAAGCCTGGGACTGAGCAGAGCCAGGGAGGTAAAGATGGGGGTGGGCTGGGCCTCAAACCCAACACCACCAGCCTTCATAGATACTAAGCACACTGCCGTCATAGGCAGGGGTCTACATGGGGTAAGATGCACACTTAGAGGCAGTTCTTCCTGATGGGGGATCTGCAAAGCTTTCCATGGTAGTCACCGCCTCATCCTACAAAGCCAAGTAAGTTAGGGTACACGTGATGGCGCTTCTCCCCACCACGGCTACTGGGTCCGGGAGGCCCAAGAGTGAGGCAGACCTGCCCCTTCCCTGGGGCAGCAGTAGGCCGCATTAAAGACCACGAGGGGCTTTGCCGCTCTGGCTGTGCACACCGTGGCTTCTCTCCAGCCAGGTGAGTGCTGTCACTCAGGAAAGCAGAGTGACTGTATAGTCTTGCTTGTTTTTCTTTTTCTTTTTTTAAGCCTATAGTTCCAGATTTTTCTGTGTGTGTGCAATATATTCCCATTAATGAATGTTGGCAAGTAATTTTATTTTTTTTCAAACCCCATGTGGGCCAAACAAAACACATCTGCTGGCTGGATCTAGCCTGTGGGTGGGCCTCCAACTGCAAGCTCTGGTCTAGACTGGATGATTCCAGCCTGGGAACCTGCAGCAAAGCCCCCCACCTTTACCCATCACATAGGCTGGTGGAGGGATAAGATTTAACCTAGGGCAGTTTGTACTGACCCTAGCTTCATGTTAAAGTCACTGGGGCCAGAAAAAGCAGACAGGATGCCCAGGCTCTGTATTCAGGGTCTGATGGATCTCCATGGATGTTTGCAGTTCTCAGAGTCGAGCTCCACTGTGTTTGGAGAAAGAACTGATCCTGGCTAAGCGTGCTGCTGTAACAACACAGACCGCTGGCTCCTCTTGCAGGTTGGGCTGACTGCTTTCTGCCTTACCTTTGCCTGTGGGGAGCAGAATTTGACACGATGACAAGCGCGGGCTCCGGTTCCCATCAGTGACCTGAGGTTGTCACCCAACTCTTAGGACCCTAATGTAACTTGATCAGGCTGTGAGCCAAGACCAGGCGCATCACTTGGTGGGCACGTAAGAAGCAAGGAAGGCCTTTTGCCGTTCGGGTCCCCACAGAAGCACCATCCCTGGGAGCTCGAGGTGAGAGCCAGCAACCCACAGCGACAGTCCTTCAGGCGTTGGTGCTGCAGACACAAGGCCAACCATCTGCTTCCCAAACTCCCGAGATGAAAGTGACCCTTACAGTTGGGGAATGAGGTCCATGCGCTGGTGAGGAGTTCCAATCTGTGAGCACATGTGCAAAGAAAGATGGAGATTTTTAAGTGGCCTTCCTGCCTCCTGAGGCAGTTCTTCCTCTACTGATGCCCTCCCTGTGAGCTGCTGGGGGGGGGGGGGCGGAAATGTCTCCATAGAAACTAGGTCCACCAAAATGATGCCCTCCCTGTGAGCTGCTGGGGGGCAGTGATCTCCATAGGAACTGGCTCCACCAAACTTGATGCCCTCCCTATGAGCTTCTGGGCGGGGGGGTGGGGGTTCTCCATAGGAACTGCATCCACCAAACTTAGTCGGTCTCACACCAGCTGCTGTTTTCCAACATGATCTCCAGTTGCCAGGAGAGTTTCATACAAAAGCTTCCCTTGATTGGCCCTTCACATGCAGGAAGATACCAGGGAGGTTTTATGGTGTGGGCAGGGTGTTGGAACCAGGAACCAGATGACCCATTTTCCCTGCACCCCTTCATTTCCTTTTGAAGCCAACAGGAACCCTGTTCAGGGTATCTAGCAGAACCAGGGCTCTGGTCTGAGTGAATTCCTAGGAAAACGTATTAAAGTGTTAAAGGGAGATTAAATTACCCAAGAAAATACTGTGGCCAGAAGCAACTGTAGCCAGAACCACCTGACAGGGATCATGGGGTCAGAGAAAAGAAGAAAATGTGTCTTAAAAATTCAGTGAATGCCTTCAGTTGCCTGGGAAGAAATAAGGACCTGTTGTCCTGGACATGTTTAAAATATGAATTACCAATTAACAATACGATTGGCAAATTGCTCTACAATTAAAAACATAGAAATGTTGTTAGAGGCAATTAGAATAATTGTCACATGTTAATTATGGGTTGATGGATTTTGCACACTGCCAGCAATTACCTTTTGAGACCGAGCATTCCTGAACAGAATCCAAGTCCATAAAGACATTGATATAATAAGAACTGTCTGCTTGGTTGGCATGCTGGCTGTCTTTTTAGTGTCTTTTAAGGTATGTAATTACTTTTAATTAGGTTTCCAGAAGAAATTTTCTTAATATATGTTTTACTAAGTCATCCTTAGAGAACCTATTAACCAATTTGAAAGGAGCATAAAACAAAATGAATCCAGGGGCTAAAGAGATGGCTTAGCGGTTAAGGCGCTTGCCTGCAAAGGCCAAGGACCCATGTTTGGCTCCCCAGATCCCATGTAACCTAGGTTCGGTTCCCCAGATCCCATGTAAGCCAGATGCACAGGGTGACACATGAGCACAAGGTCACATATGTGCACAAGATGGCACACATGTCTGGAGTTCAGTTGCAGTGGCTAGAGGCCCTAGCGTGCCAATCCCCTCTCTCTCTCTCTCGCTCACTCTCACTCTCTCTCATAAGTCAAATGAAAAATAAAAAGAATCTGGACGTGAAAGGCAAACTTCAGTTTACGTACTTTCTGGCTTTCTGTGCATTAGGCCAAATATTTAGTCTTTTAAGAAAAATATATACTTTGCAGTGTTGTTAGATGATGTTTATATGTCTTCAATCATAGTGTATAAGGTAGATTTTGACACTTGTTTATTTATTTGAGAGACAGAGAGAGAGAGTGAGTGAGTGTGTGTGTGTGTGTGTGTGTGTGTGTGTGTGTGTGTCAGGGCCTCCTACCACTGCAAATGAACTCCAGATGCATGTGTCATTTTGTGTGTCTGGCTTCACGTGTTGTGGTGGTTTGATTCAGGTGCCCCGATAAACTCAGGTGTTCTGAATGCTAGGTTCCCAGCTGATGGAGATTTGGGAATTAACGCCACCTGGAGACGGTGTATTGTTGGGGGTGGGCTTATGGGTGTTATAGCCAGTTTCCCCATGCCAGTGTTTGGCACACTCTCCTGCTACTGTTGTCCACCTTATGTGGGCCAGAGGGTGATGTCCACCCTCTGCTCATGCCATCGTTTTCCCCTGCCATGGTGGAGCTTCACCTCGAGCTTGTAAGCCAAAATAAACCTCTTTTTCCCAGAAGCTGCTCTTGATTGGGTGATTTCTACCAGCAATGAGAACCTGACTGCAACATGTGGGAACTTGGGAAATCGAAGCCAGGCATTGGGGCTTTGCAAGAACGTGCCTTTAAACTGCAGAACCTTCTCCCCAGCCCTCAGCCAGTGATCTCGCTGCTTTCTACTTGTTTCAGGCTTCTCATTCATCAGGTTAGATGAGAATGACCATCATCCAGACTTGTTGTCAAGAATCAGTGAATGGAGGCTGGAGAAAGCTCAGAGCCTACTCGCAAACGAAATGCCCTTGAGGGTGGATACGGAGGAAGAGTCAGATGCAAATGCTCCACAGAAACGCCAGGTCTAATCAATCACACATGAGGCCTAATCTTGCGCCACCTTTTTACCTGATGATAGCTGAAACCGGGTGGGTTGCTGTCTGCCTCTTTCTCTATCCTACACACCTGTCCTGAGCCTTTCTTCATGCCAGGTGCTGTAGGAGACACAGAGGCCACCAAACAGAAGACCCTACTCTGGGATCTGTCTGTGCTCTTAGAGTTGGGGCCAAATAGCCTGGTGGGTTGTAAAAATAACTTCAAATTGTGAATATTATTAAGATTCTTAAAAACTAAGCAAGTAGCTGGAAACCACTACAATAACAATAAACTACATAGGAGGTTGAGCACATGCATTCTCGAGTCAAAGTTCCTGGCTACCTAACCATAGGCGGATCCTCTATCCCTCTGTACCTCTATGTTCTGGATTTGTTTGTTTGTTTTTACTTATTACTCTTTTTTAAAAAAAAATATTTGAGGAGAGAGAAAGAGAAGAGACACCAGGGCTTCTTGCAAATGAACTACAGAGAATAAGAGTGAGAAGGAATGGACACACCAGGGCCTCCTGCCACTGCAAGGAACTCTAGATGCATGTGCCACTTTGTGCGTCTGATTTTACGTGGGTGCTGGGGAAGCAAATCCCTGCTGGCTGGCTTTACAAGCTGAGCCATCTCCCCTGCCCCACAGTATAAAAAAAAAAAAAAAAAAAAAAAAAAAAAAAACTTGTTTTAACTTTAACTTTATTTATTTGTGAAAGTGAATGAGAATGGGTGTGCCAGGGTCTGAAGCCACTGCATGCAAACGACTTCTAGACCAATGTGCCACCTTATGTGCCTGGTTTACATGGGTACTGGGCAATAGAACCTGGTTCCTTAGGCTTTGTAGGCAAGCACCTTAACTGGTAAGCCATCTCTCCAGCCCTATTTTGTTTTTCTGAGGCAGGGTCTCACTCTAGCCCAGGCTCACCTGGAACTCAAAGTGATCCTCCTATAAAAAAATGTACCCTGATCATAATCCCCTCTCACCACCCTCCTTTATCCCCTTTCCTCTACCTCCTCCACTGAACCCCTACTGTTCAGCTAGCTTCTCTTCTCTTCTCTTCTGTGATGCCATCTTCCCTCCCCATATTATGCAGGTCTTGTGTAGGTAGCAAGAACCACTGTGGCATCGTGAATACTGTAGCCACTTTGTGCCTGGAAGACAGCATTCCAATGTACTCCTCCCCTTCCCTTAGCTCTTACTTTCTTTTTGTTCCAATATTTTATTTATTTATTTGAGAGAAAGAGAGACAGAGAGAGAGAAAGAGGCAGATTGAGAGAGAGAGAGAATGGGCACACCAGGGCCTCCAGACACTGCAAACAAACTCTAGACACATGCACCATCTTGGGCATCTGGCTTACGTGGGTACTGGAGAATTGAACCTATATCCTTAGGCGTCACAGGCAAGTGCCTTAATGGCTAAGCTATCACTCCAGCCCTCTTACATTCTTTCTGCCATCTCTTCTGCAATGGTCCCTGAGCCTTAGAGGGAGTGATAGAGATGTCTTGCTTAGTGATGAACACTCTACTGTCACTTCTTCTCAGCACTATGGTGAGTTTTGAGTCTCCCTAGTGGTTACCACCATCTGAAAAGAGAAGCTTCTCTAACTAAAAATAAGAGCAGTATTAACATATGGGCATAAAGATAAATGTTTGGAGGAGAGTTTGGTAGTCTCCAATTATTTCATTTTCTCAATTAGTCTTTCTATTCTGAGGCCGTGAGGTTATGTGGGAGAGCCCACCTTTGACTCAGAGGCAGATGTTCAGGGTTTCCCTCAGCCCTAGTTCAAGGCAGGAGGACAAGACCCCATGGTGTGGGCTGCTCAGGAGTGAGAGTATTTATGACCAGGAAGTGGGGTTCAGCAGCATCAGCTGGCACCTTGCTCTCAATCAAGGGTCCTGACAAACATATCAAGAAGGAAATGGATTTTTAAAATATATTTTATTTATTATTTATTTATTTGAAAAAGAGAGAGAATAGGCACACCAGGGCCTCCAGCAAACAAACTCCAGATGTATGTGCCTCCTTGTGCATCTGGCTTATGTGGGTTCTGGGGAATTGAACCTGGGTCCTTTGACTTTGTAGGCAAATGCCTTAACCACTAAGCCATCTCTCCACCCCCACTAACTGATTGTTTTTGACATTCCTAATGACAAGTTTATTTGATTAAACTTTACTTCTCCCTTAAAATCTATTCATGTTTTACTGCATGTCTACGTAGGCATACTTGCAGTCTCAGTTATCTATGGCCATGTAATATCCACACTCAAATTCAGTGGCTTCACACAAGGAATGCTTTTACTGGTCATAATTCCGTAAGTGAAGAATTTGAGCAAGGCTCACAGGGATGGCTTCTATGCATGTGGTGTTGGTCATGCACTATGTTCAGCATAAGATCCTGTCTCAAAAAATAATTTGGGGGCTGGAGAGATGGCTTAGTGGTTGAAGCACTTGCTTGTGAAGCCTAAGGATCCATATTCAAATTTGCAGGACCCACACAAGCCATGTGCACAAAGTAGCTCATGCATCTGGAGTTTGTTCTCAGTGGCTAGAGGTCCTGGCATGCTTTCTGTCTCTCTCAAATAAATTAATTAAATTAAAAAAATAAGTTGGATGGGATTAGGTGGTGGTTCAGGGCATAGAGTGCTTGCCACTGCATAAGCACGAGTATCTGAGTTCAGATCCCCTGAACCAACATAAAGCCAGACAATGTAGAGGGCATCTGTAATCCCAGAACCTCTATGGCGACATGGGAGGCAGGGACAGGAGGCAAGCCTGTGGTCCAGCTAGCCTGGTGGGTAGTTTCCTTCTCATTGCTGGGACAAAGCACCTGACCAAAAGCAGCTGGTGGGAGGAAAGTTTTTATTTTGGCTTACAGTGTCCAGGGGAAGCTTCCTAATGGCTGGTAAAAGCATGGCATAAGGAAAGACTGGACTTCACCTCTAACACAGCAGGTAGAAAACAGCAGCAGGAGAGCTGAGCAGAGCTCTGGCAAGGGGGAGCCAAATATAACACCCCTAAGCCTGTCCTTAGCAACACACCTCCTCCAGCAAGGCTCCACCTCCCAAATTGTCACCAGCT
The DNA here is from genome assembly GCA_036346955.1 of Dipus sagitta. NCBI lineage: Eukaryota > Metazoa > Chordata > Mammalia > Rodentia > Dipodidae > Dipus > Dipus sagitta. The sequence goes on along the minus strand of CM070784.1, from coordinate 75,540,492 downwards.
TGGAACCAAGCATTCAAAACACATGGGTTTAGGGGAGACACCTGATTTAAAGCACACCTCATGAATGCTGTGGTAAACCAGACACCTGCCTCAAACAAGGTAGAAAGCAAAGACACATGAGGTTGTCCTCTGACCTCCACACACTCACCGTGGCATGGGCGCACCTACCCTCATCTACACAAACGTGCACATGCACACACGCAAAATAAGGTGGAGAGTGATCAAGGAGGCCCAAGGTGAACTCTGACCTCCACACACACAATACACATATGTGCGCGCACACACGCTTGTATACCCACACACATAAGAACACTCATGCACACACATTAAGGAAAACCATGTTGGTGTCACTCTCATGTCTGGTTACAGTGCTGGTGCCTGGCGGAGCCACAGTTTTCTCCCATGAGGTCTCTCTGTCCTCATGGTCTCTACCTCAGGGTCCCCTCCCAATGGCAGCCCAGGATAGTAACTGGGCACAAGTCAGAGCTTCCAGGCTTAGAACAAATAAAATTCTTTTTCATCATATTTTGTTGGTTGGGGCAAGTCATTGGGCCATCCTGATCTAAGGAGGGAGGAAAAAAACTGACTCTACTTCTTTTTTTTAAAAAAAATTATTTACTTGTAGAAAGATAAGAGAGAGAGAGAAGAGAGACACAGAGAGAGACAGAGAGAGAGAGAGAGAGAGAGGATATGCCAAGACTTCCACTGCAAATAAACTCCAGATGCATGCACCACTTTGTACATCTGGCTTTACCTGGGTACTGGGGAATCAAACCCTGGTCATTAGGCTTTGCAGTCAATTGCCTAACTGCTGAGCCTTCTCTTAAGCCCCCAACTCTACCTTTTGATGGGAGAAATGACTGGCGGCTGTCTTGGCAGCCTATTTACTTACACACTTGACTCTCTGACTCTTACCCGTCAGTATCCTTCATATACAAAAGCATTGTGGCTGATTTTTTGTGAAGGTGGGAGTAAGGAGTTTGAGTAACAACACAAAGTGTAAGTATTCACTTAAACCCAAGAAGAGTGTCAGAACTCACCCAGGGGAATAAGGAAATTTAAATGATTATCTAAAGAATGTAGCTCATGGGCAAGAACGACACTGAAAAGCCCATAATGCGTGTCTGTCTATATGTTTATGATAAATTTGAAATGTGTTATAAAGCTAACTGTTCTTTTGGAAACAAATATAACAGGCCATAAAATTCACAAATGCTTCTTATTACTTTAAATGTATCTCAAAGAAAAAGAGGGTTGAATGGCACGAGAATTTTTTTTTTTAAACCAGGATCCCATGGGCAGCAGATGTTTTGAATGCTCTGTAGTTTAGGGTCAATAACACCGTCCACATGCTTGCCTTTTCTTTGGAAATTGTTTTATTAAAGGCTTGTGAAAATATGGAAAATGTAAACACACACAAGCACATGCAAGGAGATGGCCTATCACATGACGATGAGAGAGACTGAGGGGGAGATAGCGGCTTGCGGCGTTTTATGAACATGAGTGGCCTGTTTTCCATCTTTATTTTTCATGTGTGTATGCACGTGTGTGTCTGTGTTGCACATGGAGTAAACACTGTCCTTTATTATTATTTTTTTCTGACAGGAGCTTTTATTGGCCTGAAGTTTACCAAATAGGATAGACTGGCTGGCCAGAGATTTGCCTGTCTCTGCCTCTTCAGCCCTGAGATTACAGGTTCACGCTGTCACACACAGCATTTAAAAAAAAATTTTTGTTTATTTATTTATTTGAGAGTGACAGAGAGAGAAAGAGGCAGAGAGAGAGAGAGAGAGAGAGAGAGAGAATGGGCGCGCCAGGGCCTCCAGCCACTGCAAACGAACTCCAGACATGTGTGCCCCCTTGTGCATCTGGCTAACGTGGGTCCTGGGGAATCAAGCCTCGAACTGAGGTCCTTAGGCTCACTGTGGGCACTGAAGATCAAACTCAGGTCCTCAGTTTTGCACTTCCCCAGCTCCACACCTCCATCTTTATGCATCTAGCCTTATGTGGGCACCAGGCAGTTGAACTCAAGACTGGCAGGCTTTGCAAGCAAGTGCCTTTAATCTCTGGTCTATCTCCTTAACCCATATCTCCATGTTTAAGTGTGCAAAGAAACCCTCCCAGAACCTTGTTTAAAGGCAACTTCTGCCAAGCTCATGTGCTGAAAGGCTTCGGGGATGGTGGTGCTGTGAGGACCTGCGGTTGAATATTAGTAAGCATGTCTACAATGTGGGAGGGGGCTAGTTGACAAGTCTCCATCCTTGAGGAATGGGCAGGGCTCAGTCAGCAACTGTCGCCCCTGTGCCTCCCATGTGCCTGAAACAGAGCAAGGCAATGAAACACTACAATTGCATTAAAACTCATCTCTGAATAATTTTTTTGAGGTAGGGTCTTGCTCTAGCTCAGGCTGACCTGGAATTCCCTGTGTACTCTCAGGCTGGCCTTGAACTCACAGCCATCCTCCTACCTCTGCCTCCCAAGTGCTGGGATTGAAGGCGTGCACCACCATGCCCAGCTCATCTCTGGAATTAAGGAGATGCCTGTCTGGAAGGAGAGGCTCACAGGAAAGAGAATTGAAACAGAGAATGATAAGCAAAGGTATAGGATTGCTATGGATTAGATAGGTGTGAGCACAGGTTTTCAATTCCTGCTCAACATTTCACTAAAATAAGATGTAAGTTGAGTGAGCAGTCTCTAGAATTTCATCTAAAAACTGGTTATCATTATGGTATCTGTGTCATAGAGTTCTTTTTTAAATATGTATTTTTTTATTTATTTGAGGGAGAGAAAGCAGCAGAGAGAGAGAATGGGCACACCATGGCCTCCAGCAACTGCAAACAAACTCCAGATGTGTATGCCCCCTTGTGCATCTGGTTTACGTGGGTCCTGGAGAATTGAACCTTGATCCCTAGGCTTTGCAGGCAAACTCCTTAACCGCTAAGCCATCTCTCCAGCCCGAGTTCCTTTTTTTTTGTTCAGTGCTAAGGATCAAACCCAATGTCTTGTGTAAGCTAAGCACACAGCCCCTCCTCTTTGGGATTCTTATGTGAGTGCAGTCAGATGAAGCCATAATGTGGGATGATGCCTAGAACATAGGAAGCGATCCGTAATGACTGACCATTATTATCATATGATTGCTGCTTTGCACGGTGAGGGAAAAGGTCCATGTGTTTATTTTTAAAGTGTTCAGCTTATTAATCATAGGAGGAGTTCTGGATCCCTGTTGCAGGGATGGACAAGGAAACAGTGACGGCCATTCTCATGACATTTTGAGAAAGAGACATCATGATGCATCTCATGAGAAACACTGAATGTAAAGTGTTCATTGCAAAAGGACTTCAAGATTTTGTTTATTCTTTTTGAATATTTTTATTCATTTGTGTGTGTGTGTGTGTGAGAGAGAGAGAGAGAGAGAGAGTGAGAGAGATGGAGAGAATGGGTGTGCTAGGGCCTCCTGCCAGTGCATACAAAATCCAAACACATGCACCTCTTTGTGCATCTGGATTTACATGGGTACTGGGGAATTGAACCCAGGACAGCAGGCTTTGCATACAAGCCCTTTTAACCACTGAGCCATCTCTCCAGCCCAATTTTATTTATCCTTGTGTAATCTCATTATTCTCCTCTATAAAGAGGGGACAGTGATAACTGTCATATCCAAAACTTCTGAGGCTAGCCAGGTATGGTGGCACATGTCTGTCATTCCAGCACTTGGCAGGCTGAGGCAGGAGCATGAGTTGTGCTCACTAGTTCCAGACCAGGCTGGACAACATAGTGGGATTCTATCTCAACCAGAGCCACAACTCCTTCAGACCCAAACACCATAATGAGCCTGTTGTCCACAGAGCTGGCTCAGAATCTTGGCCTGCCACTTATTAGCTTGTGTGGCCTTGACCATTTTCCTTGACTGTCTACCCCAATGGACAAAGTATATAAACACTCGGTGAGTGACAGAACCATGACAAATGCTCAGTGACTGACAACTGTTGTAGCGTGACATTGCTTTGCAAAGCATCAGTTGTATTACTTGATGAAGATGATTATTTTAAGCTTTGATTCATGTGCTGTTCTCAGTATACATCCAAGGGTTGCTCAGAGTTCCTGGCAGTGAGGCATAAACTTCGTCTGGCTCCGCCTCCAGTGTTGTCCATGTACTTCTCCAAGTGACATTTGGAAAAGCAGACTCTGGTGATGATTGGCACCAGCCCATCCCTGGTCACTGTCATTAGAACTTTCTCTGTGTGTGTGTGTGTGTGTGTGTGTGTACACCCATGGGTGTGCCATGGCGCTCACGTGGGGGACTACTTGGAGGGTTGGTCCTCATTTCTACCTTGTTTGAGGCAAGGTCTTTTGTTGCCACTGCATTTGCCAAGCTAGCCAGCTGGGTAGCTTCCACCTGGTTTTCCTTCTCTCATGGGCATGCTTTAATTACAGACACCTGCTGCTACAGCCTCTGGCTTTATGTGGGTTCCGAGCTCAGGCACTCATGCAGCGGGTACTTTACCCACTGGGCAGCTGCTTCTCCTTCAACTTCGTCCTCCTGCCCTGCCCCTCCCCCTCCCTTCCCCTCCCCTTCCCCTCCCCTTTCCCTCCTCTTCCCCCCTCCCCTCCCCTTTTTCCTTTCTCCTCCCCTTTTCCCTCCCCCTTCCCCTTTCTCCTACCCTCCCCCCTTCCCCCTCCCTTTCCCCTCCCTTCCCCTCCCCCTTCCCTCCCCTCTCCTTTCCCTTCCCCCTCCTCCTCATCCTCTTCCTTCTCCTCTTCTTCTATGTTTAAACGTTTTTATTGAAAACTTACCTAAATAGAAACATAATCCCCTTCCACCAGCTTCCCTATACCCTCTCCATATCCCCCTCTACACCAATCCCTTCTTTCCAACTAGTCTCTTCTGTTTTAATGCCATCATTTTACCTCCTGTCACGTGTGTCTTCTGTAGGCAGTGTCCGGGCACTGTGAGGCCATGAGTAGCAGGGCCACTTTGTGTCTGGAAGACAGTATCATAAGCAATCTTCCCCTTCCTCTGGCTCTTACATTTTTCTGCCACTTCTGTAGTGGTCCCTGAGCCTTGGAGGAAGTGATAGAGATGTCTCACTTAGTGCTGAGCACTCCACTGTCACTTCTTCTCAGCACTTTGGTGAGTTTTGAGTCACTCCAGTGGTCACCACTATATGAAATGAGAAGCTTCTTTAACCAAAAGCGAGAATAACATTAATATATGGGCATAAATGTAAGTAATTAGAGGGCAGTTTGGTGGGTATAATGTATCCATTTATCCAGACAACAGTAGTAGTTTCCCTCCTAGGGCTTATGAACTCCCCAGCGCCAGACATTTTGTTTGCTTGTTTTGAGGTAGGGTCTCACTCTAGTCCAGGCTGACCTGGAGCTCACTCTGTAGTCCCAGGCTGGCCTCAAACTTGCCGGGATCCTCCTACCTCTGTCTCCCAAGCACTGGGATTAAAGGCATGCACCACCACACCTAGCAGCCATAGGCTTTTAAAAAAATATTTATTTATTTATTTATTTATTTATTTATTTATTTACAAACAGAGAGAAATGGGGGTTGGAGGGAATGGGCATGCCAGAGCTTCTAGCTGCTGCAAACGAATTCCAGATGCATGTGCCACTTTGTGCATCTGGCTTTACATGGGTATTGGGGAATTGAGCCCTGGTTGTTAGGCTTTGCAGACAAGCACCTGAACTGCTGAGCCATCTCTCCAGCCCCCCCATTTAAAAAAAATCATTTATTTGAAAGTGAGTGAGAAGGAAGCAGAAGATAGAAAGAGAGAGAGAGAGAATGGGTACACCAGGGCCTCCAACCACTGAAAACAAACTCCAGACCCATATGCCACCTTGTACATCTGGCTTATGTGGGTTCTGGGGAATCAAACCTGGGTCCTTAGGCTTCTTAGGCAAGCACCTAAACCACTAAGCCATCTCTCCAGCCCAGCCATATCCTTTAATTAGGTTTTTAGTACTAGGCAGGAATTCCCTCCTAGGGAGTCAGCCTCAAGTCCAATCAGAGAGCAGTTGGTTTCCCCTGTAGCAGACATGCCACCATTCCTCTAGTTGGCATATTTGGCCTGGCTGGCCAGCCATAGAACTTATAGGGTCCACTGCTGGTTAACACCATGATGACTCTTCTCCCTCAACAGGCTGCATAGCTCTTTCCAGCATCCTTACAGCTAGTCAACAGGGAAGAGCCTTCTGTTTCAGCTTCAGCTTAATTTCTCAGTGACTTGCAACCCAAGAATATGGTGTCTCCAGCAATAGGATCTTACCATCTAGTTTGGTAGGCAACCAAGAGGTTTGGCAATCGCCTGTAATATTTTGGGGACAACAGGGACCTCTCTGGCCAACGTATCCCACTCCCGGCACTAAAATTTTTCTAATAATAATCTATGGCTTCTGGGCACAACATTATCTACCTCCATACAATACTTCTGCATGCTCGCTCGCTCTCTCTCTCTCTCTCTCTCTCTCTCTCTCTCGTGTTTTGTTTTGTTTTGTTTTGTTTTTTGAGGTAGGATCTTGCTCCAGCCCAGGCTGACCTGAAATTCACTTTGTATTCTCAGGCTGCCCTCAAACTCACAGCAATCCTCCTACCTCAGCCTTCCAAGTGCTGGGAATAAGACATGTGCGACCATACCAGACCAAACTCTCTCTTTTTTTTTCCAATACTTTTTAAACATTTATTAATTTATGAGAGAGAGAGAGAGATTGAGAGAGAATGGGCACACCAGGGCCTCCAGCCACTGCAAATGAACTCCAGACGCATGCGCCACCTTGTGCATCTGGCTGACATGGGTCCTGGAGAATCAAACCAGGGTCCTTTGGCTTTGCAGGCAAATGCCTTAACCGCTAAGTCATCTCTCCAGCCCATCTTTTATTAACATACATATTATTACCTAGCAAAGAAGTAGGTATTGATATTGCTTATTTATAAATTTTAATTTTTATTTTTTTCCTGCATCTCTTATCCATCCTCAGGCTTCCTGAGTATTTCCATTGTATGTGCTTGGATGTCTTACTACAACACCGTTGTGCTATCTGCTCAATTTTTTGTGAATAAAATACTGTTTTATTAGTTAAAAAGTAAAATATGACTCATAATAATTTTTTGTTTTTTTCAAGGTAGGGTCTCACTCTAGCCCAGGCTGACTTGGAATTCACCATGTAGTCTCAGGGTGGCCTTAAACTCACAGTGATCCTCCTACCTCTGCCTCCTGAGTGCTGGGATTAAAGGCGTGTGCCATCATGCCCAGCTTCATAATAAATTTTTTAATTTTGCTTTCACTTTATTGCCCAGGCTGGCCTCAAACTGTTGGGCTCAAGCAATCTTACTCCTCAGCTTTCTGAGGAGCTGAGATTGCAGGGGAAAGCCATGGACCTGTCTAGAGTCACATGAGTGTTGTTAAAGTTACACTTTGAAAAATATTTATTCATTCAGTTATGAGAGAGAGAGAGAAAGAGAAAGAGAGAGAGAGAGAGACTGAGAATGGACATGACAGGGCCTTTAGCCACTGCAAACAAACTCCAGATGCATGTGACACCTTGTGCATCTGGCTTATGTGGGTACTGGGGAATCAAACTGGGGTTCTTAAGTTTCTCAAATGAGAACCTTAACCACTAAGAAATCTCTCCAGCCCTAAAGTTACACTTAAGAAAATATTTATTTGGGCTGGGAAAATGGCTTAGTGGTTAAGGTATTTGCCTGCGAAGCCTAAGAACCCCGGTTTGATTCCCCAGGACCCATGTAATCCAGATGCACAAGGGAGCGCATGTGTCTGGAGGTCCTGTGTGCCCATTCCCTCTCTCTAACTGTCTCTTTCTCTCAAATAAATAAATTAAATATTAAAAATATATTTATTTATTCTCAAAGAGAAAAAGAGAGGGAAGGGAAGAAGAGAGAGCTAGAGAGAGGTGGGGGGAGAGAGAATGGGTATGTCAGAGCCTCTTGCTATTGCAAAGGAACTCCAGACACATGCACTACTTTGTGCATCTGGATTTTACATGGGCAGGCACTGGGGAATTGAATCCAGGCCAGCAGGTTTTATTAACAAGCTCAGTAACTTTTGATTTTTAATGCTTTTAGTGAACAATTAAAACTGCAAAAGAGAGCTGGGCATGGTGACACATGCCTTTAATCCCAGCACTTGGGAGGCAGAGGTAAGAGGATTACTCAGTGTTCAAGGCCAACCTGAGACTAACATAGTGAATTCCAGATCAGTCTGGCTAGAGTGAGACCCACCTCAAAAAAAAAAAAAAAAAAAGCCTTCAAATGAGCAAGGTAAGGACAAGTGTCCAAGTGTGGTCTGGGACAGGGACTGAACCCTACAAGTCATTGGCCCTGATCAATGCTGTTCTTTAAGGAAGGCAGGGGACTGTGACGGGTCACAGCTGCGCTGCAGGCATTGAGTGTCCTCACTGTAGAACCCTACCAGCTGCAGCTGGGTGCTGCATGGGTGCCAACCAGCCTCTGAATAGTCAGGGAATGTGCAAGAAAACACCTCTCCCCTCTGTCCCCAGAGGAAAATGCTAGAATGGGGGAAGTGAAACTTCAAAATTCTTAGATTCATGACCTCAATTAATTTATTTTTATTTTTTGACGATTTCTTTCTTTTTCCTTTTTCTTTTTTTTTTTGGTTTTTGAAGGTAGGATCTTGCTCTAGCTCAGACTGACCTGGACTTGACTATGTAGTCTCAGACTGGCCTCAAACTCACAGCAATCTTTCTACCTTAGCCTCCTGAGTGCTGAGATTAAAGATGTGCACCATCATGCCCAGCTTTTTTTTCTTTTTTATAATTTCATACATGTATACAATGTATTTTTGGTATACTCACCCTCAAGCTTCCTGTCTTACCTTCTCCCCCATCTGTCTCCTTGACACAATTATTGTGAGGAAGGAGTTAATGAGTATGGGGTTTTATTTTCCTTGGAAGAGAGATACAAGACAGGCTCGAAGCAGGCTGTCATCACCCTGCAAGTCTTCAGGGGTTTAATATGTAATTATTAACCCTTCATGGCATTCCTAAAAAAGAGACCTTGGGATTGACAGAACCACTACGATTTTCCATCTTGGGTAGATGCGTGGGACTTTCAGGGGTTCAGAGTTAGAATTTGGTAACACCTTGGATATAATAAACTTCATAAGTATGTGCCCTTAAACAGTTTGTTACACCCCTGTGTCCCTTTATCAGAATGGTTCATTTCTGAATTCCCTCAGCTCCCGGAAGCTATTGTCCTTTTATAATTTCAGAAACCCAAGAAGAGGAGGGAAGAAGTGGGTGAAGATTTCTAGGAGGGAGGCTGGCTGGGGCCAGGGTGTTCTGCATGCTGCCTTGACCCATCCCCCACCCTCCCTCCTCAGCTCCATCCCAGGCTTTGTGCGTGCTAAGAAAGGGCTCAAACACAGGGCTCCTAAGCCCCCAGTGCTTTTTCAAAATTAATTAATTAATTTAAAATTTATTTATTTGAGAGAGAGAGAAAGAAAGAGAGAATAGTCATGCCAAGGTCTTCAGCCACTACTAACAAACCCCAGATACATGTGCCATCTTGTGCATCTGGCTTTATGTGGGTCCTGGGGAATTGAACCTGGGTTCTTTAGCCTTGCAAGCAGATGCCTTAACTGCTAAGCCATCTCTCCAGACCTAATTTATTTTTTGAGGCAGGGCTCACTCTAGCCCAGGCTGACCTGGAACTCACGGTGATCCTCCTACCTCTCTCCTTTTCAAGTGCTGGGATTAAAGGCGTGCGCTGCCACACCTGACCCCCAGGGCTGTCAGTGTGCTGATGTAACACACATGAAGAGTCTACCTCAGCATTCTGCCACAATTCAGCCCCCTGGAAATTGGATTTTCAAACAACCTTCTTTTCTGTGATTTTGTCACGTGCCCCTCTGCCCAGTTCTTGGTGCTTGGGGTTCTTTTCTCTGCAGTGGGCTAAGGATGATGCATTAGTGGGAGTTCTGCAAGAGGTTTAGACTGATTCTCATGGGGCTCTGATTCCTTGCTGGTCTTGGGCTGTGGGCTCTGGTAATGAGAACACACTGGAAAAGCCAACACACCTGCCTGAGGGCTGGGAGATGTTCCAGTAGGCGAAGAGCATGGAGACCTGAGATCTGATTCCAAGGTCCTGTAGAAAAGAGGAGACAGTGGCACACACCTGTAACCCTAGGCTGGAGAGGCGGAGAGAGGATAGTCCACAGGGCTTCTTGGCTAGCGTGTCTAGTGAACTTAATGAGCTCTGGGTTCACTGAGAGACGCTGCCTCAGAAAAGTAAGGCATGGGTTGGGGTAACGGCTCAGCATTTAAATATTTATTTATCTATTTGAGAGACAGAGAGAGTATGGGTGCACCAGGGCCTCCTACCACTGCAGATGAACTCCAGATGCATGTGCCACTTTGTGCATTGCTTTACATGGGTCCTGGGCAATCAAACCCCAGTCATCAGGCCTATGTGAACAAGCACCTTTAACTACTGCGCCACCTCTCCAGTCCTTAGCATTTAAATGTCGTTTTCTGGACTGGAAACTGATTGAGGAAGACATATGAAGCTGGCCTCTGGCTGCCACATACACATGCTCACATGTGCTCTCACGTTTGCACACACACACACACACACACACACACACACACATGTGAAGATGTACTACACATATTCATCTATACCACACACACATACACATGCAAATGAAAACCCCAAACCAACATGAATCGCTCATGGACAAGTATTTAAAAATATGAAAATATCAGTAGGGAAATGGGGACTCAGTGACACACACCAGCCACTGCTTCATGCCCTAAGAAGCATGGCTTATTCTGCTAGCTGGGGGGATGATCCCCTTAGAAAGCCACCGTTGGTGTCTCGGTTTCCTGATTTTAGGTTGTGGCTAAAGGTTGTTCTCTCTTAAGCTGGGCATCTCTGCTTTCCAAGCCTACACTCTTGTTGCAATCATATGCAGGTTGTTAGTATGTGGGCAAGCTTCCATACATGGTATGAGGAGCAGACATGACTTCATGCTTTGCTGTAGACAAGAGGAACTGCCAAGATTCAGGCGCCCCGTCCCCCCAAGTGTTCCTTGGTTTGGAATCCTCTTCTCTGGCTCTGTAGTAATCAGATCATGATTTACATTTGTGAGCGAGCTACCTTGCAGATACCCAAGTCCTACACTCCAGAGCTCTGAGATCCCCAAAGCGCTTCTCACAAATACATTCGCACACATCTGAAAAACATTTTCTATCACTTTTTAAAAAAAACTTTATTTGAGGGCTAGAGAGATGGCTTAGTGGCTAAGCGCTTGCCTGTGAAGCCTAAGGACCCTCGTTCGAGGCTCGATTCCCCAGGACCCATGTTAGCCAGATGCACAAGGGGCGCACATGTCTGGAATTCGCTTGCAGTGGCTAGAAGCTCTGGCTTGCCCATTCTCTCTCTCTCTCTCTCTCTTTCTGCCTCCTTCTCTCTGTCTGTAGCTCTCAAATAAATAAAGAAATAAATAAAAATAAACAAAAAATTTGCAAGCAGTGAGATGCAGAGAATGAGGGTGAGTATGGGTGCACCAGGGCCTCTAGCCACTGCAAATGAACTCCAGATGCATGTGGCACCTTGTGTATCTAGTTTAGATGGGTACTGGGGAATTGAACCTGGGTCCTTTGGCTTTGTAGGCAAGTGCCTTAACCACTAACCCATCTCTCCAGCCCTTTGTATCACTCTTAGTGGGACCAACCTGAAAGTTTTAGATGAGAGTCTCCACCAGTGTGACCAGTTCCGTTTATTTCTGCCCCATGTACTAGTTCTAGGGAGTGAGGAGAGGAGGATCTGACAACTTAGTCTAAGGAAGCAGTCATGAGTATTTTGAATTAAATTATTCTTGTAATTTTGAGGTTTGGGAGGCTGAGACAGGAGGAGAACTGCAAGTGATGTTAGCCTGGGCTACATAGTAATACTCTGTCTCAAAGAAAAAATAGTAGCTCTTTTGTGTTCTTTGGTCTTGAAAAATCTTAAACATAAAAATAGAGGGCTTTAGGGCCAGGTGTGATGGCACATGCCTTTAATTCCAGCACTCAGGAGGTTGAAGTAGGAGGACTGCTGTGAGCTAGAGGCCAGCCTGAGACTATGTAGTGAATTCCAGGCTGGCCTGGGCTACAGCAACAAGACCCTACCTTGAAAAACCACGCACACACACAAAAAGGCTTCATCAGTTTGGCATCTGACATTCCACCTCCATGCTTACTAGTATTTTGAATTTTTTGTTTGTTTGTTTTTGAGGTAGGGTCTTGCTGTAGCCCAAACTGAGCTGGAATTCAGTAGGTAGTCTTAGGCTGGCATGGGACTCACTGTGATCCTACTATCTCTGCTTCTTGAGTGCTGGGATTAAAGGCATGTGCCACCACCATGCTGGGCATAAATGTTTTTATTTATTTGGATGTGTGCGTGTATGTGTGCATCTCTTGCTTCACATGAGAGCCAGAAGCTTATTCCACCTTTTACATCTGGCTGTAAGTGAGTCCTGGGGAATCGAACCTGGACCGGCAGGCTTTACAAGCCCTCCTACTTGTCATTGTTATTTTCACCAGTAGGCATGGAAAAAAAAAAGAGGCTTACTTCTCCTATACAGATGTAAGGTTTATGTTTTTGTGTGGATTTTGAATGAAACATAAAAATGGTTCAAGCACTCAGTGGGATGGGTCAGGTGCAGCATTTTCTCAATAATGTTTCTTGGGAATCTATTTCAGTTGGCTTACACACGTTTGAACACAGCTTTGGTATTACTGCAGAGACCATACAAAAATGAGAAGAAAATGAGACATCATTATCTGATATGATAATGAGTCAGAAGGAAAGGAGGAGGAAGAGGTGAGGTGGTGAGGAAGGGAGAGAGGGATTGAGAAAGGGAAAGAAAGAGGAAGGAAGGAGGGAGGGAAGGAGAAAGGACAGAAAGCTGGATGTGGTGGTACACACCAGGAATCCCAGGGCTCAGGAAACTGCAACAGGAGGATAGCAAGTTTGAGGGTAGCCCAGGGTACATAGTGAGACTTTGTCTCAAACAACCAAAAGAAACAAAGAGAAAAAAAGAAAGAGCAGACAGCGATCCCTTAACTACCAAGCCCAGGCCCAGTATTCCCCACCCCCACCGCCCACCCGCCCAGGTAGGGTCTGGCTTTGGCCCAGGCTGACCTGGAATTCACTAAGTAGTCTCAGGCTGGCCTCATACTCACTGTGATTCTCCTACCCCTGCTTCCGGAGTGCTGGGATTAAAGGCATGTGCTACCATGCCCTGCCAGACCCCAATTTTTACTTACTTGCAAGAACATGAGAGAGAGAGAGAGAGAGAGAGAAGGGCGAGAATGAATGAGAATATGCACACCAGGGTCTAGTGCCACTGCAAACTCCAGATACATGTGTCACTTTGTGTATTTGTCTCTAGCTTTATGTGGGTACTAGGGAATCAGGCCTGAAAGCCAGTGCCTTCCTAACAGCTGAGCCATCTCTCCAATGGCCCCCCTCCCCCCATTTTGGTTAAAGAGGTGATCTTATGGCTGAGGGAAAGTTGAATACAGTTAGGGCATCCCAATTAATACAAAACTCTTTAAGTGTGTGTGTGTGTGTGTGTGTGCGCACACCCTCACTTTCTGAGAAACATCTCTGCTCTATTTTGATAAAACACAAGTCAGATTTAATGCGCTGGAAGGGAATGTTTTTCAAGACACTTGAACTGCTCAGTTTTCCTGACAACGTGTGCAGTTATGTTAAAAACTTGCATACTCTTGGGAAGGGATATGAGACACCAGCAAGTCAAAACGCCCAGAGGCTGTTATATATTACAGTTCTAATCTTTTCCTCTTTTACGCCAAGCGTAATGGCTTGTACTAATTCACGTATTCTGATCTGTAAAGAGCCAAACTTAAAGGTTTTGGTTCTCCATCCACTGTCATTTAAGAGACCATCCATCTTCTTCCCTCCCTCCCTTCTTTTTTTCTTTCTTTCTCTCTCTCTGTCTTTTTTTTTTTTTTTTTCGAGGTAGGGTCTCACTCTAGGCCAGGCTGGCATGGAATTCACTATGTAGTCTCAGGGTGGCCTTGAACTCACAGCGATCCTCCTATCTCTGCCTCCCTCCTAAATGCTGGGATTAAAGGCCTGCGCCACCAGGCCCGGCCCTGCCATGTGTTTTTTTAGAAGTATTACTTAAAAGCTCTGATTTTAAAAACAAAATAATCAACATAACAAAGGATCGCCCTTATCAAGGCTGGCGCACTTTCAGAAATATTCCTCAACCAACTACCGCCACAGGAGAAGGGTGCACCTTTGAGAGTTGGTTTCTGCAATTTTGGCAATCAAGGACTTATTGTTGGATTGAAGATGACCAGACCGGGTCAGCTGCAGGCTGGGCAATGAGGAAGGATGCCCCACCCCTAAGGAAGTAATTAAGGAGGAACATATGAAGTTTTCAATGCTTTTTTTTTAATTCCTGGAAGGCACCTGGAGAATGGGTGCGTGTTTTTTGCCCTATCTACCTTCCCGCTTGCCGCCGGGGTGAAACACTGGAGCCAGACAGCTCCCAAACCCAGTGACTTCTTTCTCTGCCCCAGGCGAGGAGGGAAGGATCTTCTCGCCTCCTCCCTGCAGCGGGTGTGATCTTCTCCTTTAAGAGGCGGAGACCGTCCTTCCCGTGCTCCCTCCCAGTCCCCCGCCCTTCACACCTTGGGTGGGAAAAGTGAGTGGGGGCGGGGCGACCTGCGGGGCTGCGGAGGGGGCGGGATCACGGCGGACACTCCAATGGCCTTCGCCGTGTATTCCGACGGCCAATCATCAGTGGGAAGGGGGCGTGGCGCGACGCTGTTGCAAAGCCTCCAACGTGGGCCTGCGGGCGGCCACGGTTCCCCACCCCCAGCCCAGGGGGTGTGCGAGGGCCAGCGGCCGGGGGCGGAGCCTGGGGCCGGGCCGCGGGGAGGCCCGTGGCTGGCTGGCGGGCGGGCGGGCGGCGGGTTGTGCGGCCGAGCTGTGGCTGCGCGGAGCGGAGTGCGGGAGCCGGACGGTGCGCGCGCGTGCGCTCCTGCGGCGGGGCCCGAGCCGGCGAGGCGCGCGGGGCTCTGGACGCGCCCGGGTGGCCGGGCTGTGCGCTGCGACTCCGGAGCAAGATGCCCGCGGGTGTCGGGCTGCGGCTGCCGGGCTGAGCGCTCTCCTGCCGGCTGACGCGGGACGACGACGCGAAGCACCGGGATCCGAGGGCTTCGTCGCCAGCGCCGGGCGGATCGGCCCGGATGGGTGCAGAGTTCGCGGCCCCCGCCGGGCGCTGCGGAGCGGCTGGGGACCACTGAGTCCCGGAGCGCGGAGGACGTGCGCGGGCGTCCATGCCCCGGCCGGGAGCCTAGTGCCGCGCGGAGCCCCTGGCGGGGCCCGCCCGCTCCCGCAGCCGACCCGGGACCTCCTCGCCCGAGCGCAGCCGGGACTTGGCGGCGCGCTGCAGACAAGATGGCGCGGCCGGTGCCGGGAGCGCCCGGGGCCCCGCCGCGCTCGCCCGTCCCGCTCGTCCTGTGGCTGCTGCTGGCGACGGCGGCGGCCGAGCTCGGCCCGCGGGCGCCCTGCGCGGACGGCTGCACTTGCGCCGGGGACTCGCTGGGCTGCGGCGGGCGCGGGCTGGAGACGCCGCCGCGGGACCTGCCCGCCTGGACGCGCAGCCTGTGAGTGTCGCGCGCCCTGCGCCCTCGTGGCGCTGTCATCGGGACGCGGGGGCGGACTCGGGGCGGTGGGAGGCTTCCTCGCGCGGGGTGCGTCTGGGGGTCTGGAGGTGAGCGCGCGCGGGTCGGGACTGTGGATGAGTGCGTGGACCCGGAGGGATCCTGGAGGTGAGACGTGGTCGCAAGGATGGGTGGGCGGGCCTGCTTGGTCGGGGGATTCACGTGCGTGGAGGAGTGGAGATAGTGCGTGGGAGCTCGGAGGAGCGAGCGTGCTGGTGGGAGTGCCTCTGGGTCTGGAAGAGAAGTGACCGCGCGTGCTCGTGACGGGATCCTGGAGGCGAGAAGTGATTGCCGTGGGGGTCAGGGCGTGAGGGATGGCGTGTCCTGCGAGTGGCTTCGTGGGGACTGGAGGACTCTCGTGGGAGCCCGGGGAAGCGAGAGTGCCTCGGAGTGCCCCTGCCGTCTGGAGGTGAGTGCGCGTGGGCCGCGGAGCGCGTGGACCAGGTGCGGGCATGGGTGTGACCGGCTTCGCCGTAGGGGTCCGGGCGTGAGTAAGGGTGGGCAAGGGCCTTTGTGCGGTCTGGAGGCCGACGCCTGGGTCGTGGAGGTCTGCAGGTGCGCGCGTGTGCGGGAAGCGCGACGTGCGACCTGGCTGGAGCGTGGGACGGAGCTGGGGCCGGGAGTGCGCGCTTCCGCTCCCGGAATCCAGCTCCTGGAAGCGCGAGCGTCTTGGACATCCAGTGGGTAGTGAATGAAGGTGACTTCTGGCCCCCGCGGGACACTACATTATTTATTAGTGAGTGTGTGAGCTGCCTCCTGATACCGGGGCTATGGGTGGCCGGACTTGAAACCGGCCTGCTCAAAAGGGTTAGTTAGACCTTTCCCCAGAGGAGCCAGCAGCTTTGAGAATTCGTGGAGATCTGTGAGTACTGTTCCAGATCCTTCCTGTCTGTTCCCTGGGGCCCTTAGGGCTTGGTGAACCACTGGGGTGGGGCCCACCCTCGAGCCTCTCCTCCATAAATGGTGCAAATTGGTTGTGGAATAGTGCTGTTGCGGGAGAGGGTGCCAGGGGCTTGGCCTGTCTTAGCAGTTTTTCTCCCCAGAGTTTTTTTTTTTTTTTTAATAGTGTGTATTTTTGTGCTGTCAGGATTTTGACCTATCAGGAGTCAGTGGGACACTTCTTACAGGAGGTTTGGCAGGGACAGAAAGACCAGAATTCTGTAAACGTAAGTGGAATGAAGTACTTCATTTTGCTTCTCACAAGTGCCCGTATCGGTGACTAGCATCTCTGTAGAACCGAGAGCATGAGAGGTCTGCTTCCCCCTAAAACGCACTCTCCACGACTGGTAACCTCTGCTACATTCGGTAAAGAGAGAAGCCTCCCCCCCCCCCCCAACCAAGTTTTAGCCAACACCTGTGACTGCACACGCGCATGAGAAGGGGAGAAAATTCCTTTCTAACAAGAAAATCCCGTGTTTCTGAGAATGGGGCACGGCATTTCAGTTGATGGGTCTGACAAGTGGCTGCCTGAGCCTGAGTCTGCAGCCTTTAGTGTCGGCTTCCTGTGTGGAGCTGGCTAATGCGGTGAAAATGAGAACCTGGGAGAGGGGTGAGGAGCCCGCGTTGGTCCTTGGCAAGATTTTATTAAGCTGAGGCGGTCTGGGGAAATGTGGTTTTCCTTTGCATACCTAAGGTAGGTTTTTTTTTTTCTTTTTTAAAAATAGATCCATACGGGCAGAATCAGAATAACTTCCCACCTGTTGGAAGAGTGACTTGCAAAGCCATGTGTCAGTAGCATTGTGGGGGACACACTGAGTTCCCAAGCTGTAACTTCTGGGAAAGGACAGACTTCATATTTGCACTTTCCTAGGGTTACAAGAACCACTTTACACTGCCCTTTTTTGAAGCAGAGCATACTGGTCGTCTTTTGGCTTTTGTGACATTTCACATGGCATAAATACCTTTAAAATTGCTTTCTATTTTACTCCCACATTTAATGATCAATAAATACCAAACTGGTTATTTTGAGCTTCAGGGGACTTTTACTATACTGAGGATGGTGTGAACCGATTAGATTGTGAGATCTGAGTAGTGTGCTTTCTGGTTCAATGGGTATTCTTTGGAAAATGCTTGTAAATTTGTCTTATTTCTGCTTAAAGTAAAATCAGTCTGATTTCTCTCTTAACCTTCAAGTCTGTCAAAAGTTGTTGTTTTTTTTTTTTTTTTCCCTCAAGCATGCTTCCCCCATCATCCACAGCTACATCTCTAGCCCCATTTGCTTTATTCTGAAGTTTCCGCAAAAACATGCACAGGTCTTATATCCCTGGCTAATGAATGGAGAAAGTCTCTGGATATAATAAAACATCTTGTATTGTGTTTACACCCTGTGCTTTCCTTGTGTCTAGAAAATACTTTAAGCTAGTTTATAAGCCTATGAACTCAATTTACTGCAGCCAGTTCAAACAATTTCAGGCTGTGAGTTTGAGATAGTAGGGGACCTGTGGCTTTATGGGACTTTTTTTTCCCCTTCCTTCTTTTGTAAACAGTGTATTTAATTTGGATTGCTTGTAGGCCTAGCATAAGGAAAGTAAAACTTTTTAATAGTGAATAAAAATGTAGTGTGAATATAAAAAATGAGCTGATGTTGATAGAGGGGAAAATAGGTTCCTTCCCAGGGCTGAGGAGAACTTATTCTGGACAGTAACTTACAGTGGTGGAGCCATAACCGAGTCTCCCATCCCATTACGTAGGTGAGACTGGCAAGGTCCAAGCAGCGGTAAATAGCACCCAGGGCTGCCAAGCCTTATCCCAGCTTCCCAGAACCTTAGAAGAAGTTGAACTTCTTAGAACTCAGTGTTTGCTTTCTTTGAAATTATTTTTGAAAGCATGGTTTGAGAAGCTGTTCAAAGAGTATTAAAGGGAATTTGCTTCGGACCCTTGTTACCTGTCTAAATTTGAGCAGAGGGCTTGGTTAGAAGACACTGCTGGCTGAAACATTCCGAGAGCACACTCACTGACAGCTGGGGATGGGAGACAGGCCTGGAGAGGATAAAGCCTGGGTCCTTGCTCTTTGTGGAGAGGCCATAACAAGGGCACCCCAGAAGGACAGCAGATGTGCTCCTGCTGAGCCCCCTTACTCTGGCGTTATTGGTCTGGGTATCTTTGTATTTTGTGTCTGCAAGGTCAACTCTGGCCTTGCTGGTTTGAGCACGTAAGTGGTGGTTATGGTTACATTAGAAAACATCTGTGGTTGCTGTTGTAGTTGGGAAGCAAAAGAGAACCTTTGTCATCCAAGTTTTACAGCTGTTCTCCAAGGCCCAGGTGTGCAGGGTGTTGTGAACTAAGGTTCTGGAAATTACTTCCCCTCCTGTTTATGCAAATTACATGAACAGCCCTTTCCAGGACCTAAACAGAGATTTTTCTTTTGTTTTACAGGAGGTCCCTAACTTGTGACCCCTTCCTCTAACTTGTCCTGTTTCTTATCTCCACATCAGAAAGAGCTCAATAGACCTTGAACTTCTTTGGATTTTGGGTGGCTTGTATGGAGAGAGAGATTTTCTTATTTTGTGAGGTTGGGGATCCCAACTCAGTCTGAGGCATGCTAAATACAGGCTTGCCCACTGGGCTAGGTCCCCAGCCCTACACATTGTTTCCAAGACTAGGTCATAGCAGAGAAAAATCTGAAAGATGGAAGTGCTCTTAGTGTTTGAGGGCGTTCAGCTCCAGTCCAAAGTCCTTTTTTTAAAACCCCTTTTGAGAGGGGGATATACTTAAAAGAATGGGTGTGCCAGGGCCTCCAGCCACTGCAGACGAACTCCAGATACATGTGCCCCCTTGTGCATCTGGCTTATGTGGGTACTGGTGAATTGAACCTGGGTCCTTAGGCTTTGCAGGCAAGTGCTTTAACCATTAAGCCATCTCTCCAGCCCCCAAAGTCCTTTTATTTGCAGCAGATTGAAGGGTGTCAGACTCCCTTTCCCAGTGGAGAACCTAACTTGCTAGATCTCTTGATTCCCCCCCCCCCCCCCAAGGTAAGGTCTTACTCTGTCCCAGACTGATCTGGCCTCGAACTCTGTGGTTCCTGGCTGGCCTCAAACTCACAGCAGTCCTACTTCTGCCTCCTTTGTGCTAGGATTAAAGGCATGCACCACCACACCTGGCTACTGGTACCTTTTTTATTTTTACGGTTTTTCTAGGTAGGGTCTCACTGTAACCTAGGCTGACCTGGAATTCACTATGTAGTCACAGGGTGGCCTCGAACTCTTGGTGATCCTCCTACCTCTGCCTCCTGAGTGCTGGGATTAAAGGTGTGCACCACCACGCCCAGCTCTGATAACCTTATTTTTTTTTTTTAAATAACAGGAAGTTTCTGGCAAGTAATATTGATTGTGTTGGGAAATAATATTGGTTGCTATGAGAGAAAGGAGTGTTAAGTCTCACTGTATTCACCACCATATAATGTAATTTTTGTGTGTGCATGTGGAAACCAGAGGACAACCTTGAGTGTTGTTCCTCAGGCTCCGTCCACCTTGTGTGAGATCATCTTTCACTGGCATGGTATGCATCAGTTAGGCTAAGGAGCCTCAGGGATCCACCTGTCTCCACTTTGCCTGTGATGGGATGATGAGCCTGTGTTACCATGCCTAATGTAGTGGTTTGAATCAGATGTCACCCATAAGCCCATGTATTCTAAATGCTAGGTCCCCAGCTGGTGGTAATTTGGGAATTGGAACCTCTTGGAGGTGTGTTGTTGGGGCCACACTTATGGCTGTTACAACCACCTCCCCCTTGTCAGTGCTTGGCATACTCTCCTGCTGCTGTTGTCTAGCAGATGTTGGCCAGGAGGTGATGTCCAGCCTCTGCTCATGCTGTGTTTTCCCTGCACTCATGGATTTCCCCTCGGTTCTGTAAGCCACAGTAGACCCATTCCTCCCACACGCTGCCTTGTGCCAGTCACAGGCAACACCTGCGTGCTTCTCTTCCCTGTGTGCTTATGGGGATCAGACTCAGATTCTTACGCTTTCAAGGCAAACCCTTTACTGATTGAGCTGTCTCCTTAGCCTCCCAATCTAATTTTTGAATACTGTGAAATTAGGAAGCTTCAAGAGCCCCTCCACCATATGAGTCAATGCTGCCTCATACTGCCCTTAACTTTAAGATCCCTCCCTCCCTCCCGGATCTCACTCTGTAGCTCAGGCTGCTTTGGAACTCACCGTGTAGCCCAATCTGCCCTCAAGCCCATGTTCCAGCCTCACTTCAAGGTGCTATTTTAAAAAGCGGTGTGCACATTTCTTTCCATAATTACGTTTGGTTACTAGGGTTCACAAACTTTGGACCTGTGAGGGTAGTGTGGACAGTCTTCCGAGCACTGTGCATAGTGCCCTGTGGTGTCATGAGAGCTGGTTCCTGGCGGATGTCCTCAAGGCCCCACTCTACAGCCTCTTCCCTCCTGGGTTAATTACCTCGCCTGGGCTCCCTGGCTGCCTCCCTGACCAGTTGGGTCAGCCTCTGGCTGACCTTTCTCGCCCTCAGACTCCATGCTCACAATGAAAGGGCTGCTCCATCCTTCTGCAGAAGTGTTTGCATGATGCAATTGTCCTTTCTTTCAGGGTGGACAGAAATGCCCCGGAGTGCACCAGGGGCTTGAGTGGCTCACGCACCTGGCCCGGAGATGTGCACCTGCTGACCCCGTGAGCTAGGAAGGCTGGGTGAGCGTCCCTATAGTGGACCGTGGTGATTTTAAAAGTGATGTCACCAGAAGAGGGACCCATTCAGCTGAAAGTTCCTGTAAGCAGTAAAGGATGTTGGTGGCAGCAGGGTCCCCCCACCCCACCCCTTTCTTTTCTTTATTTGTCTAGAACATAAAAGAGATTCCTCTGCCTAACCCCAGGACTTGGAAGTTTGGAAGACTGTATGTTTGGTGAGCAAGCCCTAACTTTCAACTCCTTTTGAATGAGCTTGGTGACATTTACTCACTGGGGACCATCTCCCTCCTCCACCACTGCAATTTGAAACCCTGGGGGTCTTTTAAAAGAGCAGGACTTTGGGCTGTGTTAATATTCAGAGCTGTTTACAATGCGTGCAGTTTCAAAGGCTGTAGGCATTGTCTTGAGACTGGAGGGAGGAGGGGTGGAGGGAAAATTCTCAGGCCGTGGAGGGGAGTGTGTACAAACCTCAAGGCTCCTCTGGAGTGTGGAAAGCTTAGGGGCCATGAAGTGTTATTTTTCGTGATTTAAGCGTGATACTGAGCCGTGGCGTCCATCCTCCGCCTCATCACATCACTCTAGCTCTTTCTGTGAGCCGGTTGCTGGTTTGCTTCTCTTTGTATCAAGTTAACTTACAGGAATTGGTACCAAACCCAGGTTGCCTCTTATGTTGTAAACTTTTCACAATACTTTGCTCTCTGCAACCTGCATTTATTATTATTTTTGCCTGAAGAATTTTACACTACTGCAGCATTTAGGATAGTGGTCAAGACTGACCAATTAATAGGTCACTTCTATAGCAGGCTGAACATGGTCATCGTTGTTAAGCAAAGTGGATAGACTGTAGAAAGGAATGAAAATTGCAGTTTTTTCACTAATGGAATTGAAAGTTAGCAGTCACGGGGAAGGGGGTAGCTGGTATGTTTGTGAATTTTTCTTACCCAAACACTCCATGCTTTGTATGTTTCTATACTGACACGTCTTCTGTAATTTAACGCTCTGTGGGTTTTACTCAAGCATTTTATGCACAGTCTTCTGAAACCCAAGTTAACACGCTAACTCTGCAAATAAAAGGTGTTCTAGGTTCCCCCCACCCCCCGAGGGAGGGTTCAGGCGGTCCTGGAATTCACTGTGTAGTGTCAGGGTGGCCTCACCTCGAGCTCATGGCCACAGTCCTCCTACCTCTGCCTCCCGAGTGCACCCGGCTCGTGTTCTGATCTTTTAGAAGTACTTTCTTCTTACACTCTGTTTTCCTGCTCTGAGCTCGGCGCATCCTCTCAGTGGACACTCGCATGATTGATGAAGATGCTAAGACAAGGGTGGGTGCGGATGACACTTCCTTCGCTTTCGCTGCGCTGAGCATGACGGTGCTGTCCTGTCCACGCTGTGACGCCTCACCAGCCTGACTCCTTTCACTAGAGTGATGGCGCAGACATGGAACGTTACCTTTAAGCTCCATTCCTGGTTGTTTCTACTCTGTAGCAACACATGGGATTTTGGGCAAGCCCCTTTGCTGCATTTTTATGGTGGTGGTTTTTTTTTTTTTTGATGCTGCATTTTTACCAAGAGAATCATAGTGTCCTGTCTTGTGGCTGCCAGGGAGGCCATGCCACTCACTACTGGGAGTGCTGTCGGAGGCCCAGGCTCCAGGGCGTTCTTTCTCATGACAGGTTGGAGTTTGTAGTGGTCAAGGCTTTCTGGGAAGGGTTCCCCTTTGGGGTTTGAAGGACTCTTGGGGCAGGAGCATAGCAGGGATTATAGTAGGAGTTTTGGTGGTTCATAAAAAGGGCAAGATGTGAGACTTCTTGTGCTTTTGTAGATCGCAGATGAAGAGGCAGGAAACTACAAACAGTTGCAACAAATTACACAATTAGCAAAAATTGAGGTAGTTTTAAATCTATTCCACTTGTACAGATACTGCCCATTTCTCATCATTCTTTTGGGGAGGTGGGTGGGAACAGGCAGGAAAGTGTGATTCCTGAAGCTAGTCATTTTATCCTGCTATTTCTTAAGGTTTCATCCATACTGAGCCCTACCAAGATGCAAGGAATCTCTGTGTGGCAGAAGCTTGGGAGAATGCAGGTGCGCTCTTGCAAATAGGGTTAGGTGCCATCCGGCTCAGGACACTTCACCCCAAAAGACTTGAAGGAGGGGAGGCGGTTACTGGCTGGAGGCTGAGAACAGGCAGGGTAGCTTTGGGGTGGGGATGTGGGCAGTGAACACAGGGTCACTTGAGTCTGGCAAGGATACCCCCCCCCCCCGAAAAGCCATTTGCTGTTTGCGTTTGCTCTGGGCACACCTGTCTGAGTCCCTTCCCCCATGAATGGCCGTGACTCAGAGCCTTGGCCACATGAGCAGCACGGTGATTGGCCTCTTCATTACTATTTAGGCTAGCCTAACCAGTAAGGTCCATTGTGTGGACAGCCACTCGGGTCATGTCCTGGTGGCCTGGTACATTGAGGCTCCCCTGTGAACGAGTGGATGCAGGTTCCAGTTGCCCTCCTTCAGCTTGTTTTGGCAAAGGACCACTTGAAGAAGCCTCTTTTAAGTGCTTTGCATTGGCCGTTCTTTAGGTTTTTGTGATGCCCTGCAGGTATTGGAGATGGATGAAGTAATACTTATCCTGCCAGAGGAGCCACCATGGTCACGAAAATGAATGAAGCAAAATTAGGCAGAAGTGGAGACACTGGGTGGAGATAATGGAGGACTGTTTTCTTTGTTTTTTTAAAAGTTAATTTTATTTTTATAATTTTGAGTGTGTGTGTGTGTGTATGTATGTATGTGTATGTACGGGCCCTCCAGGTCTCTTGCCGTTGCAAATGAACGCCAGATGCTTGCATCACTTTTTTTGCATCTGGCTTTACATGGGTGCTGGGGAATCGAACCCAGGCCATCAGTAACTGCGGAACCATCTTTCTAGCCCTACAGCTGATTTTAAAACAAAGCCAAATTCCACCTTCTGTAACTTAATGGAGCAGTTAGTAAGTACCCACCCCCCTGCCCCCTCGGTTCTTTGCCTCCTCCACTAATTAATAATTTGCTGTTCAAATAATTTATGGCTTATCTTGGCCAGAGCACACATTGGTCTGATAAATTCTTTCTCCTGAATCACCTACTTGATGGTAGCCTGCCAGAGACAATGGGAAGGGTTGAACTCTTCTGAACTGGGGCATGGATAATGTTGCTTTAGTTCTCAATCTTGTTGTCCTAGTGCTCATTCTTTGGGACTATTTGCATCTTAAGCATTAGTACTTTGGGCTGAATAACAAGAACTCCATGCTGGGCTGTCTGCCGTGACAACTATCAACTGATCAGGAAGATCAGATCAGACCTTTTTCTTGTGATGATCAGATAACACAGAAAGTCTGAGTTAAGGAAACATTTGTCATGTTAGGTTCATGAAGTTCTCGTTTGTTGGCATACAGTGTTACTAGTGTCATTATTTCATGGAGAGAGGCGCGCATATACACAAACGGACGGAATGATGTAATGAACTCTGTAACTGTCAGCCAGATTCAATAGTTAACAAACTTCTGGCCTTGCTGCTTCACTGTGTCCTCTTTTATTATTCTGAGGCAGGGTCCACTCTAGCCCCGGCTGAACTTGAACTCACCCTGTAGACCCAGACTGGCCTCAAACTCACTGAGATCCTCCTACCTCAGTCTCCTGAGTGCTAGGATTAAGGATGTGCATCACTCCCTGGATTCTACTTTTTTTTAATTTTATTTAAAAAAAAATACTTTGTTTTTATTTATTTTAAAGAGAGAATGGGCATGCCAGGGCTTCCAGTCACTGCAGATGAACTTCACATGCATGTTCCACCTTGTGCATCTGGCTTACCTGGGTCCTGGGGAATTGAACCGAGGTCCTTTGGCTTTGCAGGCAAGCGCCTTAACTGCTAAGCCATCTCTGTAGCCCCTTCCACACTTTTCGAAGCAAATCTGAAGTATATCATTTCATCTGTGAATGTATAAGTCTTTTCTTGCAAACTGTTGAGTTACATGCTTTATTTAACTTGTAAAATTTATTTATTTTGGTCTCATGTAGCCTTAGCTGTTCTCAGACTCACTGCTTGGTCAAGAATGACCTTGAACTCTGATCTTTCTCAAGTGCTGGCAACATTTTTTTAAAAATAGCTTTTTCAGGAGCTATACTTCACATGCCATACTGTTCACTAAAAGAGGGCTTTACCATATTGTGCTACATGAACTACTGGGAAAGAATGGTCAACAATACTGTGTGTTAGCAGGGGACATGTGAAAGCAACCAGCCGTACACGCCTGTGCAGTAGTGGCACCAGGCCTAGGTGGGTAACCAATGGCTCTGATTGGCTAAGTGATCTGCTCAGTTGAAAGGAACCCATAGCTGGAACTGGGAACCGAGTTAGAGTCCTTTGGAGACCAAGATCATGGACTCCAACAAGAAGTTCCCACTAGTCTTTGCTCAAAAGAGAGGCCGCACCCATCAAAATCTCTCTTAATTAACAATGCTTATCCCATATAACCTATGTCGATCTCAATCTCTGTTGGAGATCTGTTTTTCTTTTTCAGTAGGCATAAACAAGGAATTAAACCACTCCTCACACATCAGCCAGGGCCCAGGTGAAACTACAGAGGAACTGGCAGGATGGGCACGAGTGCTGCTGCTGTGGCGAGCCTGACAGCCTCTGCCAGGGTGATGGAGACTCAGAACGTATCAAAGCAGAGACCCAGACTTCAACACTAAAGTAGACTTAAAACACACCCACCGTGGCTCAGGGAGCTTTGTGGAAGAGGGGTGGAAAGACTACAAGTGCCACAGGGTGGGAGGGAACATCCAGAGGCATTGCTGCCCCTCCTTACAATCACTGACTGCTGCTCTCACAACTCCTGATCCACAGCCCCATGGGGAATACCAGCCATACCACTGAGGAGGGCCCTCGTGGAATGGGGGCAGGGAGGAGGGAAATAATAGTACCAACACATGTTGTGCCCATACAGAGTTTCTACTTAAAGAAAAGATTTAAATGGCTGTTATCCACGTATATCACATTGTATTAATTTGTATAACTCTATTAGACGTGTTTATGTTCTCAGGAAGAAACTTGTCTTCTCAATTAAGTGTATGATTTTTAATTTCTAAAAATAAAAAGTAGACTTTAAGAAATAGGGATTTCTGGGGCTGGGAGATGGCTCAGCAGTTAAACAGGCTTGTTTGCAAAACCCGCTGACACTAGCCACCCACATCAGCTGAATGCAGAAAGCGACAGCAAGCATCTGGTGTTCGTTTGCAGTGGCAAGAGGCCCTGCCTCCCCCACCCCAATAAAGTTTTTTTTTTTTTTTTAAAGATGTCAATTTGAACAGCTTCTGAAAAAAAAAAAAAAGAGTTGTCTTGTTTTTCCAGAGTGAATTTGTTCACTGTTATTTGCAGGGTGCTTCCTGGGCACAGGCTTTGTGTACTTGAGTTTATATGTTATCGAAATACAGTTTTGTTTTTCTCATTTTTGTTTGAGGTGTTTAGAAAGTTGCCTATGCCTGGAGAGATGGCTCAGCACTTGCTTGCAAGAGACCCTGGCGCACCCATATACACACTGTTTGCAAATCAGTATTTAGAAAATAAACTTATCTTGTGCTCAAGTCCCCTTGCCAGGATGTACAATTCTCACTAGTTTTCCTCTCTACACATGGCCCTTAGCTGGAAGACTTCTTCTAAGCAATGGATTAGAAATCTATTATTGAACAGATAGATAAGAGCACAGTGGGTTTTTAAAAAACATTTCAGATATCATTGTTTATTATAGGGATAATTAGCCATGGCTAGTAGTGAAATCTGCAGTCTGAATTGTGTTAACTAGTGTTTACTTTTATTGTTTTTTTTTTTTTTTTTTTTTTGAGGTAGGGTCTCGCTCTAGCCCAGGCTGACCTAGAATTCACTCTGTGTCACTCAGGGTGGCCTTGAACTCATGGCTATCCTCCTTAAAGGCGTGTGCTACCACACCCGGTTTAGTGATTACTTTTGCAGTGCAAAGAACCAGGTTCTTGGAGCCTCTGTACTTGACTTCAGCTTTATACAGATTTCAGAATATTTTCTCCTAATAGCTACTGAATGCTTGGTTTTGTTTTGTAGAAGCTTGTAGCTGAATTTCTCTGCTGTCTCCTAGGGTGTTGGTTGGAAGTTTCTTAAACAATAGACATGCTTCTGGTGGTTGAGAATCAGTGGAATTCAGAAGCCCTCAGTTCCATTCACGTTGTCATAGTAGATGGACTGATTTTCATATTCTGTTTTGTGAAAATCTGCTTAGATTATGGAGTGTTGAGTGGTTTAAAAACCTGCCCACTGCGGTCACTTTAAGCTCACAGATCTATCAAGTATACTTAAACCTACATCATACTTGGTTAGGTTCCACTGACAGTGGGTTCTCTGTTTGGAAAAGCGGAAGTATGCTGAAGAAACATTTGGAGGCAGCAGAACTGAGCTGGTCGGACTGGGAGTTCACGTTCTGTTCCTCAAATGGAGAGAACTTTCACTTCAGTCCTGCGGCTCCGGTTCGGCACCCTACCTGTGTCACTTTCACTTTCTTTAAACTGTAAAATGACTGTGTGTGTGTGTGTGAGAGAGAGAGAGAGAGAGAGGGAGAGAGATTGATTTCCCGTCTCCACCTGGCTTGGTGGGAATATCTGGCACTGGAGCTCCTAGTGCTTGCAAAACTTTATAAACAGCCAGAAGGGCTCATCGCTTCCAGGAAGTGGGTTGCTGCCCCTCAGGGGATAGGACGTCTTCTTCCTCTGGAGCAGAGGAGGTCAATCCTGAAAGCAACCAAAATAAAGGCTTTTGGGGTAATCAAGAAGGGCTGCCTCCCTCTGCATTCCTCTCTTTTCTCAGGTTGAGCATGTGCAGGATCCTTGGCCCTGGGTGCTTTGGCCTTATGCAGGTTGTGCTTTGTCCAAGAGCAAAGCTGGGAACTGCGATGGGCAGCGCGCCTGATTCCTTCACCGGTCTCTTTGAGACAGTACCAAGAAATGATGACATTGTCTCAGCTCTAAAATCGACTTGTCCACCTTCAGTAGTGTCATATTTCATTCTGTAGGACTTTTTATATGTCTATTTACTAGACATTCACTTGTCTGTCTGTTTTGAAATAGGGTCTCTCTCAGAGAGAGAGACGGGGGGAGAGATGGCCCAGGCTGGCCTGGTAGCTTCCATAGTTCAGTTCAGGTCAAAGAGTTAAAGAAGAGAAGGCTAGGTTGGAATCCTTTATCAAAAATGCTTGTGGGGCCCGGCGTGGTGGTGCACATCTTTAATCCCAGCACTCGGGAGACAGAGGTAGGAGAATCACTGTGAGTTCAAGGCCACCCTGAGACTACAGAGTGAATTCCAGGTCAGCCTGGGCTAGAAAAACCAAAAAAAAAAGAGAAGAAAAAAAATTGTGGGGCTGGAGGATGGCTTTGGCGATTAAGGTACTTGCTTGCAAAGCCTAAGGACTCAGGTTCAATTCCCCAGGACCCACGTTAGCCAGATACACAACGTCTGGAGTACGTTTGCAGTGGCTGGAGGCTCTTGTGTGCCCATTCTCTCTCTCTTCCCCCCTTTGTCAAATAAATAAATAAATTAAAATAATTTTTAAAATGCTTGTGTATGAAATCTTGGTACCGAGTTAGTACACCCTTCCACCAGGAAGGAGCCTGTGGTTTTTAGTAAGTCCCTGAGAGGACTTCTTGACCAGACAGAGAAAAGTTGATCTAAAAGGAAAAAAAAAAATTAATTTTCTTAAGTTATGAAGGTAGAGATGTGGTATAATGAGAGACTAGGACATGACTGGGTCTCAGGAGATTTTGGGGTTTCGTCCCATCCCTGCTTCTGACTGGCTATGTGACCTTGGGTAGGTCACCTAATTTCCTGTCTATAAAAGGATGTATGACTTCTAAGACTCCTTGTTTTCAGGAAGTGAATTTACTGCTCAGTGGATTTACTGGTAAGCTGGCGAAGGGTTCTCCCATAGGATACTTACTTGTAATACCCTTGGAGTCTCTATGTAGAGCCCTCAGATGGATCCCCAGAGCAGTAAAGGGGAAATGGATATTGTGAGGTTAGGGTCTCAGTGGAGGACTCTGCGGTCAGCCTTAATGCCTTTCTGAGGGGAAGCTGGCGCTGTGCAAGCTGAACATAATCTGAAAGTCCAAAATGCTTCAAATTCTGAATTTTTTTTTTTTTTTTTGAGTGCGGACATGACCTGACAAGTGGAAAATTCCGCACTGTCAACCATGGTTTTCATGCACAAAAGTATTAAAATTTGGATAAAATTAGCTTCAGGCTATATGTATAAGGTGTATATGAATCACAAATGAATTTCATGTTTAGACTTGAATACCATTCCCATGCAAATATTCTAAAATCCCCCCAAATAAAAGAAAAATAAAACCTGAGATATGGATACCTTATGGCCCCAAATACTTCAATTCAGGGATTCCCAGCTTGCCTCTTTCCCTCTTACAGCCCAAAGAAGACACTAGAATCTGGAAACTTGCCTTTTGTCTAAACTTAAGCTCTCAAAAAGCCAAGTAAACGGAAGGACCGGTTCGTAGGGCCTTGGGGCCACTGCAGGCCGCCCTCTAAGTGAATGGCGGGGACTGGTGGAGTTGCTGGTAGCAGCTCGCCTGTGTCTGGTGCACTGCTCGGTACAACAGCTGCAGGAGGGACACTCCCCTAGCTCTGTCCTTTCTCAGCCAGTTGCCATTGGTTTCATGGAGGGATGGGTGGATTTGAGTAGCTTTCAGCTTTCCCGTGTGTACCCTCCACCTATCAGTGTATATGTACATCCCATTGACTCTAGCCCAGGCTGAACTTGAACTCACTCTGAAGTTCCAGGCTAGCCTTAAACTCACAGCCATCCTCCTGAGTGCTGGCATTAAAGGCATACACCACCATGCCCCAGTTTTTCTCCAGGTTTTGAAGTTCTCTTCTCCCTCCCCCCTCTCCTCCCCTTCCCTTCTCTTTGATACCAAGTTTAACCCTTTCCCTGAGTTTGCTTTTGATGTAACACTTTTTTTTTTCAAAGATTTTAATTAATTTATTTATTTGAGACAGAGAGAAGGAGAGTGAGAATGGGCATGCCACGGCCTCTAGACACTGCAAATGAACTCCAGACACATGCGCCACCATGTGCATCTGGTTTATGTGGGACCTGGAGAACCAAACCTGGGTCCTTAGGCTTCACAAGCATGTGCCTTAACCACTAAGCCATCTTTCCAGCCCATGATGTAACACTTTTTGAAAATCTTGATTCCTGCCATAATTGGACTCCTGAAGATATTACTGTATTTAATTATGCAGTGGCTAGTAGCTTTTGTTTTCTGTCCTTACTGTATCCATCCATTTTTTTTCTTTCTTTCTTTCTTCCTTTTTTTTTTTCGAGGTAGGGTCTCACTCTAGCCGAGGCTGACCTGGAATTCACTATGGAGTCTCAGGGTGGCCTCGAACTCACAACAATCCTCCTACCTCTGCCTCCCGAGTGCTGGGATTAAAGGCGTGCGCCACCACGCTCGGCTTCCATCCATTTTCTATGGCCTCCATTGGAAATTCCTGGGCATTCCTCTTCAGTTTTTTTTTTTTTTTTTTCCGAGGTAGGGTCTCACTCTAGCTCAGGCTGACCTGGAATTCACTATGTAGTCTCAGGGTGGCTTCGAACTCATGGCGATCCTCCTACCTCTGCCTCCCCACTGCTGGGATTAAAGGCGTGCACCACCATGCACGGCTCTGCATTCTTTAAAAAAAAAATTATTTATTTATTTATTTGCAAGGAGATAGAATGCAAGTCTCCAGCCACTGCAGATGAACTCTAGATGCACGCACCACTCTGCATCTGGCTTTATGTGGGTACTGGGGCTGGAACCTGGGCTGTTAGGCTTGCAGGCAAGCATCCTAACTGCTGAACCCTCTCTCCAGCACTTCTCCACCCCCACACTTTTTGAGGTAGGGTCTTGTAGTGCAGGCTGACCTGGAATTCACTATGTAATCTCAGGTTGACCTTGAACTCACGGTGATCCTCCTATCTGTGCCTCCTGAGTACTGGGATTAAAGGCGTGTGCCACCACTGCTGGCCCCTTCTGCATTCTTTGCCATGCATTTTTTCACAGATAAAACGCTGGGTTCTTTCTCTTCTTTCTGTTTTATTTATTTATTTGAGAAAGAGAGAGAGAGAGAGACAGAGACAGAGAATGGGCACGCTAGGGCCTCCCACCACTGCGAATGAGCTCCAGATATGTGCGCCCCCTTGTGCATGTGGCTCCCGGGGAAGTGAACCTGGGTCCTTTGGCTTTGTAGGCAAACGCCTTCACCTCTAAGCCATCCCTCCAGCCCTTCTTTCCATTCTTTGTGGGATGTTTGTTGAACTTGGAGCTGTGCTTGGAGATGTAGCACTCTTACAGTGAAGTTGGAAGCAGTTAGTGCTTTAGAACTAATAGAAATTTAACATGAATTTGAGACTTTAAGACTAGGAAACAGTCCAAAGATTACCTAAAAAAATATTTTTTCTCATTCAAATCTAAAGGTGAGGGCTGGGGATAAGGCCCAGTGGGTGAAGAGCAGCTCCCCAGCACCCATATAAAAGCCGGTGAAGGGAAGCTCCCCAGCACCCATGTAAAAGCCAGGTGCAGTGCCTGCAATCCCAGTGCTGGGGAGGTGGGGACAGGAGAAACCTGGGGTTTATCAGTTAGCTAGCTTAGCCAAATCACAGAGCTCTGGGTTCATTGAGTGACCCTACTGAAAGTAGAGAGCGATTGAGGAAAGCATCCAACATTGACCTCTGGCTTCCACATGCTCATGTGCACACACAACACATATGCTCACACACATACGAACATGCATGCATGCATACCACACAGACATCCCTACTGCCCAAGATACGACCAAAGGTGGGTGAGGTGTGTGATTCTCATCTGTAATCCCAGGAGCTAGAGGCAGGGGTAAAAAGGAAAGGCCATCACTAACTGCTTATTGCATTGAAGACCAGCCTGGGCTATAGAGACTGCCTCAAACAAACAATAAGACCCAAAGATGAACTTCTGTGTAAAATCAAAATAGGCCAGATATTCTTACCTCCCTTCCACCAGCCTCTTCTATCAAGGGTCTCTGTTACTCATGCAACCTTGTGGTGAATTTGTCATTTATACCTAATCCTCTCCTAAGGGATTCTCTGTCTGTGTGATTAGGTAACTTTTCACAACCCCTTGCTTTTGCTCCATCTAGACTTGACAGTCACAGGATGGCCTGGGGAGATGGCTTAGTGGTTAAGGGTACTTGCTGGCTAAGCCTGTTAGCCTGGCTTTGACTCCCGAGCACACACATAAAGCTGGATTCCAGAAGTGGCATAAATATGTGACATTTGTCTGCAGTGACAAGAGACCCTGACATACTCATGCATGCGCGCACACACACATGCACACTCGTGAAAATAAAAATAATTTCTTAAAAAAAGAAGCACTTGGCAGGGCATGGTGGAGTACACCTTTAATCCCAGCACTCAGGAGGTCAAGGTAGGAGGAGTGCTATGGGTTTAAGGCCACCCTGAGACTATTGAAAAAAAAAAAAAGAGAACCACAGGAGTTGTTCAACTTTATGTACTCGGGAATTGCTGAAAATGATTTCTTTGTTGCCTGACAACTTTCCTGGGGTTTCCTACATTCTTTCATGGCAGAAAGGACCCCACAGTTTCCTAGTTTCTCTGCGGGGATCTGAGGCTTAGTTCTGAAGCGTGATGATCCCTAATTGATCTGAGGGGAAGACTTGACAGAAGTGTTCTTGGGATTTAGCTGTGGGCAATGGTCAGTTTTGTCTGCTAAGGATCGGTGCTATCCTCACAAGGCAGTAGACATGTCAGGGCTACACCTGGGCTGCCTTCAGTGGGCCTGCCCTCCGTGGGAAGCCGGAGGGACTTCCGAGAGCGAATCTGACCTGAAACACAAATGATAAATGGTCCTCCCTTTGCTTCCCTTTCTCCTAATTTCTTCTTTCTCTTTGAGAACCCACTTCAAAGAATCTGATGTCCTGGTGCCAGGAGCTGTGCAGCGATTGTTAAAAGAATTTGGAAATATAATTGAAAACAAACTTCCTTGAGCAAAGCAGATTTAGGCAAGTTTTCCCTTTGAGGGCGAAGGGAATTCCAAGTTTTCCTCTATTTGGAGCTGATGTCTCAGAACACTTGTTCTGTAAGATGAATCATCTCTAAGTTCTACATCTGGGAGTTATATATCGGGAAATGGCATGCTTGTTAGATGGAGGAGAGGCTGAAAGTTACACTGCAGTTGGAAAACCCTCGTCAGTTTTAAAAAATTAACACTGAGGTGAAATTGGCAGAGTGATGGAACATACAATTATGATAGCTCCTAAGACACTGCTTTCCATATATGGATAAGTCTGTCATAACTGGATTTATTTACTGAGACCCTTTGCCTTTTGGGTTTGAGGCAGTGACATTGTTTTAAAATGTCTAGATAGGCTGGGAATGTAACTTTGTATACCATACCTTATAGAAGGCTCTGGGTTTGATCCCCAGTACAGCATAAATGGTGTGGTGGTGGTGCACGCCAGTAATCCCAGCACTTGGGAACTGGAAGCAGGAGGATGAGAAGTTCAAGGTTGTCCTTAACTACTTTGGGAGTTGGAAGCCAGCCTGGGTTAAAGACCCAAGTCACAAACAGCAGCTAATCAGAATTACCATCTACATAAGCATTTAGTTTGAGTTCAAGGTCTGCCCCTGCTCACCAGTGAGAGCCCCAGTGAGGCCTTCATGGCATGGGTCTGGTCAGTGTGTGGGCTGATGACACAGTTAGTGGACCTGTTATATTGCTGACTGGTAAGGGACGCCTGCAGAATCTGGCTCCTTGTCTGGGTGACTTTGGTCAGTTTACTGAGTTTCATTCTTCCTCAGTTTCCTCTTAAGTAAAATGAGGTAACTGACGTGCCTGCCTCACTTACCTGACACTTGGCCGAAGTTTTTGAAGGTTCTTCTGTAAGTGTGGCAGCACTAGCCCTTTGCGTCTCAGCAGCAGACCAAGTCTGTGCTCACACCTTTGATCGTCCCATGGAGCACAGCTTTGTTTACCCCTGAAGGCCAGCACGGGTGAAGGACTTGGTTACCAGTGTCCGAATGCCATCCTGTATGTTCGTGATTCCATCTAGAAGGAAGACAAGGCTCCAGTCCTGCCTGTTCTTGCTCCCCTTTCTAGTCTGAACTCATGCAGCTCGGCCGTTGGGCCTGCTCTCCACTCTTGGGTGGCTTCAAGCACCTGGCACAGTTTGGGCATACAGTTGGAACTCTGTTACCGGTGTCTCATGTGGTAGGATTGTGTGTTCGCCTGTAGTTTTGCTGTGCCTCTGGTGAGCGGAGGTGGCGTTGCATACGTCTCCCATCTGTTGTTTATTGTTTCTGTGAGGTTGTGGTCACGGTTCCAGTCCCATGTTTCTTTGGTTTCTGGAGCAACTGCGAATATTATATGCCTGGGGATCAAAAAAAGTAAACTATTTATAAACAGTAAAGTACCCTTGGGTTTGCAAAGTGTTTTTCTCAAATGCGTGTATATTTGGTGGCTTTATTATAATCTCACTCATGTATCATTAGACAATTTGCGGATCGAGGCACAGCTAAAAGATGGGCAAGCCCTAGTCCAGCCTTGTGTACCAGCACACAAACAGCCTTGGTGATAAGGCCCTGGTGTTAACGCTGACCCAAGCGGTGTATTTTTAACTCAAGAACGTATAAACAGTTTAGCCTGCTGATGGAGTTTATATTCGCCTGAAATCCTTGGCATGCCTTGGGCTGGGTGGCGCTGGGAGGATACATGTGGTTTTAGGAGAGTGCTGTGGCCTCTACTGACTGACCCATGGCCTATCCCCCTTCTTTGCAGAAAAAATGGACTGCAGCCGAGAGAGGGAAGGAAGAACAGAGGTCATTGTCTAATTCTATATGATCTATTTTACATTAAACTGTGATGTAGGCTTTAGTAGAGAGCTGTTTACTAACATCTGTCTTGCCTCTACTTCCCTCCCTGCAGAGTCACGCCTTAGAGACACCCTCCCCCCCCAGGCTTCCTGGAACCTTCCTGCCTGGTTCTGTCTGCCT
The DNA here is from genome assembly GCA_036346955.1 of Dipus sagitta. Taxonomy (NCBI): domain Eukaryota; kingdom Metazoa; phylum Chordata; class Mammalia; order Rodentia; family Dipodidae; genus Dipus; species Dipus sagitta. Next base: position 75,505,019 of record CM070784.1, on the reverse strand, counting down.
GTGCTGGGTGCTTCTTCTGAACTTGGCCTTGTCTCTGCTCCTCTTACCTGCAGCTCTCATTGTCTGGAGAGCACTCCTCTGCCCTGGAGACTGCTGTTGTCCTTCTTAGACGTCTCTTCCCTCCCGTGGAAACAAGCCATGGCTTGTGCTCCCATTGATAAGAACTCTTGTGTGAAGGATTCTGCAGTCCGTATACATACATTTCAGGAAGTTATCTGGTTAATATTTGGTGCTCCCACTTGTCTGTAAGCTGCTGGAAAGTAGAGGCTGGCTTTGTTTCTGACACACCATTGCTCTCCTAGAGTCTAGCACTGATCCTGGGACTCAGAAAATGCTCAGTGGACTCTGATGTGGACAAGGATATTGACACTTTGTGTGGAGAGTCTTGTAGATGTTTTACTGAGACAAGTGGAAGAGTTAGCTCTCCCAGGGCTGGTGTGTCTGCCCGCTTCACAAATCTGCCATGTCTCTTTGGTCTTCTACCTGGTATTTTCCCTCCCCCTTCCAGCAGAGTACTCGTGTTGAGAAACTTAGAAGAGTATTAACAAATGCAGCTGAAGTGTAAACGATATAGCAGATGGCTGACCTGACAGGTTAAACACTGGCAGTCGCCTTGGTTCCTGTGAATTTTGGAGAGAGATGTTCCAGTCTTAATGTCCAGGGAGGGGTCTTCACTGAAATTCCTTTTTGGTGGAAGCATTGCATGTGAGCTGTCTCCCACATGTGGTCCCTGGGTGCCGGTCCCCTCCTGGATCCCTGATGGCTGTCCTTGTCAGGTGGGTCAGACTCCACAGCTCTTCTCTGAGTTTGGCTGCCCCCCCCACCCCCGGGTGCATTTCCCAACTGTTTGCATGGTCCCTCATCTGCTCTTCTGCTGGCGCTGCCTGTGCAGTTGGCTTCGGGGAGGGTTGTTTCTCACTTAGACCAAAGCTGTCTAGACACCCTTCCCTCTGTGGTTATTCTGCTCAGCTTGTGCTGAGCCCTCGCCAGGCAGCTGGTTCTGGTTGCCTGGGTTCACTCTTAACTACTCTGTGAAGACCGCTCCTCTGGCAAAAAAAAGATGACCAGGCCAAGGTAGCTTTTCTTCCCATTTATAAGGACTTCTATGGCAGGAGGCCAGGGCAGATACACTTGAAAGTCTGTCCCCTTCTTGTGTGGACCCCAGGTCCTCCCACTGCATCCTCAAACACATAGGCCCTCACCGTCCAGCACAGGGCCATTGCCAACCTGGCATGGTGTGGGTGTCTCTGGGCAGCTTCCCCTAGCTGGTTATAAAGGGGTGGCTGGAAAGCTGGGCCTGCCTGGGAGCTTGGGGTTTAATGGTTACTGAGGTCTTGGGCTGTGACTCTGCAGGGAAGCCTTTGTACCTGAGAGGCTAGGCTAGTTTGGGTTGGGATTTGGGTTGGGGGCTACCTTATGAGGAGGCTTTATCTGTTGACCTTAGTTTAGTTACTATGTCTTCAATTGCTTAAAACTTACGTGCTGGTGTTAGGCATATTGAATGAGTAGTCTACAAAAGGAAAAGGATGATTGAGCTCACTGTCCCGCAATAAATACCATCACCTTGTACAAATTTGCAGTAATTGCAGTTGAACACCTGCTTCAAGTTACAGGCTTGTTGGTTTTGTGATAATGTCTGCCTGAGCAGCTCTGACCGATTTTGAACTCCAAAGCCTCCTGCCTCAGCCTTCCCCAAGTTGTGTAGTAGACTCGTATCATGAATATTCTCTCCAGGCTTTAAAGTTTGTTGTTAATCTTTGTGTGTGCACGCGCGTGCGCAGCACCCATGTGAAGGTCAGAGGACAACCTTGGGTGTTGGTCCATGCCTCCTACCTTGTTTGAAGTCTACGAACTTCCATGGATTCTCTTGCTCTGCCTCCTAACTAACTGTGGGTGTACTGGGATCAGACATTCGTGTTATTTATTGTTGCAGTCAGCTCCAGGCTGCTAGAACAAATATCCAGTCAGCCAGAGCTTATGGAAGAAGAGGTTTATTTCAGGCTTACAGAACCAGGAGAAGTTCTGTCAGACTACTACACTCCTCTATCTTTATGTTGGTTCTGGGGATCCACTCAGGTCCCTACGCTTGCATGCAAGTCTTTTATCCACTGAGCTATCTCTCCAGCTCCTACACTTAAAATTTATATACATACATATGGGATGTATGCTTATATATAACTTAACTTATAACTAAAGGTTCCCTCATAACAGGCCTTTAAGATTTTTCCCTAATGGCGACTAGACACCCTTTTACATAATTGTTGCTTAACTTCTTATGTCTTTGGGTTTAGTTATCAAGTCCCAGTTGTTGTGAATGTACAAGTTCATGAGTTTGGATAACGCTTTCCATAAGAAAGCAATGACCAGTTCACATGGGAGCATGCGCTTGCTTTGCCCACACCCTGCGAAACATGAGCCACCGCCACCGCCTCCTCCTTCTCCTCCTCCTTTTTCTTTTTGGTTTTTCGAGGTATGGTTTATGTACTCACTATGTAGTTTCAGGCTGGCCTCAAACTCTCTGCGATCCTCCTACCTCTGCCTCCTGTGTTGGGATTAAAGACATGCACCACCACACCTGGCTGAGCTGCTGGTTTTTAATTCCTGGGATTATGTAGCAGTTAAAGACCTCAGAATTGCCTTGTATTTCCTTTTTGTGTGTGTGTGTGGGGGGGGGGGGTTGAAGTAGGGTCTCTCTCCCTCTAGCCCAGGCTCACCTTGAACTCATGGTATAATAGGGTACTCGGGGTTCAGGAAAGTTCTTGACCCCTAAACCCTAGGTTCATGCCTAATTTTAATCAAAGAATTAAATAAAATAAAACCAAGAAGGATAATTACTAAATTATAATATTTATTGAGGGAAGTATAGAGCCAAGGAAGGGTGCCTGTGTGGCTAGAGATCTCACGTGGAGGGCCTGGGAAAACCATGGAAAGAAAAAGGTTTAAAGAGCTTCTGCCCTGTGGGCAGCTGGAGAGGGCAAAGAGCTGTGTGGAGAGTAAGGGCTACAGGGCTCCCTCGGTGGGGCCACCACTTCCCAAGTGATCAGGCTGCTCAGAGAGCTTGCCCTCCCCATGCCAAGGTCTTTATAACCTCCTAGTGGTGGGCCCTGCCTTCTGGCTCAGGTGCACTAGAGGGCAGCTGGTTGGTTAGGGCTAGGGGCTGTCTCAGGAAGAGGTTAGTTCTGGCACCAAGTTCCAGGGGCTGAACTTGACCAACCACCATGTTTAAATCCTAGGAAAGACCTCCCTCTCAAGAGAAGGCTCAGGCTCTTTGTGGAAAAACAGGTCTAGGGAAGAGATAAGAATTCTAGCAAGTGCAGACCATCTTGCCTGCCTAGTTCAAGAAACTAACTGCCTACTGTGGAGCCCTCCCAGAAAATGGACAAATCTTTTCTCATGTTACATGTACAGGTTTTATATTTAAGAAGAGTTCCGGTCTCAGGAAGTGAACTGCTTGCATTTTCCAAGGTTGCTCTGTCTTGTCTTTTTTTTTTTTTTTTCTTGGATTTTTGAGGTAGGGTGTTGCTCTATCCCATGCTGACCTGGAATTCATTATGTAGTCTCAGGGTGGCCTCGAACTCACAGCGATCCTTCTCCGCCTGCCTCCCTAGTTCTGGGATTAAAGGCATGCACCACCATGCCCTGCTGGTTATTATTTTTTGAGACAGGGTCGTATATATCCCAGGCTGGCCTCCAGTTCTGTATAGCTGAAGATAACCTTGAACTTCTGATCCTCCTGCTTCCACCTTCTAAGTGCTGGCATTGCAGGAGTGTCACTGTGTCCAGTGTATGCAGTGCTAGAGGTTGAACCAAGAACACTGGACAAGCACTCTTATCAATTGAGCTCTACCTTGGATTGATAATTTATTTCTGAAGCAGGGTCTCACTCTAGCTCCTAGTAGGAGACCTGGAACTCAAAATGTATCCCAGGTTGGCCTCAAATCATGGCAGTCCTCCTGTGTTGCTGGGATTATAGTTGTGTACCTGCTTTGCCTTGGATTGTTTTAGTATGCTTTTTTCTTCAGATTGTAAGGCTGAAAACTTCATTGGTTACCCACAGGCATTTACTTTTGAGCTCCCTTTTTGTTTTGATGCTCAAGCAATAAAAGACCTTGGCATCCTTAGCTGGGGACTTTGGGTTTGAGCACAGACCTTCATCTCCAGAGCTGCTGTGTTTCTGAGAGGGGCAGTGGAATCGTGTGGAAAAGTGTCTCCGGGTGGACATGGACCAAGTTTTGGCTCAGAACCAGGATGTATTTTTCTGATTTTCTTTAACCCATGTTGCTCTTGTGTTCTGGAGTGGGGTATCTGAGTGGCTTTGTGGAGATGCTGAAAAGCCAGCCCAGAGCTCGCCTGTACTGTCTGTGGCCAGTGTGCCTGGTACCCACAGCTGGTAGGAATCAGAGCAGATTAGTGTGGCCGAGGGCCCTTCAGGAACAGCTTCCAGCAAATGGAAATTATTTTAAAACAAATTGATGTGGTTTCTCTGTCAAACCTACTTGGAGTATAAACAAGGTTGGACTGTAGCTGCTTCCCTTCGACAAAACGAACCCATGTTTAGAATGCGGCTTTCAGCAAAGCAAACATGGTCTCCAGAGTGAGTTGTCATTACGTTGTGTCTGATCTGAAAAGTAAAAGTAGCTCACTGGATGAGCACCTCCCCGGCTGTCCTGGTGGCTCATTGGATGAGCACCTCCCAGACCTTCCTGGTGGCTCACTGGATGAGCGCCTCCCAGACCTTTCTGGTGGCTCACTGGATGAGCGCCTCCAAGGCTGTCCTGATGGCTCACTGGATGAGCGCCTCCAAGGCCGTCCTGATGGCTCACTGGATGAGCGCCTCCAAGGCCGTCCTGATGGCTCACTGGATGAGCGTCTCCCAGACCTTCCTGGTGGCTCACTGGATGAGCACCTCCCAGACCTTCCTGATGGCTCACTGGATGATCGTCTCCCTGGCTGCCCTGGTGGCTCACTGGATGAGCACCTCCCAGACCTTCCTGGTGGCTCACTGGATGAGCGCCTCCCAGACCTTTCTGGTGGCTCACTGGATGAGCGCCTCCAAGGCTGTCCTGATGGCTCACTGGATGAGCGCCTCCAAGGCCGTCCTGATGGCTCACTGGATGAGCGCCTCCAAGGCCGTCCTGATGGCTCACTGGATGAGCGTCTCCCAGACCTTCCTGGTGGCTCACTGGATGAGCACCTCCCAGACCTTCCTGATGGCTCACTGGATGAGCGTCTCCCTGGCTGCCCTGGTGGCTCACTGGATGAGCACCTCCCAGACCGTCCTGGTGGCTCACTGGATGAGCGCCTCCAAGGCTGTCCTGGTGGCTCACTGGATGAGCGCCTCCCAGACCTTCCTGGTGGCTCACTGGATGAGCGCCTCCCAGGCCGACCTGGTGGCTCAGTGGATGAGCGTCTCCCAGACCTTCTTGATGGCTCACTGGATGAGCGTCTCCCAGACCTTCCTGATGGCTCACTGGATGGGCGTCTCCCAGACCTTCCTGGTGGCTCACTGGATGAGCGTCTCCCAGGCTGACCTGGTGGGTCACTGTATGAGCGTTTCCCAGACCTTCCTGATGGCTCACTGGATGAGCGTCTCCCAGGCCGACCTGGTGGCTCACTGGATGAGCGCCTCCCAGACCTTCCTGATGGCTCACTGGATGAGCGCCTCTCAGACCTTCCTGATGGCTCACTGGATGAGCGTCTCCCAGACCTTCCTGATGGCTCACTGGATGAGCGTCTCCCAGACCTTCCTGGTGGCTCACTGGATGAGCGCCTCCCAGACCTTCCTGATGGCTCACTGGATGAGCGTCTCCCAGGCCGTCCTGGTGGCTCACTGGATGAGCGTCTCCCAGGCCGACCTGGTGGCTCACTGGATGAGCGTCTCCCAGACCTTCCTGGTGGCTCACTGGATGAGCGTCTCCCAGACCTTCCTGGTGGCTCACTGGATGAGCGCCTCCCAGACCTTCCTGATGGCTCACTGGATGGAGCGTCTCCCAGACCTTCCTGGTGGCTCACTGGATGAGTGCCTCCCAGACCTTCCTGGTGGCTCACTGGATGAGCGCCTCCCAGACCTTCCTGATGGCTCACTGGATGAGCGTCTCCCAGGCCGACCTGGTGGCTCACTGGATGAGCGCCTCCCAGACCTTCCTAATGGCTCACTGGATGAGCGTCTCCCAGACCTTCCTGGTGGCTCACTGGATGAGCGCCTCCCAGACCTTCCTGATGGCTCACTGGATGAGCGTCTCCCAGGCCGTCCTGGTGGCTCACTGGATGAGCGTCTCCCAGGCCGACCTGGTGGCTCACTGGATGAGCGTCTCCCAGACCTTCCTGGTGGCTCACTGGATGAGCGTCTCCCAGACCTTCCTGGTGGCTCACTGGATGAGTGCCTCCCAGACCTTCCTGATGGCTCACTGGATGAGCGTCTCCCAGGCCGACCTGGTGGCTCACTGGATGAGCGTCTCCCAGGCCGACCTGGTGGCTCACTGGATGAGCGTCTCCCAGGCCGACCTGGTGGCTCACTGGATGAGCGTCTCCCAGGCCGACCTGGTGGCTCACTGGATGAGCGTCTCCCAGACCTTCCTGGTGGCTCACTGGATGAGCGCCTCCCAGACCTTCCTGATGGCTCACTGGATGAGCGTCTCCCAGGCCAACCTGGTGGCTCACTGGATGAGCGTCTCCCAGACCTTCCTGATGGCTCACTGGATGGGCATCTCCCAGACCTTCCTGATGGCTCACTGGATGAGCGTCTCCCAGACCTTCCTGATGGCTCACTGGATGAGCGTCTCCCAGACCTTCCTGGTAGCTTAAGCCAGGACTTGTTCGCTTGTCTTCCTGCCACAGAGATTGCTATTTCCTGTAAAGGGTTTTGGAGTGAGGAGTCACTTGGTGTTGAAAAGATTAAGGGGAAAGAAATACTAGGTCAGTTTCTGTGGTGAGATAACTGGTTTCTTTTTGCCACCTTGCCATGTGGGAATATCACAACATCTTGCAACATACTTAACTCTGTGCGCCGGTGTCCACAGCTGCACCCTGAGCTCCCTTTGGTTTGTGTGTATCATCGAACTCTCTGCCAAGTTCAAGGTGGTTCCCCATCCTAGCGACAATACCAGCTTTTTGAAACTGGCCACAGCCTTCCTAGCAGGCAAAACAATGCTCTTAAAGTTCTGATTATTAACGAACAGCCAGGCCAAGGGGCACTTGCCAGAAAAGCTACAAAGTGAGAAAGCCACCAATATCAGAGTGAACTTTGCACTCTTGAAGTGTGAATGATGTTGAGTGAAAGGAGTTTATTGCACAAGGGGAGCAAGTGGAATCTCTTTGATGTTGGCACTCCTCCTGGCCTCTGTTGGGCCTTGTGCTGGGGTGTACAGGGACCGCTCTTGACAGTGCAGGCCAGATCCCAGCGCAGAGACCACTGTCCTGTTTTTTTTTTTTTTTCAGTCAACTTCAACAAATGTTAACGTAACAATGAAAACAGCTGCTCTTCCCAGCTTTTCCTCTGGAAGGGCTTTTGCTGAAATAGTGTGCTGTTAGTCTAAAGTCTGCATGCCCCGACCACAGAAAGAGGTTAGATTCTAATCTTAATCTAACTAATTTATTTTCTCCCTAATGTGGTGACATTTCCTCCTGTCTTCTGGCGTGTTCTTAATTTTTGAATGGCTGGCCATTGGGAACCACAGCCTTATTAAATAATTACTCAAAGAAAAAAAAAAGTAAATCGCTCTTTCGAAACCCAGAGAATTTGTTGTGTGTGGGAGGACCAACTCCAACTGAGGGTTGCCATCGCATGTGTGCATGGGCAGAGTCTGGAGTGGGCACTGTGCCTTCTGGGAAGCAGCTGGGGTAACTGTGACTGGTAGCATGGCCTCACTAGCCTCCTTGTGGACATTTTTCTTGTTTATTATTTATTTATTTATTTGAGAGTGACAGACAGAAAGAGGCAGAGAGAGAGAGAGACAGAGAGAATGGGCGCACCAGGGCCTCCAGCCACTGCAAATGAACTCCAGATACATGCGCTACCTTGTGTATCTGGAGAACGTGGGATCTGGGGAATTGAGCCTCGAGCCAGGGTCCTTAGGCTTCACAGGCAAGCACTTAACCACTAAGCCATCTCTCCAGCCCCCCCTGTGAACATTTTGTCTGGCCTCCTTTATCTTCTAGCACTGGGAGGAAAGCTTATTTCTACATTTCTGTGGTTCTGGAATTCTGAGAGCCTGCTAGGTCGCAGGACCTTTGTTCTTTTTAAATGACAGCTTTATTCGGGTAGAAGTCAACTACCACAGCCATTCCTTGCTTAAAAAGTTTACATGTGTGTACATGGGCACACCAGAGTTTCTTGCCACTGGAAACGAATGCCAAGCCAATTTTACATGGGTGGCTGGGCATTTGAACCTGGGCTGGCAGGCTTTGCAAGTACTTTTAACTGCTGAGCCATCTCTCCCACCCCACAGTCATCCTTTTCAGTGTTGAAATTCTGAGTTTTAAGTGTGTTCGTGGTCATGGGACCATCACCCACAGCAGAACCCCATGCCCACCAGCGCTTTCTCTGTGCTCCCCTGCTCCTCCTCTTGTCCGTGCTGGGACTCGCCCACCTGGATGTGGTACATGAATGGAGTCTCATAGAATGTGGCCTGATTTCTTCCACTTGCCTTACTGTTCTAAGGTTCTTTCACGTGTAGTGTGTGTCATTCCCTCATCCCCCTTTTGCATCGGAATAATACTCAGTTGTGGGTATGACATTTTGTTTGTTCACTTACCAGTGGGGTTTTTGAGTGATTTGAGTGATTTCCACTTCTTGGCTGGTGAGAAGAATGCTGTCATGAACATTGTTTCCCTCTTGATTCTGCCTCCTGGGCGCCCAGCCTGCCACGTTTAGCACGCTTCTGTGTGGCGATGTGTTTCACTCTGCTCAGACATGGAGAAGGGAATGGCTGCGCTCCATGGGGCCTTTATGTTCGCTTTCCAGGGACTGCTAGACTGCGCTTGAAGAATGTGTGTTGAGCATTTCGCACTTCAAATCACAGCTTTATTGAGATAGAATTCAAATACTACAGCCATCCCTTTAAAAAATACTATTTGCATGCACATGTGTATGGGCGCATGTGTGTGTGTACATGGGCACATCAGAGTTTCTTGCCACCACAAACAAATGCCAGGCCAACTTTACATGGGTGACTTTACGTTTCGCACCAGTAGCATGAAGGCTCGTATTTCTCCACAACTTTGGCAGCACAGTTTTCTTTTTCTTTTTTTTTTTTTTTTATGTCATCCATTCTAGTGGGTGTGAAGTGGTTTTAGGTTTGCATTTCTCAGATGATTAATACCAAGAATGTTTTCTATGTCTTCTATTTTATATGCCTTCCTTGGAGAAATGTCCCACTCAAATTCTTTACCATGTTTTAATTGGTCCTTCCTTCCTTCCTTCCTCCCTCCTTTCCCTTACTCCTTCCTTCCCTTTTCCTCCTTCCCCTCCCCTCCTTCCCTCTCTCCTTTCCCTTGTTCCTTCCTTTCTCTTCCTTTCTTCCCCTTCCCTCCCCTCTTCTCCTTCCTCTCTCCTCCCCTCCTTCCTCTCTCCTCCCTTCCTTCCCTCCCCTCCCTCTTTCCCCTTCCCTCCTCCCCTTCCCTCCTCCCTTCCCCTCCCTCTCCTCCTCCCTCACCTCCTTACCTTCCCTCCCCCTCTCCCCTCCCTCCTTCCCTTCCTCCCTCTTTTTCCCTTCCTCCCCTCTTTTTCTCACTCAGTTGTAGCCAAACACTTTTCAAAAAGAAACAAATGCACAATTTCTGATTGGTTTTCCGTGTTCCCCAGGTAGGAGTGTTCTCAGAACATTCTTCCTCAAGTCTTTAGAAAACTTCAGGGACTTCTGGTGCAAACAGGGCCAGTACTGATACCTTTTAACTTATAATGGGGTACTATCCCAACAACCTGAGGCAAGTTGGAAGTACTGTAAGCTGCAGGCATGTTGTAATAACACACCAAAGTGTGGAGTGCTGGTTGCTGAGAGCTGTGGCTACACCAGGACCAGACCTCTTGCCAAGTGCCTGGGCAGAGAGCACATTGAAAATTGCAAGTCAGTTTCTTCTCAGTGTGTGTGGCTGCGGAACCACGCAGAGCTACAAAGGAGTGCCTGTACTTGCTTAGTAACTTGCCCCTTTTTGTGATCCACAGGGAAGCAGTAAGTGTGGCAGTGTTCCTGCAGGGGACCCTGTGCCAGGGTCCTTTGGGGGAGTTTATCAACTGTTTGCCTTAGTAAGTAGAGCAGGATTTGCTTTCCTGGAACCTGAGGGAATGTGCTGGGCCTGGGTCTCTGTCGCTGGGCCTGGCTAGTTCCTCCACTCTGGGGCAGCCAGCCTTTGCTGACTGAGCTCCGCAGCTGTAAATTAGACCAAAACGCAGCCCCAGTCCCCAGGCTGTCCGAGTGCACCCAGGGTAATTGCTCTGGACACGTTGACAATAGGGAGGTGTGAAGCTTGGTGGAGCCTGGAAGCTGGGAGCAGGACAACAGACTGAACTTGAGCGGCTGCGGGTGGTGGGCTAACACAGCTAATTGAAAGCTATGGCCCTGGTGGCTTTTAATGGGATGGAAACCAAGGCCTGGCAGTGGTTCCTTTTCAAGCCAGAACACAGAGGGAATGCGGCTGGTTGGTGCGGGACCTCTGCAGGCATGGAGAACCTCAGGCCTGGGTACAAGTGATCAGATCCCTGTTTTTAATCTCCCATTGGTCTCCTTGCAGAAGAACTGAAGGGGCAGAGTGGGGAGCAGGGGGATGGAGGTAAGCTTATGGGAAGGTGGCTAGGCACACTCTGAAAGAACAGCTCTGCCCTGGAGGGGACCCACTTTGCGAGGCTGACTCCTGCGTGGGCCGGCCTCTCTAGGCAAGAGAGATTATAGTTGCACTATGGACTTAAGGGAGTCCCGCAGGCAGCCAGGAGGCATTTTAATCTTCTGGGTAGACCCTCGAGTCAGAATTTATGGTGTTACATTCCTGGAACCTGCATTTTAAAAGCCACAGGAACGTTTGTTTGGATTCCTAAGTGTGAGAGCCTCCACCGTAGAAGAGGAGCTAGCCTGGGCTCAGCTGATATCAACAGTTGAGTGTTCATGCATTTCTGAGTCAACTGTGCATGACGCTTGGTTTTTCTGTCATGGTCTCTTATCCAAGACACACTTTTCTCCTGTCCCTCCATTGGTTGTTTTTATTAAAACCAAAACCAAACCTTGGACTCATTTCCCATTTTTCTTTCAAACTCAGTGCAACCACTTCTAGCAAGTCCTTTCAAAGGCATGCTGTAAAAGGGGCGGAGCTGGTGGAGGTGATAGGGTCTTCCTTGAGGTGTGTGGTAGTTAATGTGTAACCTCTTTAACAAGCACAGGTGGACCGGTAATCCACACATTGCATCATGGTTGGTGGGGGGAGGGGAACTTTGCAGCCAACTCCTACCTTGAGGTTGACTTTCCTTGGTTGAAATAACAACCCTCAATGTTTGCAGCAGGTTGAAGACCTCTAGTAGTGGCTGAGAAACCATAGTTAGAATGCCTCTCCTGTAATTACTCACAAAACCACAACTTTAGGTTTCTTATTCTGACTGTATGTAACATCTTGAAAAAATGAGAGCCAGTGAAGTTTAAGACCAAGGAAGACAGAGTGTAGGGTGTGAGGGTCTAGGGGAGGGTGTGAGGTGCAGAGGCTCCTCTTCCTTGTGTAACTTAGGCAGCTGGCCTCCTGGATACGCGGTACCCTAGCCACACCTGCAGCTCGCTTGTGCCCTGGCACCTTTGGGGCCATCCTGGTGGAGGGCTGAATTACACACAGGAAAGCACAGTCATAGTAATGTGACGTATCATTGCATTTCTATAACCGTCTACCTGTCCCATCTGAGAGGGAAAGTCAGTGTGGGCATCTGGACACTGTAGGACCTGGGTGGTGGCAGGTCTGGCTCCACAAACATTTCAAAGTGCCACCTGCTCATAGTGGCAACAGAAACTGTCAGTGAGACAAACTTAAGGAAGAGCAATCAGGAGTGTTTTTACAAACAGCCTTCAGATTTTTTGAGCCTTGATGAAAGTTGGTTGTGAATTATTAACTTCAACATGCATGAGGAAATACTGTCCAGTTAGGTGTATTTTTATGTAAGAGGGAAGTAAAACTGACCACACTCTTGCTGCTGCATTTGGAAGTGAGAATCTGCCTGAGTTTACTCAAGAATATTTAGGATATTTTTGTTTTATTTTTTTCAATATTTATTTATTTGTAAGCAGAGAGAGGAGAGAGAATGGGTTCACCAGGGCTTCTAGCCACTGCAAATGAATTCTAGGTGCATGGGGCCACTTCGCATGTCTTGGCTGTACATGACTACTGGGGAATAGAACTTAGGTTGTTAACTTTTGCAGGCACACACCTTAACCGCTGAGCCATCTCTCCAGCCTTTATTTTCTGTTTTTGCTTGTGTGTGTCAGGGTGTGTATGATGTGGTACCCTATTATGCTCACCTCCAGTGGCTGGGGAATGCTGGGTGTCCCACTACATTGCTCTTCAGCAAGTCTTGCTTGGAGTGGAGTCTCTTTACTGATTCTGGGGCTTACAAGGCTCCCACGATTCTCAGGCCTCTGCTGCCCAGTGACTGAGGTCCAGGGATGCATGGACATGCCCAGCCGTTAACATGGATTCTGGAGATTTGAACTCAGGTGGTCTTAGGCCCCCTCATGCTTGTGCACTCAACCGTTGAGCCATCCCTCCAGCCCTTAGCAGAGTAGGAATGTTGGCCCTCATTCCACACTGCATGGTGTGTGGTAGCTTGGCACTAGCCATCACCTTTTTCAGGGAGGGAGAAGGGTTTTGCAGCCTGCCTGGATTGGAAGGATGCTGATTCAAGCCTGCCGGCACAGGGAGGAGCTGGGTAGGGGGAATCCTTCTGACTGGGAAACACTGTATGAGTAACATCAAGAGAGTAAGCTGGATAAAATAAAATAGAGGGCTGGTCTGAGAAATCTGTCCTGTGTCACTTGCCCAGCAGTTTTGCAAGAGCATTTGAGGGAGGTTCTTTCTTCAATCAGTCACTGGAGAGCCATCCTTCTCTAGGATTCTGGCTCCTGTGCAGTGTGTCTCCTTGGAAGGAGCCAGCAAACCTGACCCGAGGCGCCTCCTGGACCATCCGTTAGGAAGGGTCTTGGATATCCATTGTGAACATGGGTTTCCACCCTGCATAGCTATATTCAGAGGTGCCTAGGCCTCTTAAAGCTGATAGTAATGGGGGTGTTGTTCCCTTTGTATTTTCCCCTGGAATACGAGTTGTGATCAGGCCTTCATTAGGGAGGTGATGGGGAGGAAGGCACCCAGGAAGGGGTGAAGGAGTTGGGGAAATGGAAGCTCATCAGAAGGGGCCATTTAATAGCACAGGTCTTCCTGTGAGCTTTGGAATAATGCTGCAGTGCCAGTTACACTTAGAGATGCCTGGGTGTGAGTCATGGGGTTCAGTAACATTACCCCAAGCTCCAAGCTTTGCTCATTTCCCGTGCAGAGCACCTGTGGGCCATGGGGAGCGAGAGGGGCAGGTGCTGTCTTCTCCACGTCCTCCTCTGCCGTGCTCAGGTGCAATGCCATTTGATATTGGCAGCTCTGAAATCCCTGGAGCCCATTATTCCCAAGCCACTGGAATTGTCGCTGACATAAACTATGGGTCCTGCAGCCAGCCCCTGCGTGGCAGTGGAAGAGGAGAAACTCGCTGTAATGAGTCTCCGTTTGGGGGCTTCATGGTCACAAGTTACATGAGTTGAAAAGATGCTTGGTTTTATACCATCTTGAATACCCAGGTCTTAGATAAGTTTTGACACCAGCAGGGTAACAGGCCTGTCATTTGTCTCAAGATCTTTTCTCAGGCCTTGCCAACCCCTGCTGAGTTCAAAACTGTTCCTTCCCTTTCTGCCTTGGTTCTCAAGGTTAGACAATGGGTAGTTTTCTCTGTGCTTGGACTAGCAAGGTCATCCTAACCCCATCTAAACTCGGCTTATTGGTTCCTGTGGAGTTTGCCACACGTAAAAGTAGTCACCAACACAGTTTTGCAGAGTCATGCGGTCAGACCTGGGATTGGAGGGCCTTGTGTTTGCTTTGATGGGATTTTAAGAGACAGGTGTGGGGGCCTGAGGAGCAAGGAAGGGAGTGCCTGTGGGGGGTTAGAACTGATCTGGAGTCAGTAGCTCTAGGTCTTTTGTGCAGACTATGGCTGCACCCCAAACCAAACCAGCCTGTCACCGAAGAAGTCCATAGCTTGGTTATGCAGCATGTGGAAGACAAGCCCCTCCCCTGGGCGTGTTCTTGTCCCCCCAGGACTCGTGTTAGAGTCACTTGTAGGTTGGACAAGGTGAACAGAGACTTTGACAGGAGGGTTTGATTACGTCATCTTCAAAAGGGTTTGATTGGTGGAGGGGGTTGTGTGCTCCTGACACAGCAGGTTGTGGCCTGAAGTTGCAGCTGTTCACCGGGTCACTGCCTCAGCCCTGCTGCCACCAGGAGTGTCCAGGTTTGGTGTGACTTTCTGCATTGGTTAGCTCTTTCCCTCACACATGGTAGGGTGCCAAGTGCCTAGAAGTGTGTGCCGGGTGCCTCCAAGTGGGACTCTGGTCACCTGTGCTGATGAGCTGTTTTAAAAGGCTGACTCACGCCCATAGGTTCAGTTTTCACCATTCAGTCAGGATGCTGTGGCAAGTAGAATTGGCTGCTAGTATCAGTTTGCTTTTTTTTTTTTTTTTAAATGCAAAAACTTTTTGTTTGTTTTTTTTTTTTTAGATAGAATCTCACTGTAGCCTGGGACTCACTCAGTAGTGCTAGGCTGGCTTTGAACTTAGAACAATCTTCCTACCTCAACCTCCCAAGTGTTGGGACTAACCATGTGCACCACCATGCTGGCTTTTTAACCGCTTGTGCACACGTGTGTGCGTGCATGAAAGCACGTGTCGAGGCCCAAGTTCAGCCGTGGATGTCATCCTGAGGAGCAGTCTTTGAAACAGAGCCTCTTGGCTTGGTGCTCACTGATTAGGCCGGACTACTAGCCAGCAGCCCCAAGGATCCTCCCATCTCTGCTAGTGTGGGATTTCCGGTGCTCACCACTATGTCTGCTGAACGTGCATGTACCGAGTCGTCTCCCAGCCCTTAAGATTAACTCCTTAAGACACATCCTTCAGGAGAATATGGTCTGGAACCCTAAGTGATGCATGGAGCGGAGGAGATGTGGTACCTGCGCCTTGCTGAACATGAGCCATGGGGAAGAGACGAGGCTGCTTTTTAATATTTTTCAATTTTATTTATTTATTTGAGAGAGACACAGAAATAGGCAGGGAAGGAGAGAGGAATGGGTGTTCCAGGGCCTCCAGCCACTGCAAACAAACTCCAGACGTGTGCGCCCCCTTGTGTATCTGGATTATGTGGGTCCTGGGGAGTCAAACCTGGGTCCTTTGGCTTTGCAGGCAAGTGCCATAACCGCTAAGCCATCTCTCCAGCCCAAGGCCACTTTTTAGAGTCCTGGATGAATGAGTGAAAAACTAAAAAACATACGGTTTCGTGGCCAGGTTTCCATTCGGCATGAAAGAAGCTCAATATCTTTGAGGACAAAGTCTCACGCACCATCTGACTCTTTGCACTTGCAATTTCCGTGAAAAGGAAGTTCCATATTTCAGTAGTGGAAAGTAGTCTGTATAGAGCAAGACATGCTAGGATATTCTGTGGTTATGTCAGCCCTGTCTTTGTATCTTGTCAGGCATGTCAGACCCAGAAACAGTGAAATTGCCCCTGGCCTCCTGCCTCTCCAGTGGAGGAAATAATGTACTAGAGGGTCTTTGAAACTTAGAGTGTTCTGGGACGATTTACTGTTGCAGAATGCAAAATCTTTGCTGTCTGGCTTCAAACAAGCATTTCATAACACACATACACTTTAAAAAGCCCCATGGAAAGGAGAACAGACTGAGATTCCACATCATTAACTTAGCTAATAAGGTCATCAACTTAACTGTTGGCCACATGGCTGACCGACCTTTCATGACCTTTTGAGACTGCATTTCTGGAATTACTCAGCTAGGTGTTTATGTGCCTCTTTGTTACTGTAGCAGCTGTATGCTTGGAAAGTTGTAAACTCAGTGTTTTTCTTTTGTTTGTTTATTTTTTAGTTTTTCAAGGTAGGGTCTCACTCTAGTCCAGTAGCCCAGGCTGACCTGGAATTCACTATGTAGTCTCAGGCTGGCCTCCAACTCACAGTGATCCTCCTATCTCCGCCTCCCGAGTACTGAGATTAAAGACTGTGCCATGCCCAGATTTCTTTTCTTTCTTTATTTCTTTTTAAAAAAATATTTTATTTGCAAGAAAGAAGCAGAGAGAGAGAGAGAGAGAGAGAGAGAGAGAGAGAGAGAATGAGAATAATATGAATGGGCTTGCTAGGGCCTCCAGTCACTGCAAACAAACTCCAGACACATGTGCCACCTTGTGCATCTGGCTTACGTGTGTCCTGGAGAGTCAAACCTGGGTCCTTTGGCTTTTCAGGTAAGCTCCTTAACCGCTAAGCCATTTCTCCAGCTGTCTTTTTTTTTTTTTTTTTTTTAAGCAGGGTCTCACTTTGGCTCCGGCTGATCTGGAGCTCACTCTGTAGCTGAAGCTGGCCTTGAAGACACGGTGACCCTCCTACCTCGGCCTTCCTAGAGCTAGGGTTAAAGGGCTGCACCACCACACCCGGCTAAACCTGATTTCTTTAATTTTTGGTTGAATACTAGGTTTTTGCTCTTTGTATTTGAGTCATCTTCATCTTTAAGGGTTAGCATAGCCAAGAGAGGGAGAATGTTGGTCTATATAGAAAATAATATTTGAAGGAACCTTGCACTTAAATCCATGTAATGCAGAGCATCATGGGAAAATGAAGTAAAGTTGTTTTATTTCTGCATGCGTGTAATGTGCATGCATGATCAACTTTGCATGGGTGCATATGTGTGTAGGTCACAGGTCGATGTCCAGCTCTTCACCATATTTGCTGAGTCTTTTTTTCTTTTAATCACTGTGCCTAGAGCTCCCAGGCTGAGGTAGAGCTGCTGGCCAGCAGGCCCCGGGGGTCCTCTGCCTCTCCCTCCCTCTCCATCTCTTGCACTGGGACAGGGCATGGGCACCGGCTAGTTCACCTGTCTTCTGCATGCCTGCAGGTAGGCACTCCACCCACGGAGCGGAGCCTTCTCCCCAGCCCTAGACATGGGCTTCACATTTGCTTTGTAGATTTTGGATGCTTGAGCTTCACACAGACCTACAGAGATGCCACTTGGACAATAGGACATCCAGCACGGGTTTTCTTAGGACAAGGTTGTGAACCCCACTTACATCATTTGAATATCCACTACTTTGTGGGAGTTGGGGAGGAAAGAAATGCTGATAACATGAAAGTCAGTGCTGTTTGTACAAATATATTTGTTTAAACCAACCTATGATTTTCTCTCGTGTGTGTATGGGGGGGGGCAGTGTATCATATCTTGTTCTTTTGTAGCCCAGAAGCATACTTGCCAAATTACTTCTAATTACTCTAAAAACAAGAAGAAAAACTCCCAATCATCTCATGTCCAGAAGTGAGTCACCACCGAGATTTATTATTTTTTTAAAACTGTTGGCATTCATTTCTGTAACATGAGGTTTTCTACTAATATTTTCCTTAATTGGGTTGTGCTAGAAGGTGAATTGTCAGAGTTGAGGGTTAAAGAGGCACCAGATACCCCTGTTGTTTCTGGTTCTACAAAGCCCCTGGAAAGGCAGGTGGTGACTCAGATGCACAGGGTAGCATTTGCTCATTCTGATGTCGATCCATGCCTGGCGCTCTCAGAGGTAACATGTTTAGGAACCTTATTTTAGAGAGACAGAACAGTCACACCAGGGCCTTTGGTGCAGCAGATAAACTCCAGACGTGTATACCACTTTGTGCATCTGGCTTTATGTGGAGATTGGGTGAACTCCGGCCAGCTGGCTTTGCAAGCAAGTGCTTTAACCACTGAGCCATCTCTCCAGCCCTGGAACCTTCAATCTTAAAAGAATAGGGAGTCACGGTATCTCAGTTAAGTACTTGTTGGAATGTGGCCAGTCTGATTCTAGGGCCATGAATACCTCTTATAGGGCTATGTGAAAGTGGTGTTTTTTTTTTCTCTCTTTAAAGCAGCCTTTTCAGGGGTTTCAGATGTAGGCACATAGAGAGTGAAGTCCCTGAGCACTATGTAGAGAACTGCTGTAGTGTGCTAGAAAAGGGGTTCTATTGCGGCACCGGCAGGCCATACACCGTTAAGTTCTGATGTCTGAGCCGTGCAGTCAGGGAGCCATTCACAAGGTTGCTAGTTTTCATCTTTCCTGTGCATGCCCACACTTAGTGAATTTTAAGGCTGAATGACATTTTAAAATCTTTTTAAAAAAATATTTTATTTGGGGGCTGGGGAGATGGCTCAGTGGTTAAAGTGCTTTCTTGAAAAGCCTAAAGACCTGGGTTTGACTGCCCAGTACCCACATAAAGCCAGATGCACAAAGGGGTGCATGCATCTGGAGTTTGT
This sequence comes from Dipus sagitta, assembly GCA_036346955.1. Lineage (NCBI taxonomy): Eukaryota > Metazoa > Chordata > Mammalia > Rodentia > Dipodidae > Dipus > Dipus sagitta. Next base: position 75,486,474 of record CM070784.1, on the reverse strand, counting down.
TTGCAATGGCTGGAGACCCCGGTTGACCCATTCTCTCTGTCTCTCGTCTCTCTCTCTTTCTGCTTGCAAATAAATAAAAATATTTTTAAAGTATTTTATTTTTATTTATTTGAAAGAGAAAGAGGTACGTAGAGTATGGGCACGCCAGGGCCTGCAGCTACTTCAAACAAACTCCAGTCACATGCGCCCTGGGAAATCGAACCTGGATCCTCTGGTTTTGTAGGCAAGCACCTGAATCACATTTTAAAGAAACACATTGTGGCCTGGGGATATGGCTCAGTGGGTAAGTGTTTCCTTTGCAAGCATGAGAACCTGAGTTCAGATGTCCAGTCTCCATGTAAAATGCTGGGTGTTGTGGTATATGCTGGGGAAGGCAGAGACGGGGGCCCCTGGGGCTCTCTGGCTAGCTAGTCTAGCTGAAGCAGTGAGCTCTAGGTTTAGTGGGTGACCCTCTCTCAAAGAATAAGGTGGAGAGTGATTGAGGAAGTCAGCTTCTGGCCATCACACACATGCATACGCATACACACACACACACACACACACACACACACACACACGAGAGAAACACTGTGTTTTCCTTTGGTCTCAGCTTCTGGCCATCACACACATGCATACACATACACACACACACGAGAGAAACACTGTGTTTTCCTTTGGTCTCTCCGTAGGAAGCTATTCCTGACAGCGTATGCTTCTAGCTTCCAGGGACGGAGGATTCGATGGACTTTCAACAGCACTCGGAGAACTAAGGAATCCAAATTTGTCTGCTAGATTAATGTGCCTTTTTTTCTCAGCCTCACTCATTCCCTCACCTCATGTCCCTTTGGCCCAACTTGTTTTTGCTACTTCAGAGGCAACAGTTTCTGTTTTCTGCCTCAGTGGAGCATAGGGCTTCAGAGAATCCTCCTCCATCCTTTAATTGGGAGCACTGCTAACTTATGAGCAGGTGCTCAGAAGTGAGTCCCTCAGATCCAGCACATGCCCCCTTGTTCTCACTGTGGAGCTTGTACCTCAGGCCTGCAGGGCCACCTTGAGGTCATGAAGGGCCAGCATTGTTCTGTAGAACGTGAAGCTGGGACCACTGTTAAGTAACGAGTCTGCAAAGTCCTGTCCAACTGAAGGATGGACTCTGGCCACAGAGTGCAAGGTGTTCTGACCCTGCTCATCTCCTTCCTCCCCCACTGCTAGGTCCCTTGAAGCCCTTCTCTGGGCACCTTCTTGCTGGTTTCAGTCACCGATGCTTCTCGGGTGGCGTGTCGTGGGAGGCTCAGGCCCGTCACAGGTAGCTGGCTGACCCCTGCGTGTGTGCTGTGTGTTCGTCAAGCATTCATCCGTGCGGAGCTGGTGGGCCACAGTGCCCCCTTCATTAAATTAGTTAATCTGTAGGTTAATGGTGCGTAGACCATGCTAACAAGTGACTGTTAGAAGAAATGTGTGAGCTTCTCCCCAGTGCTAAACTCTCATCAAGTATGCTTAAAGTAACAGAAGTATACTACACTTAATTACTTCATCTCTCTTTAGCCAAACAGATTCTAGTAGGGGAAACAGAGCCTAGAATCTCACATTTTAAGACCACAGAAAGCAGGTGCTCACCATCTTCAGTGATGGGGAGAAAACCCTGAGCACAGATGATTTGAATCACAACATTTGTGTGGAAGGACAAGGAGAAATGTCTGTTTCTGTAGAGTCATTTAACAGCCCTGTAGGTCAGCAGTCGTGAGGGTCTTGGCCCTGAGATTTGTTAGGATCTGTATGACCCTTGACTTGCTGCTTGTTGGGCTGTGAGCCAGCAGTGCTGGGTTACCCTCTGCCACCTTGCTCTGAGGCCAGTGCCCCCGCCCCTCCCTCTCTCGGAGCTGTTGACCCCATGGCCATTGGACGGACTCGCTTTCCTGTACGTTCCACGGCTTCCCACTTGGCCGGCCTCTTCCTCCAGGACTTGCCCTCAGAAAACAAGCTCCTCCTCCACTTTTCTTCTATCTCAGCGTTTTTGATCAATCTTTCTCATCACAGTTGGTATGCCTTGAGCTGGATATCCTCTGGACTCAGAATTACCCATGCTGGGAGTGTCAGACTCAGCTAGGGTCCAAGCACATACCACTAATGAGTGCTCTAGAGGGCTTGGGGACGACAGGGGTAGTGAGGCCTGTGGCCAGTGCTGCTTGCTGAGTGTGCAGAAACACGTGTTTGTGAGTTTTTTGTTGTTGTTGTTTGTTTGTTTTTTGAGGTAAGGTCTCACTCTAGTTCAGGATAACCTGGAATTCACTATGGAGTCTCAGGGTGGCCTCAAACTCATGTCAATCCTCCTTCCTCTGCCTCCCGAGTGCTGGGATTAAAGGCGTGCGCCACCACGCTTTTTTTTTTTTTTTTTTTTTTTTTTTGAGAGAGAGACAATGGGTTCACCAGGGCCTCTAGCTACTGCAAATGAATTCGAACTCCAGACGCATGTGCCACCTTGTGCCTCTGGCTTTACGTTGGTTCTGGGGAATTGAACTGGGGTCCTTTGGCTTTGCTGGCAAATGCCTTAAACTCTAAGCCATCTCTCCAGCCCTCTTTGTGAGTTTTTATAACACCATCCAATTAGAAACAATGATGCCAGTTTGCAAATTGTGGTGTACCATGGTGGTTGGGGTGCTTGCTGTATGAGAGTGTTTGGTTGTGTTTATTGAGTTAGGAGCCCAGCAACTTGTAATCTTAATGCCATGGACAAGATTTGTTCCTAATTTATATCAGGATTTGTCACAGAAAGGCTACATTGTAGGCAAATGCACAAATGTTATATTTCATAGTAGAGAAAAAAGATGTGTATTTGGATAAAATTAACCATGGGCATGATGCGAAAACTATTAAGGTAGAGCACATACAAGTTCTGATTCGGTTATTGAGACAGGGATGAGATAACGTCTGATTTGAGAATTCATAAGGCCGGGGTTAGGGATATATACTTCAGAGCTGGAGAGGTGGTTCAGTGGTTAAAAGCACTTGCTTGCAAAGCCTGCTAGCCTAGGCTCAATCCCCCAGCACCCATGTAAAGCCACATGTGCACAGCAGGAATCCTTGGCATGTCCACTGACACACACATGTGCAAAATAGATTAAAAAAAGACTTCAGTTGTGCTCACTTAGGCAGCACATATACTAAAATTGGAACGATACAGAGAAATTTAGTTTGACTCCTCCACAAGGATGATATGCAAATTAGTGAAGCATTCCATATTTAAAAGAAAAAGACTTCAGAGGCCAATCTGAAAAATTGAGCTGCTTTTAGAGTGAAAATAGGTATTAATTTCATGCTATCTCCGTTTGAGTCATCTGCTTTCCTCATTTGTATGGAGGATGGCCTGAGTATCATTTTCAGAAATTGAAATAACTGAGCTGGGGAGATGGCTCAGCCCTTACAGGCACTTGCATGTAAAGCCTGACAGCCTAGGTTCAATTCCCCAGTACCCGCATAGAGGTGGATGTACAGAGTCACACAAGAGGCTTGGGCTCAACCATTCTATCTCCCCACCTCTCAAATAAAATATCTAAAAAGGAAATTGAAAGGTGACTCAATTATTTTCAGAAATATAATTGACCAGATGCTCACAGAATGAGCTATGTATATTGTGTTGGATATCTAGTTACTTTCCATTTTATTGATACTGTGTTCCACTGCTAAGCCTCAGCTCAGGGATTATGTGACTGTGACTTACTGAAGGAAAAAATCTTTAGTGAGAGTTTTTTGGTGACTGTGCCAGAAGAAGAATTCTAGTTTAAGTTCTTTTTTTCTTTTCTGCATGCATGTGCGTGTGTGTAATATTTGCAGGTGTGTGCACGTGTGTCTGTGTAGTATTTGCAGGTGTGTGCATGTGCGTGTGTGTAGAATTTGCAGGTGTGTGCATTGCGTGTGTGTGTAGTATTTGCAGGTGTGTGCACCCCAGACGCATGCATGTAGAGGCCAGAGGAGAACATCAGGTTCCCTCTGTCCTTCCTCCTGTTTTGCTTCCTTGAGATGGAGTCTCTCACTGAACCCAGAGTTACAGTTTTTGGTCACACTGACCAGCAAACTCCAGATTCTCTACAGTTCACTCCCCACAGGACTGGGGTTCACCCAGCCATTTGTGTGGGTGCTAGGGTATTGAACCCAATCATGCGTGTGTGGCAAGCACTCTTACCACTGAGCTATCATCTCCCCAGCCCCGATCATTCTTAATCTAGACTTTCCGTGTGTATTAGCTGGTGGTTGAGTTGTGGATTTTGGTTAGCCACGGGAAGGCGTCCACATTAGAGAATCAGGTAAGGACATACAATGGTCTAGGACTTAAGGTGTCTTGCTCTCATAAAACCTTGTCACAATAGTTGGGTGTGGTGGTGCACGTCTTTAATTCCAGCACTTGGGAAGCAGAAGTTGGAGGAGCGCTGTGAGTTCAAGGCCAGCCTGGGACTTACATAGTGAATTCCAGTTCAGTGTGGGCTAGAACAAGACCCTACCTTGAAAAACCAAAATGAATAAATAAATAAAACTTTGCAACATGGGTCTTGGGAGTCCTACATACAAGTAAAAGTGCGTTAGAAACAGCCTTAAAATTTTAGGGATTAAATAGCTTTAATAGGTCACATGTTCTTCCTCACTTGCACCCCTGGAAGTCTGGAAAGGACTCGTTTTGAATCTGTGCTGGTGTGAGCCCAGCTGCCTTCCACAGTACTTCCTGGGTGACCAACACTGCAATCCTAGGGGAGGAAGAGGTGATGGCTGGAGCTGGTAGTACTCCAGCCTTGGGCACCTGCTGCGACTCGTTAGTCGTGGGTTACCGCTACAGCTTTTCCAACTGTAACACTCAGTTTAGCAGGGAGAGTTTAAATTGTGCAAAATGTGATGTCCAGGAGCCCAGCCAGAGCTGAAGAACGGGAAGTAGACTGGCCTGGAAACCAAACTGCAACAGAAAACCTCAGTCCTCAGGGAGTGCTTGTGACAGGGTTGGGACCAGCTCCTTCTCCTCTGGAAAGCACAGCAGTGCTCCCTCATCACAGGGAGTTGGCCTGGGGAGGCCTGAGCCTCCTGCCTTGCCCAGGAAGTGCTAACTGTGTTGTCTTATGAAGTAGGGTTATTTCCTCACACAGCTTACTCAAAAGTAAACGGAACTTTTTGTCCCTCAAGTTCCAAGAAGTCAATGAATTATTGTTCACAAGCTTTGAAGAACATTTGCCAAATTTGTAGCATGTGGTTCAGGCTGTAATCCAGGAAGGTGCTGGCCAGATTATGTAAATACTGATTAAGCCTATAGAATTACACCCAGGGCAGTTTTTATTCGAAGCTGTCTTCCTAGGGACCTGCGCTATGATTCAGAACTTTGTGAGCTTTAAAAGGACTTAGGAGCTGGGCCTGGTGGTGCTCCCAGCACTTGGGAGGTGGGGTCAGGAGTTCAAGATCATTCTGAGGGACATAGCAAATTGGAGGCTACCCTGGGCTACATGAGACCGTGTCTGAAAAAGAAAAAAAAAAAAAAAAAAAGCCAAAGGGACTTGAGTTAGTATCAGTGCACATTTTTACCACATTTTCGACAAAACTCTTTAATTGTTAGGTAACAGATTTATTATTTTTGTAATTATTTTGTAGTGCTGGGGAATCAGAAATCCTCTGCAGAGCTAGTTGAATCCCAGCACTTGGGAAGCAGAGGTAGGAGGATCACTGTGAGTTCGAGGCCAACCTGAGACTACATAGTGAATTCCAGGTCAGCCTGGGCTAGAGCAAGACCTTACCTTTGGGGGTTGGGGCCACAAACCTCCTCATACCAAGCAAGTGCTCAACCACTGAACTATACCTATGGTCCCACTTTATTTTGTTATTGTTATTTTTCTGTCTGGTGTTGGGGGCAGGGCCTCATGCATGCCAGGCAGGTCTACCTTCAGGCCCTGGGATTCACTTTTAACATACAACATGTTCTAGGTGGAATATTTGTTGATTAATCATTTAGAAACAAGTATTGGTTTACCTTAGGATTTAGATCTTGCATGGTTTAACAAACCCTTAATGCCCCACCATTGTCCTGCAGGAAATATGGCAATGTGACTGTGGAGCTGACTCAAATTTTATGTCATATGAAGTATATCAAATAGAAACAGCCGTTGACTAGTGGCTGGGTTTAGGTAATTGTGGGGATTTCTTAGCTATTGAAATTGAGTGAGCTTGGGACAGGGTTTTGTTGGGAAACATGCTTGGTGAGCTGAGCGCTATGGAGCTCTGTTAAACAGTTTGCTTTTCAGACACGCCTGGTGAAAACTTGAGCTTTTCTGCAGCCTGTATGGTCATCTTTCAGCAGATTAGCCAAAATAATATCTATGGCTGGGCTCAATTGTTCAAAGATCTGCACACCCTTTGTGTGGGAACGGGGAAACTTGTGTTATGACAATGGCTGACAGGATGTTTAGTGGAAGCTGCCACTGGCAGGAGCACAGTCCCCGAGGTTTCTTTCTTCTCAAGCTCTTGGCTACTGAAAGGTGCAGAAGTGCTTGTGACAGCACCTGTCCTGCTGACAAATGAATTGTTTTGACAGGAGAGTCTGAAACTTTCAATGAGGATCCGCTCAGATGTCAGGCTGGGAAGGGGTGATCATGCTCTGGACATGCGTGATGCCCTAGGTGCATGTGCACAGCGGTGCCCACCTGGAGGAAAGGCCTCTCCAAAGACTACTGACTAATTCCTGACTGCTCTAGGGATCTAAAGTGAGAATTCACGCCCCTTTCTGCTGTTTCCTTGGGCTAAGTGCATTTCCTTAACTCTGTTGAGAAGTGAATGTTCTTAGTATGCATAGAGAAAAACAGTAAAATTTTTTAAAAGTTTGGAAAAAATATGCCAGTGTTCATAGCAGCTTTGTTTATAGTAGACAAAAGTAGCAACAGCCCAGATGTCTGCCTTCAGATGAATAGATAAAGCAGATGTAGGTTGATGCAAAGAAATACTCAAGTCTTCAGAATGAAACTCCCCACACATGTTAGGTACCTGAACCTTGAAGGCATTGTGTTAGAGAAATAAACTGGATTAAAAACAACAACATGTGTTAGAGAAATAAACTGGATTAAAAACAACGAGCGTGGTGGTGCACACCTTTAATCCCAGCACTCAGGAGGCAGAGGTAGGAGGATTGCCCTGAGTTCGAGGCCACCCTGATACTACATAGTGAATTTCTGAACTAGAGTGAGACCCTACCTCGAAAAAACAAAAAACAAAAACAAAAACAAAAACAAAAAAACAAAAAAAAAAAAAACAAAAACGGACAGATAGTTACTGACTCACATGAGGTGCTAGAGTGATCAGGTTTGTAGAGACAGTAGAATACTGCAGAAAGCAGCCAGGACGGTCTGGGATGAACAGGGAGGCTGTGTTTAATGGGTAGAGAGTTCTTGTGTGCGCGTGCGGACGCCAGAGGCTGATTTCACTGTCTTCCTCAATCACCACCTTATTTTTAAAAATATTTTATTTCTATATATTTATTTGAGAAAGAGAGAATGGGTGCGCCAGGGCCTCCAGCCACTGCAAGCAGTCTCCACACGCCTGCTCCCCCTTGTGAAGCTGGTTTACATGGGTCCTGGGGAATTGAACCTGGGTCCTTTCGCTTTGTAGGCAAGCACCATAACCGCTAAGCCATCTCTCTAGCCCACCACCTTTTTTTTTTTTTTTTTTTTTTTTGGTTTCTCGAGGTAAGGTCTCACTCTAGTCCATAAATTCACTATGTAGTCTCAGGGTGGCCTCGAACTCACGGCAATCCTCCTACCTCTGCCTCCTGAGTGCTGGGATTAAAGGCGTGCGCCACCACGCCCGGCATCACCTTATTTTTTTTTTTAAGTAATTTTATTTATTTAATTTGTGAGGATAGAGAGGCGGCGACAGAGTCTGGGTACACCAAGTCTTCCTCTGAACCTGGACCTCATGGCTGCAGCTAGCCTAGCTGGGCAGCTTGCCCAGCACTGGGCTCGCAGGCGCACACTGCTGCACCTGGCTTCTTACGGGGCCTGGAGCTCCGGTGCTCATGCTTGCCCAGCAAGTGCTTGAATGGCTGAGCCATCTCTCCAGCCTTGAGACGCTGTCATCACAAGTGGTGGTGATGGGTGCACAGCTCTGTGAGTGTGTGTGTGGCTGTTGAGAGCACACCTGCACATGTTTAAAATGACAAATTCTACATTGTATACATTTTACCGCAACGGAAGCCTGGTCTCATCCTAAGGCATCTGCAAGGATTCTCCTTCCTGATATATTAATGGGGAGAGTAGGGTAAGCTATTATTCAGGTGTCATGTCAGGATGGCTTCTCAAACCTGAAAGCCAGATGTGGAAACTGTGCCAAGGAACATGAGCTTGACCACCTTCCCCCTGTGCGGTCCACAGGCACTCTTGGGAGAAGCACTGTCCTTTGTAGGCAGTCCCCTGCACTTGCACAGATCCATGGGTTTCCTGGTTCAGAGAAGCCAGGCTGACTCAGTGAGGGCCAGCATTTCCACTGAGTGACTGACTTGGTGGCTGCGCGCTGTCTTGTACAAGCGAGGTATTGATGCTCCTTGGCTCTGGATGGCATGAGGTTGGGGCGGCAGCATTGCTTTTCTTTTAGGAAAGACAAGTGTGTGGGGGGGGGGCTCAATTGTTTTCTTCTCAATTGCTAGAGAACAGAACATTCGTGGGGTGGCAGGAAGGGAAATGATTTCATCTCCCAGGCTCTGTGTGGAGCCATCAGAGAACTGCAGATCGGCTGAAGCCCCGGCTCCGGCCCCGCCACGTGTGCAGCGGGATGAGCCTGAGCCGGTCACAGCTGGCATACCTCAAGCCAGATGTGGTCAGCAAACTGGCTTTGTTTGGCCAATTCGTAGTTTCTTAGGTTACTTTTTTTTTTTTTTTTAAAGAATTGAAAAGATTTCTCTTAAGAATTCAGACTTTTTACGTCTCCAGAAAGCTGAGCTTGGTCAGCTGTGGTCTCTGTTTCTGGAGCCAAGCGGCAAGTGCCTCTTGATTCACGGGCGGGCTCCAGTGTGGCCTGACCGCGTTTGCCTGCTAGCCTTTCTCCGGCTTCACTGAAGCCTCCGCTAGCTCAGCCACTCCCGTCACCTGTGATGATGTCACTCACAGTCTCCTAAGCTCATGCCCCAGAGACAATGTCCTCACCCTGCATGACAGTCTGCTCAAAATAGAAGGAACTCTAGTCCATCTAGGGTTTTTTTTTTTTTTCTTCTAACTAGGGAATTCTCTCACTGTATTCCCTTTCCCAGGTCTAACCTGTTGTTTTCTAAGTACTCATTTATAAATATCCCCCCAAGCACAGGCAAGCTTGTACTTGACTTTAGTGTGTGGTTTAAAAAATTACCACCTTCAATCTTTATGGTAACTTAATCTCTGGACAAATTGCTTTTAATTCAGGCTGTGCCATGGGCACAGATGGGCCATTAGTTTCGAATGCAGTCTGACTTTTATTTAGATGAATGTCTTTGAGTTCACTAGGAAATGACTATCAGCTCTAGGTTAGTATTGATTGAAGTGTCTCTGGAGTAAGTTTAAAAGATAGCTGCCATTTATGCGACTCTTTAAAGAGACAGATGCTAAACTCATGGTTAGTAGTGCTGTTAATTGGCTGTAATGTCAATGGAATTAATAGCTGAGATGAAAAATGTTAACCTTTCCTGTGCACACAAAGGGCCGAGTCAGCTTCTCTGGCAGGCCCCAGGAGCAGTGTGGTCGCCTAGAGCGGTTCCTGCTCCTGACAGGTGGCGCTGGCCTGTATTACGTCCAGGGTTAGAGAAGCCATGCTGACTGGATGGACATTGCCTAGTTTGCTCCGTCTGCCTCTGAGTTGCTGATGGAGGGTGGATGTCATGCAGAGAGTGACAGGACATCGACCCAAAGTGCCACTTAACACTCTTCTTGTCCCGTGTGACTGTCATTGCCAGTATCACTCATGGATGGTAAGAGCGCTGCACTATGCCTATGAGTAGCTTTATGATTCTGAATCTTGTAGAACTTTGTGCATTGGAGCAGCTTTTAGTGTGAGGTACTGGGAGTCCTCATCTCTGGCTGGTATCAAGCCTCAGGGCTGGATGTTGCTGTTGTGGGACACTGCTGCCTGCACATGGTGGGGTGCTTGCGACGATCCATGGCTTTTACCCATCAGACACCAGTACCACCACCCCACTACAGCCCAGGCAACCAAACATGTCTCTGGACTAGGTGCGTCCACCCTGCAGCCGTGCACCACATGCATTCCAGGACGGCTCTGAGGCAGCCTGACACATTTGCAGATGACATCAAAATGACTCAGTAGCCGAAGGTTGGACACCCTTGCTCTGTACATTGCCAAATGTCCTGGGGGGAGTCAGATTGAGAACCACTGGCTTAGACAGTGAGGGGCCTTTCCTTCTCTTGAGAAAGATCACAGAGTCTTCCTAACTGGAAAAAAAAAAAAAAGCCTTGGACTTGATAAGGTTTGAGTCATCTGGACTGGGACAGAAATGTAGACAAAACGTTGCTAGGTAGTTAGATGGCACTGATGGAAATGCCCTTGCCCACCCCCACCCCACCTCAGGGGTCTGGATGGTCCCAGCCTTTCTCTGACCGCTTGTTGTGTGCTTGTGAAGTAGGCAGGCAGCGAGCGCCTCTGTGAATCTCGGTGTTAGCATGAACCATGCACAAGATGGGACGTGGTGGAGGAGAAGGCTTGGGTTGATGTATTCAGGATTATGATGGACTGAGGGGGATGACAAGCTTGCTTCTGGTTGGGTGATGTGTGGTATATGTGTATGAATGAATGGATGTGTATGCAGTTAGGTTTGTTTGTATGTGTGTATGTAATTATTTCCCTCTCTCCTTTACCAGAAACCTGAGTTACAACAAACTCTCTGAAATCGACCCTGCTGGTTGTGAGGACTTGCCGAATCTCCAGGAAGTGTGAGTACCTGTCTCCAGATCTGTGGCCAGGGTGGGAGGGGAGAGACAAAGAGCTTTTGAGGAAAACCCCTTTCATTTTGCACTGTTCTCACTTTCTTAGCTGGTGGTGTGAGCCTGTGTGGTCAGACCTCCTTTTCCATGGTAGCAGTTGCCCAGGGCCAACCAAAATGATTGGGTGGAAAATTCAAGAAATACACAATTTGTAAACTTAAGTGGTGCATTACAATGAGTAGAGTGGTGCAGTTTTGCTCCAGGTCGTAAACCTTCCCATTGTCAGTGTCTTCTCAGAGTCTGTCACCTGCTGTTAGTGACCTGCTTTGTTGTCACTAGTAGACATCTCAGGTCTCAGATGGACAGTCCTGATGGTCCTTAAGTTCAGGTGACACTAGCTTTCCCTGATAATGGTCCCCAAAGCAGTGGTGCGGCTAGTTAGGGTATGCCGAGGAACGGCAGAGTTCCTTTAAGATGGAAACAGTATGAGTTTGAGTGAGGAGAGAGATTGCACTCACTTAACTCCTACCATAGTGTATCTTTTCACTGCTTATTGTTAATGTCTCTCCCCTCCTCTCTCTCTCTCTCTGTTAATCTCTTGCTATGCTCGATTTACAAATTAAACTTTACCCCGATCTGTGTGGATGGGATACCCGTGATTTCAGGTATCCACTAGGGTCTTAGAATATGACCCCCATGGATAAAGAGGGCACTATTTTATATTAGTCCCTCTGTACAGTGGCCTCTTGGTTCTCTGAAGGGTGCGTCTACAGTGCAGTAGGCTGGAGTTACTGGACATCCCTGTTGAAGGCTAGGTGTAAGCCTGGTTGTGTAACAAGCACCCTCCCTGTGGAAGTCAGACTAACTGGAGCAACACACCTGTGTGGTGTGTCTCACAGTTCCCATGGAGGTGGGCAGCTTGGTCATTGGTGGCAGCTGGTGCCAGCCTTACCCATTGTGTTTCCTGGGAATCATGCCTAACAGGGCCGGGCATTACTGCTGTGGGCCATAGGCTCGTTGCCTCTTGCCGTGTCTTTTGATGCGGGCCTCAGTCTTTTCTTCATCTCAAAGCGAATAATTCTGCTTTGACATGGCTGTTAGGGTTACTGGGAATTTTACCTCCAAAGGAACTTTACAGAAGCTCATAAAAGTCATGCCAGCCGAGGCATTATGAACACTTACTGAACAGTATACCCTTGTAAGCACACTACTGATATTGGGATCACCCCTGCGGTGATTAGACCCAGTCCTGCAAGCAGGCTACATACATCCTCAGTCCCTTTCCCACCTCTTTAAAGGCTCTGTCTGTGAATACAGTTAGATGCCTCTCTACCAGGGGTTTCTACCATCCATTTGGCTTGTCACAGTCACCCAGGGGCCAGTGCTGTCCTTTGATCCAGGATGTCTTCCTTGCTTGCAGTGATGTATTTATTCAAATGCCATGTCCTGTTGGAATTTAGAATTGGATGGAGTTAAAGTTGGGATACTTCTGGGACATCTGTCAAGCTTTCATTTGCATTTATTGGAGCCTCTGCTGTGTGCCAGATGCTGTCTTGGATCTAATGAGTCAACACAGGAATGGGGCTGGGTTAGCGACAGGTATAACAAGGATACTGAATCTCAGCCATCAGGATAATGGATATGTAAGGCTGGAGAGATGGGTCAGCAGTTAACCACTTACTTGCATAAGCCTAATGACTTGGGTTTGATTCCCCAATACCCATGTAAAGCTAGATGTACAAAGAGGCACATGCATCTGGAGTTTGTTTGCAACAGCAGGAGGCTCTGGCACACCTATGTTCTTTCTCATAGGCATGCACAAATAAATAAAAATAATATAATGGATATTTTAATGCACTATTAGTAGAAAATCAAAATGAATTTAAAAATGATTACAGTGAGCAAAATGTGCAAACCGAATCAAGAAAGAGTCCGTTTCTGATCCTTGCCCTCTCACCTCTCACCTCAGATGCCAGGGCTCCTGCTGACACATCTTTTTTTTTTTTAAACTTTTGATTGACAGCCTCCATATATGCACACATATACACAGTATACCAGGATCATAGTCCCTTCCCACCACCCTTATTTTTCTTCCTCCCCTATACCTCCTCCACTGAATCCCTTCTTCTTTACAACTAGTCTCCTATTTTGATGTCATTTTTTCCACTCCTATTAGGCAGGTCTTCTGTAGGTCATGTGAGCCATTGAGGTCATGAATGTCAAGGTCACTTTGTGTCTGGAAGACAGTATTGCAAAGCACTCCTCCCCTTCCTTTGCCTCTTAGTTTCCACCCTCTCTTATTCTTTCTACCCCTCTTCTGCAGGGGTCCCTGCGTCATGGAGGGTGTGATAGAGATGTCTCAGTGCTGAGCACTCCACTCTGTTCTGAGCACTTCAGTGAGTTTTGAGTCTCCCAACTGGTCACCGCCATCTGAAAAGAGAAGCTTCTCTAACCAGCAGTGATTCCTGATCCACCTTGATTGTCACCATCGGTTCTGTTTGCATTCACTTTGATATTTAAAGAAGCTAATCTGTTAGCATACTTGGTGTCCTGTCACTCAGATGTGGCAGTCCTCAGGAGAGCCGGTCTGTGTTGATCACTGCTGCTCACTCCCCATCACTGCTCTTCGAGCCGTTCTACTTCCGTTTAGTTTTGCTTGGGGATGTCCGTAAGTCTCCTGCTCCATGTCTGAAAGAGCCTGTGCCCCCAGGCCGAGCAAGCACTCAGCGGCATTGTGCCATTCCTATCCTGTCCTGCACTTGGGGGCTGCAGGGCCTTCTGAGTGTGGGGTATGGCACAGAGACCCCTACGGCCACCGACCTGGGACATGCTCATCTTGGCAGCAGACAGGGTTGGATTTGAGGTCTGATTCTTGCCCTTTGGTTCTGGTTCTGACTTGGCTCTGTCGCATTGTCTGTGCTGTGGCTCTCTGTCTTTGGAGCCCTGCAGCCCCCAAGCCAAGTGTATTAACCTCCAAGTTGAACTTACTGCCACTGGGACCGCCTCATCCTGGTGAGAGAAAGACATCCGGCTTCCTTCCTCACTGTGCAGGCCCGGTGGAGGCTTAGCGTGGTTTCATTGCCCAGGCCCTCGAGCCACATAACACTGTGGGCTGCTTAGAGAGCGAGCCAGCCCTCTGGAGGCCCCTGATGACACGGGACACTTGTTGCAGCTGTTTCCAAGCCACATGATCCTCCCTGCCCACAGCAAAGCCCACCAGGGAGTGCCCCCCCACCCCCGCTGGACGCCTAGTCCTCTATAATCAGCGGCTGTTTATGCTTCCCTCGGCGAGCGCAGAGAGCGCCCGCTATGCCGCCCGCCCATGCTCCCAGGCCCTGCCCTGAGTGCTGCTGGGCCCGGAGCCCCGCCAGCCAGCCCAGCTTCTCTGCTCTACCTCAGGTCTCGGGTGGCCACCACCGCCTGGCCACATCACATGCTGCACACTCTGGGCTGTGATGGTTGCATATTTAGGGAAAGCTGAAATACTGGGGTGTTAGAGCTACCTGGTAAGCCTTTCCCGTGTGCGTTTATGTCCTCAACTCCTGGGTTTATTTGAGCTGGGTTCTGCCAAAACCTGTGGAATTCTGTGAAACTGGTTTTCACCTTTCTGGAGTGAGGAAATTAAGGCACAGCAAGGTTAAGTGACATGCTGAAGGTCATTTGGTTAGCAAGGGTAGGAAAACCCAGCCTCTCTGATTTAAAACCCCATCCTTAATGACCTCCCCTCCTGAAAAGTAGCCCCTGTCTGCTTCTTCGTTTGCTCATTGGGGGAGGACCGACCAGGTGGTATCTTCCTGTCCTCCAGGCCCATGACAGGACCTGGTCCATAGTCTGACCACCCTTGTTATTGTATATAACTGTCACTAAAGTTGGTGCTCTCATTCCCTGAGTGTTGCATCTGTCACTCCACCAGCCTCTGATGGACACTGTGAAAACAGAATTGCATCTGTTCTGATCATGCACAGACCTTTCCTCAGCTCTGTGTCCCATAGAGTAGCACAGCTATTCACGGAGCATGTACATTGTGCCAGGTGTGCTAAGCAGCCCAGAGATGGTTGTGGTGCATAGGCGTACATGCACACAGGGTACACACGCATAGGTTGGGGCACACGCACACAGGGTACACACGCACAGGTTGGGGCACATGCACATGGCACACACGTGCAAGTTGGGGCACACACACACACGGTATACACACACAGGTTGGGGCACACGCACATGGTATATGCATAGGTTGGGGCACATGCACACAGGGTACACACGCATATGGTACACACGCATAGGTTGGGGTACACACGCACAGGTTGGGGCACATGCACACAGGGTACACACGCATAGGTTGGGGCACATGGTACACACACATAGGTTGGGGTACATGCACACAGGGTACACACACATAGGTTGGGGTACACACGCATAGGTTGGGGTACATGCACACGGTACACATGCATAGGTTGGGGTACACACACATAGGTTGGGGCACACGCACACAGGGTACACACGCATAGGTTGGGGTACACATGCATAGGTTGGTGTACACACGCATGGGTTGGGGTACACACACGGTATACACACATAGGTTGGGACACACGCACGTAGGGTTAGGGCTTGGGTTACGGTAGGCACATGCACATGGGGTACACACACACAGGTTGAGGGACACACACATGTAGGGTTAGGGTTTGGGTTACAGTAGGCACACGCACATAGGGTAGACACATACAGGCATAGGCGCATGTAAGGTAGGGCACATGCATGTAGGGTAGTTACACACGCACATAGGGTTTTGTGCAAGTATTGCATGCATATTTATATGGGACTTGAGCAGATATTGGTATCTGAAAGGGGTCCTGGAACCAAATTCTTAGAGATACCCAGGAAGAATAGATCCCATTCCACTAAATAAATAAATAATTTTATCTGGCCACCTAGTATAGAAACTACATTTCCCAAAGTCTTGCCTAAGCAGTTCTTAAGTACGATTGTTCTCCAGTAACTACAGTACAGTATCAGGTATTGAGTGTTACTGATTTCAAAACATGTGCAACCAACCAAAAATCCAGAAAACTAGCCAGAAACCCACCCTGCTGCCCAACCCGACTGTTAACAGCTGCAGTTCTGTCTCTGTTGGGAAGCAACTACTCTGTCAACCAAGAGCCCGTTGACTAAGTGACTTGACAAAGTGGCTGACTCTTAGCATTCATTCACTGAGGACTGGCCGGGGCAAACAGCAGAAGAGAATCGCAGTCCATGTGATGCGGACCCAGGGCCCTGGAGTGTAAGGAAGCTTCATTTCTCAGCGAACACTCTTTGTATTCTTTTTTTCTTTTTAATGGCTGTAATTTTTTTCTGTGTACCTATTTCAGCTATTCAGTAAATAAAAACGGCAAGGAAAAAAAAAAAACAAATTGCACCTCAGGTGGGTTTTAATTTGTATGTTAAAGGCCAGATTGTATTAAGATAATAGTTTGCATTTTGCAAAGTGTTGCACTTTCTGTAACCAGGCTACTTGTAAATGCAATTCTAGGAGAAAGCTAAGGGACCAGAAACCCTAGCTGACCCTTCAGGATTGAGTGGGAGGCATCCCACCTCTGGTTTTTGCCCAGGGGTCAGGCAATCTGTACAGCCCGTTGACCTCACATGGTCTAGGGTTGGGCCGTGACTCATGGTCTGATGTTTGTGATGCACATTTTGGTCCTGAATCATCAGGGAAAAAAGCTTACAGAAGTCAGACATTTCAGGAAGATTTTTAGGGCTTTGTGTGGAAATAAATGTTGGAAGGAGGATGGGAGGAGACAGCTGGGGTTGGTGCTGGGGCACAGGGCATGAGGAATCAGACTTTATAACCCTAGATAGTGAAAAGAGTTCACCACACAGCATCCTTAATTCCTGAAATTTCTGTGCTCTCGGAGACTGCTAAACGTCCCATGTCTTTTCCCGCAGCGCTCTGATGGTGCTATTTTTGACTAGTCTCTGTTCCAGTCTGCCAAGCAGCTCCAGTGTCTCAGAGTGAGTCTGGCCTTTCCTGCCTTCTGAGGATCTCTTTTCAGCAGGGAACAGAGCAAACCAAGGGGCTGGGGTGTGGAGTTGGAGCCCAGCGACTTAAATTGAACCAGCAGTGCTTTTATTTTATTTTTTGTTTTGTTTTCTGTAGAAATGATGTAAAAATAAGCTAACCATGCAATTCTTCTCGTTTGGGCTCCAAGTGTCGTCTTCATAAATCAGGCCGCCCTGTTGAGATTAGAGCCTGCTATTTCTGACTGAGCCTGTTGACAAGGACTGCTCAAGACATACAATTCCCTGTTAATCTTTAGCCCTGGTCCGCTGTTCCCTGAACAGTCTACTTCCAGCAGATCTTTCACAATTTGAAATGCTATTCTGCCCTTTTCCTTGCTCGTTTGATTCTGTGAAGTGATGCCATAGAATGTCACATGTAAGGTAGGAGCACCTGAGAACAGGCTCATAAGCTAGAGGTCCTCTGTGGAGGATGCTGTACTCTTGGATTCAGGTTCAAAACCAAGTTCTAAGTCAGCAGGCAGGAGCACAACGTGCATGCCACTCAGGGCTTAAAAGTGTTCGGGCCTGGCCCATGTTTATTGGTCAGTTAGCCTTGCTGTTCTCTGATATGTGGTCATACTCTCTTCATCTTCTGGCTGTGTTCCAGTGGTCATGTGACCCTAGGCTAGGTACTTAGACCGACTTGTAGAACTTAACTGTAATGGAGGAAAGAGTGGTGGTGATGAAATTTCATAATGTGTATGGAATTTAGGCTGTAATTGCAAAGAAATAGATGGTAATGTAATGGTTAGGCACCTGGACTTTGGGATGTGGCTCTGGGTCACTGGCAGTCACTGCTGATGACCTTGGATATTGGTCCAGTTACTTCACACATAAGTGCCTGGGCTGCTTCACTGTGTGCTCGTGGGGCCTCCTAGGTGTTTAAAGATGAGTTAATGTTCCGAAAGCTCTTAGAGCGGAGCCTGGCATAGAAGCAGCCTTCAGTAAGTGATCTGCGGCTATCTACCATCACCCTCTGTTTTCAGTAAATCTTAAGAAATGAAGCATTCTTAGGCAGGCTGCCCTGTTGGCAGCAGACCTCTGATAGAAGGCAAGGCTCTTTCTGTCATCAACGCATTGATGGGCAGCGTGAAAACATATTGGTAGAGATGTCAGTACCTCCACACTGTGGTGGGAAAGGGCAGGGTTGAGAGAGATAAGGCAAAGCAGAAACTCTCTGATGTACGCAGTCAGATAAGAGACTGTTAAAGTAATTAATTGCCCATTTCAACAGACAAATAGGGTTCTCTAAGTGGAGAAAGGGTTTGACACGTGACACAGCCCTGCTTCCTCTCCTCCAGCCATGAAACTATTGAAACAGGCACTCTGTGTCCCACAGCCCAGCCACTGCCAAGCTCCATCCCTGACTAGCTCTGACTCCGCAGAACACAAATGGGGGAATTCAAGCCCTTTCATTTATTTAAAAAAAAAAAAAAAACTTCTATTCATTTCTGCAAAAGATGGCAGCCAACCAGATTATTCCAGCAAATGCAAGCTGTATACTTGTTTGAATACAGCTGTCATTTCAGCGAGCTTGTCTTCAGCAGTAAGATGCTCTGTGAGTCACATCTCCCTTCAAAAATTGTGAACAAGATCACCCAGCTTCATCCCCTTAACCTCTCATCTTAACGACAGTTTCTTTCCAGCTCACCACCAGCAGAGCTCTGAATACTGTGCTTATTGGCCTGACTTTGGGTTCACATGCAGATTTGGAAGTGTATGCCCATGTAAGGAGGCCCCATCGCACAGCCTCTGGGAGCAGACCAGGCAGGCTGTTTCTGTTCCTGGGCCTTTCCTTCCATCAAGAGGTGTTAACTGTGGAGATGCAGGTTTAGAATGTTCTACCAGGAAGGGAGCCTGAAGAACAGATCTTGTTTGCAGAGAGGTTCAAAGTGCCTGTGTGGGGAAAATAGTGTGTGTGTGTGTGTGTGTGTGTATATACATATATATATGTGTGTGTGTGTATATATATATACATATATATGTGTGTGTGTATATATACATATATATGTGTGTGTGTGTATATACATATATATGTGTGTGTGTATATATACATATATATGTGTGTATATATATATATGTATATATATTGTGTGTGTGTATATATATATATATATACACACACATATATATGTGTGTGCATATGTATATACATATATATGTGTGTATATATATGTGTGTGTGTGTGTATGTATGTATATATATATATTGTGTGTGTGTGTGTGTGCTGTGGAGGACCACTGTGAGGTTTCATCAGATTCCAGAGAGGCCGGCCTCAAGCAGCTGAGGGCTGCCCAGTCCAGAGGAGGCATACTGAAGATGGCTCCCTCCTGTGAACTTCCTTGGACTGTCACACCTGTTGGCCAGTGGTCTCCAGCTCATTCTCATGCTGCCTCCCTACTCAAGTCCTTTTGTGACCACTCAGCCCACCAAGAGCATACCTGTTGATGGTCTTGGGGACACAGTTTACCTAAGCCTATAACTTGGCCTGTTCTCACTATTCCTTGTCAATAAGTCTTGATTTCTGAGCTGGGTGGGAAGCGTCTTTCCCCTTAAGGTTTATTTCTCACCAGAGGCACGATAAGTGGTAAGTTTTGTGACCTCATGTGACTCGTTTCTCTTTAAAAACTTTTTTTAACTGATTAAAAATATTTTTATTTACTAGTGAGAGAGAGAGAGATGAAGAGAGCAGGAGAGAGAATGGGCACACAGGGCTTCTTGCTGACGCGGATAAACTTGACACCTGTACCACTCTGCATCTGGTTTTACTGGGGAATTGATCCTGGGCCAGCAGGTTTTGCAAGCAAGTGCCTTTAACCACTGAGCCATATCCCCAGCCCCTAAAAACTGATTTTTATGTTCTTTATAATTTATCTAACATTAGTTAGAGCTTTTTGATGGTTAATTCACAATGTTTCTTGAATTTCCTAATATGTGACTTCCAGCCAATTTAAATGCTTTAAATGGTCAATTGCTTCTTGTTACAGGTTCCTCAATAACAACGAGCTGACAGCCATTCCATCCTTGGGTGCTGCCTCGACAAGCGTCATCTCTCTCTTTCTGTAAGTACTGTCCCCGGGGGACCCTGGGCTGCATGGTGGGCCAGGTGTCTCTTGCTGACATCAGGTCCGTGTGTTGCTGGCAAGGAGCCGTTCTCATGTCGCCAGTGGTCGTGGCAAGTGACTTTTCTGCTCTTCTGGAGTGGATAGAACTAAAACCTGGAAGTTTTGCCTCATTTCTAATTTGGGGGGAAATTAGAATTATTATTATTACTTTATGTCCAGAGGGACATAGAAATAGATGTCTTGCTGTTAGGTCAAGCTTCAGCTTGGGTGGATAAATGGAAGAGCAGCTGTGTGAACTATATGATGGCTGTTTCACCTTTGTGCCAATAGAGCTTGGTAAGCTCAGCTTGCTTTTATGGCTTAAAAAATAACAAAAGAGCTGGACGTGGTGGCGCACACTTTTAATCCCAGCTCTCAGGAGGCAGAGGTAGGAGGATCGCCATGAGTTCGAGGCCACCCTGAGACTATGTAGGGAATTCCAGGTCAGCCTGGGCTAGAGTGAGACCCTACTTCGAAAACCAAAAGAGAAAAAAAAAGGAACAAAGTGTTCCTAGACCTCTGAAATTAACTGAATGGTGAGTAATTGACATGGTCAAGTGTTAAATGAAACAAAGCCCGTGTTATTTTTGTGTCATTGTGACAAAGTACCTGATGGAAACAACATATGGGAGGTGTTGTAGTTCACTTTCCATAGCTGGGACAAAGCACCAGTCTAAGCAGCTGATGGGAGGAAGGGTTTATTTTGGTTTGTAGTCTCAAGGGGAGGTGTCCTGATGGCAGGGAAAGCATGGCATGAGCAGAGGCTGGGCATCACAGTCTTACCACAGCAGGTGGAAAACAGGAGCTGAGCTCTTGCAAGGGGGGTGCTAGGCTAGAATTCCCCAAAGCTCAGCCCCAGCGACACGCCTCCTACGCAGGGCTCCACCCCAAGCTGCCACCAGCTAGGGACCAAGCATTCAGGACACATGAGAGTATGAGGGACGCCTGGTGCACACACTACAGGAGGAAAGGTATCTTTTTGGCTCATGGCTGCAGGGGTCCATCGTAGTGAGGGTGGCTGTGGTCGTGGGGAGACTTAGTCCTCAGCTGACGGAGCCTTGGTGGCTGTGCAGACGGCAGCACTCAGTTCCCCAGTCTGTGGACTCAGATTCAAACTATAGCACTGTGCATTATTGTAGACAAAGCACTAGGAATGGCAGAGGACTTAGCGCGCCTTAACTGGACAGAAAGGGAGGCAGCTGGAGGCCGTGACAGCTGAGCTGCTTCCAGTCTTTCCTGCGGTGAAGCCCTGGCCCCTTCCTGGTGTGTTGGTGGGATGCCTGCTGGCTTCGAGCTCACCCAGCAGCCTTCTCAGGTGCACTAGCTGTGAGGAGAGCGATGCTCTCCCCCATGTCTCATTGGCGGCTTTCCCAGCAGAATACCTCACAGTGCACTTCCTGTCTCCACTGCGGCCCTGCATCTTTAGTTTGATTTTTGCTGGTTTTGTAATTAATTTCTTACCTGAATACATGCTCTTCTCACCCCTGGGGCTCCGCAGGCTGAGCAGAGGAACTTGGCAGGAAGGTGTCATTAAGATTGTTGGCGTAGCTCATAGATGTGATTTCTGACTGGCCACAGGCCCTGTGTTCAGGTGATGCTCTGTTCTTGTGAAATGCACTGGAGTTTGGCCCCTTAGGAGGTCTGGAGGTCTACAGCATAGAATTCTTTGGCTTACTTTCCGTGTCCTAGACAGGGCAATTTGCTCTGAGCCCTGAGGGAGATCAAGGCTGGAGGGGAGCAGGATGGACAGGAAGCGTGTGGCTGGTGGCTACTTGTCACAGTTGTATAGGCCTTGGTGAGTTCTCTCCTTTAGGGCCACTGAGTTTGTGAGTAGATCTCTGCTCTGTGAGGTCCTGGCATGAACAGTCTGGTCCTTGATGATTGCTAAAGAAGGTCTGGCTTTCTTTTTGTGTCCACGTGGCTTTTGTGCACAGCAGCTGAAGGTGTATAATTGATGGCAAAATCAGATCAATTAATCTCATTTTGGTAATTAGGGATGTGATAATCCTTTCTGTGTTTATAAAGCACAGAGCTTGATGATGCTTGTAACTTGTGCTTGCTGGAAGCCCAGGTGGCAGCCTGGTTCCAGGCACATGAGAAATGCAGAGTAGCAGGCCACACCCATCCGAAGCTGTGTTGAACAAGGCCTCTGGTGGCTCACCCACTCACGAAGGTGCAAGAGATGCTGGCTTGTTCCTCCCTTGGCGTGAGGACGAGAAGGAGCAGCTCCCTGAGAGTCTTCTCAGTTGTGAGATCTCCAGAGGGGAGAGGCTG
Organism: Dipus sagitta; assembly: GCA_036346955.1. NCBI lineage: Eukaryota > Metazoa > Chordata > Mammalia > Rodentia > Dipodidae > Dipus > Dipus sagitta. The sequence continues at coordinate 75,464,144 of CM070784.1, read as the reverse complement.
CACTGAGAGTGGGTGGAGAGGCCTTGTCTTGAGCCTGAGCCACCTGTGCCAGAGGCAGGAGGGCCTCCGGCAGCCGCCCTTGGGCTGGCAGCTCTTTGGAATGCATTTCTGTCCCTTGGCCCCAGTGCCAGGAGCGGTGGCCCCGTCCGGCCGTGCTCCTGCTCCTCCACTGGACAGCGTTGACATATGTGAAGCCAACAACCAAACCAAGCCTCGCTCCCTGCTGCCACGCAGTTTGGAAAATGCAGGTTGATGTCGGAGGTCAGCTCCTTAGCCAGCTGCGCTCTCTCCTTCATTACTGCAGAGGCTGAAGGGTCTTTCTTAATCATCACTGATTTCTCCGATTTGTTCTCTATTTTGAAACGGGGTGCTTGGAAAAAGTTATGATAAGAAGAAATATGATGTCTGAGGAGCAAGATCATTGGTAATTTTGCTCCCACCCTCTGTGCCTGTCTACATTTCCCATGTGGACTGTGCACATGGCGCTGGGAAATCCAGCTTGGCGGGTATCAGGTGAGTTCCGGCCGACCTCGCTGCCCGTGGAAGAGTGCGAGGTCTTGGCAGCACCAGGCAAGGGTGCTGCAGTTGCTGCTCAGGCTTGGGTGAGTGAGCATGGCTTCTTCTTTTGTTATTTGTATTTATGTGAGAGAGTGACACAGGCAGAGTGAGCATGGGCACACCAGGGCCTCCTGACACTACAAACAAACTTCAGATGAATGAATGCACCCACCACTTTGTGCATCTGGCTTTACATGGGTACTGGAGGATCGAACCTGAGCTTGTCAGGATTTGTAAGTAAACACCTCTAACCACTGAGCAATCTCTCCAGCCCAGCACGGTTTCTTGATGTCTGTTGTTTTTCAGCACTTCAGAACTAAAGGACATCACATGTCTGTAAAGTTCTGTAAGTATTTAGTGAATCTCTTGCCATTGTGGTCCAGAGGCTGTCTTAAGGTAACATATTTGAAAAGGTGACAGTTGGGCTGGAGAGGTGGCTTAGCAGTTGAGGCACTTGCCTGCTAAGCCTAAGGACCTCAGTTCATTTCCCCAGAACCCATGTAAGCCAGTTGCTCAAGGTGGCACATGCATCTAGAGTTCTTTTGCAGTGGCTGGAGGCCCTGGCGTGCTCATCCTCTCTCCCCCTCTCTCTCTTTCTTCCTCTCTCAAATGAATAAATAAAAATTAAGAAAATGTGAGTTAGTAGACACTTCTAGTCCTTAATCCCCATGTTCGTTCATTCTGTCATCTATATCACCTATTCCTGTTTATTTGCCTACCGATCAACCTGAAATTATCATTCATCTATTATTTATTTAGTGATGTTGGGGATTAAATTTAGCCATGCTAGCAAGCACTCTCCCATTGACCTATAACTCCAGCCCTTTAAAATGATTGTTTTGAGACAGGGTGTCATGAAGTTGCAAGGCTGTCCTTGAACTTGCAGTCCTCCTCTCTCATCCTAAGTAGCTGATAAATAGGCGTGCACTACTACATTCGTTGCCACATTCTTTTTTTTTTTTTTTTTTGGTTTTTCGAGGTAGGGTCTCACTCTACCCCAGGCTGACCTGGAATTCACTATGTAATCTCAGGGTGGCCTTGAACTCAAAGTGATCCTCCTGCCTCTGTCTCCCAAGTGCTGGGATTAAAGGAGTGCGCCACCACGCCTGGCCCTTGCCACATTCTTATTTCTTTTCTTTCTTTTTTGTTTTTTGAGGTAGGGTCCACTCTAGCCCAGGCTGACCTGGAGTTCATTATGTAATCTCAGAGTGGTCTTGAACTCACAGTGATCCTCCCATCTGCCTGGGATTAAAGGTGTGTGCCACCACGCCCGGCCGTCTTTTGAGTAGATAGAGAATTGGAGTAGAACAGATGGCCGCTGGGCTGTGTGAGTTAGAGGGACCAGGACAAGTTCCTTGGTGTTAGCTGCTCAGCACCCCCATCAAGGAGAGCAGAGAGCAGATGCAGGAGCATTCCTCCTTCATGGAGCAGGTGTGGTCCTGGGCCAGTGGCGTTTTACTCATGTGTTGGACGTGGGAGTTGAAGCATGGTGAAAGTGTCCTAGCAGCTCTCGTGTCCTTCTACGGCCCGGAGATTGAGAAGGAGGACGCTAATCACCAAGGACATTTCCCCCATTACCTGTAACCATTTCTGGTCCCTTTCACAGAGGGAGCAGGTCTGCAGCTCAGACACCTGCAGTTCTGACAGTGAGCCCTGGACATGCATTCTGTTTCTCATTCATACACGATCGAGTTTTCTGACCCCAGTTCCCTGCTTTCGCTGGTGTCACCCCTGGGAGAGCGTGGGAAGAGGTTTTGTTTTGCACCTGGCTTTAATATCAGGGCTTCAAAAGAGAGTTTGAGAGCCTAAGGACTGGGGTCATGGAGCAGGATTTCAATTGGTTAATGCTTTCTGATTCAAGTGATCTAAATTCAATTAAAGTATTTGTCAAAGGACAGATTTATTTGCATCATGTTCTGAGGGTAATGCTGAAGCCATTTGTCCCTAATAACAGCAAGCCTAAAGCTCACGGAATGCTCTTAATAGGAGTGGGTTGGAGTGAGGGCGTTAATTTCATAAAAGTAGTTCTCAGAAAAAGAAGCAGACTTTTGTTAAATAGGAGCAGAATCTGCCAGTAGATTTTTGTGTTTAAGATTAAAAAAATTAAAAGACTTGAAGTCCAGGAAACTCAAGTTACGATTCTCAGGGCAATAGTAATTTTGTCTAATGAATAGATGTCATTTCTGTTGAAGAAAAATTTCCGCTTTCCCTGTGGTGCTGGTGCACTGTGTTGTTGAGAACATGGGTGCAGTGGAAATAGTTGCATTTTTTTGTCCTAGGAATAAAGCATTCAACAGAGAGGAGTTTAGAGCTGCTCTCTCCAGGCTGTAGCCACATCCCGGTGGTCCTCACTGCTCCAGGTGTGGGGTGTCTCAGACCTGTCCTGGGTCATACCATGCCCTTTGGACTCTCCAAACTGTGTCTTGGACTAGGCGGGAGATCTGAGCAGCGTTATTTGCACACAGTTTACTTGTAACTTTGTAATAGTGATATTAAAGTCCTATCGTTTTACATTGTATTTGGAAATACATTGAAATACTTCTAATCATAAGAAAAATCTGAAAACTTTGAAAAATATTTTTATTTATTTGTGAACCGAAGGGGAGAGAGAGAGAATGGACATGCCAGGGCCTCTGGACACTGCAGACAAACTCCAGATGCATGCGCCACCTTATGTGGCACCTGGCTTACATGGGTCCTGGGGAACTGAACCTTGATCCTTTACCACTAAGCCATCTCTCCAGCCCTGAACTATGTGTTTTTAAATGATGAAAATGGTGACTTACTATAATGCTAATTTTATCTCAATAATAAAGTTCTTAAGGGCTGGGAAGATGGCTCAGCAGTTAAAAGCACCTGCTTGCAAAGCCCGATATCCTGGGTTCAATTCCCCAGGACCATTTTCAAGTCACCATTTTCATCATTCTCCGTGCAGTACAACCTTCCCCAAAAGAAAGCCCATTACTCCCCTAAGTCATTATTTCCCATGTCACATCCCAGCCACTGGCAACCAATTACCTGAAAAAATTATTTTTAAAAACAGCCTCTCTCTCTCAATCTCTCTCTCTCTTGTTCTTGGGTTAACAGATGTAGCTGGAAGACTATAAATTAAATGAAAATATATCAGATACAGAGTTGATGTAAAACTGATTACAGGGGGTGGGGTAATTACCATCTTCCTGTTGGACTTCCAAAGGGGACTGCTCCCAGGGAAAGCCACGTGCTGTGCTGTCTGTGATTGTACTCACCCAGCGGGGAGCCCAGAGTCAGTGAGACTGCAGTGGCCAGATCCCTTCTAGGACTGGATCTAACATCAACAGTACCCCCAAACCCTCCTGATAACGGGGATGCAGTCAGTCTTCTTTACAAAGATAATTCACATGAAGTGTCATTAAAGAGCAGCCACAGAAGGGAGACAGCCGGGGACTGCTCAGCTCAGGGGTGGGAAGCGTAATGACATCCTGCTGAGGACCCTGCCTGGTAGCCTGGGAGGAGTTAGAATTCCGCTCTGGAAAATTCTCTGGATAAGACTAGTGGTTAGGTTTGAAGCACAGGTGAACGGACAGCGAGTGATAAATGGCGTTGGTGTTCACTGGAGAGAGAGGGGAGCGTTCACTCCCTGGGAAGGAGTGAGAATAGGCCAGGCCCCTGGCTTTCCTTTTCCCTTGGACGTCCTTTAGGCCTCCTGTGGAGTGCAGCCTCTAAAGGGCCAGCACTTGCCCACGGAGTAAAGAATTTATGTGAACCCTTTTGCACCTGTTTCTCCTGGGAGAAAGTGTGAAATATTGTCTTTAGAAGCCGAGTGGTCATCCCGGCAGGGGCACTGTGCTCTGCCGGTGTCTTTCTGTAGTAGCAGCTGTGGGGATTGTGGAGGTGTGCATAGTTGAGGGAGGGGAGAGCTGCTGTTTTTCCCTTTAGACCTTCTGCCAGGTATCAAGATAGAGAAGGGTAACCTAAAATGTGGAAACAGATCTGTCCCAGCCACTTGAGAGACACTTCCCCTACATGGGGCTTGATTCAGCCTAAACACCCTTACCTGACTAGAGTGTGCAGGCCATAGTGAGTCCAGCAAGAAATTGTGGGCAGTTGTGTCTCAAAAGTTTAAGTTGTATTGCAACAGTTTAAGCGAACGTCTCTTGTTCTTGAACAGTCCAAAGGTCTTTTGGTTCTGTAAACTTAGAGGGACGACAGGGCCTGCCAGAAAACAGTATGACAATGAAATACCTGCCCTGGAGCCTGTGGTTGTCTCTCAGGTGTGCAGCTCACCTTTTGCCATTGGCCCATGTTCGTTGCCTTTTCTGGACAAAGCCTCAAAGCCTCATTGCTTTCCAGGGGGGATCATGGCTTCCTCCTCACGAGTAGGCCAGTGGCTGTCAGATGGAACCGTGTATCAGTCATCTGAAGAGCTTAGCTAAGCAGGTTTGGGTGGGACACAATAGTTAGCTAGCTCAGACCTTCTCAGATACTGGGCAGAGAACCTGTGGTGGACTTCTCCTCTACTTACATGCAGCAAGGAGATGTGTCCTTATCACTGTGTGGGACAGTAAGCAATTCCAAAAGTTCCCCATGTCATCTGTGGTAACAGGCATCTGTCTGGGACTGTGGGCTACAAGACATTGTAAAGAAATCACAGGAGAGTTCCAGGGTGGGAGTTTCCTGTTCATTGGTGACCACTCAACCTCACCAGCTGACTCTCCCTGTTACCGGGGGGGGGGGGGGGGGGTGCAGGCCTGCTCGCTTAGCCTGACCAGAGACACAGGTGGATCCACTTATACAACCTGTCTTCTAGAACAGCAGTCACTTTTAACAGTACTTCCCTTCCTGCTGGTCATCAGTCCTGGATTGGATCGGTTAGATCTTTATGGTCACCCTTGTCCAGGTGGAAGTGTGGGGAAGGCGTGCCCTAACCTCGTGGTCCCATTCTTCCCTTTCTTCGCAGCCTCTCACTGGGCCTCACTTTGTCATCTTCCTACTAGCTTGGTCTTCTGCCTTGGGGAGGCTGCAGTACCTGCTGCCAGTAGGCAAAAGAGATGGAAGGCAAGTGATAGGGCCCTGGCTGGTGCGTGATGGGTCATAGGGTTCTCTGGTGCCCAGCCACAGCAAACAGGCCAAATAGTCTGAATGAGCTCCATGGAGCTGCAGGAAAAGGTGGGTGAATAGACAATTGCCATACAACGGCTGAGGGACTCTTCACTTCATGATTCTGGTGGGTTTATAATAAAAGTTTTGGTTTAGGCTCCTTACTTAAACTTTCTCCCCCAATAGAAGTGGGGGTCATTTGCCAGCACTGGATGGGACACCCTACATGTTCAGCCAACACATTGAGAGCCTAGAATAAAAGGACATAGCTAGTTCCATCTTGGGGCCTGTCCCCCACCCTAGGCTTTTCTTTGTCAACAAGAAGGGCTGTTCAAGCCAACAGCTCTGAAGGGTCTTTGATCTTAGAGCCACAGCCTCGCAGATGCTGGATGCTACCAGTGAGCCTCAAAGTAGAAAATTAAACACCCAGTTTACAAAGCAGACAGCGCTGTGTCCTAGCAGCTTCCCCAGTCAAAGCGAGCCTTTCTCTGGGAAAGGGGCCCTTGTGGCCTCCTCCTGAGCCTGCCAAATCACACAGTCATGACTTGTCATTTTCCTTTCCCCACCCCTTTCTTTGAGAGTGGGGGTGGGGAGCCAGCCAGATGAGAGGTCCATCTGCAAGTTATTTGCCGAGAAAGTGAAGGGGACACCAGCTGCAGAGTGGGGGAGGCGAGGAGGGGAGAGCCCTGGAGTACCAAGTTGGTCTTGGAAGTTGCTGCCTTTTTTGGGAACTCAGCAGCTTAGTTCTGCTTTTGTTGGGGGTCTGCCCCTTTCTCTCCTCTCTCTCTGCTAGCCCCTCTCCATGTGAGCTTTAAATATAGTGCAAGGTCCACAGGGAACATGGGCTGCTAGAGAGGCCAAGGCGAAAAAGGACCTAGAGGGGAGAGTGGAGCCCCTCCTTCTAGCCCTGGGTGCCGAAAACCCTCCAGGGTTTCAAGAAATGGAGCCTGGAAACTGCTTCTCTGTAGTTGCACAATCTCCCTTGTGAAAGGGGTTGGCTCCTGCCCATATCAACAGTCTCACTGCAACTGGGGCCACTTCCCCGCCCCTCCTCACTTCCTGCAGGTGGCGTCTGCAGCCCAGTTAGCACCGGGGAGCCTCACATGTTATGCACCTAATCCGAAAATGGCTGGCTCGACTTTGACCTCCAAGTTGACCTTGCAAAGAAGGCAGGGCCGATTGTGTCTGCTCACACCTGAGAGCCATTTTCAGCTTTTACAGCCCAAGTGGAAAAAATGTGTTTGCGTTCATCATGCCAGGCTTTTCCTTCGTAAGGCCCGCCATTGTTGGGCTGTGTATGTGGGATACAGATTCACCTGCTCCCGCAAAGACAAAGGTTTGTAAAAGTAGGCTAGCTGAGTTGAGAGGCAAATGAAATAAATGGCTGCTTTTACCATGCAGAAGTGGTCAGAGGTAGGTGACCCTGTCAGCCTTTGAGACGCTGAGATGGCGCCCATCAGCAGATGCTGTACCTTGGCTTTGCCAGGCACTGGTTAGCTGCTGTCTGAGGCCTCTGTCTTCTCTGCACGGCTTGGGACATGGAATTTTGCCACAGGCCAGAGGGGCCAGCCTGGGTCCTGATCTCATTTCTCTGCCCCTCTAGGGCATGGGCTTTTGCTGCTCTTGGAATCTGTGGTCTGGGAGCCCGAGGGGGTTGTCATATCAAGTTGTATTAGCTGTGGGAGGTAACCTCAGGCCTGTGGCCTCAAGGGTTAGTGTTGGGGGCTTCTGCCCAGAGGACTTTGGCGTTCTCACCAAGTGCTCTTGGTCTTACAAACCTCTTGTGGACCTCAGGTGAGCTCACTTGGGGCAGCCTGTGTTGTGGGTCTTGCTTACTGTTGCAGCCACAGGAAGGCCTTGCCCCTCTGCAGCTGAGGCGCACACTGTGCTGTCCTGCACAGGTGCGCTGTTTCTGGGGAGTTATAGTCACCCAGGAAAAGCAGTCTTGTCATCAAGCCTCGGCAGATCCCGGGCTTGCTGTGTGGTCGCGCCAGCCCATGAGCACATTGGCATGGCGAGCTGCCTTCCGAGCAGTCATTCAGGGTGGATACCAGCTTTCTCACTTCCTGGATGTCTTTCAGACCCAAGCAGCTGAGGCAGAGGTGTCAGTCTGTGGTTTCTCCCTTGAGCTGCTTCTCCACCTGGGGGCTTGAGACCCAGAGCTATGAGGCCGCAGCTCCCTGGCACTGAATCAGGGCCTGGCCTCTGCCAGGGCTGCTTGTTCCGGCCCAGCCGTGGGTGCAGAGTCTCACAGTGAATGCACAGGTGAGGCGTGCCCTTCACGCTCCTTAATGCCTTTTCCTTATTCTGAAGTAAGGTTGAACCCAGAGCTTCACGCGCACTGGGTGAGTGCCTTGTCACGGCTGCATCCTCAGCCCACTTGGGCTCCTCCTCCCTTCCTCTTCCTCTTCAACTTCTTTCATTTTTTAAAAAATATATTTTTATCTATTGAGAGAGAGAGAGAGAGAGAATGTGTGTGTATGTGCATATATGTGTGTGTACACGTACCAGGGCCTCCTGCCTCTACAGATGAACTCTAGATGTGCCACTTTGTACATCTGGCTTTACGTAGGTGCTGGGGAAGCAAACCCCAGCCATCAGTCTTTGCAAGTAAGTGCTCTAACTACTGACAACTCTACCCAGCTTGCTTTCTTTCATTTTTTCTTTTAACGAGGAATACGAAGGATAAGACAGGAAATGAAAGACACTCCCCCCCCTGCCAATCTGTTTTGTAGCTCAGCAATATTATAATGTGGTTGGTTGAGTGGGGTATTTGTATGCTGGGATTGTGTGTAGATTGTATTTGCTACTGGGTGCTTCAGAAATTTGCAGAGACTGTCACAAACAGTGGTTTTTCTGTCTAGCAAAATTGTTGTCTGGTTCATATGAGTGAGGTCGGGAGCTGGCCTGTTAAGAAAAGGAGGGTGGGCACCCCCTGCCCACAGCCTTGTGAACAGCTGTGATAACTGCTTTCACCACCTGCCTTCTGCACAGTCCAGGCTGTCTCCCCACCTCTAGCCTTGACTCACTCTCCCATATTCTCCACTGTGTTGACTTGAGCCCTGATTGGTGGCTGTAGACATTGGTGGTTCCAAGGAGGCATCTAATGCCTGCTTCACGTCCTGCTTATGCTCAGGCGGCTGGGGCCAGTGTAATTTCTCTGCCAGTAGGAGAAGCTGCCTTACTACCCTCTCATTTGGGTATAACAAGGGCCATCCTGCTGTTGACCCCCAGAGCACATGTCTGGATATCCAGGGAACAGGGGGGCCATCACTTTGTGAGTGCGCTTGGCCTCTGTTTCCTTGCTAGCCCTGGCTGTGCAGAGTGAAGCAAGTGTCAGACTGCTGGTCCCAACCCTGACTCTCTAGGGAGAGTCCATGGAGGGCCTTTGGCCAACACACCTGGGTTTCTGTCACCCTGACACGAAGCAGGGGCTGGTTATGCCAGTATCCACAGTGCCCAGCTGAGGCTGAGAGTACCAAGAGAGCTTCCCCTCCTGTCTGAGCCTGGGTTCTAGTTGAGAACCACTGTCATGGCTGACCCAACAGCTGTGGGACTGTGGGGTCTGGCTGCAGGCTCTTGTGCTTGTGCCTTCCTAGAGAGGCCAGCAGAACTCTGTCTAAGAAGTCTGCTCCAGTGTTAGCACCCTTTCTCTGTAGGGGCCTCATGGCCTCTCGATAGTGCCCGCCCACCTCCATTCTGCCCGCTGGCCCCTGCCGCCCAGCCTGCAATGTACATTTGATGACGCTGTCCGTCTGCCCTTCACCTGCTGAATAACCCAGCCCCGCGGAGTTGCCTCTGGCTCTGCTGCTTTCTGGCCTCTTACCACTTCCTGTCTTGAATTGCACATCAAGCTGGGCAAGACGAAAGCCACACTGACTGTGGCATCTGGGTTTGGAATGACGTTCCCTTTCCGGACTTCCTCTCTTAACTACATTGTGTCCACATCTAAATGCCAGCGCACCTGTCATGTTTGCCTCTTTTTCTCTTCCAGTTGAGTGTGCATTTTGGACATTGTGGGGGTGTTGTGAGGGGCAAAAAGACAGCAGCCACATCCATCTTTTTCCTGCAGCAATTGCTTGTAACAGCCGTGTGTGTGTGTGTGTTGTGCGACAGCACCTGTGTGAAGGTCAGAGGATAAGCTTGGGTGTGTCCTTGACTTCCACTCTATTTTGAGGCAGGGTCTCTCCATTTGCCAGGTTAGCTGGCCTACCATCTGGGAGGTAGGTGTGAAGGGTCTCCTATCTCTGCTTCCCATCTCTTCATAGGCATGCTGGAATTCCAGCTTTCATGTGGCTTCTGGGGGTCTGAACTCAGGTACTCAGGCACTTTATCCACCGAGCCATCTTCCCAGCCCGGTAGATATGTTAAGCGTGTTTTAATGAATTAATAGATGAGACAGCTGAGAATTTATCTCAGTGGTAGAGTACTTGCCAAGAACTCACAAGGCCCTGGTTTCAATCCCTAACACCAGAAAAAAAAAGAAAAAAAGGAGTAAGTTGACAAGTAAACGAATGGGAGATCTCAACAGGAAGCAGATGTAGAGTGTGGGACAGGTGTGGGGTAGTTTTAGACATTTATTACCACAGTGAAAGAGCACGCTTGGCATAAGTCAGAAAAGAATGGTCTCTTTGGAACGGGGAGCACGGGGGTCATTCCTGGAGGTCAGGGCCAGGACTAGGCTTTCTCCAAAGTGAAGCCAGACAGTCCTTCCAGGCACCCAGCCCATGCTGAGGACACCAAGACTAAGGGGAGATGGGGATGTGCAGCAGCCTGAATAAAACAGGACCCTAAAGACCATTTGGGTTTAGAGACTGCAGTCGATGCTTTGAGAGGAAGTTTGGAAGACCCAGAGTAAAAGGCAACCTCTTTTCTGGACTATAGGACACGTGGAGCCTTTTGTGCTTATTTCAGTCTGGACGGAGAAATGGAACTGCTGTTGAAGTCATTTCGTCATAGCTCCTGTCACAGAGGAGTGCTAAATCCCCTTTCCCACACATGTCCAGTGTTCCTGTGTCTTCCCCACAGGGAAGACTGGTCACAGTATGGGCTTACCGCAGGTGGCACCAGCCCCCTGGGCTATGTGTGGTCTTTGGCTGACGGGAGACTCTGAGAGGAGGTGAGACATACATGGTATTTCCATATTTGATGAGCTGTCTGGTCCACTTGTGTTGTGGGATGTTAACAGTTGGTTCTTGAAAAAGAAAGGGTTTTGTAACCATAAAAGTTTAGCTAATGCAGAATCATGTAGAAAGAAAGGCGTCTTTGTTGGGGGCTCATTAACACCTCTCCTTTACCTGCCCTGGAGACTTGCAAGTGGTGGAGGAGAGGAGTAATGTATTCCCAGCCTTGGCTCAGCCCACAGCCCTCCTCCTGGAGCACTGTTAGGACACTGGAGAATGCAGTGCGTGCCACAGCCTCATGTGTCTGGGCTTGGTCTGCAGTTGGAGTGCTATTTTGGGGCCTATGGAAGTCAGGCTGTGGGACCTAGCTGGAGGAAGGTCACTGCGGGCAAGTCTGTCTGCCATGAAGTGAGGCATCTCTCCCATGATGCTCTGTCCAAGCTTATGGGCTAAGCAGCCATGCTCTGGACCCTCTGAAAACAGAAGCATGACCCTTTCCTCCTTATAACTTGTTCTGCCAGCTGTTAGGGCACAGAAGTAACATCACCTCCAAGAGTGGTGGTGTTGGGTTGACATTTTGGGAATCTAGTGTTTAGCAAGTAGTGCTTATTACTTTCTGGGTATGGACATCCAATAAGCTCTCTGTCTTGGTTCTGGGAGAGATCACAGGGCTGCCTGACAATCCCTAGTGGCCACAACAGCCACCCAGCTGTTGTAAGGCTCCTTAGCAGCACTTTTGTCTCTGGGAGTCCTGTCTCCCTGGCCGCCTCCTGAGTGGTGGAAAGGAATAAACTGCTTGTGTGTATTGGTAGGTTTCGGGAAGCCCCAGAGACCAGTGGTTCGTGGCTCTGAGGACAATCATGTCATGTCACTTTCTTCTGGCTTGATGGGAAAACTGGAGCGCAGATGAAGTAGCAGGAAGGCTGAACTCCACGCCTTCTGTCTGCTTTCACTGTGACTGCCACATGGCATTTTGGGGTAATTGTTGATTGACATGTGGCTGTGAAAAATAACATAGAGAGATTCCCTGAATATCCTTAACCAAGTTTCCATAGTGGTGACATCTTACAAAACTTTTCATAACCATCATGTTGACATTGATACAGTCAAGACTCTGAGCATATCCATAGCCACTAAGGTTCCTTTTACAGTCACACCCATCTTCCTGACCCCACACCCAGACCTCCAATCTGTTCTTCAAATTTATGAGATTTTTTTTTTCCTGTTAAAGTGTTCCAAAAGTGGAACCATGCAGTACAATCTGTTGGGACTTGGCCTGTTTTATTCAATGTAACTCTCTGGAGGTTGATGTAGCTGTGTGCATTGACAGTTAATTTCTGTTTTATGACAGTGTCGTATTTCACTGTGTAGCGCCGTCATGCTTTGTTTAACCACTTATCCACTGATGGGCATCCAGGCTGTTTCCAGTATGGGTTTCAGGAGGGAGCTGCTGGGAGTGTTCATGTATGGGGTTGTGTGTAAACGTCAGTTTTCATTCCTCTGGGGTGAATACCTCGAACCACACTCCACAAGTTGCAGAGCACTGCATGTTTTCTTTTAAAGAAACTGCTGGACTCTACCAGAAAGGCTGTACCAGTTTGTATCCTACCAGCAGTGTATGTACAAGTCGCCTTTCATTCTGGCCAGCACCTGGTGGCGTACTTACTTGTAGCTACCTGTACATACGTGCGTGTGGGTTGGAGATCAGGTCTTGCCCAAGCTGGCTTTGAACTCTCAATTCTCCCATCCCAGCCTCCTGGGTGCCGGGATTACATGTGCACCCCAATGCCCAGCTCATCTGTAGCTCATTATTTGGGAGAAATGTCTGTCATGCCTTCACCCATATGCTAATGAGATTATCTTACTGTTTTGCTCTTGAGTTCTTGTTAGATGCATGGTTTGAAAATGTTTTTTCCCAGTCTGTACTTCTGGACTCTTCCAGAATGGCTGTACCATTTTGTATGTCAATCAGCATTTCATTTAACAGAGTTGTTCACAGTACAAACATTTTAAATTTGGGGCTAAAGTCCAATGTGTTTTTATGGATAATGCTTTTAGGGTCAGTCCAGGAACTGTGTTTAACCTTAAGTGGAAAGATTTTCTGGGTTTTTTTTTGTTTGTTTGTTTGTTTGTTTTTTAAATAGAAGTTTTGCAGTCTAACCTTTGGCATTCAAGTCCATGATGACCTGCCTTGAAAGTGTGTGCTTACAAGAAACAGAGCAGTGTCACTCTGGGAGGATGGCAGGGCAGACTTGATGGGATGGGTGGTTCTGGAGGCCATTGGAGCTGCTTTCTTATTGCGGAGGTCTCATCTGTAGGGTGTGGCAGGGAGGACTGCACTGAAAGACCTGCTCCTTAATCCCACCCATACACACTTTCTCCCAGTGCAGTCAGAGCATATGCCAAAAGGGTTGGGACATTGCATGGTAAGAGACAGTCTAAGTCATCTGAGCAGGAGATCAGCAAGTCTTCCAGATGGGGCAGGAAACAGGCCTGGTTTTATTTTTAAGGGCACATCATGGAGAGGGGAAGAGTGGGGAGGGGAGGGAAGGGGAAGAGCAGGCCTGGTTTTATTTTTAAAGGCCCATCGTGGTATCTCCCTGAGAGGAGCGGACTTGGTCTCAGAGCCTGCAGCCAAATGCTGGAACTGCAGAGCTGTTGGGAAGCTGGCATGTGGTTCTCGGCACATGTGCCAACAGGAGGCAGAGACCAGATGCCCTTATGTGGCCCTGAAGGATTTTCTGGGGCTCACTAGCTGCCTCAGTCCCCTCTCTGCCCAGTAGCTGTGATCCAGTCTCTTGTGTCTCAGTTTCCCCACAGAACAGCACAGCCGGGAGTTGGAGGATACCTGGGTTCACACCCTAGTTGGCTCGGTGGCTCCTAATAAGGGTCTAACCTCTCGGAGGCTGTGTCAGGAGCCGCCTTCAGTGGTGTGGAAGGGAGCAGAGGGCGAACAAGCTCCCGGAGACTGCCCGGCTCTGAACTGTGCACGCTCTGTGCAAGGAAGCAGGAGACACTCTCCTCGGTGTGTAGGGATGGGCAGCTGACCATGGCCACCTTGGTCAGCGTCAGTGTGAAAGAGCAAGGCTGGAAGGGTCCTCAGCAGGGAGCTCTAGGGGATGAAGATGACCCCAGCCACATTTGCTTCCTCGCTGTCTGCAGACAGCTCCTGCCTCCATTCTGATCGCTTGGTAGCCCAGCACAGGGGAGACTTCTGCCTGGGGAAGCCTCCTGGACATGAGGTTCTGGATCTGTTCAGCAAAGCTCTTTTTGTGGGGGGGGGGTCCTACTGTCCACTTCTATCACGAAGCAGTTCTGCGTCTATACCAGGAGTGTGGGGTGTGGGTGGGCACTGTGACTCCATCCCCGGCTCACGGCCTGTCCACCGCCATCACGAGGCAGTTCTGCGTCCCTACCAGGAGTGTGGGGTGTGGGTGGCGCTCTGACTCCATTGCAGCCGTGCTGCTCGCGGCGTAACCATCTTCAACAGGGGAGTCAGCCTCCGGTGGAGACGTCCCCACTGCCCAGGGACCAGAGCCTGCTGTGGGTAGGCACTGATGAAATGTAGGCTTGTAACCCTGGGCCTGTGCAGAGGCCAGCATTCCTCCTGCTGCCCTGTCTACTGAGATGGGAAGGGCAGGAGATAGTAGCCTGGGACAGTCCCCTGCCCTGCACAGACAGCATGTGGCATTGGAACTGTTTCTTGGTAGCCGCAGAAGCCCCAGGTTCCAGCCACTAAGGCCTTTTGAAGTTCATACGCCATGAAGTGCATGAGGCGCCCAGGAGACTGTGGACCTCAGCGTGCAGAACCTCATTTGTGCCCGGGGGGGGGGGGTCTCATCTCACAACCCAGCCCGCTGTACTTAAGCATTAGGTTCCACTGTTTAGAGTCTAAGTTCACATCAGCTGCTTTGTAAAAGTAAACTTTGTTTGTTTACCCAATTGACAAGCACACTGGAAACGTGCAAAATGGGGAGGGGGGAATTCCCTTGTCTTCACACTGGCAGAGAGCTGCATGCAGTGTGCCTTTCTATCTAATTAGATCCTGTAGTGGTAGCTGCATGCACTGTCTTTTGCTTTGGCATGGTGGGGTGGACACTGCCCTCAGTGTGCATGATGCCCAAGGGTGAAATGCAAGGGTGGGCATAGGGGTGTGGAGGGAATGTGTTTCTCATCCTGGTCCCATTCATTCCCATGCTGGTTGGTGACGTCACCAGGGAGAGAGTCCGCAAGAGTGGGTGCAGAGTGCGCTGCTTGTGGGCCCTCTCCCCATGCTGACCAGCATTTGTGGGCGGGCTCTTTCCCTCCACATCCTTCTGGGTGGTACTATCGTGGGAGGAAGACCACTGCTTGTAGTTGTTTGTTGCGGGGGTTGGTTACTGGCCTTATGGGAATTCTTTACACCTTGCTCTGGCCACTGTCATCGCCTGCCTGCCTGCTTCCCTCCCTGAGAAAAAATTTGTCTCCTTTATTGTTATGTTTTTGGAGGGGGGTGGGCTCATGTAGCCCAGGCAGGTCTTGAACTCACTTAGTAGCCCAGGATGTCTTAAAGTTTTGACCTTCCTAATTCCACCTCTTCAGGGATTGTGGGGTGCACTGCCATCCACAGTCTGTGCAGTGCTGGGGATGGAATCCAGGACCTGTGCTCAGCGAGGGACCCCCGCCCTCAGCCCCCAGCACATTTACTTTTTTTTCTGTCCCTGTCTGCTTGGATCCTGGAGTTGGGGGAGTCTGTGCAGCTCATTGGTTGTTCTATGTAGTTTATCTTCCTATGAGCCTGAGGCAGGAGAGGGAGAAAATGATTCTCAGGGCCTGGGAGAGGAGAAAGGCCTCTCACTGGGAGAATCACAGCAACACAGATAATATTGTTTTCCTTTGTTAACAAACTTTGTTAAAATAGCAGTGAATGAGGCTTAAGGTCTGAATATATATGGCCTTGGGCAGAGCTTCATGCCTTTTCTGGGAATCTCAAACAAGTTTATTTACAGTGAACATGGCTATCCTACCTTCCTCAGTTGTGATCCTGTTGCGTGGCCCTCAGGAATCGCACTATGACTTCATTGAGGCTTGTTAAGAATGCTTTGGAGAGAGTAAACTCGGAGTGCTCCAACCCTGGGTCTGGCTATATAAAAAGACATGGAGTGCGACTCTTAGAGGAGCCCACACCTATGCTCTGGGATGTGTCTTACTTTGAGCTCTCTCAACCCTCTTCCTTAAAGCCTATATTAGAGTATCTTTAATGAAAGAACTCTGTTTTATACAGGTCCTGAAATCCTTTTCTGCCTCAAAGCCACTGATTCTAGATATGCCCAAGTTGAAGAGGTTAAGGGACTTCCTTGGGCTGCTGAGGTGACAGTGTGGACGGCTCTGTCCCCTCATTGCTGGGAACAGACTGGCCAGCCTTGCAGCGCTTTGCTTCCTGGTTGTGCGGGGCCAGCACTGTCCCTTGCAGGCATCTGTTAGGGTGGCCGACTTAGGGAGGGGTACTATGTGGTGGAGAGGAGCACCATGGTATACTAGGTTGTGTGGGGTGGCAGCTGGCCAGGGAAGGAAGAAGAGGAGAGGAGAGAGAGAAGGTCTCCGTTGACTCAGCTGAGAGAGAATCGGGTGGCTGTGGTGGCCCTGCCCAGGAACCATGAGCTCCTGTGACTCCTCCAGGCAGTCCACATGTGGGTGGGAATTCCAGTGAAGTGATTGGCCGTCCCTGAATGTCTGTCTTCTAACTTGGCATACAACTGCATTGACCTGTTCAGATGCCAGGATAACTTCCCTTCTTGAGGGTGCGGAAGGGACTCCTCAAGCCTAACATGGCAGTGGCTGTGTCCCTAAGGAATGAGGCCACATGTGGCCTGCTGAGTGTCCTGGCCAGCAGTGTCTAGGTGCAGAATGGGGAGGTGCTGCTGGTGGAGCTCAGGTGGAGTGAGGGCGCTGTCTAGGAGCTGGGCCAAGAAAGAGTGGGTCCACCCAACATAGGCAGTTGTATTGCCAGCTGACCTGGACGCATCGGTTAGTCTCAGTGCTGGGGCTAAGTGAGACCAGGAAAGGCATAAGTAACTTGGGGTCCAGCTCTGCTTGGTGTTTTCTTTAAATAGACCCAATTACTTCCCTGCCTAGGCCCTTATGCTCTTAATTTTTCTATTCAGAATTGCAACAGGACTGTTAGTCTTATATTTGCTTTCTTCTGCAGTTTTCAGGAGATTGAACTTGAGTTGTAATTTACTTGTTTACTTAACAGATATTGCTGGCACACTTTCTATGTTCTCAGCATTTTTCTGGGTGCTAAGGCTATTGTAGTAAAAAAAAAAAATAACACTTTATGTGTATCTTACATACTGCTATCATTACTACTTAATACTTTGGGAGTTTTTTGGGAGGTGGGCAGGGATCTGAGACAGGGTCTCAATCTGTAGCCCAGGATATTCTCAAACTCTCCAGGCTGGTCTGGAGCTCAGTCCTCCTGCCTTCCACCTTCTGAGTGCTGTGGGTCACAAATGTGAGCCACCACAGCTGACTGAGAATTGTTCATCAATTAATTAGTGGGAGAAAGAGAGTGTGTATAGACACACCAGGGACTCCAGATGTCTGTGCCCTTTGGATATCTGGTTTTATGTGGGCACTGAGGAATCGAACTCCAGGGCCAGCAGGCTTTGGCAAACAAGCACCTGTAACTGCTGAGCCATCATCCCAGCCCTTGATTTTAATTAATGCACTTCCATAGCAGTTACAGGTTTATAGAAGAATTGAATGGAAAGTACAGAGCATTCCCATATCTTTCCCTCCTTCCCTTCATCTCTCTTCCTTCCTGCAAACATCTTGTCTTCCATCTTGGTCCTCAGTTTCAGGCGATGAGACAGTGGTAATCTGTATTCCTAACTAAAGTCTGTAGTTGACATAGGATTCACACTCAGTGTTCTATGTTCTCTGGGATGAGAATGTGTGGTGACATGTATCACAGACATGTTTTACCTTTCCTAGAGCGTCGCCACACAGAAACGCATAGTAGGCCTCTTTCACCAGGCACTTGTGTTTCCTTGGGGCATGTTGTTGGGACTGTTTTTACTTTTGCAGCACCATTCTGACCCTTTGCATTGGATCCTGATGAGCTGCGGTTCTCTGTTCTCCAAGCTTGGGTCACTGTGGACTTCCTAAACAGTGCCTCCTAAATCTCGCCAAGCTATCTTCATTTCAGATGTGGGGCTTCCAGCCCAGGCGGTACTTGCTGCTGGAAGGAGAACCAAGTGTGATCTGCTGCAAGCAGGGTCACTGGGACCATACCCTCTCATGGGGTTGGCACAGAAGATCTTCTTCGCAAAGAGTTAATGGGAAATGTCTGTTGAGGACCTCAAGGGGAACAGTGACCCTGAAGGAAGTGAACAGGGTAGATTGGTTGACATAGCCCAGTTCTGCCTTTGGAGGGGTTGACCCCGCCTGGAGGAGGCTGTTTATCCGGCCACTGGTCTGCTCTTGTTTTTTATCCGTTCTCCACCTGAATAAACAGATCCGGAACGTCATCTGCAGCCAGGCTGAGAATCTGCCAGAATTCCCCAGGGAGTGGGTGATTCACCAGCAGCAGGGGAGGTGGGGGGAGCAAGAGAAACCTGCGTATTCTGACTCTCATTTCCTGCCCAGCACGTCGGGCTGGGCTGCTTCTCAGGAGACACCGACTTCTAGCAGATTGTCAGTTGGTGCAGTGGAACAGATGGGTTGGTTTTCATTTGTGAGAGAAGTGATCCTTTTGACTGCTGGACTGGCCAGGGACTCTTCCTTCAAGTTGGCCTCGGAAAGCTCTTCTCCACTTGATTGTCTAAAACCCTCCAGGTCTGCATTTCCAGGGTGCTTAGGCACGTCAGTCTTCACAATTTGGATCTTACAATTACCGTTTTGTACTCATTGGGTCCTGACCTTTAATAAGAAAATTATTGTGTGTGACATTGAAAGAAGGTTAGATTGAACTTGGCCATGTTCTGTGACCCTCGACTATGCTCCTTCCTAATGCTTTTGAGTGGAGGGTGCAGGCAAGGGTAGACTCAAAGCTTCTGGGAGTGGTTAAATGAAGCTGCACTTGGATCAAAGGGTTTCTCGGGTATAGTTCAACCCCGGAGAAGTTGGTTTAAGGGCAAGCTCCCAGCGTGTGGTAAGCCTCTAGCTGCCTACCGACAGCGTGTGATGCCAGCCCTGGCTCCTGCAGGACTGACGGGTATGCCATGTGCACGTGTGGAGACTCGGACGTGTGCACAGCTGTGGTTTGTTTTGCAGGAGCCCCAGCTGGTAACAGCTCAGTGGATCAAAAAATGATGCATTTCTTCAGTAGAAATACTACCCTGTAGCTGGGTTAGTGGCATGTGTCTGTAATCCCAGCAGAGAGGAAAGGCTGAGGCAGGAGGATGGCAAGGGTGGGGCCAGCGCCTGCTGCACAGTGGACGCTCTCAGAACACAGACATCTCACCCAACAGGAGGAAAGAACAGTCTGGGGATCTCATGAATGCAAGGCTAGCTGAAAGTAGCTAGTTAAATGAAATAATTTTGTGTATGTAAAACATGAAAAAAGGCAGAATTAGCCGGGCGTGGTGGCGCACACCTTTAATCCCAGCACTCGGGAGGCAGAGGTAAGAGGATTGCTGTGAGTTCGAGGCCACCCTGAGACTACATAGTGAATTCCAGGTCAGCCTGATCTACAGTGAGACCCTACCTCAAACAAAACAAAACAAAAGGCAGAATTAGGAGCAGGGACGAGGGCTCAGTTAGTAAAGTGTTGGCTTTATACTCATGAGGACCTGACTTTGATCCCCAGTAGCCAAGTGCAACACTAGGTGTGGTGGTGGCATGTGCCTGTAATCCCAGCCCTGAGGAGGCAGAGACAGAAGTCCCCCAGGGCTCACTGGCCAGCAGCCAGTCTTGACTGTTTGGTGAGCTACAGGACACTGAAAAACCTTGTCTCCAAATAACAAACAAAAAAAATGGTGGTATACCTGGGGAGTGACGCCTGAGGTTGAACTCGGGCCTCCACACTGAGATGCATACACACGTGCACCCGCACACCCACTAACACGAATATACATGTGTCCCCCCCACACCCACAAACACGAATATGCACGTGTCCCCCTGCACCCAGAAACACGAATATACACGTGTCCCCCCACACCCACAAGCATGAATATACACGTGTTCCCTCCCGCACACATACACGAATATACACCCCTCCCACCAACATACACCTCAAACTTGGGCAGAGTAGTCATGGGAGATAGAAATGAGAGGTTCTTTTTGGGAAGAGCGACAACTAGGAGAATGAATGAAGGTAGCAGTTCCATGTCTTGATGTAAATGGTGGCTACACATTTTGTAAAAGTACGTTGAAGGCAGGCGTGGTGGCGCACGCCTTTAATCCCAGCACTCGGGACGTAGGAGGATTGCCGTGAGACTCCGTAGTGAATTCCAGGTCAGCCTGGGCTAGAGCGAGACCCTACCTCGAAAAAACGAAAACAAAAACAAAAAAATATATATATATGTTGAACTCTGCACATCGAATCTATGCATTTCTCAATGTGACTTTTATGCTGGCAAATGGCTGTGCGGCCTGTCTGGTTAAGCACCTCTCCGTGGTGTTCATGGTGTGGTTTTCTTCCTGAGGCCGACTACACACACTGATAACTCCCTAAGGCGCTGGAGCGAGCCATCAGCCCTTACTGGGTCTGACCCAGAGGGATGGCCACAGCCTCCAGTTGTCTTAGGTTGTACAGGTTTCGTGGATTACGTATTAAGCCGCACTGTGATCTCATGTGGCACCTCTGTGGATGCGTGGATGCCTTTGGTGGCTCTGACCAGACCCTGAGGCTCTTCTGTGTGCAAGCAGTTCTTGGACCTGGAGTTTTAGTGAGAATTCCAGAGCAGCAGCGTGGGCGCCGTGATGCGGCCAGGTGGAGAGTTTGATGAACTGTGTCTAAGAGGACTTTGGCAAGGGTGGGCTCGGGCTGGCAGGGGGCCATTTTGACAGGTATGTGTAATTTTTTCCCCATTTTGGAGCTGAAGTGTACAAAACTATGCTTTAGCTCGAGGTTCAGGCCAAAGCTTTAATTTGGACTTTGCTGACCTAAGTGACTTAAGATTCTGGACGCTGTTCTGTTTGTCATTACAGTCTGATTTGAGGGGTGGACAGTCATTGTAATGGTGTGGAAGAGCCAGGGGTCATCCTGTGTAGGAGTGAGGAATAGTGAGTTGGCCAGCTTCAGTATGCCTCAGAATAGTGGACAGAAAGAAAGGAAAAGTGCAGTGTGGACATCTGTGCTGTGTAAGAGAACCAAGCCTGCATGTCTACCCCCACTGGTCCTGGGTCATCCTTGAGGAGCATAGGATGTGAACTCCAGTTTCTGAAGATGTAGAAAGATTGCAGCTAGCGATGTCCTGATACTGGTACTGGAGGGAGGAAGGGAAGGTTTTCTCTCTGCAGTGGAGAAGTATTTAGTCCAGTTTTGCAAGTGTTTAAATCAGATAAAAACTGGTTTACGCATGGTTCCACAGTTATAGCAGAGCTAGGATTAGAATCTCCTAGAAAACCCAGGCTGGGTGCACTAGACTAACAGGGAGGGCAGTCCTGGTCCATTGCCTATTTAAGTAGTCTCAGTGGAGCGCAGCTGTGCCAGTCGGATGTTGTCGGTGCCTGTTTTGACACCACAGCAGCAGGGTTTGTGTCCTTGTGCCTGACAAAGCTTAAAATAGTCACCATCTGGCATATTATAAGCTAAGATTGCTGATCCCCGGTGTAGACAGTAGGTGCATAATTTCAGGAACCAGAAATTATCCACTTGACCCACCTTGCCCCTCTGCCTTTGATCCCGTCCTTTCTTCGTGGCTCTGTCTGTGGCGTGAGCTCTCCTCCATCGTGCAGCCTCTCTCAGCACTTTGGTGGTGGACTAGATAAAGCCTCCAGTGTTGGATTCAAACTCCTGCGTGTGTTTCAGTGTCAGATTTGACATCCGCTCTGAAGATGTGGCCAAGTGGGGAAAGCTTATCCCTTTCGCTCTTGGTCTTTGAAGATGACTTTAGTTTTGAAGCCTTCGACAGGTGCTGTTTTAACAGACTGCTGCAGCATGAAGTTCTCTGCGCCCCAGAAGGCAGCCTGAAGGGTAAACTGACCCTTTATGGAAGTGAGTGCCATGTGACCTGGACACCACCCACTTCCCCCAGCCCCTAACCTCAGAGTTACTGGCTTTCTGGGTGTTGTTGCTTTGATGAGACCAGAGAGTATTCCTGCCACAATGCGGTCCCTTGTCCCACACTGTCCTGGCCCTTTGTCAAACTCCAATGAGTCCCTGTCCAGCTTCATTTGCCCTTGGAGTGAAGGGACCCAAGTGTTCCTCAGACACAGTATCTGTCTCGAGAGCTTCCTTCTGCCCGTGCCCAGCATCACAGTGAGGACTTCATCTGCCCTGCTGCTGAGACTTGGCCACACACAGCCTGTGCCCACGTGCTGCTCATGCAGGATCTGGGAGGCTGTGCACAAGCTGAGCCGCCTGCTGGAGGCTGGTGTCCACGCACCAGGCAGTCGTCGATCAAGAAACAGCCAGTTATGGGCGAGGAGGAGGGCTAGGCCAGTACTGCTTGCTTTGCAGTGAAAGGACCTGAGTTTGATTCCCAGTATCCGCATAAATGCTGGGCATAGTAGTACACACCATGAACTCCGGACCAGTGAGAGACCCTGTCTCAGAAAAGAGGCAGTTATAATAGCCAAGGTTGTCTCCCCAGGGTGTCCCCACAATGGAGAGTGTATGCGTGCGTGTGCACACATACACACACACACACACACCACTGTGCACGCAAAACAAAAAACGAACACAGAATTAGCCAGCTACTGTTGACCTCCAGCCAAGCTTTGGCAGGCATATGCATGTAATCTGGGGAAAGGGACCTTAGGATTCTGTAGGGAGCCTCTTGCATGGTCTACGTTTGCAGTCAGTTCCTTTTGTGGTCTGCATGTGTGACCTCAGGCAAGAAAGTTCCTGCAGATCTCCTGAGCCTCAGTTTTTTGAGCTGTCTAAGTGGAAAGAATAGTAGGATTTGTATTGTGAGATTGCTGTGTGGTCTCACTGGTTTCCCAGGGTGGATGCCTGATAGACATTCAGCAGCTGGCCAGTGGATGTCAGAAGATAACTTGGGTCAGGGACATGGCTCAGCAGTTCAGGGAGCTTGGTCTGCAAGTCTACCAACCAGAGTTCAAATCCCAGAACCCTCAGAAAGCGTGATGCAAAGTGATGGACATGTCTGTGCTTCCAGCAGCCCTAAGGCAGTGGGAGATGGAGCCAGGACAATCTCCAAGGTCACAGGTCCAGCTGATCTGGCCTTCCCAGTGGTAAAGACAAGAGACCCTATCTCAAACAAGATAGAAGAAAAGGACCAACATCCTGAGGTTGTCCTCTGACCTCCACACAGATGCCATGGCACATGCATGCCCACACGCACATATACACACACACAAAATAATAAAATTAAAAATTATTTGCAAGGAGAAAGAGAATGGGTGCACTTTACACTGCAAACGAACTCCAGATTCATGCGTCTGCCACTGTGCATCTGGCTATACATGGCTACTTGGACACTGAACCATCAGGCTTTGTAATAAGCAAGCACCTTTAACTGTTAAGCTATCTATCGAGCCCATAAAATAAGAAATTTTAACAAAAAAGAACTTGGAGCAGAAGTCAGGTTATGAAGGTGAGTGTGACCCTTCTTGGGAACTGGGCAGTCCCTGGTGTTAAATGAGCGATATGAAGTGACGTGTTTGATCACGGTGGTAAGAATCAGGTGGTCTCCAATCTGGGCTGTGTGAGATTCTTTCTGAAACACACAACCAGTACAAAACGCCCCCAAAGTTTGAGGAGCATCAGCTCCAGTGTGAGGGCTGAGAGAGCATCCCAGTGGCTCCAGCCATTCCTGTCTTGCCCGGCCGCTCCTGGAAAGGTGGGAGCAGGGGTGTTTGGCACTCTTGGGTCACGGGTGTGGACTCGAAGCTGGGGTGAACAGGAGTTCTAGGCCAGCTGCTTGGGCCTGTGGGTCTTTCGTCAGCCCGAGTTCCACAGAAGTTACAATCGGGTCTGCTGCTTGCTTTGAAGTGTGGCTCCCCAAGATGGCCTGGCTGTCCCAGTGCCTGGGTTGACGTTGTACAGTTGGAGGGGCCTGGCTCGTGGACGGAGCTGAGAGCTCTGAGCCAGTTCTTTGTTCCTGCGAGGGGAGCCAGGCCTGCCTGTTTGCACTGAGATGTGCAAAGGAATAAACGAGGTGGTCGTGCGCTCACTGCCTCATGCCTTCCCTCTCCAGAGCGCCTTGCCTGAACGAGGTCCTCAGCTTGGTTCTGAGTCAGAAAGTCAAGCGCTCGTTTTATTGAGTGTCTTCTATGTGTCAGGTCATGTCAGCTCATGGGGCGTCAGAACATCACACCCCACTTTACAGGTGACACTCCTCCAGGATTCACACCCGGGAGCAGTGCAGCTGATCTCCACAGAGGTGAGCGGGCTCTCTCTCGGTGCCATGCTGCCTCCCGGAGTGAGGAGCTGCTGTTGTCTTCAGGTCACAGAGACTGCCCTTCGGGGAGGGGCAAAATCCTTCAGGACCGACCAGAGATTCCATGTCCTCAGCTGAGATCAAGCCCCAGGGAGAAGGGGCTGGGAGTGCCTTTAGCAGCTGGCTGCTGTGGGCAAACCTTCCTCCTCCTGTCACTGGCCTTTTCCTGATCCCCTCTGCTCGTGACTGCTGCGAGAATGCTGGCCAGCCCACGTGTGTGCTCACCCTTGGCTGTTTGGAATGTCACTGCAGTCACTCTTGGGTGATCCTTCAGCAAGTGCTTCCTAAGCACCTGCCCTGCGACTCTGGCTCTTTAACGTATGGAAACAGTTGTGAGCGGAGCAGACAGACGGATCTGTGCTTGTGGAGCCACACCATGGTGAGAAAAGAGATGAGGAGCTGTGTAAGCAATTAGTGTCTTAGAAATAAATACCGATAAGTGCATGGGTAATAAGTGTACTAGGTGATACAGTATAGAATAAACAGACTACATAGAGAAAAAGAGACGAGGAAGAGGGGGGTTGTGTATCGAGGCTGGGGTTTTAGAAAGGGAGCCCAGGAAGGCCTCCGTGAGGAGGTGACATTTGGATAAAGTGAGGGTGTGAGGTAACTAGAGAACTGACAATACAAGGAACAGCAAGTACAAAGGTCCTGTGGCCTGGCCTGCCTGAGGACCAGCAAGGGGCCGAGCCTGGGACGTGCAGGAGCCGGTTGTGGCAGATACATGGCCTCTGAAAGCCAGCGTGGCAATATGTCCTCAAGTGAGGTGTAAGTCATTTGCTTTAGGCAGAAATTGTGGTTAAAACACCTCACATAAAATATCAGCACAGAGCTTAGTAGTGTTGGATACACAACACGAATGTACCTCACTTTGAGAACTTTCCATCTGTAAAATTTAAGCCCCATGTCCACTGAACAGTCGAGCTTCATCCATTTCAAAGTGCCACAGAAGGGGATCAAGAGATGGCTCAGCTGCTAAGGCACTTGCCTGCAAAGCCCAGTGACTGAAGTTCGATTCCCCAGGACCCACATAAAGCCAGATGCACAGTGGTGCGTGCACTAGAGTTTGTTTCCAGAGGCTGGAGGCCCTGGCAGCCCGTTCTCTCTATCTCTTTGTCTCTCTCCTATTTATCTCTGCTTGCATATAAACAAATATATATGCAACAGACTTAGGCAGCCATCTTTTACATTTTTTCTTGGTTATTGACTTCCTTCCCATCCTCTCCCTCCCCCTCCTCTTCTCCTCCTTTCCCTCTCCCTCCCTCCCTCTTCCTTTCCTTCCCTTCTTCCCTCCTCTTGTGCAGCCTCACTGGTCCTTGAACTCACAGTGGTACTACAGCTTCAGGTCCCCACGTTTTGGAGTTGTAGACAGGAGCCGCCTCTGTGTGGTTTTGTTTTGAGACAGACTTTCACAGTGTAGCCTACTGGTTTGGAGCTCTTGAACTTGCCACATATTTGAGGCCGGCCTCAAACTTACAAGTGCGAGACCTACAGCATGTCCCACCATGCCAAGCCCTTTCTAACTGCTTGTCTTCGTGAGTCTGGCTGCACTGCGTAACAGTCGCGTGTTGTCATTATCCGTGAGACTGGCTCACTTCTCTTAGCACGTGGTCCTCAGAGTCTCACGTCTCAGCAGCATGCCGCAGAATCCCCCCACCACTGCCACCTCCTTTTCTTGAGGCAGCGCCTCAGTCGAGCACAGGCTGGTGAACTCAACTCCTCAGCTCCAGGCTGGCTTCAATGCATGGAGGTCCTCCTACCTCAGCCTCTCCAGTGCTGGGATAAAAGCACGGGCCACCATTACTTGGGGATGCTAAGAATGTCTGTGTTGTTCAGTTGTTGAAGCTCTTTACATAGCATCCAGAACAAGCCCCAGATACCTGGATCCATGGATATTTAAGTTCCTTAGGTGAAACAAAGCACTATTTGCATGTACATATACTTTAGATAATCTCTGAACTGTGTTTTAAACAATATTTTTTAAAGGATTTTATTTATGAGAGAGAAAGAGAAAGAATGGGGCTCTAGCCACTGCATATGAACTTCAGACACATGTACCACCTTGTGCATCTGGGTTACGTGGGTCATGGGGAACCAAACCTGGTCCTTTGGCTTTGCAGACAGGCACTGTACCTGTTAAGCCATCTCTGCAGCCCTAAAAAGTATTTTTGTTTATTTACAAACACACACACAGAAAGAGAGATAGGGAGGAAGGATGTACAAGGGCCTCTTGCTTCTGCAAATGCATTCCAGATGCTTGGGCCACTTGTGTATCCAGCCTTAAGTGGGGTACTGGGCAATTGAGCCTGGGCTGGAAGGCTTTCCAAGCAAATGCTTTTAACCTCTGAGCGTCTCCCCAGCTCTGAATTCTATGTTTCATACCTAACAGTCAGATGCTCTAAGGAACTGTTGTACAAGGTGACAAGAAAATGTTTGCCCTTGTTCAGTACAGGTGTGACCCCCCCCATCCTCTTGTATCTGCATCTGGTTGAGTGTGCGTGTGGAGCCTGCAGAGTCGGAAGGTTGCCGTGTTCTGATGTCCCCTGTTCTGCTTGGCATGCTGACCTCTCTTCAGCAGTCATTCTGGCTGCTAGGCTGGAGATAGACTGTAGGTGGGTGAGAGCCGAAAGTATAGCTAGTGGCCACCAAGTTCAGGGCCACTGTTGGATGCTGTTGTCTCCAGCTGCTGTGGCCCCGTCTTGGTTTTGCATGTGTATGGCACATATGTGTGTGCAGGCCAGAGGTAGATGTTGAGTGGTGGGCACTCTCCCTCACTGGAGATGGGCTTCCCGCTGAACCCAGCGCTACTCGTCAAGCCCTGGGTTACTCTTGTCTGCTTCAGCAGTGCTGGGCTTACGTGTGGCTCAAGCACTTGACCTGCCGAGCCATCTCCCTAGCCCCTCTTTCTAAAACCTCTCTCCTGACCCACTTCTGCACTTCCTGGTGTGGCCCCCTGCCCTGTGGGCCCTACAGACTGACCCAGCCTCTAGACTCCTCCCAGGCAGATGAAGTGCCCACTTGCCTGCTCACCCCTCGGGCGCGCTCCTCTCATCTCCATGGCCGCCGCCTCTGTTCAGTGTGGAACGCTTCTCACTCTGTGAAAGTGACTTGCCTTCCTTGCAGTGGAATTGGTCCAAAGCAAGGGCTCAGAGAGTGTTTGATTCAGTGGATAAATTGGCTGCCAAGAAAGAAGAAAATGGTCTAAGATAAAAGACCAAGGCCAAGGAGACTGAGAAGTGGTGTCAGGGGAGGAGAGACAGGATGCTGTGAGAAATGTCCCAGGCTTGCCTGTATTGGGCCTCCTCCTGCCAGACCTCTTTGTGCCACTCTGGGCACAGGACCTGCCTGTCCCTTCTGCTTCCAGCTCCTTGGAGTTCCCGGATGAGGGTGCCTAGCACTGAGCCATCATTTCTGGTTCATTTTCTTCCCATACTTTACATAATAAAGGTTTTCTCTTTCTGCTGGAGTTGGAAAACTGAAGAACTCAGAGGAAGTAGCGCTGGCTGGGGAGAGGCAGAGGGAGGGCCTTTCACTCTAGGGAGGTTTGTTGCTGTGAGCACAGTTGTGTCCTTACAAATAGATTTGAGACTTGTGAAGAAAACAAAGGAGAAGCTGGGGAACTTCTGGGAAAGAGGTCCTTGTTTATGCCTATTGGAACAGACCTTGTCAGTGTTTGTTTAAAGGAGATGCCACTTGGTAAGCAATGCTGGCTTTTTCTTTTGGTTTTGTTTTGTGTTCCAGAAGGCTGTGATTGGCTGGAGAGCTGCCCTTGTCTTCTCATAGCTGGCTGGAGCATGAGCCCGGAACCCGCGGGCCCAGGGCTGCCACCTAGCCGACTCTTGACTGTCTGCTCTTGGAGTTGGGCTGGGGTGGTTTTCTTCCATTTCACTGTCGCAGTCAGGTTTGCACTGCTTGTGGAAAGCACCCGACCCAGAGCAGCTTGCGGGAAAAAGAGGTTTATTTTGGCTTACAGGCTTGAGGTGAAGCTCCACAAAGGCAGGGGAAAACAATGGCATGAGCAGAGGGTGGACATCACCCCCTGGCCCACCCAAGGTGGACAACAGGGACAGGAGAGTGTGCCAAACACTGGCAAGGGGAAACTGGCTATAACACCCATAAGCCCGCCCCCAAAAATACACTTCCTCCAGGAGGCGTTGATTCCCAAATCTTTATCAGCTGGGAACCTAGCATTCAGAACACCTAAGTTTATGGGGGACACCTGAATCAAACCACCACACCAGGCAACGCCAAGCCCACAAGAGCCCCCTCCCTCCAGAACTGTTGTTGTCTTTCTCCTGAAGAGTCACTGGAGTTTGGCTGATAGGGGCTCTGTTGTTTTGCGTGAGTGTGACTGTGGCAGGCTCTTTCCCTTAGTTCGCTGTCTTGCCCCAGGTTGCCGTCTCCTGCATGCTGGGATTGCAGGTGGGTAGCCATGCCCATCCAGCGTTTACATAGGCGCCCGGGGCCAGCCTTCCAGTCCTCGTGCTTGTGCGGAAAGGCCTCTCTCCACAGCCCCAGGTTGCGGGTTTGAAAGAAAGATGAGGACTGGAGAGATGGCTTGGCACTTACAGACACTTGCTTGCAAACTCTGACAGCTTGGGTTCAGTTTCCCAGTACCCATGTAAGGCCAGATGTAAAATGTGGTACATGTGTCTGGAGTTCATTTGCAGTGGTGTGAAGCCCGGGACACCCATTCTTATTCTCTCTGTGCCTCTCAAAGAAAAAAAAATTTAAGAGAATATTAAAGATACAAATAAGCCATGGTGGAAGGCTAAGCATGCTCCCTAGTGCCTGTCAAGTTCAGTGTGATTTCAGTTAATAAGTTGTGGCTTCATGCTTCAGAAGAACAGACTGAGGTGAGGCACCAAGCTCTCGCTTGTAGAGGTGCAGGGATCTCTCCCTTTCTGAGCATCAGTATTTGATCGTCACCAGCTTTGTAATTTTAAGATCCGTCATCCGTCATCTCCGTCCTGGCTCATGGTGTCAGTAGAATGTGAGGTGTGTAACGATGTGTGCAGTTGGATTCGGCTGAGCTCTGGTGCCTGAAGTCTTCTGAGTCACGCTGTTGGCCTGGGTTCCAGAGATTAGAGATGGTGGTTGGACAGACAGCTTGATGGTCTGGCACATACTCAACAGTGGACCCGTCACTGGGCGCTGGTCATGTCATCACCCTGTGTTCTGCTCTTGGACCAAGCCTCTGAGGCATGGCGCTTTGGCGGACATTATGTTCCCTACAGAAAATTCTGTCCTCTTTACTGAGCCAGCAGGTGATAACTTGATGGAGGGAAACAGATCTCATTTTGAGTGTCTCTGAATTATAATTGTATGTGAGAGCCTAACGGTAAACAAGTGGGAGAGATAATAGCTATTTTGCAGACAGACAAGCCTCCCCCCCCCCCATTGTGTTTCAGGCAGCATAACAAGATCCGCAGTGTGGAGGGAAGTCAGCTGAAGCTTTACCTAGCCTTGGAAGTGCTGGATCTGAGTTCGAACAACATCACGGAAATCCGGAGTGCCTGCTTCCCACCCGGGCTGCTCATAAGAGAGCTGTAAGTACCTCTGGGCCCCTGGCTTGTAGCCTGGCGTGGCTGGGTCTGAGGAGGACACTGAGTTTCGGTTTTCTCAGTGGGCAGAGTGTGGGGTCCGTCTGTGTCCTTTCGGTGCCTACTTTAGAGCATCCCCTTCAGGTGTTAATGGGCAAACCTGAGGCAGGAGGAGGTTAACTGTCCTGTCAAAGAACTCACCCCTTAAAGTGGTGAGTGTGGGAGTTTGAATAAGGCCTGTCATGAGCACATTCAGTTACTGGGCTGCATCCCAGATGAGCTTGCAAGGGAAGATTCAGGGGTGGTTCAAGGAGCTGCGTGGCTTACGAAGAGAGGGCAGCAGCTACTCGCCTCGTGGGCACCAGGGACCCTCTCCACTTGTCTCTTTCACCCATCTTAGCGCCCTACCTCCAGGTGGTTGATGATAGATCCGAATGAGAAAGTGAAAAGCTGCGCAGTCCTCAAGCTGCTACCAAGAAGATGTTGCTTTGTGGTAGAATCTGAGGACCTCAGCTGAAGAAAGCTCCCCATCCTGAGTGCATTTCATCCCAGGTTACTAGTTTCTGAGCTCCTGAGCAGCTCATCTGCACAATGTGGCACACGTCTCCCAGTCTACCTGAGGCCCCAAGGGCCAGCGTGACCTTAGGCAGAACCCAGGTGCCGGAATTAAGGACAAGAGGCCTGGAATCTGTGAAGCTCCTCATGGGTGCTTCCTCAGGGGTTCCAGCTGCCACATGGCATTTCCTGTGTGGCACAAAGAAGCCACAGGCTGAAGCAGTGACGTGGAGCTGCAGTGGCCTTTGCTGTGCACACTCAGGGACACTTTCTACTCTGGCAGCCAGTCGCCGGTGGATCTTCACACTGCCCGTTCTTTAGTGTGGAGTGTTCAGAACAGAGTCCTTGTGTGCCCTGCCCTAGGCTGGTGCCTGACGGGGGAGCTGGCGGCTCCTCCTCCCTGCCCTGTGCACGGGGTTCGCTCTTCTCTTTGCTTAGGACAGAAAACGCTCCTTTTATCTGGGAGAGGGATGGGGGCAGCCTCTCACAAAAGTGCCATGTTGTCTTTACTACCTGATGCGATGTGCTCAGTGACAGGCATGCCTCCTAGTTACACACACCTGACATGCACAACACGTACATCACCCACAGCCCTGTGAAGGATGTGCCCCTTTTTTCTAAAGGACTCTTTATACATCTCTTGTTAGAATGCGAGGCATTTAGAATTATGTAGATGAACTGGTTTGTATACTTGTACACCTTTTTGTTTTGTAAGTCATGCAGTCAGAGCTGCTTCTCTGAAGTGTCTTGTGTATGTGTGTGTGTGTGCATGTGTACAAATGCATGTGCACATAGGTGCTTGTATGGAGGCAGAAGACAACCTCAGGTGTCAGCTTTGTTTTGAAATAGGATCTTTCACTGGTCTGGAGCTTGCCAAGTAGGCCAAGACAAGGGAGCCAACGAGCTCCAGAGATCCACCTGACTCTGCCTCCCCAGAGCTGGGATTATAGGCGCATGTCACCATATCTGGCTTTTTAAACGTGGGTTCTGGGGATTCAGCACTTTACCCTTTACCCACTGAACCATCTCCTCAGCCCTTTCTAAAGTATTAAGTTGGCCATGATCCTGCCTCTCGATTTGACTTTCTGATCAGCCTGGAGTAGCCAGTGGTGAGGCAAAAATCCTGCAGGTCTGCCTGAGGCAGGCCCCACAGTGTGGCTGGTGTGGGAGAAGGTTGGGGCACATGTGTGTGACGGTCACTCCCCAGTACACACAGTCAGCCTGGCTCCATGTCTTTACTGGACAGTCTACTTCAGTCTTTTTTTTTTAATATTTTGATTTGAAAGCAGAGAGCGAGAGAATGAGAACGAATGGGTGTACCAGGGCCTTTAGCCACTGCAAATGAACTCCAGACGTGCACCCCATTGTGCCTGTTGCTTATATGGGTACTGGGACACTATGGTTTATAAGCAAGTGCCTTAACCACTGAGCAATCTCTCCAGGACAGTTCTGCCACCAGTAGTTCTTGGATTGTTCAATTGCAGTCAGGGTGGGCTTTGAAGTCTCAGTGATAACTTAGTGCAAGCCTGTCCCTCCGGGTGTGTCTCAGCACGCTCTCCTAGCTCAGGCCCCGCTGGCTGTGGTGTCTGTGAAGGAATGAGGAGGTCACCTGCGGCCACTGCATCTTCTCTGAATTGTTCCAGCAACTTGGCGAGCAACCGCATCAGCACCCTGGAGTCGGGAGCATTCGACGGTCTGTCCAGGTCCCTGCAGACTCTCCGCCTGAGCAAAAACAGGATCGTGCAGCTTCCCGTGAAAGCGTTCCGGCTACCCAAGCTGACACAGCTGTGAGTACAGAAACGTGTGCTTTCATGGAGGGCAGCCAGACTTCACGGGGCCAAGTTTCCCCAAGGACCCTACGCCGATCACCACCCCTTCCTCACAATCCTCAGCAGAGCTCTGCATAAATGCTCACTAATGGTGCACCACAAACCTAGTAAAAGCAGGTTAGGAGCTGGGTCTGGTGTGGGCAGTCTGGCTCAGATTGCGAGGCCAGATCTCGCATGGGTGCTTGTCCTTGCCTCACTGCCCCTCCCGACTGAGCCTCCGAGCACTGGCGTGACAGAAAGTGCCACCATGCCTCACTCAGTTTCCTTCTTATCTCAGGAGTATGTCATTTAAATTTAAAAAAAAATACTTGAGAGACAGAGAAAATGAGAATGGGCATGTCAGGGCCTCTAGCTACTGCAAATAAACTCCAGACACACGTGCCACCTTGTGCATCTGGCTTAAGTGAGTACTAGAGAATTGAACCTGGGTCCTTAGACTTCATAGGCAAGTGCCTTAACCGCTAAGCCATCTCTCTAGCCCAGGAGTGTGTCATTTTTAAAGGTACTCAGGCCATCTGTACCTCAGACATGAAGGTAGTAGTTTAGTAGAAACTCACTGTGGCCAGAAATGGCCTCCACTTTATCTCCAGGATCTTACAAAGAGCTGGACTTAATCCCTCCTTACTCTCTGTGTGTATATGCAGTTTGTATGCATGTGGGTGCATGGGGAGGTCAGAGGGGGACGTCAGGGGCCTTTCTCACTTTCCACTTGGCTCTCTCATTGAACCTGGAACTCACTGATTCAGCCAGACTAGCTAGCCAGCAAGCCCTGAGGAGTCTCCTCTGTCGCCCAGTGCTGAAATTTCAGGAATGTACCATCCCTCCTTTGGACTTTTACGTGGGTTCTGGGGATCTGAACTTTGGGCCTCATGCTTTCACACAGTACACTTGACCTACTGAGCCATTGCCCCAGCCCCATTGGTTGGTTTGATTTCCCTCCCTCCCTCTCTTCTGGCTTTTTTTGAGGTAGGGTCTCCCTCTAGCCCAGGCTGACCTGGAATTCACTCTGTAGTCTTAGCCTGCCCTTGAACCCACAGTGGTCCTCCTACCTTGACCTCCCCAGGACTGGGATTAAAGGCACGTGCCACCACTCCTGTCTTGCTTTCTTTTGAAAGGATTTGTGTGATTTTTTTTTTCAATGAACAAAGCCAGTGTCGTCCTAAAATGCCACAGAGTTTTCAGTACAGTAAAATTTCATTAAACAAAATGGGGTGAAGGATTTTCCTTTATTTCTTCTTTTTCGGTATCTTCTTTTTAGCAAAAGAATGTATTTCAAGAAGATGAGGCAAGGTTAAAGTTTAGTTGACACAGAGCCTGCTGAGGGTCAAAGTTGGCTGCAGGGTGGAGTATGCCCGCCCTCCCCTGGGAGGGAGCTTCAGCTCTGCTCCTCACTCTGAGGAGGCCGTGCCGTGGGCAGGACCATGGAGAACGAGGAAATGTTTAGAGAAAAGCAAGGACTTGCTGGTTAATTCCATGTTCCCCACATTTCTCATACCTGTGGTGAGCTGAGGGTTCATCGTGACAGGGCTCGGAGTGCGCGTGTTTCATAGGTGTGGCCCCACCTCCTGTTTAGTCCCCATGTGTACTACTGTCCCTGTGTGGAGATCCTGTCAGATGCCATTTGATACCCGGTGGTGAGAGTTTCCCCTGAGTTGAAGCATATAGCATAGATCTATTGCTGAGCAAAGACATCTCACCTAAGAAATACGCCTCCTGGGTCATGTCCAGTGCTTGCTGCAGAACCATGAACGACAGCTGTGTTCTTGGGAAGACTCTGCGCTAGCTTGCTGGACTGCTCTTGTGTCACTGTCGCTGTCCCTGTGTCAGGCGAGGTGAACCCTGGCTCTGGAAGCCAAGCTTGGCCATTCGTGGGAGGGCTGCAGGCAGGGCACGCCCGCGGGACGCCCTGACCAAGTGGCTTTGCCTCCGCAGGGACCTCAGTCGGAATCGGATCCGGCTGATCGAGGGCCTCGCATTCCAGGGGCTCCCCGGCCTCGAGGTTCTGAAGCTCCAGAGAAACAGCATCAGCAAGCTGGCCGACGGCGCCTTCTGGGGGCTGCCCAAGACACATGCGCTGTGAGTGGGCACCTCCAGCGGGCGGTGGAAGGACGTGGGTGTGGGCTCTGTGCACACTGATTTAGCTGAACATTGAATGTGGATGGGCTCTGCCCACTGCCCTTTGGGCCTTCGCCTGGGTCCAATTCAGCATCTTTTGTACAGTGGACCAAACCCAAGGGTGCTTTCCCTGCAGGACAGGAACACCTCCTGTGGAAGGCTGTAGTGGTCTAGTGAGATACGACAGGGAGCTGACTGAGCCAGTCTTCTGGGCCCTACTCTCCACCCCCGGTTTCTCCACCAACCTGGGATGCAGAGACTCCTTCCACAACGCCCTCTCCACTTCTATACGTACCAGGAAGTTCCTTCTCTCATCATTTTGGGGTTGACAGTGTTGGTATGCAGGTGTGCCAAGAATGGATAGTTTATTTTCAGAGATTTCCTCTGACTTGTGAGCTCAGCGGGCACTTGTGAGCTGACACAGACACTCCCCACTGAACTTCCTTTTATCCCAGTTCTTTCCCATGAGACATCACTTCCATTCTTTGGTTTTCCTGTTTGCAGGTTTAAGTGGTGGTTACTTCTGAGTAAACAAACTTGTACTACTCACTGCTTTTACATGTGCTCCAAGGTTTTCTGCCAGTCAGTGGCCCAACACATCACTGCCCCTGCCCGCTTCCTGTGTCCTCTGTCGGTTCTCTCTGTAGCAGACACCAAGGCCAGAAGCCTAGACCCACATCTCTGTGCTATCCCCTCTCATCCCCGCCTGCCAGGAAACGATGTTCCCATCTGCCACCTGGTTTTTCTGTTGGATAGATTTGTACAGATGAGGGGTAAAAGTTATTTGTATACTAAGCACTTCTTTGAACTGTCAAGAAAGTCAAAGGGAAGAAAGCAGTATGGTGGCTTAAACCCCGTACATTGACCATGGAGCTTTCGTTAGAGGCCGTGCTTCTCTTGTGACCTTAGGCTGAGCACCGTGCGTGGCAGAGTAACTTCTGGCCCGCTGGCTCCTCCTCACCCTGCGCACGCTGTCTTTGCAGGCACCTGGAGTACAACAGCCTGCTGGAAGTGAACAGTGGCTCCCTCTATGGCCTCACAGCCTTGCACCAGCTGTACCTCAGCAACAACGCCATCGCTCACATTCACCGTGATGGCTGGGGCTTCTGCCCGAAGCTGCATGAGCTGTAAGTCTGTCACTGTTGTCCCCAGAGCCCAAGCAGCCACAGGTCAGCTCATCCCACAGCATAGCTGGTCACGGGGGTTCTGAGGACACAGCTTGGAGGCAGGTAGGCTAGAAGCCTGTTCTATAAGGAAGACGGCCTAAACAGCATGGCCATACCAGGACCAGCAAGGCTTTGAGCTGAACTCTACCTCAGGATTAGCTGTGGCCGCAGGAGTTGCCTCGAGGTCCTCTGTGGGGTTGGAGGCGGTTTCTAAGGAGGGGCTGGCTCCGCTGCAGTCAGTGCAGCTCCTCAGAGAGCCGTGGGAGACTTGCACGCTCCCCTGCCTTCCCTCAGAAAAGCTCTCTGGACACCAGCCTCCTTCCTGTCTACATCCCAATGCCTGAGGGCAGAAGAGGATGTGTAGGACATTGGGCCCCCGGGCTCCCAGGCTGGGCCCGTGCATCCAGAATAGCAGCAATTGATGGACACTCCTGGTAGGGAGGGGTGCCCCAGACTTCTAATGCTGGAGCACTCACTGACCAGCACCCAGACAGAGGCCGAGGACTCGGCGCGTGACTGTCCCATGTTTGGGAGACTGAAGTTCTCTCAGTTTAATATGCTGGACCTTTTTAATATGCTGGTTATTTTTGAGAGGGTTTTCTATTCTTCCTTTAAAAATTAATACTCACAATTCCATACATCTGAATAATGTATTTTGGTCCCATTCAACTCCACTATCTTCTCTCATGCTTAAACCTCTTCTTCCCACTAGTACCCCTTATTCTTTCATGATTTAGAGATTATGGGGGTGAGGTAGCAAGGGAAGGGTTCCTTTGTCTAGTCATGGATATGGGAAAAGATTGACCCAGCACAGCAAGCAATTGTCAGGAGCACCAAGCCTGTCTTTTTTGTTTTGCTTTATGTTTTTTCAAGGTAGGGTTTTGCTCTAGCCCAGGCTGATCTGGAATTCACTATGTAGTTTCAAGGTGGCCTTGAACTCACAGCAGTCCTCCTACCTCTGCCTCCTGAGTGCTGGGATTAAAGGTATGCGCCAGCATGCCTGGCTTGTCTTATATTTTTTGACCACAGCAGGCATACTCGGGCACCCTTGGACTTGGTGTTGACTCTTGGGGGCGTGTGTGTCTCCCATGCATGCCCACCCCAGCCTGGAGTTTGTAGCGAGTCAGCCTTTAGATGCAGAAGGCCATGATCCTACCGCTTCCTTGGATAGCTTGGGACACTGCTGCTGTTCACTTCCATCTTATGGTATCTCGGGTTCTCTTTACCCCACCAGAGAAATTAAAGGAGCCACAGTGGGGCTGGGAGCTCTGGCCCCTCTAGGTCCCAAGTTGTGAGCAGTCCTCTGAGAGCCCCCCTCCCCCACTCTGTAGCTTCCTCTGACTTGGGATTCACTCGATGACTCCAGGGCAATCCTATCATCTCAAATTGCCCCTCCCTCCATGCTGGGATTAAAGGTGCCACCACTAATCCCTGCCCCTGCTTCTCTAGGCCTTTTTGCCTGGGGCAATGTGATGTTGTCTCCTTGCCCTTTAGAGAGGCTATAGGTAGTGAAGTGTATCTGGACCAGTTCTAGCAACTGACTTGTCTTCAGACAACCTCAGGGGATTGCTTTCCAGCACTTCCTTGAAGCTGAATTCTTTAATTGCAGATGAGGATGTAATTTTGGTCTCTTGCCAGGTCTTTACAACTAACAGACACCATGACTTTTATTTTTCCAGTAGGGAAGGAATGTTCCTTGTCTGCCACCTTTAGAAACTTATTAAAGTGAATTGATTTTCGTTTTCTGCTCCCACCCAGACTTCTGATTTTCGCCCATTGATAGCAGGGGTGCTGGGAAGGGGTCCCACATGACACAGGCGGTGAGACGGGAGTGAGTCCTGCTATCCCAGGCAGTGGCTCACGGCACCCTCTGCTGGACGATGCAGTGTGTGTCTGGGGCTCCTTGTGTGACTGATGTCCAGTTTGGTATGAACTGTAGTCCTTGGTTTTCCGTGATCTGAATGATAGTTCAAGTCAGACCTGATGAATGGTAGGCCTAAGAGCTTCTGTATGCACAGCCATTCTCACTCAGGAATCCTATGTCTTCCCAGTCGTGACCGGACTGCTCAGGAGAGGACAGCACCCATATAGCCTGGTGGTGATATTTGCCCCCTTCCTCCCCAGGATCCTATCTTTCAACAACCTCACCCGGCTGGACGAGGAGAGCCTGGCCGAGCTGAGCGGCTTGAGTGTCCTACGCCTCAGCCACAACGCCATCAGCCACATCGCCGAGGGTGCCTTCAGGGGACTCAAGAACCTACGTGTCCTGTAAGGCTTTCTCTTTCGGGTGACAGAGTGAGGGGCCCCTGGGTGAGCATGCAGAACAGAGGAAACCAGCTGCTTTGAGAGTCACTCTTATGGGGTCCAGTCAGGATTGACCCCAAGCCAACCAGCTCTGGGTGCATGGGCTCAAATTTATATCGTCACCTGAAAAAGAAAGACTTGAGCAGAAAAGTCTCTCCCTTCCCAGGATGGCACCTGTAGAGGGACGTTGTCACCATGCCGTGTAGTAATTCCTGAGTGCGCATGGCAGGAGGGATGGGTCATGTTGGAAAAATGTCCCTTCATGTGCACCTTCAGCAGGACACTCCAGGATAGCACCGCCAGTCACTCCAGTATGAATCTTTGCACTGTGACTTCTTTTTTTCTGAGATAGGATCTCATACTGCTGCCCAAACTGACCTCAAACTTCCCTCCCAAGTGCTGGAATTACAGGTGTGAGCCATTCTGTCTGGCTCTAAGAGCAAGGATCAAACCCAGGGCCTTGTACCTGCTAGGCAGGCACCTTCCACCGTGGCTGTCTGGTCCTGATGTGGGCGCATGGTATTAAGTCCTGTGTGTTGTTTCTCCAAGTCAGTACTGAGATAGCTTTCTCAGCCAGCATTGAAAATTCCTCCGCAGACCCACTGTCTGAGAAGTAGAAATGAGCCCGTGTCCTTGCTTGTGCCGCGTTGGGGAGTCATGTAACAAAAGGCAGCAATGATATCGTGTCCTTCTAAGTGTCACTTACGTGAGATTGTTGGAAGTTTCTACAGGGGCCTTCCTGGGGCTTTCATAGAACTTCTCAGTTGTCAACCATAAACAACTT
Source organism: Dipus sagitta (assembly GCA_036346955.1). Taxonomy (NCBI): domain Eukaryota; kingdom Metazoa; phylum Chordata; class Mammalia; order Rodentia; family Dipodidae; genus Dipus; species Dipus sagitta. The sequence goes on along the minus strand of CM070784.1, from coordinate 75,425,535 downwards.
CTGAGGAGTTTTTGGGCTAAAGACCCCAGGGGGGCATCTGGTGAGGACAGTGGTGGCAGGTTCCAGGGCTTCCTTCCCCAGGCCTCCTCTCCCACATGACCCTGGCAGAGTGGGCCGGAGCACTGAGTCACTGCTGGGGAGTGAAAGAGCCAGTGCCAAGCCGAGGTCAGCCTGTGAGCCCTTGCAAGCCCAGAAAGAAGAAGAAACCTTGGCAACCAGGGCTCAGAGCAAGGAGACAGGCACACAAAGCCAGGGCCCGGCCCCCTGGCATTCACTCCCGAGAGAATAGGTGGGCCCACTGAAAGGAGACGTCCCTTGCACAGCACATCCACTCTGCCTTTATGCTGGAAAGAAAAGGTTACAGCAAGCATTCTGCTCTTCAGTCCAAGCTGCCCTCCCCGCTGGCGGTGACTTTCCAGGTTTCCCAGGGGGCCAGGGGCAGCCTCCCTCTCTGTTCTGGCCCTGTCTGCGAGGACGCCCAAGAGGGAAGTGCAGGGACAGTGACCCGTGGAAAACTGGAGGGAGCAGCATGTGTGCAGAGTGGGGCCTAGCTGCAGGTGTGATGTCTCGGCCGGGCACTGTGACCAGAGGCTGAATCACTGGCCTTGTCCGAGGAGCCTGGGCTCAGGAGTTGGCCTCATCGCTCCTGTCCTGGCGAGTGGGTCACAAGTCTGAGTCAGCACCCAGATGTCTACCCTGGCTCAGACTCCAGACCTTGTGAGGAGGCAGGCTCAGGGCCCCAGACTCTGGCCCGCCTGGAGGGCCTGGGACAGCCCTCTTCCTGTGCCGTGCCTTTCCCAGCATCTTGGTCAAGTCCAGGAAAGGGACTCTGGTTGACAGGAGCCATGAAACGTTTGGGCTCTTTCTCCATGCCTGGGTCAGAAGTCTGCTCTGCGGGTTGGGATGCAACCTGGCTTCCCTTCATAGAGCCCATCAGAGCTGAGGGGAAGCTTTAAGGGCGTGGCAACTGTTTTGGAAGGCTGAGAAGCCAGGCTGCACTTCTCAAGACCTGACAGGATGCTTTGCCTGGATGCCTGGGTGTTGAGACCAGAGCTCAGCATGGAGAGTGAGCTTGCCTCTGTCTTTTCCCTAGGGACCTGGACCATAATGAGATCTCGGGCACAATTGAGGACACCAGTGGTGCCTTTGTGGGGCTCGACAACCTCAGCAAACTGTGAGTATTTCTGAGCATGTGGTTGTGCGAGTGCTGGTGTGTACGGGACACTGCAACAGACGCTCCCCTGTGCCTGTTTGTCTTGAAGCTGTGGGGACGGCAGGGTGTGGCCACAACCAGCATGGGAGACCTGTCTCTCCCAGGCCAAGAAAGCACACTGCCACAATGGATGGGGTCTCCCAGGGCTGTAGGGGCAGCAGACTGTGACAAGGACCAGTATGGGAGATCTACAGCCTGTCACAAGCCAGAATACTACTGGCACAGTGAATGGTGGCTTGTAGGGCTGCAGACCCAGTGTTTGATGGACTGCGAACATCTCTGTGGCCTGATTCACAATTGATCTGAAGGCAGCTAAGCATTTTGTTCTCTGCCCGGACAGATTCTACCTTCTGACTCTATTTCTAGAAAATAACGTGGGTGTCTTTGAGAAACTTGATAGTTTCAAGGCTACTGTTGATGTTTTTTGTTGTTGTTGCTGCTGTTAATCATAATCTCTAATGGACCAGTCCCCTCATGTCCCAGAATTTGCCAGTGGCGAGGGCTGGTGTTGTGCCCTGACTCCCTCTGATCTGACCTAGGGTTTTCCTTTGAGAAGCTTCAGAGACCTGGGTTTAGTGTTCTGCCTCCATTGAGTTACTCAGGGACCTCCCAAGAGCCAGGCCTGAGTGAGCAGCTCGGGGTGAGAGGCCACCTCTGCAACCAGTGGGCACACATGGCTCTGCCTTCAGCTTTGCAGTGACGGGACCCAGACATTTTTGACACTTCCTCATGCTGGCTCTTCCTGGCGTGGCCCATTCCTTTCTCCCTGCTTTGTCCAGACTGTTAACTGCACTCACCTCCTGGGAACCTGTGCTAAGGCCCAGGATGTGGGGCAGGAGGACTTCTGGACCTCCAATGAGAGGTGCTTCATAAAGCAGAATGTGACTTGTGCAGGGCCTACCCCCTAGCTCTCCCTGTGCATTCCTCAGGAGGGGGTCACATCAAGCACACACGAAGAGGAGCATGTGTCCGCTCAAGGTGACTGAAGCTGTACTCTGTCTTCGTCCCAGCTCAGGGACTCCTGTAGTCAGTGTGGGCAGCGGAGTCTGCCTTTCTTGTACATGCCATGGCTCTCCTGAGGACCACGAACTGCCATAGCCTGTCTGCCTGGTGTTTCAACAAGCACTGAATGGCCTTGTGAGGTTTGAGGGGTGATATCCCTGGTCTGTCTACTTAGTTCTTGCTGGGCCAGCAGCCTGTTACTACAGCCATCAGAGTTGACAACCCTTGGCTGTCTGTGAGGTGTGGCTTGTTTTAATCCACCAGAAGGATGACTGGCCCAGCATAATTGAGAATTTGTTTTATTGCTATTATCACCATTAGAAATAACAGCCTGCACTCATTGTAAAAGAGGTCAGTGTGACTAATATTTAATGGATAATATAAGGTACAACTTTTTCCTGGATCTAGTTTATGGGAGATTTCATTTCAGCAGCTCAATGATTTTTGACTAGAACCTGGAGCCCACCGTGCCTTGGCAATTCCCCCTCAGACACGCTTGGGGTTCCGTGCCCCATGAGCTCTTCCTTGCTGCTAGCTTTGTGGTTAAGGAGCCCAAGTTAACATCTGCTTGGTTTACGAGCCTGTTCTGGGAGTGAGCCAGTGCCAGTGCTGCTGGCCCAGGCTGTCCCCTCTGCAGTGGAGGAAGGCTCAGGGCCATGTTGTGGGGATTCCAGGCTTTCCCAGCAGGTTCTGTTTTCTAGGGGCCGCAGCCTCTCACGTATAGCCTGGCTGTCTTCGTAGGTTGAAGGCAGACCTGGCCTCTAGCCCAGATATTCTCCCTGGTTCTCTGTGGGATCCTGCTCAAGAGATGTCCTGTCTTGGGAGGAGTCTAAGCCAGACTAGCTTTCCCCTCTGTCCCCTGAACCCTCTCATTCTGAGACTTCCTCAGCATCCAGCCTCCTCTACAGAACCTGTTCGTGCTGAGGAGTAGAGGATGCCTTTGGTGGGGTCTCTTTAGAGACCCAGATAACGAGGAGGAGGAGGAGGGTTTCCATATGCTCTGGGCGGGAGCTGCATGTTGCACATTGCTAGAAGGAGCAGTCTTGCCTCCATGTATATTGCAGGGGCCAGAGGTCACCTTGTGAGAAAACTACTTGCTGCAAGGGGCAGGATTAGAACTTCCGGAAATAAGCTGGCCCATGGGTTAGGAGCCCGAGAACACAGACCCTGGTGGATCTGGCTAAGGAGCCTCCAGCCGACTGTGGGGTCTTGTTCTAGAATCCACAGTACAGGGTCTCTCCTCACACCAGCTGCCTCAGCACTGAACAAAATGTGAAAAGCTATGGTTACCTTGACGAATGTCCCATCTTTTTTGGGACTCTTTATGCCCAGAAGTCGATGCAGTTTTTAGTTCCATCGTTTTATTTTTTGAAAGACCCTTTATTGACAGCTTCCATCTGTACAGATACCACCGTGGTCATAATCTCTCTTACTGCTGAATCCCTGTGTGGTTGCATTACCTTCCACTGTGCCTCCCCTCGGGGAATGTACCCACCCCTGGGTGATCCTTGGAGAGCGATGAGCCACAGTGATTTCCACCTCACAGTGCCCAGAGCCTTCCAAGGCTGGGTGGAGCCTGCCCTGCCAGCCTGTCATCACTGCTAACTTTGATGAAGATTCAGGTGTTTAGTTTCTGAGTAGGAGCGCCCTGCAGAATTCCACCTGCCTCTCGGACACTTGTCAGGGTGCACCGCCCTAATTGTATGTTTGCTTTCTTCTTTCCCGGCCCCGCTGTGCCTGGATGTTTGCAAACTGCAGAACTCTGTTGGGAAACAAGATCAAGTCCGTGGCTAAGAAAGCCTTTTCAGGGCTGGAAGGCCTGGAGCACCTGTAAGTATCTTGCCGGAGCCAGACTCACCATGGCTGCCACACAGAGCTGCAGGGGAGAGTCAGCCAGCAGCTCCTGGCGTTTCTATGGCTGGGCGACCAGCTGCTTCCTCTCATAATCAGCTCTTATCATGCCTGTGCCTGGCACCCCCACATGTGGCCTGGTGTTTGGGCAAGTACCTTCCTCCCCTGCTGGGCTGCATGCCCTTGCACAGGCTCCTTCAGTCTCCTGGCACCACTGCCCTTTCCACAGGGCGCTTCAGCATGGCCCAGCCAGGGTCCCCCGAGCAGCTCAGCCACACTGAGTGCGCACAAGGCTCCACCAAGAGCCTGCCTGTTGTTGGTGGAATAGATGCCCCCCAATAGATTCAGGAGTTTATTAAAACTTCTTGGATTTCTAGCCACCTGGCTGGGGGAGGTGTCACTGGGCCAATCTTAGGGTCCAGTCCTGAAGTGTGTCGTGTAGTGTGGCATTGGCTTGTGGCTTTTCTGTGTGTTTGGTCCTGTGAGAGAAGGCCAGCTCCTCGGGCCATTATGGAACTTTCCTGGTGACCTGCTGAGCAGCCTCCACGTGACATTGAGGCTGCCTGGCACTTGTGAAGGGCGCCCTAGGTGTCTCTGCTGAAGTCACTGATTGTGCTCTCCTTCAGGAACCTGGGTGAGAACGCCATCAGGTCTGTGCAGCCCGACGCCTTCACGAAGATGAAACATCTGAGAGAGCTGTGAGTACCTGGGCGCCCAGGGCTCTGTCAGAGTAAGGAAGATGTACAACTGTGTTGTGCTCACTTAGAGGAAGCTGTGAGCATTTATAGGTGGTGAGCTGTCTTTAAAAGGCCCATGGGGCTTAACTCGGGATCAGGGTTTTGCAAACTTTTTCTTACAGGCAGCCTTCATGGTGGTTTCTAAAATATTTTTATTTTTAAGCAGAGAGAGGGGGCGCACCAGGGCCTCCAACCCCTGCAAACAAACTCTAGATGCTTGTGCCCCTTTGTGCATCTAGCTTTACATGTGTACTGGGATACAGAATCTGGGTCTTTAGGCTTTTGCTGAGCCATCTCCCCAGCCCTGAGCAGTGTTTTTTATTTTATTTATTAAAGAGAATGGATGTGCCAGGGCCTGCAGCCACTGCAAACAAACTCCAGATACATGCTCCCCCTTGTGCATCTGGCTTACATGGGTCCTGGAGAACTGAACCGGGACTCTTTGGCTTTGTAGGCAAACGTCTTAACCGCTAAGCCGTCTCTCCAGCCCCGTAAGCAGTGTTTTCTTAGCAAAGTGGCCATAACAATACAAACACGTGATAGAGCAATGTACACTGTGAATCTACACTGACAGAGTTCTAGAGAATGTGAAAGAAAAGCTGTTCTATAAGGTGCACAATCCCCTTTTTAATCATATAAAAGACAAGTTTTGATCACTTAGGCTTGCTTTTGTATCACAAAGCTCTCTGCAGGAGCTTGGTGGGCTGGGGGCTCAGCCTTGGTCTCTTGCCTGGGTTCCCTTCATCGCTGAATGTAGCTCAGTCCTTCGAAAGGACAACGAGGTTAACTTCACTCGGTTCTTTTCTTCCTCCATCAGATTACTACAGGGTGTACTGTGCACTTAAGTAGCTCTGGGTAAATTTCCACAAGCAGTGAATGGAATCCTGAAGATGCACAATGTTAGCCAGTGATGAAAGGCCTTGGAGCCTGCAGTGCCTGGGGCTGGTCATGGTCCCCCCACACCCAGCCTGGCTTGGCCATCAATTTGTGCAGTGTGGTGGCTTTAGTTTTCTTGCAGACTTCCCCTCCCCGCCAAGGTGGGTGTCACTTTGGAGGCGGGAGCTGAGAGGTGGACACGGAGCATGCTCCAGAGCCTGGCTGGAGGTCAAATTTGTCTTTTCATACTTGTTCCATGGCTCAAGTTAAATACATTCCTGTCTGTGCTGAGGGGGGGAGGGGATCTGGAGTGGCTTCAGACAGTGGGAAGTTCTGCTTCCTCAGCAGGCCTGGCCTCATTCCTGCCGCACTGGCCTCCAGAGATGTCCTGGTGCATGGGCTTGTGTTGGAGGCCTCCTGCTACCACAGTAGTGACAGGCTAGCCCTCAGATGTCTCGGCACACTGCTGGCCCATCAAATGAAAATTCAAAGCCTCATGTGGTTCTGGGGTCCCTGTTGTAAGGGTTTGGAGATTACGTGAAGGTGATTTCATGGCACCACCCCGGGGTAGAGGTCATCTCTCCGTGCTGTTCACGAGTTTGGCAGCTTTACTGCTGCTCATTAAGAGGACAGAGTGAGATGGAAATCAGGTCATCCTGGAGTTGCTTCACTGGTCACTGCTGTTTGATGACACACTTGGGATTTCTAAGTGCACCTGTCCCACATGGGTCACTGTGTTACTGTAGGCAGCTCGTGATGGGAAAGCCCACTTGTCCAAACAAGTCTCCCCTTGCTTTGCACTGATACTGCACTTACCTGGAGTTTCCAGGATCAGGACAACAAGAGTGCCAGTAAGGATGTGGGTGACTTGTCTCTGAGTGACGCCGAGAAAGGACTGTCTGTTGCGAGCTCAGCAGCACCATTGAGGGAGTCGTACTAAATGCTGCCTGCTGCCTCAGCGTTCTGGTGTGGAGAAAAACACGCAGTTTTGCCACGTAGTCATAGACTTGTTAGACAAGTTTCAGCTTGAGTTTGGATGTTCCAAGCAGTTTATCAGAAATGTGGGAGAAACAGAGGGTGGGAGTATTTGTCCTACTGGAGATGCCTCCAAGATCAGGAAAGGTTAGAAGGCCTCTCCAGGGTCACAGAGGAATGTGGGTAACCTGAAAGGTGATGATGGCACCTCCTTCAGAGCACCTCCAGGAGGGTCCCGCACACCACTCTGTGGTGGTCCTGGCTCCCAGGCAGCTTGGCAGTGATGGACCATCCTGCACGCTAACAGAGCCGCCCTTGTGAGCACGCACTAAGTGTCCCCTGTTTCTCTCTCAGCCACATCCGCAGCGAGAGCTTCCTGTGTGACTGCCAACTCAAGTGGCTGCCCCCATGGCTGGTGAGCAGGATGCTGCAGGCCTCCGTGACAGCCACCTGTGCCCACCCAGAGTCGCTGAAGGGCCAGAGCATTTTCTCAGTGCCACCAGAGAGTTTCGTGTGTGGTAAGACCATCTTTCATCCTTTTCTTGTGTATGAAAGGCTCTTAAGAAGCCAGGAAGAACCTCTCATTATTGGAGCAGAGCCTGTGATCCTAGTTAACCCAGCCCGTGGTCAGACAGCAGTTGCTGGCTGTAGTTTATTTCCCACGGGAACTGTCTTGGAGCCCCAGCAGACCCAGCCAGAGGAGGTGGAAGGGCTCTGGTGCCTCATCCGTAAGGAGGGGGCTTCCATGTGTGTTTCTCCAGCACGGGAATGAGTGGTTAGACATAGGAGGAGCAGCTGCTGCAGTAGAACTCATTCTTCCGCGCTGACCCGCACTCTTGCTGTTTGTCCGAGCCACTGAATCTGTGTGCGCAGCTTGAAATTCCTCCTTCGGGGTGCTGCCACGTAGTTCTTGCCATCGTTTTGAGGAGGTGTGGTCATGATCCAAGTTTGGTTGCAAAGAGCACAGAAAAGGCTGGACATCTGGGACAGGGTGACTAAGTAAGATGGTTTGAGTTGTCACTCAGGCTTGCTCTGAATCAGAAGCCAGGAGAGACCTGCAGGCATACGTGCTGTGTTGGGCCTGACATTCTGGAAAGAGTCAGCTCTGACTGGCGGAGGTGCGGGTTTGAGAAGCAGGCAGGCCTGGGCACCAGTTGTCTCCTGCCGGCACGGGATTGGTTTGCTGAGGTCAGTAGATGTGACCGTGAGCCTGACATCCACGGATCACTGTTCCAGCACTGGTGGCTCTGAATGATCTGGTGCCTTACAGTGGGTCCTTCTTTCCCCAGACGACTTCCCAAAGCCGCAGATCATCACCCAGCCCGAGACGACCATGGCAGTGGTGGGCAAGGACATTCGGTTCACGTGCTCAGCGGCCAGCAGCAGCAGCTCCCCTATGACCTTCGCCTGGAAGAAGGACAGTGAGCTCCTGGCCAACGCCGACATGGAGAACTTTGCGCATGTCCGTGCCCAGGACGGGGAAGTGATGGAGTACACCACTATCCTGCACCTCCGTCGTGTCACTTTCGGGCATGAAGGCCGCTACCAGTGCGTCATCACCAACCACTTTGGCTCCACCTACTCGCACAAGGCCAGGCTTACTGTGAATGGTAAGGGATGTCATCTTGTGGAGCCCATGCCAGAGCCCCCCTGTCCTGTCTGTCGTAGACACAGATGACTGAGGAAGACAGACAAGTCGCTTTCATAGTGTTTTTCCAGGTTTTGCTGAGATGGCTTAGTGATTAAAGTGCTTGCCTGCAAAGCCTAAGGACCCAGGTTTGATTCCCCGGAAGCCAGATGCATCTTAAGTTCATTTGCAGTGGCTAGAGGCCCTGCAGTGCCCATTCTCTCATACACACGCACACATGAATAAAAAAGAAGTCTAGTTAGGATAACATTGAGCAGCTAGTATGTCTTTTTATCTACTTCCAGGGCAGCGCTCTGCCTGGCCAGTCACAGAACACACCCTTCCCACACTTGGGCTTGCTGTCTTTGCTTCTGAGAGAGTTACCATTGTTTGCTGAAGGCTCAGGCAACTGTTAGACTCTCCAAGCCGGCCTCCATGTGCCCTGCCCACAGCAGGTCCCTTGGGAGCCATGCCACTGGCTTGCAGCTTTCCCTGAGGCAGCAGATGGTTTTGGTGGCGGGTTCTCTCTCAGGCTTGGGAGGACTGTGCTAGCTACTGTTAGAGGTAAGGAAGTGGAGCGTTCCATCGAAGCGTGGGCTGTCATTAGCCCAGAGGGGTCAGGAGAGGTTCTGTGCACCCAGCACTGCTCCTAGTGTCACGTGCCTTTCCTATAACCTCACCTGTATTTTCCAGTGTTGCCGTCATTCACTAAAGTACCCTATGACATCGCCATCCGGACTGGCACCACGGCCCGCCTGGAATGTGCTGCCACCGGGCACCCTAACCCCCAGATTGCCTGGCAGAAAGACGGAGGCACGGACTTCCCAGCGGCACGAGAGCGGCGCATGCATGTCATGCCAGACGACGATGTGTTCTTCATTACGGACGTGAAAACAGACGACATGGGCGTTTACAGCTGCACTGCACAGAACTCAGCCGGCTCCATCTCAGCAAATGCCACCCTGACTGTCTTAGGTACACTGCATGGTGGGGGAGAAGCAGGAGGACAGGCTCTTAAGTACTGTAGGCACCTGAGGTGAGATGTTCTGCCCTGTGCAGTCAGAGATGGTAACTATGGTAGTCTACTTTTAGTTTGAAAATTTGGGCTGCTTTATTGGTGTCGTTTTTTTCTTTGTGTGTATTTTTCAGTTCTGGGATTAAAGGCATGTGTCACTTTCTAATTAGATTTTTTAAAAAGACTAATTCATTGCTATTAAAAATTTGAGAGAGAATGGGTAGACCCGGGCCTGTGGCACTTAGTAAAAAACCCTAGACACGTGTGCAACTGGCTTACGTAGGTTCTGGGGAATTGAACCTGGGTCCTCTGGCTAAGCCATCTCTCTGACCTGAATAGAGTCTTGATACAGGCCTCAGATATCCATCGTTTGAGTAAGAAGTCCCTTCTCTGTGGAGGGGGTTCTTGGTCTGTTATAGCTGAGTCTGGGAACAGATGGCTTTTGTGGTCCGTGAGTTCATCACTCTTGTTGAAGCCATCCTCAGAACAGCAACAACCAAGTTGGGTTAGCTCCCCTGAGCTTTGTCCTTTGTCCAGCAGCAGAGGCCCATAGGCTAAATGTACTGTTTCCATCGACTTCTTGCAGAAACCCCCTCCTTGGCAGTGCCCTTGGAAGACCGGGTGGTGACTGTGGGAGAAACCGTGGCCCTCCAGTGCAAAGCGGCCGGGAGCCCTGCCCCGCGTATCACCTGGTTCAAGGGGGACCGTCCTCTGAGCCTTACCGAGCGGCACCACTTCACCCCGGGAAACCAGCTGCTGGTCGTGCAGAACGTGGTGGTGGAGGATGCAGGCCGGTACACCTGCGAGATGTCCAACGCTCTGGGCACAGAGCGAGCTCACAGCCAACTGAGCATCTTGCCCACACCTGGCTGCAGGAAGGACGGGACAGCTGTGGGCATCTTCACCATCGCTGTGGTGTGCAGCGTCGTCCTGACATCACTGGTGTGGGTCTGCGTCATCTACCAAACCCGGAGGAAGAGTGAGGAGTACAGCGTCACCAACACAGGTCCGGCAGGGTGGGCGGACGTTTACAGGGGAGGAGGAAAAGGCAGTGACGTTGGTGCCATCCAAAATGTGGGTGAGGCTGCAGGCTCTGCCAAGGGCTCCTGTGTATCCTAGAGCCTTTGCGAGTATGGATTCTGTGGAGCCCAGGCTGGAGTCTCACTGACCTTCAGGGAGGGTAACATGAAGTGAGAACTCTCGGATGCACTACCTGCTGACCTCTGCTGTGCCCAGTCTTGGGTCATTCAGAGGTGCCTGCGGCCCAGGCTTATCATGGTGCACTGTCCATAGGTCCTCCTCCCTTTCCTGGTCCGGGGATAAAGTAGGTGAAGGTTTGGGGGGCTTCCCACCTGTCGACACAGCCTTCATGACTAGTGGTGGGCAGACCTTGGCTCAGGGCCTAATGGTATTTCACTGTCTTCTCGCCTTGCAGATGAAACTATAGTGCCTCCAGATGTCCCAAGCTGCCTCTCGTCTCAGGGGACTCTTTCTGACCGGCAGGAAACCGTGGTCAGGACTGAAGCTGGCCCTCAAGCCAATGGGCACATTGAAAGCAATGGTAAGTCTCCCAGGACCACCAGGAAGAACATTCTGGGTCCTAAAACCACAGTACTATCAGCCCTTCATGGGTATGTGAGTTCAACCAGTTAGATTGCAGATATTCAGGAAAGGAAGACTGTCTGTACTGAATGTGCAGAGATCTCCCCGTGTGGTCTCCTAAACACTAGGGTAATAGCTGCTTACTCGGCGTTGCGAGTTCGAGACGTGCAGTTCACATGCAGGCGCCACCACGTTACGTCCAGGACGACTTCTGCAGTGCTGGTCTGAGCTCCCATGAGCATGGCAGCTCCTTTCACCTGCAGGTGTTAAGGCCTCACCTGAGGTGTTTTAGAAAACATGACTGCTTGCTGGATGTCTCAGAGGATTTGTAGGGTCCTTTCATCAGGTAGTTAAGAAGGGCTGAGCAGCCTCTAACCCTAGGGGCCTCGTTGCAGGGCTGTGTCTGAGAGATGCAAGCCTCGGTTCAGAGGTCAACGCTCACGGCATCGCGTGCAGGCAGCCCAAGCTCTGTGTCGGCTACTCGAAAGAGCCTTGGAAAGCGGTGGAGAAAGCCGAGGGGACAGCCAATCTGCATAGACTAGGTAGGGGCTTTGCCTTTTGACACCAAGTTTTCTTCCAATTCTGTTTTGTTTGGGCTTTGCCCCTTAAGTTCCTTAGAAGTTAGTCCCTTTTCAACATAACTTTGGAAGCTGGTCTCCAGCTCATGGTTTTCTCGGTGCTGAGAATACAGACCTGAGCCACCAGGGCTCTTTAAAAGCTGTATTTCTAAAGAGTACTCTCCTGTGATCAGTATCTGTTCTCCAAGTACTCACTCAATGTGGAAGAGCCTGTCCCTTACTTGGGCTTGTGTCTGGATGGCCAGGGGAGGGATGGAGACCTCACTGAGGATGGTTCTGACTAGTCTTTGCCCTTTAGCACACAGTGTCCCTGCCATATGCAGCACCGAGCGGGACTGCCACTCCCAGGAACAGGCCTTCCACCCTCATCCTGGATCCAGAGCTACCACACAGTCAGGTGACCTAGAACATTCTCCACACCATCCGTACAGTGGGACTGCTGAAGGGCCACACCCCAACTGTGGGGGTTCCCTCTACCCCAGTAACCATGACAGAATACTGGCTTTGAACAAACAGCCAGTGGCATCCTTGGATGGGCAAGGTAACATCTAACCCTTGGGAGGAAGGGTTGGGCGCCCTTTATGTGGTCAGCATGCACAGTCTGACTTGCCTTCTTTTCTCACAGGGGCTCCTTGGACTTCATCAAGCTTACCTGAACCAGACTCCACAGACCTCCAGCCTTCACCCACGTTACCTTCAGACAACTTGGAGCTCGCAGAGGATGCCGCCCCTCCCAGTGAAGCCCAGCACTTGCTTGCTTCCGACAGCCACCTCCCTGAGGCATGTGACTCCAGTCCTGAGTCCACACCACTGGCAGGACAGCTCACTGGGAGACGGAGAGGACCGTTGCTCTCAGCACCAAAAAGCTAGGCTTTATCTACCTCAGCTCTTGCGGTACCAGTTTCTACAGGATGGGAGGGAGGAGAGGCGGCCTGGGCTCAAGCACCACTGATCTGTACATAGTTCTAACTTCTGCTCCAAGGACTTGGAAGCACAGAGATGCAAGAGGCTATTTGTGTACAAAAGGAAGAAAAAGTATTTGATACCATTGTACATAAGAGTTTTCATATATATTATATATCTTTTACAGAGGCTATTTTAATCCTTTGTGCATGGTTAACAGCAGAATTACAGTTTTGACAATATTATTTTTCATATCAGGTTGCTAATTTCTAAGGGGTCGGGAATAGCTCTGGTGCCTTAATGCACGGCCCGCATTTAGGGGCAGAAAGTTCATTTGCTGCTCACCGGTTCAAGCAGGAGGGAAGGCTGGCTCCGTGTGTGTGGCTGAGCAGGGTCGTGCGCTGTTGCCTTGCCAGAGCAGTGGGCAGGACAGCCAAGCAGGGCCTCATCCTTCTTTGCAGCTCATTTTAGAGTTAAGGCAAAGGCTGCTGGTCTCAGTACCTGTGGATTTTCCAAAAACACTACATTGGGGGATAGACAGTTCTCACCTTTCAGAACGAGCTGATTTCTACTGAGGAGCTGGGCACATTTGCACTTTTGGGACCTGCAGCTAACCATCTTGTGAGTGCCAATGTGTAATTCATTAAAACTGCATTGAAACAAACGAGGTCCTTAAAATCTCAAAAAACAAATTCCTTTAGCTAAAGGGAGTTATTTACAAAATGCTGACCTATGTGAGGTCATCACTGTTCTGCACAGGTAGGTGAGTAATGTTACTTCCACAAAATATGTGAACTTGCTGCTTCTGAGAGGCAATGTGAAAGAGGAAGTATTACTTTTATGTACAAAGTTATTTATTTATAGAAATTTTGGTACAGTGTACATTGAAAAACATGTAAAATATTGAAGTGTCTAACAAATGGCATTGAAGTGTCTTTAATAAAGGTTCATTTATAAATCTATGTGCATGCGGGGGTCATTGTCCTGCCTTTGATAACTTCTGAGGGAAAAAAATAACTTGGATAGACCAGCAGCACATTCCCGAGATGCTGACCAAAGCCACCTGGACCCATCTACTCATTGGAATTGCAATGGCCTGTGGCTGGCACGTCTCTGAAATACAATCATGTTTCCCGGGACAGATCTGAGGTTAGCTCACAGCAGCTGCCTGTGCACCTGCAGCTCGTTCTTTCTGAACCCAACTATAATCTTGCACAACAGGAATTAGCCCAGGGGAGAAACACGCACACAAGCACAGCGCTTGCCTCCCGGTGACCCCACTATCAGGCTGCAGGAAGTGAGATACGAATCAACCGAAAGCTTGACAAGACCTGGCCCCAGCACCACCAAGCTTATTTATTAAGGGGTCCCAGGGCCACAGTCTCAGGGTCACCACAGTGCAGCACTGACTTTGTGGTTCAGGTGGCCACTCACCAGGACGTAGGTGGTCTCCAAGGAAGAGAGTGAGGTAGTGTCTGTTTCACGGGCGCTTCCGGCCCACTTCCAACAGCAAGCTACGAGTCTGCTCATAAGCACCCAGAAAGATGAATCCTCCGAGGCTGATGGCTGCCGTTCGCGGGAAGACGCCTGCAAATAACCTAGAGAGAGGAAAGACAGAAACCAGCTTGTGCCATGCGCCCGCCGCTGCTCAACTCGACCACATCCTGCCTGGGAAGCCTCACAGTCACAATGTGTGTCCTTTTAGGAAACTACGCCAGAGGCCAGCTGCCTGAGCTCCCGTGGTTGGACGCTTCAGGGCTTCCCTGATAGCACTCGAGCTGTGACACTGTCCCACAGGTTCCTGTTCTGGTGACTCAGTCACATTTTGTCCTCAGGTCTATAAATGTGATGCTACAAGAAGGAATAGAGGGCTATGGAGATGGCTTAGTGGTGAAGGCGTTTGCCTGCGAAGCCAAATGACCCAAGTTTAAGTCCCTAGGACCCACGTAAGCCAGATGCACAAAGTAGCGCATGCATCTGGAGTTCGTTTACAGCGGCTAAAGGCCCTGGCGTGCCCATTCTCTCTTCCTCTCTCTAATAAAGAAAAAAGAATGGAATTTGTACCCCTTTTGCTCTGTCTACCTTAGGTACAGAGGCACACAGCTGCCACAGGGAGGGGAGGGACCTCCAGCCCCGGGCACTGAGGACTCAGTCCATGGTTTGAGCAGAACTTAGGACATTGAGGGTTCTCTGAAAATCCTCTCTAGATACACAGGTGCTCTCCAGAGATGCTCACTGTGACATGACGAAAGGAAGGGGTCTGCAAATGACCCTCACCTGGTGACGCAGGCCACAGCACTGTGACAACAGTGGAAGGTCAAGCTGCTGGAAAGGGTTGGGGGCACACAGGTCCAGCCATAAAAATTTACAGTCCTGGCACTAAAAACAAAGTCTGTAAGCTTGTAAGTGTGAGGAACACACAGGGAAAGGAAGGTCTGCCCTCTGCCAACGGCGGGTGACATGACACCCATTCATTTCTACCACATTCAAGCCTCGGTTTTTACTGGAAAGTATATGTTTTGTATGCAGAATGACAGTCATAAAATCAGAACTGATGGGTGTCCTATGAAAAGATAAGGTCTGGGGCAAACGCTGCGTTATGTCAACAGCCATGCCTTTTGAAGACACGGGAACCTCAGCATAAGTTGAGTAGGGCCAAGAAAGCTGAACACTCAGCGTGACTGGGTGGAGCAGTGAGCTGGCCTCCCTTCCTCAGCACTTCAGAGAAAAGTGACTCAGGATTTAGATCATTATGTAAAATTACTACGCATACATTTAAGAACCTCTTTGGCTATCTGGAAATAACCATGAAAATTCAACACAAGACTGAAACATCCCAGTAAGAAAAAAAGTTGTCTGGCTTCACAATACTTACTGTTTTGCATAAGGTAAAAAGTTGGTGAGGACATAAATTACCATTTGGAGGCCAGTGCATCATTTTGGCTTGAAGAATGGGCTCATCTCCTTGGCTATATGCTACAGAGGACAGGGCCCAGATCAGGAGACAGTGAGCTGCACATATCTTGACCAGAGTCCTCCCTCCTCACCTTCTACTGATTACTGAAAGCCAGAGTCTCCTTTGTTTTTTGCCACCAGTAGCTCAACAGTCCTGGTACGAGGCAGATGCCAACAGTTACCATTTCCCTAAGACTGTCAAGTCCACGTAACTTCAGCCTTGGGGTGGACATTCATACGGGGAGGCAAACTCAAGTAGGACAGAGTGTGTTCCCGAGACCATGCCTCACAGGACAGTAAATGGATAAGCAGGCACAGAGCAGTGAGTTGCTAGTAGCAGACAAAAAGGCAAGTCAGTCTGCCCTCCAGCACGGTCTTGCACTGGGAGAGCCTCACTTGCACATCTGCTCTGAAGGGCCCTTCCAGGAAGCAGGAGGACCTGGAAGGGTTGGGGTGTGTGCAGGGCTGCCCATGGGCCAGGAACAGAAGAGGCAGGCTGGGCCACCTTCAGGGCAGAGGGTACCCAGGATCACTGCTGAGATCAGCTGCCTAGGCTGGGGCCATTGTTTCATTTGATGTTTGGTGCAATTACTTGTCTCCTATCCTGTCCTACAAAGGGATTGTGTTGGAAGCCCTAACCCTTACTGTCAGTAACCTGCACCTCAGTCCTGCCCCATGCATGGCAACTGGAGCCCAAGACTAAAAGCTTTCACCTTTTTGCAAAGCTAACCCTGGGGGCAGGACAGATACAGACCCTCTGCCTCTCCAGTTTCCTCCTCTCCCCACAGTTCTGGCAGGCGAGAATTCCACCATGGAGCTACCCATGCATCTCTGCCTGTAGGTGTGCCACTGGTCTGGCATTGCTTTAACTGGCACAGGTGTGCCAAGCCTGGGACAGGGAAGACAGGTTGCATCACGTGATCCTCAGTGCCCATGGCAGGGCATTGCCCCGACGACCATGCCAATCCCACCATCAAGTTCTCAGTAGCAGTCTGTAGGCGTTGCTATAGAAGGGAACATGAGCTACATGGAAACAAGACAGTGAGACCTGGAGGTCTGCCTTATTATCTCACAAACCCCACATATGGGTCCAGTCAGTGCTTAACACCTCTGAAGGTTACCATCTAATATGGTGCTTCGAAGCTTAGTTTCCTCACACCATTGCTTTGTGCAATGCAGAACTGTACCAACACTAACGGGCCTCCCGCATGACCTCACAAAGTGTCAGCCATAAAAAGGAACCCAGCACAAATGCTTCCCCTGAACCCTGTCCATACTCCGGCTAGACATCAAGAATCAGTAAGTCCTTTCTGCCAGACCCAGCTTTGTCTCAACACAGCAGGCTTGTCATTCAATAAAACTATCAGCTGCATTTCGAGCTTACAGTGGGGCTCCTCACTGGCAAAAGCCTCAGTTTGGGCCTGACCTCTCCCACTCCTGCCACTTCATTAAAGTTGTCCTAGTTACACAGACATTGCCATCACTGGGGGACACAGTGGGCTGCAGTGCCCGGTGAAGAGACCTGGAGAACGAGCAGAGCAAGGCCCTGCACTGCAGCGCTACCCCAGAAGCAGCGCCTCTCTCCAAAGGGAGGCCACTGTGTGTCCTGTCTGCTAGGAGGTTCCCTCTTCCACCTCTAAGCTGCCAGCATTCGCACAACCCTGCGTGAACACGTCTGGTAGGAGATCCCTAAGATCCCAGCATCTACACAGCTCTTAAGAATATTCTAAAAACAATGCTGGAGTAACATCTTGGAGAACTGTTTAGGACATGAAGCAAAGTATTTTTATGCATTTGGCTAGTAGTACTGGATACCAACACTCCACAGAGGTGCCCTGCACCATGGAACATGCACCATGCACTGCGCCACATCACCTCACTGAAAAACATTCTCCATGTGCCATGGTGTCCCACAAGATGACAGGGCAACTGAAAACTTCCTATTCCTTAACATCTTCACTGCTCCTTTTCTATGTTTACATGAGTCTAGATACATAAATGCAACTGCTTGTAGTCCTCAGTACTGTCACATGCTGAACAGGTTTGTAGCTAGAAGCAACAGGCTATGTGGCATGCTCCCCAGGTATGTGGTAGGTGATGCCATCAACAAAAATCACACAGTAACCACACAACAACTCTACCTACGATGCACATCCTGTCACAAGGCCAGGCACGGTGTTGTCTGTTGCTAATAACAGTTATAAGTGCCCAGGCCCCAACACTTCCCCTAACGCCCTTGCAGGCAGTGTGTAACCAGGAGCTTGTATGACTGCTGTAGTCCAGATGCCGGTTAGGACCAGCCGTGTCCCCAGGGACAAGACTGAGAGCTCAGGGCTGGAGTACCGCAGGCCTCTGCCACGTCACGTTCACTTGCATGTGCACATGCACACACAGCTGAAGAGAACTAGACATGCCCACAGTCACAAGAGGGGTTCATGCCAAGGCAGGCCGGGAGAGAAGAGGAAGAACTAGAGAGAGGAATCAGGGCAGCTGAAGATCATTCCTTACCCTGCCAGCCCCTGGGCCCGCCAGACCCCGTGCAGGGCAGAGAGCACGTCTCCACCAGCAGTGCTGGAGCCCGCCTGCAAGGTAAGAGGAGACTGTGAGCTGCAGCACCCTCAGACGCACAGCCCCGCCCCCATCTAGGGCAGAGTCTCCGTTAGTCTACAGGTTCTTGGAAATCTCCCTGGCCCAGAAGCAAATACACTCAGACACGGTGAAGTGCTGGTGTGGCCTGTGCTACGGGGAAGCCGCTTCTCCCTGCTCACCCAGACTAGTGATGGGAACACGGGGCAGGAAGACGACTGAGAGCAACCATCTCACCCAAGCACAGGGGTTACAAGCTCCAACGGTGCAGTTTTAAATGTGCCTACACAGGGCATGCCGAGCGCTTGGAATTGGTTCTTAGGGTTGGTTCTGCCCACTGGTGCCCAGAATTTCGTTCACACTTGCTCTACTTTTCCACAGGACAGGACTTCCTACAAAAACCTGTTTGGGATCTGATGTATAATTGGTGTAGATTTCCTTAACTCTCAACCCAGCATTTTCTTCTTAGCGATTCTGGTAAGTGTCTGCTTCAGCTCGGAGCCCATGTAACCCAGGTGCCAGTCAACCGTGAGCCTGACACCAGTCAGGAAGACACACCGGCTGGAAAGTAGCTGACCTGCTGCTCACAGGGTGGCAGAGGTGAGAAAGCTTCTGGAATGGAAAAATGCTGGTCACGTCTGTCACGTGACTACTGTGGCTGCCCTGTGATGACCCCTTCCTTCGCTCTGGCCTGTGGTGCCAGCACTAACTGGTAAGGCCACTTACCTTTGCCAGCATGATTCTTGTCTTTGCCACGTCCAGAGGCGTTGTAACCGCAGCCGCGAAGCCACCTGTGCACGAAGACCCGACACTGCTCATGATGTCAGTTTCATACTGGGGGCTGGAGAGATGACTTGGTGGTTAAAGGCGCTTGCTTGCAAAGCCTGATGGCCCAGGTTTGAGTCCCCAGTACCCAGTAAAGCCAGATGCACAAAGTGGCTCATATGTCTGTTGTTCATTTACAGTGGCAAGAGGCCCTGGTGTACCCATTTTCTCTCTCCTCTCAACTACTTTAAAAAGAATGTTTAAAAAACAAGTTCCATATCCAAGTGGTCTCTACATCTTAGGAGTTCTCTTGCTTCAGCCACAATCTTATGTCATATGACTTCCTATCTCCCTTCTCCCCTGTGTTCTAGTGATTTATACACCATGATGGCCACATTGTCTATAGAGTTTAACAGTATCCACACCTGTGGGCAGAGAAATGGAAAGACTTTTCTTAAGAAAGAGTTTGTGGTGTCAATATCTTACTGAGTATGGTACACAGAGGACAGTTAAGCTGCCAACCCTGGCAGTCCTCAAGGACACAGAAAGGACAAACCCCACAAAGGACACTCGGCAGGGGAACAGCAGCTGCAGGTGGGCTCAGGAAGGGCGCCTCAGAAACAGCTCTAGGTGTCCTCTAGTGTGACATGTGTGTAAGAAAGGTACTTGATCTCTACAGTTATGTGTAAATATGTGGCTGAAATCAGATCATCACAGTGACCCTCCGCTACGTGACATTTGTTATGACATTTTTGGAGAGGCATACCCACTTTTGTGTTTATGTTCTATTTTTGGTCACCCCCAGTTGTCACACACACCTTAGGACTGGAGAGTGTCAACATCCCCCTTTGTTTAAAATTCCCTTTCTTGCTGGGTGTAGTGGCGCACGCCTTTAATCCAGCACTTGGGAGGCAGAGATAGGAGGATCACTGTGAGCTCAAGACCACCCTGAGACTACACAGTGAATTCCAAGTCAGCCTGGGCTAGAGAAAGATCCTACTTCGAAAAAACAAAAACAAAAATTCCCTCTCTTTTTACCCCTTTACAGTTATAAATATGTAAAAAGCTTCAGTCCAAACTTGAGGGCTGCCTAAATTTTAGAGGCTTGATTAAATCTGGTCCTGAAAATCTTTACTCTAAAAATATTTTTATTTGCAGGAGGGAGGAGGGAGGAGAGAGAATGTGAGCTGGTGTGCGGGCCTCCTGCCACTGCAAATGAACTTTGTGATCTGCCTTATATGGGTACTGGAGAATGGAACTGGGCCATCAGGCTTTGCAAGCAAGCACTTTTAACCACTAAGACATCATCTCTCCAGCCCCTGAAATCCTTATTCATAATTACAAAAGACAAAAAACAAAAAAAGTCTGCCCCAGAGGAGCAATCCACTTTAATTATAGAACAGGATCCAAGAAAGTTTCGTGTGCACACAAAACTAAATAAAAACAATCCTCAGAAAAGGAAACAAGGGTCATGAGTTTATGACACCCCAAACTTCCTGCTCCAAAGTCCCACTACATTTGTTTCCCTGACTAGCAATAAGGTCTAGCAGGGCCTGGCCTGACAGGACCCATCTCTGTAGTAAGAGACAGCAAAGCTGAAATCTGAGGTCTTTCAAAGACCAGCTGGCTATGGGGTCATTGCTCATTCTCCAGCTACTGTGTTTATGTGACACCTCAGGCTCCAAGGGGGTGGGGGACAGCGAAATGTATGGAAACTAACCTGCAGAAAGCTCTATAAAGCTGAGGCTGCTCTCAAGCCCTACTCACTCCAGAACTGTGACTCTAGGACACTGGTCTCTGAAGCCTTAGTCACCTGGAACATACAGGCAGCTGTGTGACAGACCCATGGAGTCTACGCAAAGGGTCTACAACAGCTTGCGGATCAGGAGAATCGGTTCTTTCCTGGGTAGGCAGGGATAATCGGCAATTTCTTCTGGCCTACTGCACACAGCAGGCACTATGCTTAATGGGATTCCCAGACAACTGTTCACAGTTCTTAGAAACTGAACATGGGAACAGAAGGTTGAATGTATGCCCCCCATAGACTCAGGTGTTTTATTAAAGCTGTGACTTGGGTCTCCGGCTGCCTGGCTGGAGGGAGGTGTCACTGGGGGCAGGTCTTAGGGTCCAAGCCCAAAGGTGTGTTTGGCAGTGGATCTGAATTCCAGCCCAAAGGTCTAGGCAGCAGTTTGAGCTCTGGGAGTCCTGCTTGCTGCCAGTCTTGTGCTTGTTGTTTGGTGCTGGCTGGCTGGTGGTGTCTCTCTGCCTGGATTTATGAATGAGAACCAGCTTCTTCCACCACGGATGGAACTTCCCCTGGATCTGTAAGCTTGAAATAAATCCCTTCCTCCCATAAACTGTCTGCTTTGGATGTTCATCCAGCAACCTGAAGCTGACTACAACAGGAACTCATCATCTAAAAAGCAAGGGGCAGGGAAGGGTCGACGCTAACACCAACAGTGTGCTTGCTTTCTAGCTGGCTTTCCAGAGACACACCTTCTCATCCCCAATGTATCTCATTTGCATAGGTATTGCTACTGCCACTTAACAGTCACCCTGGCTACGTCACACAGCTAGCATGCATATCTTGACTCCTACAGTGGTCTTCTTTCTGCTACAGGATACAACAAATAAAAATTTGTCTAAGAATTAAACCTTGTTTTATTGTCTTAAAATGTTCACAAGCCATTCTAGATCAACATAAATGGCTTACAAGTTGGCAAAAAGCACTTAATAGATTTGGTTACCTCAAATCAAATGTGTGGCCACTGGCAGAGGGTTACCGTCCTTTCCTGTGAATGTCTGCTAGAATTCTAGAGTAACACTACATGACATCTGACTAATGATGGAAACACTGAGGAACACAGCCTTGCTAGCCCCTAACTGTATGACCGTGCTCTGCCGGAACAGTATCTGGTCTATGTCACTGATAAGTCAACTGTAAGGCCTCCAATATTAGAGTACTTAAAAGTTTGTTTAAATCTATTGGAGAGAGGTATTTGAGTGTGTATCTATGGGCATGCCAGGGGCTCTTGCCACTGCAAACAAATTCCAGATGCATGTGCTACACTGTGCATCAGGCTTAATGTGGGTACTGGGGAATTGAACCCTGGCCATCAGCCTTTGCAAGCAAGTGCCTTTAACCACTGAGCCATCTCTCCAGCCCCAATCAGACTATGTTTACTCATAGATGCCACAGCCTTGCAGGCTAAAATGTAGCCATAATGTTCACTTAAAATGTAGTTGTTGCCGGGCGTGGTGGCACACACCTTTAACCCCAGCACTTTGGAGGCTGAGATAGGGGATCTCTGAGTTTGAGGCCAGCCTGAGACTAATTCCAGGACAGCCTAGGCTCCAGCGAGACCCTACCTTCGGGGGGAAAAAAAGGAATTAAAATGTAGTTATTTCTACATTTTATTTGGGAATGAATACAAGAAACATGCAAACACAGGAGGTGGGAAGAGGCTATATGGTGCAGCTGTCCCGTGTTCAGATCACGTGGAGTCTCCTGGGCCTCCACTTAGTGTAGGTTTTATGAAATGCTACACTGCCTCTTTCCAGGGCCACAGTCACAGGAAATGATTTTTCCAGAAAACTACCTCTAGAGCGTCCTTGGGGAACAAATGTAATCTGTCATCTTGCGAGCCATCCCCTGCGAGGAGCAGCAGCTGAGAATGTGGGGGCTGAGGTGGGGAGGCCCTGACCCGCCCCTGGCAGCCCAGTTGTGTTCTCCACTCCTCTGGTTCACCCTTAATCAAGGAGGGCTTCTTTCCCGCCCTCCCATGAGCCTTTGCCAAGCAACTATCCACAGTGTGGCCTCCTTGTCATACTCTCCATCTAGTTCTAGTTTTAAACCCACGGATGGATGGAAATCTCCCGCCCCAGAGCTTCTCTCTTACAGAATATGTAAGGAGGTGTTTATATGAGAAACTAACTGATCCAAAGACACCAGACTACCAAATACCCCACAGCATTAAATGTCATCAGTAGTCAGACATCGCTATGGCTTTATGTTTAGAAATCACTTTGAAATGAGAACGCTGGCTAAGTCCTTCTTTTCCCCGTTTAACCCCTGATCAGAAGCCAAGAACGTTTCTTAGCATGACAAGCCATCAACACCTCCAATCTCAAGAGAGAGTTTTAGATATTTGTGCCAAGTGGTTGATGAAGTGCATGTGGGTGAGGCAGAGGGCCGTGGATGGCACCAGGCACGGTTCATGGGCAATGACTGAACCGACTTAAACTTGGAAAGGCAAATGAGGGCAGACCTCTGCTTCAGATCTAAGGGCAAGTCTGAGCTCTGCCTTCCTAGGCACGGAAAGGAAAGAGGTCTGCACACGAGTGTTTAGGTCTCCGGAAGGGGCTGCAGGGTATGGGAAGCCAGTCCTCAGTTCTCTGGACAGAGAAGGGCAGGGCTACGCCCACTCTGACAGAGTGACTTTTACACAATTTGGACTGTGCTCAAAATATGTTTATTCACTGTTTTCGAAACAGTATCCTTGTTTCTCGAGAGTACCATTTGTACTAAATAAAATTTCTACCGAAAAAGGCATAAAAACGAGAAATGTGTTTCTCTTCGGCTAACATATATGGGTTTGCTAACAGGTGAGTTTTTTCCAGACCTCAAGCAAATAACTTCATTTACCAGAGTCTAGCCTGAAAAAGCAAGATAACTGGATTTAAAGTCTACATGCTACTATAAGGAATCATGCTGTGTAGTGACAATATTATGTGATATTCTCCCACTGCAGTCGGGAAGGTGAATTAATACGAGAATATGAGAGTAACAACTCCTTACCACTGCTCACTTTTACAGACTACAAGTGCCAACATACACACTGATCCCTTGAGGGAAGAGTGAGTGTTTCAACATTCGAGGTCAGGTCAGCCCCAAGGTCTCCTCCCCGAACTGGGGGCTGGCAAGAGACTCTCCACCTGTCACACTGCTCAGCCCGGGCTGGACACGAGTCTCTGGGCGCCTTCCCCTGCCCCGCAAGGCAGGCATGCTCAAGGGAGCCACCTTAGTCAACAGGTTCTTACAACAGAGTATGTGCCTCACAGAAATGTTCCTTCCTCCCCTCCTCTGACAAGCAGAGCTTAGTACAGGAAGGGGAAGCATAAAGAATGCCAATTTCCGGGCCAGAGAGAAAGCTCAGCAGTTCAAGGTTCTTGCTTGCAAAGCCTGACTGCCAGGTTCAATTCCTCAGTACCCAGGTAAAGCCAGATGCTCAAAGTGGCATATGTGTCTTCTCCAGTCCAATAAAATATTTTTTTAAAATGGAATGTCAATTTCCTCAAAATGAAATATCAATATATCTATCAGCTGATATCTGAATTCATTATTTGAGGACTATGACCCACAAAGTGTATATTTCTTATTTGAACATGTGGAAGTGTCAGAACTGTCAACACCGAGAACCAACCTTCCTAATCCAGGGTGACTAAATTTCCGGGATGCTTATTTTGTCCCCAGCCCCAGAAGGGAGTCAGCACTGCTCCTTTAACCCACCTAAGACCTAGGCCATGTGCAAACAATTACCTGCCACACCTAATCTGAGCTGATGCCACACCCACAGGCAAGTTTTGTTTTATTTTGTTTTTTACTTTTTTTTGTTTGGTTTTCGAGGTAGGGTCTCATTCCAGCCCAGGCTGACCTGGAACTCCCTCTGTAGTTCTCTTTGTGCAACCTGAACTCACAGCAATCTTCCTATCTCAACCTCCCAAGTGCTGGGCTTAACAGTGTGAGTCACCATGCCCAGCAAAAAATTATTTATTAGAGAGTGAGAGGCAGATCTAGACAGGGAGTTTGGGGGTGGGGAGAGAATGGGCACATCAGGGCCTTCAGCCACTGAAGACTCCAGACATATGCGCTACCTTGTGCACTTGTGGATACTAGGGAATCAAACCTGTGTCGCTAGGCTTTGCAGGCAAGTGCCTTAACTGCTGAATCATCGCTCCAGCCCAAGATTCTTATTTTTGAGGATCATTTCTACAACTTGAATGGACTTAGTCATTAACAAAGAAGCTGATAAGATGTATGATTACTGTTTTTTATAATCACTACCTAAAAATAAATAAACTGAATCCAACAACCATTATGGAAATTGGGAAAATAAAAAGTTGACTCCAAACCTTCCTAACCTACCAGCTCAAGTGTTTCTCCTTTGATGAGTTTACCATATTGTGGCAAATTGACTCCTCATTTTCTCACAGCTATAATTCTAACTGACCTGGACTGGCAATGAGAAAACACACTTCTCTTAGGCTTTGGACATACCACTCACTCTAGTCTTCAAGGCTGTGCTCTCATTAAAGCTCACTGGGACACTGTGCTGCCTCAGTGATGGGTAACAACCTACGCATGCTGTCACCTCTGCCTGGCGCAGCACAGCCTGCACGCTCCTGACACTAGTTCATCTCCAGCCAGGGCTGTCGAACATGTCACCCGGCCGTAAGTCACTGCCTTCTGCAGAAACTGCAGAGTCCGCAGCTCTGCTCAAAGCAGACAGCCGCGTTCCCGACAAGCCACTTCCAGAGGGCTTCATAAATCAACTCTAAGATAACCCAAGGGCCTGAGTGAAGGCTTTAATAAAGATAAAAGAAAAAGGGAAATTTGTCAAAAACAAATTGGTCATCTTTCAGGCAGACACCTTTCTTTTGAGCAAATTTTTTCCTTTTTCTTCTGGGTCTTTCCTCAAATAGCTAATGAAGCCGCCTCCATCTAAACAACCTGGAATACCTAAAGAATGTTGTTTTTGCAGAGCGAATATTTTCACATTTCTCCTCCCCCCCCCGCCCCCTGGTCTTTCCCAGCATAATATAATCCTTTGCACCTGCAAAAGCCCCGCAGACTGCTGACTGCCAAGAATCCACTGGATGACCCCGCCGCCAGGACCACAGCGCCTGCATGGAAGGGAAGGAAAACATGAGTTAGTCACTCTCTGAATTGATCGGAACCTGCTGTGTGTTAGCTCTGGGGATGGAACTTAAGTGAGAAGCTATTTTGGTGGCATTCTTCTATGGTGACATAAGTGGTTTTCCCAAGGTCTTGACTGCGTTCTGACATAGTCAGTACGTGAGGGTGACAGCCCCAGCAGGGCACTCAGAGAGACCCGTGTTCAGGGAACACTGCACACATACACAGATGAAAACAGACATTTGAGACAAGGAAATCTTGTACATATTTCCCATACAATTCTAAACATATAAACACCATAATTCACAAAGTACATTGTAGCATACACCAAATTCCTCTGTTCTTTTTACACCCTTTATTCACCCTGCACATTTGAAGAATGCTCATTCTGTTACAGAAGTAGTAGCTTAATTGTGGTGGGGGTGGGGTGTGTTTTGAGACAGAGTGTAATCCAGACTGACCTTGAACTCACAATCCTTCTGCCTCAGTCTCCCAAGTGCTGGGGTTAAAAGCATGCTCCAGCCTGGCATGCCTGGCATTTATTTAAAATGTGTCAAAACATTTTTGTCTTGTTCAGGTAGGAAGCTGAGGATTGCACAAACAAGCCACACCAGGGTCACCCTGGGCAAATGCACAGCACAGACGCGGTTCTTTGCGTGCTGAAGTTTGCTGTCTGGCACAAGGCCAAATCAAGTCGGGGAGGTGCTCAGGGAGGACAGTGCCAGGCACACAAGCACAGGACGTGAGTCCTCCACTGTCCCCAGTGCCTATGTAAAATGCCAGGGGTGGCAATACACGCCTATGATCCCAGCAACTGGGCAGCCTAATTGGTGACAGACTGTCTCAAAATGAAAAAAAAATAAGTGTAGAGAGATAGAGAAGACACCCAATAACAATCTCATTGACTAGAGTTGTTGGACTTGAAGCTATAGAGTTTGAGGTTTGCCCTGGTTGTTTTAAATCTTGTATTGGCTGAATGTTTCTTTGCTATGCCCAGTGCCATCTTTTGCAGTGTGAATGTTTATTCTGTACCATTGTGGGTTTTGGTGGGGCGATTTTTTTTCCTTTGGTATTAGGGGTCAGTTAAAAGATCTTGGACTGTGGGGATCTATGAATATCATTGAGATTGATAAAAATTATTGGGACTTTTACCTTGGGAGGCAGAGATAGGAGGATTGCTGTGAGTTTGAGGCCACTCTGAAACTACATAGTGAATTCCAGGTCAGTCTGAGCTAGAGTGAGACCCTACCTTGCAAAAACAAATAAATTATGAG
This sequence comes from Dipus sagitta, assembly GCA_036346955.1. Classification (NCBI taxonomy): domain Eukaryota; kingdom Metazoa; phylum Chordata; class Mammalia; order Rodentia; family Dipodidae; genus Dipus; species Dipus sagitta. The sequence goes on along the minus strand of CM070784.1, from coordinate 75,398,660 downwards.
GACTTTTAAAGTTGGACTGAATGCATTGTATTTTATATCATGTATAGATATCAGTTTATGGGGATCAGGGGTGGAATGTGGTGGTTTGATTCAGGTGTCCCCCATAAATTTAGGTGTTCTGAATGCTAGGTTCCCAGATGATGGAGATTTGGGAATTAACACCTCCTGGAGAAAGTGTATTGTTGGGGGTGGGCTTATGGGTGTTATAGCCAGTGTCCCCTTGCCAGTGTTTAGCACACTCTCCTGTTGCCATTGTCAACCTTATGTTGGTCAGGGGTGATGTCCACCCTGTTCTCATGCCATCGTTTTCCCTGCCATCATGGAGCTTCCCCTCGGGTCTGTAAACCAAAATAAACCTCTTTTTCCCAGAAGCTGCTCTTGGTTGGGTGATTTCTACCAGCAATGTGAACCGGACTGCAACACCATATATAGTAAAAGTGTACAATCTGATAAGTTGGGACACACACACTTGTGTCACAATCAAGACTGTAAACTTACCTGTGGTGCAGGAGCTTTGTGTCCGTGTGCACTCCCCTCTGCCACCCCTCCTCAATACCCTTAGCAATCTATCTTCCTGTCACGATTGCTCTGCCCTTTCAGAGTTTTACATAAATATGATTACATTTATTTTTTAAGGAAGGAAATTCTTTCTATAGTTTATTTTTAATTATTTGAGAATGAGAGAAAGAGGCAGGTAAAAAAGAGAGAGAATATGGGTGCACCAGGGCCTCCAGCCACTACAAATGCATTCCAGACACATGTGCCACCTTGTGCATCTGGATTACATGGGTCCTAGGGAATTGAACTTGGGTTATTTGGCTTTGCAGGCAAGCACCTTAACCACTAAGCCATCTCGCCAGCTCCTACATTGATTTTTTAAAACTCTACCTTCATTCGGAACTACTTTGTTTCAGCTGTGCACTGTAGGAGTCAGTACTCCACGAGTAAAGGAAATGTGGAAGAAGGACTGTGATAGTTTGATTCAGCTGTCCCCCATAGACTTAGGTGTTCTGAATGCTAGGTTCCCAGCTATTGGAGATTTGGGAATTAACACCTCTTAGAGGGAGTGTATTGTTGGGGGCGGGCTTATGGGTGTTATAGCCACTTTCCCCATGCCAGTGTTGGGCATACTCTCCTGTTGCTATTGTCCACCTTATGTTGGTCAGGGGTGATGTCCACTCTCTGCTCATGCCATCATTTTCCCTGCCATCATGGAGCTTCCCCTCGAGCCTGTACACCAAAATAAATCTCTTTTTTTCCCACAAGCTGTTCTTGGTTGGGTGATTTCTACCAACAATGCAAACCTGACTGCAACAAGGACTAATCAAAATCTAAGAGGATATAAATAAATCATAGGGAAACCTACTTTTTTGGACAATGGAATACTCAGAAGCCATAGATTGTTACCAGAAAATTTTCAGTGCCAGGGGTGGGATACCTTCCAGTGAGTTGTTGGCCAGGGAGGTCAGTGATAGCCCCAAAACATTATAGGCCATTGCCGAGGCCCTTGGTTTCCCACCAGGAATAGATGGTCAGACCCTATTGCTGAATCCACATACTTGGGCTGCAAGGTCACTGAGAAATCCTGCTGAAGCGGAGCTGAAAACCTCCTCCATGTAGACCAGCTGACAGAAAGCTGGAAAAAGCCATGTTGCATGCAGTTCAATGGGGGAGAGAGAAATCACCAGTGGAGATACTCAACAATGGACACTGCAAGCCTTGAATTTGGCCAGGCAGGCCAAATGAGCCAACGGGTGCAATAGTGGCACATCTGTTATGGGGGAAAACAACTGCCCTCTAATTGGATTGGAGGCCCGCTCCATGGGAGGGAATACATCCCTGATACTGAAAACCTACAATAGGGGTAGTCATGAGCCCTAGGGGTGTAACGTTTGCTGCTCTCTGGCTAAATGTATATACTATGCTCACCACACTGCCCAGAAAGCACTTCTCTTAATGTTCATACCCATATATTAATGCTACTCTCATTTTTGGCTAGAGAATCTTCTCTTTTCAGATGGCAGTGATCTTGTGATGACTCAGAAGGCACCATAGTGCTGAGAAGAAGTGACAGAGGAGTGCTCAGCACTGAAATATCTCTATCACATAGGGTAGGACTCCTTATAATGTGCTCCCCCCAGATACAAAATGGCCTGGATATTCATGACCTCACAGTGCCTGACACTACCTACACAAGATCATAATAGGAGGAAAAGATCATGACATCAAGATAAAAGAGATAATGAGAGGGGAAGGGGATGTGATGGAGAGTGGAGTTTCAAAGAGTAAAGTGGGGGAGGGAGGGAATTACCATGGGATATTGTCTACAATTATGGAAGTTGTCAATAAAAAATAAATTATATATATAATACACACACACATATGAAGCTGGGCATGGTGGTACACGCCTTTAATCCCAGCACTTGGGAGGCAGAGGCAGGAGGATTGCTGTGAGTTTGAAGCCACTATGAGACTACATATTGAGTTCCAGGTCATCCTTGGCCAGAGTGAAACCCTACCTTAGGGTGGGGGAAAGTACATCTACAAGAATCATTCTTGTCTATTGGCGAGCAGTGCTCCACCAGATGGGGTTATCTGAGGTTTCTTTCAGGTTAGCACCATTACAACTAAACCCACAATGAACATTTCTAAACAGATCTTTACATTAATACTTGCTATCTTCAAAAAATATATTTTGTTTATTTTTAAGGAGAGAGACAGACACACAAAGAATGGGCACACCATGGACTACAGCCAGTGCAATCAAACTCCAGATGCATGCACCACTTTGTCCATCTGGCTTTATATGGGTATCAAGGAATCAAACCCAGGTTGTTAGGCTTTGCAGGCAAGCGCCTTAACTGCTGAGCCACCTCTCCAGCCCTTCATTTCTTTAAAATATTTTTATTTATTTATGGGTAAGAGTGAGAAAATGGGCACACCAGGGGATCCTGCCACTGCAAACAAAATCTAGACGCATGCATCACTTGCGCATCTGGCTTTACATGGCTACTGGGGTGGGGGGGAGTCAAACCCAGGACCGTCAGAGTTTGCACACAAGTGCCTTAACTGCTGAGCCATCTCCCTCCAGCCTGCATGCTTTCATTTCTGTTCAGGAAATAACTGAGGGTAACAGCCAGGTCACAAAGCAAGTGTATGTCTCAGTTGCCAAGCAATTCTACCAAGTTGTTATATATTTTACATTGCTTTCAGACCCAGTTTTTCCATGTCCTCCCCAAATTTAGGCATTGTCAGCCTTTTAAAAATGTTTGGATCTGGTCTGGGGAAATGGCTTAGCAGTTAAGGCATTTGCCTGTGAAGCCTAAGGACTCTGGTTTGATTCCCAAGGACCCACACAAGCCAGATGCACAAGGGATCACGTGCACCTTGAATTTGTTTGCAGTGGCTGAAGACCCTAGCACATCCGTTCTCTTTCTATCTGCCTGCCTCTCTCTCTCTCTCAAAATTAATTAATTAAAAAAAGAGCACTGGGCATGGTAGTATACACCTTTAATCCCAGTACTCCAGAGGCAGAGGTAGGAGGATTGTTGTGAGTTCAAGGCCACCCTGAGACTACACAATGAATTCTTGGTCAGCCTGGGCTAGAGCAAGACCCTACATCAAAAAAAAAAAAAAAAAAACAACAACAAAAAAAAAAAAAAACAAACTTTGGATCCAATTAAGTACACAGTAGTACTTTCCTGTAGCTTTACTATTTATCTGCCCCTGGTGGCTGACCCCCAGCCTGTGTGCACGTGAGACAAGTACTCTACCATCGAGCTACACCTCCAGTTCCCAGGGATTTCTTTTGCTTCTCACCAATGATGTTGGGCTTTTCTTCACAGACTTACTTGCCACCCGTGAATTTTTAGTGAGGTGTCTATTCAAGTATCTGCATATTTTTATTGTGTTGTCCACTAGCTAACTGCCAAAGTTTCAAAAGTTACTATAGTTGGAATGCAAGTCATTTGTAAAACTTCTCCCAATATGTGTTCTAGCTTTCTGTTCTCTTAACACTGTTTTCAAAGAACAAGCTTTTAATTTTGATGAAGTCAAAATTATTCTCTTATTTATCTTTTTTTTTTTCCTCTTTGCTTGGAAACATGGTCTCACTCCATAGTCCAGGCTGACCCACAACTCACTACACAGACCAGGATGGTGTCAAACTTGTGCTGATCCTCCTGGTTCTGCCTCCTGAGTGCTGGGATTACAGATGTGGCACATGTAGGAAATCTTCATGTAATTCAATGGGACAAATATTTTTCTCCTATACTTTCAGAAATTTAAGTCTGTGATCACTGTGACAAACAGAAAACCACCAGCCATTTTCAGTTAATTTTTGTATATGGTGCAGGGCATGGGTTGGAGTCCTTTCATTGTGTGCATACATGTACATGGACACTAAGTGGCCCCATCACTTGGCAATGACAAGCCTTTCTCCAATGAATTGACTTTTGACCTCACAGTGCCTGACACTACCTACACAAGACCATCAAAATAGGAAGAAAAGATCATGACATTGAAATAAAAGAGACTGATTGAGAGGGGGAGGGGATAGGAGGGAAAGTGGAGTTTCAAAGGGGAAAGGGGGGGGAATTGCCATGGGATATTGCTTTCAATTATGGAAGTTGTCAATAAAAAAAGAATTAAAAAAATCAATTGTCCATGTACGTATGGCTCTTTCTAGACTATTCTGCTGTAATCCTTGGGTCTATCCTGATGCCTACCCTACATTCTTGTGACAAGCACAACTTTAGTGTGTTTTGAAATGAGGTAGTTTTGAGCTTCCAGGATTCTTTTTCCAAGCTGTCTTATTCTAGGCTATCACTGAGTCCACAGAACAGCCTGGCTGTGGGCGGGATGGGGACATTAATAGCAAACGTTTCACTTGCAAACATGGTCTCTTGCTCCCTTTATTTAGGCTTCCTTCATTTCTTCCAACCCTGTTTCAAGTTTTACAGGTCTTACACTGGTTCTGTCAGATTTTCCCCTACGTGTTTCATGCATTCTGATGCTACTGTAAACAGAGCTGGACAGACTGTTCAGTGGTTAAAGGTACTTGTTTGCAAAGCCTGACAGCCTGGGTTCAATTCCCCAGTTCCAAGTAAAGCCAAATACATGAAGTAGTGCATGCATCTGGAGTTTGTCTGCATCAGCAGGAGGTGCTAGTATGCCCATTTTCTTTCTTCCTTTCTCTCTCTCTCTCTCTCTCTTTCTCTCTCTCTCATAAATATTTTTAAAAGTTGGCATTGCTTGTTTTTAACTGTCAATGCCTGGCAGTTCATTGCTAATATGTAGAAACTGATTGTCAATACAAATGAGTGTTGTATGATTTAGTGTTCTGCAACTTTGTTACCTCACTTAACTTAGTTCTAGTAGCTTCTCCATGGAAGCCATCAAGTCTTCTATGTGACTAAAAATAGTCTTAATTCCTTTCCAATTAGAGTATCTTGTTTCTTTTTCTTGCACTGCAATAACGGCCACACACGTTACTAAAAGCACTCTTGATTATGTTACTTTTAGTGTCTGGGATAGTGTAAGGAGCCACTACCAGTGTTATGACCCAGCACAATGCCCTAATAGAGTTAGCATGAATCACCCACTGCACGTTTCTCCACTGACAACTCTATCTGGAAGTTAGAGGTTGCTAGAGAGAAAATATCACAGAAACAAACCAGGATGGACATGGGTTTTTTCCCTTTGATCCAGATGCACACATACTGCCTTGTTCACTTTGTCAAGTTCAGCAACTTTCAACTGGATGATCTAACAAATTAGATCGGTGACAGTGTGTAGCGTCTCATTTCTAGCCTCTGGCTCCAGGCCAGCGTTAACCCACTGCTCACTGCACAAACTTACTAGCAAAGAAACACAAATACAACCTAGAAGATCTCTTCGCTCTTCCAAAGAAAAGCTTGCTTCAAACGAGTCACAAGGTTTCTTTACAGCTTCAGTGAAACATGGACAGGCCGGAAGTCACATGGCACAGGGAGAACCCAAAGGAACTGTGCCCACTTATCATTCATTCCTTCACTCATTCAGCCAACTCCTTGAGCGCCTTGCTGGGTCCCAGGCACTGCAAACTCAAGGAAAACAAGAGAACAGGTGTAGCTTTTGGGCCTGGTCTGAGGGTTGCGTGGTTAGGTAAGAGGCTTACAAAGAGAAGGGAGGTGGTGAAGGAGCCTCAGAGAGGTGCTAGCTGTATTCTAAGAACAGGACTTGGTTGCCAGGGAAAGTACACCATCACACTAGGCTCAAGTGTCTGAAGGCAGTTTAAACACTCACTCTCAGCTGGGCTGGGGACCGCTCAGTGCCTGCAGGGCCTGCCGGCCCGAGGTTCAAGTACTCAGTACCCATGGGAAGCTGGATGTCAAAGTGGCACGTGTGTCTGGAGTTTGCAGTGGCAAAAGGCCCTGGCATACCCACATGTGTTCGCACATATGTGCACACAAACACAAGCAAATAAATAAAAATATAAAAATTGTTTTTTAATTTTTTCTTTCTTTTCTTTTTTTGAGGTAGGGTCTCGCTCTGGTCCAGGCTAACCTGGTAAATACTGACTCTCCACAGGTAAGCGTAACGTCCCACCATCACCTGGCCAGAATTAGTCTAAGAACATACAAAAATCATTTTGTACGACAAGTGGGCACTAGTGAATATCTGGAGAAAAACGGCCCGGCACCTTGAGAGCTTAAGCATTAAAAGTACAACTTCCAACTGGGCGTGGTGGGACACGCCTTTAATCCCAGCACTCGGGAGGCACAGGTAGGAGGATTGCTGAGAATTCGAGGCCACCCTGAGACTACATAGTGAATTCCAGTCAGCCTGGGCTACAGTGAAACTCTATCTCAAAAAACAAAAATTAAAAAAAAAAATAGCACAACTTCCGCCGGGAACTCAGCATGGTGTGACTGTCACAGGCAGCTGTGCGCACCCCGTGGCTTTGCCAGACCCAGCTACTTCACACACGTTACGCCCTGACTCCTCCACAAACTTCGAGATAGGCCAAATTTCTATTAGTCTGTATCTTCCAGACAGTGAAGCTGAGTCCCAGAGATGTGAAGTGAGTTGGTGATGGCTGAAACAGTGTATTTGGCCAGGGGTGTGGGGTGGGGTAGAATCCCATCCTAGGCTGGCACAGAGAGGTTAGCGCTTGTCTCAGAACTACGTGTTCAAGAGATTACTGTGGGCACCAGTCAGGACAAGAGAGAGTAAAAAGGCTGGTGGCCTTTGATAGGATAAGACTCAGCGGCTACAGTGTGTGGGGACCAAGGACCAGCTCCAGGCACATCCAGAATCCCAGCCCAGTTAATTCTGAAAAGAAAAGTCAAGGCCAAGAAAGCTAAACTACAAAAAGTATCTTCTGACAGTCAGACTGAAAGACTAAGATCTGATTCAAGGCAACAAGCAGCCAACGCCTTCACCCCCAATTCCTCAGGTCCAGGGACCCTAACCCTAGCATAAATACATTCCTGTCTCTGGACAACAAGGGGGTATCCTAAGGAAAAGGCTGCAATCCAGTTTTTGAATAGCACTATGGGAACCCAGAAACAACAAAATGCCAAGAGATTTAAATGATGGTGGATGGCCAGAAAGATGAAAAAAAGAAAAAAAGAAAAGAAAAAGCATACAAGTAAATGGAAGCTAAAGCTAACTGAGGATTCTATACTCTGCATGTACAGAATTCAGAATTATTTAGTGTAGAGGACTCATCTCTAGGAATCTAGTCATCTATTAAGTCATTATAAAAACTGTAAGCCTATTTTGGGGAGGCCCCTGGCTATATTTCATCTTTCTAGAAGAAAACTGCTATATAGACTTTGGAAGTCCTGATGAAGGAAAAACCAGTTTAAAGGGGGAAAAAACAAGAATTATCAATTCATATGATTGTTTTTGTTGATTTTGTTGTTGTTGTTTAGCAAGGTAGGTAAGAGGATCAAATTTGCTCCATTTTACAGCTAGGCCTAACTTTCAGTTTCTCAGAGAGGCAGACAAGACTTCTGGGAAAAACCATGAACAAAGGGCTGTTAATCAACAGGGACCCTGACATGTGGCCGGGGAAGATAGCCGCCCAGGGGCCTGAGTCAGTTCCTGCAATACCTCTGGACTATGACCAAAAAAGGACTTGCCCGAGATAGTGGGCTCCAGGGCTGAGTCAGTTCCTGCAAAGTCTCTAAAACATGTCTAAACATGTCCAAGGATGGTAAAATCTGGGCTACGGCCAATCAAAAGTATACAAATATATGTGCTGCTGGCTTAGCCAATCACATTAGAAGATGACCTAACCCTCCTAAGATTCCCCTAGCTGTGCTTAAAAGGGGCCTGTGTGCTCCTCTCAGGGTCGCCGTTTTGTATGAATGGTTGACCCCCTCATGCTGGCTCTTTCTGCAGAACAAACGCTCTTTGATTTTACATACAATTCCGAGTCCAGGGGTCTTTCTTCAGCAATTCTCTCTAGCCCAGTCTGACCTGGAATTTACTATGCAGTCTCAGGGTGGCCTTGAACTCATGGCAGTCCTCCTACCTCAGCCTCCTGAGTGCTGGGATTAAAGGCATGCACCACCATGTCCAGCATAGTTTGTTTTTTTTTTATTGGGTTTCTAGAAAGTTTCAAAATAAACCCCAGTGCTTTTGTTTTGTTTTATTGAGAAAGTGTCTTGCCATATAGCCTAGGAGGGCCTCAAAGTCATCAGCCTCCCATGTGCTGAGATGACAGGGTAGCGCCAACACATCTAGGCCAGAGGAAACCTAAGCCTTACAGGAAACTACATTTCTGAGGTTCTGGGTATATGACCTACCCTTCCTTTCCCTTCCTCTGTATGGTATTTTATCTTCTTCCATCTAAGACACTTTACATTACATACTGTCAAAAGGGAAGACATAAGAAATGCAGTAACATGCTGGGGTGGCTTCCACTTCACACTAAGGTCCAGTTCTCTGGGGGGCATGTGCATGGGGCACTAAGCTCCCCTAAGGGCACTGCCCTACCACACTCACCTGCATTTCTGATCTTACTCAGGCAGGGGAATGAAGAAACACTCACTGTATGGCCATTGGCCTGCCAGGGGGAGGGACGGAGACCACTCCAGATGCGTTAAGCTTGGTACTAAGATGTTCTCAATGCAACACACTGTGTCATCACGAGCCCACTAGCAGTATAAATGCTGGGGAAGAAAGGGCAGGTCTGCAAGACCTGGAATGAGCTTTGAAAGATGCCTCCTGTCTGGATGTTAGGAAGTGCATTCCAGAACAGAACAGAACAGTAGAGGATGCCTTCGAGGTGCTGACAAGGCTACTCTGGAATGGGGGGATTTTAAAAAAGCATTATGGGTGATAGTGTTAGAAACCCTTGAGGTCCAATGTCATGTTTTAGAGAGACTCTCATTTAGGACAAACATTATTGCAAAACCATGTTTAAGGAAGACCATGTCAGCTCAACGGAGAACCGATGAGCAGATAGGCATAAGGAGATAAAAATCTGATGGCAGGTAGCTACTGGTTCCATAAAGCCTGTCAACCACATTTGATGAATAATGTGACTGGAAGAGAAAAAAACTAAACAGCCATATTTTAATATGGGGCTGGAGACCAGGTGGTCAGGAAAGGAGGGTAAGGTTGAGAGAAGTAGAGAAAACAGCAGGAAGAAGGAATCTTTGAAAACAGAAGACAATTCTGGTCCAGGACATAGACACAATTCAGATAATGGTGGCGGACACCTGCCTCCAGACCCTCACTCTGTGGCCTTCTGTGTGCTGGGAAGGTCCTGACTGCGAAACCCTTCTGAGTGGTGTTCTCACAGCACAGTAGAGAAATACCCCATGTAACACAACCTCTCCTCATGATTCCACAAAAATAAATACCCCAAGCTGCATAGTTGTATAAAAACCCTACAACCTCAGATTCAAACACTCTTATGTGAAAAAATGCATGACAGTATTTAGCTTCAAGGGAAATGAAAATTCAAACTACAGATATTAATATTCAACTATTAGAATGGATAGTTTCAAAATCGACAAGTACACAGCGTGGAAGCTGCAGAGGGGCTAGGTACAGAGAAGAGAGAATGACATGGCTCTGGAAAACACTGTCAGAGCTTATCACGTAAGCATGCCTCCTTCTGGTCCGCAGCCCCAATCTTAGGCACCTTTTAAAGAGAAATAAAAACCAGCGGACACAAATAACATATGAACATAAAACCCAGAAACAACAGGGGGTCAACAGCGCATGGATGAAACCTGGATAGCATGCACCCACATACTGTGCTCTCCCTCAGTCACAGAGCACGGAAAACCCATGCAGGAAATAACAGACTTTCAATAGTATGCAGAAATGAAAGAAGCCAGCAAGAAAGGTTGTGTGGTCCGCTCTATCTTCTCATGTGACATTCTGGAGAAGGACAACCACAGGGCAGTGTCTGCCAGGGCTGGGGCAGAGGGACGGTGTTGCAGTCCGGTTCACATTGCTGGTAGAAATCACCCAACCAAGAGCAGCTTCTGGGAAAAAGAGGTTTATTTTGGCTCACAGGTTCGAGGGGGAAGCTCCATGATGGCAGGGGAAAATGATGGCATGAGCAGAGGGTGGACATCACCCCCTGGCCAACATCAGATGAACAATAGCAACAGGACAGTGTGCCAAACAGTGGCATGGGTAAACTGGCTATAACACCCATAAGCCCACCCCCAACAATATACTCCCTCCAGGAGGCATTAATTCCCAAACCTCCATTAGCTGGGAACCTAGAATTCAGAACACCTAAGTTTATGGGGGACGCCTGAATCAAACCACCACAGATGGCAGTGGTTCTAAGCATTTGTCAAAACTAATAAAAATGTGCGTGCTTGTGTGTGTTTCCAGGTAGGGTCTCACTCCAGCTCAGGCTGACCTAGAATTCACTATGTAGTCTCAGGCTGGCCTGGAACTCACAGAGATCCTCCTACCTCTGCCTCCCAAGTGCTGGGATTGAAGGTGTGCACTGCCACCATGCCCAGGAGAAACAGATGCTTTTAAAGGGTCAAGTGTGCTGTGTGTATATTATTTTTCAAGACATTTAAAAATACCATCTTCACATATGCTTACAAAATTTTAAACAATTTCAAACATTACTGATAATCACTTAGTAAAATTCTAGTTCTTCCTAAGCTATCTAGAATCTAACAAATGTTCTTAAAATACTGGAAAGTCATGAACCGCCTGCCCCCGCCTCTTTGTGCCTCCCAACACTGCTCTGAAAGTGCCCAGCGTTACAGTGCGGAGTCCGGAGGCCACACGCTGAGGCACTCATTTGCTTGCGTGCTCGCTGGTAAAGTGGCTCTTGCTGGCTGGACAGCGGGGAATTCCTGGTTCTTCTACCACACGTAAAGGAAGTGCTGGCATGGAAAGTGGCCTCAGCGCATAGCGGCCACATCAGGCTTCCAAACACTGGAAACCCGAGAAAACTGCTCTTGCCACGCACCACACAGGAATGGCACACAGGAAACAAGACGCCCAAACCTTGTATTTCATGACAAGTACTACCTTTTCAAATCAGACCACTTGTAAAAACAGTTACTCAACATTCCTTATTTCATTTTTAATATTTTTATTTATGAGAGCGCAAGCAAAAGATGAAGAACTAGTGCACCAGGGCCTTAGCCACTGCAAAGTAACTCCAGACATGTGCGCCGCCTTATGAGCATGCGCCACCTGTGCATCTGGCTTATGTGGGCTCTGGGGAGTTGAACCTGGGTCCTTAGGTTTCGCAAGCAAGCACTTCAACTGCTAAGTCATCCCCCCAGCCCATATTCTCTCTCTCTCTCTCTCCCTCTCAAATAAATAATTAATTAAATATTTTAAAATTTGAAAAAAAAGACTGGCAAAACAGGCAAAAAAGTAAAGTAGGCTTTTCACATCTGTGGGTTTCATTTACATCTGCTCGTTCCTGACATCACATAGCCCCAAACAAGTGTTGCAGGCTGAGCTAGCATGTGAGTCCCATGTAAACATACATTCATCAGTGTAAACTTCAGGTTTTTAAACTTCCAGGTGATATTGCCATTTCCTATTGCATGCTCAGATTATTGGACATTAGAGAAAAAATTATATTTGAAAATTGAAAACTTACTTTTAAGAACTCCCACAAGGGAAACTGGACCAAGGAGAAAGGAATCTGTCCAGAGAGAGATAAAGATAAAATCAAATTAGGTAAGAAAAACAGTTTATCTGGCACTACTATAAGGACCTGTCATGATGAGACATTGTTTCATTTTAACCTCCTGATAAATTCTCAGTGTACCAGCCATTTAGAACAAGAGGCCAACCGTAGTCACAGGTCTTCTGACCCCACAGGACATAAAGAGCGCTTGTGTCAGCTCCGTGAACAGGAGAGAGACACAGCAGGGAATGGGGACTCCAAACATGGCCCCTCGTGAGGAAACACGGTTCTAGACAGAACCACTTTCTGTGGAAGGGCAGGGCTCTTCTGCTAGGGGCTATTTGCCCCTTAGCAGACAGCACTCGGGTACAGATGGAGAGGAAGAGAGATGGTGAGGGGGAGGAAAGAGATGGTGCGAGGGGAGGGAGAAATGAGAGGCAACAGAGAGAAGGATCAGAGCCTGTGGGAGGAAAAGGAGAAAACAGCGTGAGGAAGAAAGGACTGGGAAAAGGAGAATGGGAGGGAGAAGGGACTGGAGATGCCAGGCAAAGGTGAAGGAGGGGACAGAGGGAAGCAAAGCTGGAGAGGAGACAGCAAGGACAGGGAACAAGAGATGACGGGGTAGAGGCACTGGCAAGAGCACACTGCGAATGACTGCAAGAAGGTGAAGGCTGAACCCCCAGGAAGGAGCCTGGCAGGAAAGCTGGGGGCTGGAGATGCCAAAGGACTTCAACATGGACCCTTGGACCTGAGCACCTGAGTGAGGAGCAAGTCCCGCACAGCCCCTGTGTGTATAGGAAAACCGCCAGATCTCCCAGGAGTCCCAGGCAGCCCCGGTGTGTATAGGAAAACCGCCAGATCTCCCAGGAGTCCCAGGCAGCCCCGGTGTGTATAGCATAACCACCAGATGGCCACACAAAGTATCTGCAGAGAGTTGTCTGATGAACCAGAATCACCAGGTACCAACACTCCAGGCAGACAGTTAGGAGCACCTTGTAGACAGATGAGGGAGTTAGCTGACAGTCCCCAGTTACTGTGTAACCTACCTAAACATACATAGGGCTTGAGTCAGATGATCTGAGTTCAGGATCCAAACTACTTGAACCCAAAAACATCTGGCCATATTTATCTGCACATAAATTCATCTAGTCTAAACTATTTGCTTTTAATAAAATGTCCTCAAGTTCTTGAACAGAAATCACTTCCACATTCCCTAAAATAAAAATATCTGAACTCTCACGGATCCACACACTGCCTATCCAGTCACTGACCAGTGGCCAGTGCCAGTGGTGGCGATGCCCACAGGCTTGCTGCAGGCCCAGTGTGCTCAGCCTGCCTTGGCTTAGCTCCAGTAATGGTCAGTATGGATTCTAAGATCATCAGCAAGTGCGTGTGTGTCCCACTTCGGGAGGATAACAGGTTTTGATCATCTCATGAATTAAGAGCATTAAATTATTTCAGAAATATGTATATTTATTAAGAAATTAAAAGTCAAAAGCCCAAGTCTGCTAAAGCAAAAGGTGGTGCTGTGTGTGACAGACAGTGGTCACAGACAGAAAATCTATGTTCTAGTCAGGAAGAAAATGTCAGGGAGGGAGGGAAAAAAAGAAACTAATAGTTTGCATTCATTTGACAAAGGAAATCTCAGAGAAGCTTGTCACTGGCATTAATAACCAACCACCCTACCCTGAGTGTTTCTCAAAGGGAGACAAACTTACTTCAGTCCATTGTACAACTCAAGAGCTGCACTTTCAACTAAATTGATTACCAAAGTACAGACTATACAATAAGTTCCTGAAAGCTTTTCTAAAATTTTAGGAAATTATACTATGCCATAAAATGTACCCACGAGAAGCAGTAGGGAGGACTGTAGATTATTTTAATTTTCTTCCTTAGGCCTTCCCTGATGAAATGTAAATATATTACATTCTAACAAGAATGTAAACATTTCACATTTGGAGGATGAAAAAAAAAATGTTGTAATTCACTGTAGCCTGCTTCTTGGTTAAAATAACTCATAAAACTGCACTAAGTGGTATCTGAACTTATTTTGTACTTCATACTATCGGATTCTGAACTCTATGGATGAACCATTTCCCTTCAGATTCAAGCTGTAATTTAAAGATCACACATTGGACTGCTCCAACTATTCCATGGGGCATGTATTTTAAAAAGTGAGCTGATGGGCTGGAGAGATGGCTTAGCGGTTAAGCGCTTGCCTGTGAAGCCTAAGGACCCTGGTTCGAGGCTCAGTTCCCCAGCACCCACGTTAGCCAGATGCACAAGGGGGCGCACACATCTGGAGTTTGTTTGCAATGGCTGGAGGCCCTGATGCGCCTATTCTCTCTCTCTCTCTGCCTCTTTCTCTGTCTCTTTCAAATAAATAAATAAACAAAAAAAAATTTTTTAAAGTGAGCTGATGGTAGACCCCAGCTTTACTGTCTGCAAGATTAACTAACAGCCAAAGGCAATTAAATATGCTACAAATACTTGACTAAATTTATTTTTGACTTCTAGTAGTAAAACACTCCTCGTAAGGTAAACTCCGGACGTGTGAAAAAGTTTCAAATGTTCTTGGAGTCAAACTTGTGCTGCACACATGCCGTCCTTTACAGTTCAGAGGAAGCATCCTGCAAACATGCCTCGCATGCGCAAAGGGCCTCACGCCTCGCATGCGCAAAGGTCCTGCAGCACACACAGCTCCAGCTCCGGCAGAACACAGCCAGGGCAGGAGCTAGGGCCTTCCCACCTGGCCCGGAGCTACACAACACTGAGATTTCTTCCTAGTGTGGATTTTAGACCCCAAACAGTTGTGAGCTGTTATTCTAAAATGTTTTATAGATGAAGAAAATGATCATCTGCACTCAGAGGCCTTATATTCCAAAAAACAACATACCCATTGGATTGCCCCACTGAAGAGGTTTTGTTTGAATGAGGTTGTTAAGAGCCAGGGCACTAATAAGCGGGGAACAAAAAGCCTAGCTACCATCGAAGAGGCAGATGTAGGGGAACCCTACTGCAATCCAATATGCGTACTGACAGCAGGAATTCCATTCCTAAGAGGCATAGAGGAAGACCCCAGGCAAAGAGGGCAAAGTGAGCCCCGGGTGTGGCTCACAGAAGTGCTGCACCTGTGCCGCCATGACAAGAACAACGGGCGGTTACATGAAGGACATGTTTACCCACCACAGCGCTCCACCGCGGTGTCTTTGCAGCTAATCAATGCTTCAAACCCTGCAATCTCACAATAGGTAACAGTGAAGTGATCTGTAACTGAGAGGCTATGAAGGTCTAACTCCTAGAGGATCGTTATTTCTAAAAGTATGTCTTTTTTTTGTTTTTTGGTTTTTCGAGGTAGGGTCTCACTCTAGCCCCGGCTGACCTGGAATTCACTATGTGGCCTCAGGGTCGCCTCAAACTCACGGCAGTCCACCTACCTCTGCCTCCCAAGTGCTGGGATTAAAGGCGTGCGCCACCACGCCCAGCTCTAAAAGTATTTCTGATGAAACAATCAATCACATTATCAATACACTTTAAAAAAATAAGGCTAGACTGTAAGCCATAGTGAATATAATACCTAAGTTATGAATGACCTAGTAACCCTTTTAGACTAGGAAGGAAAGTATATGTAGGCTAGAGCACTTCCTGTTGTAAGCATGACAGCCTGAGGACACTAGAGAGAGTAAGAGAAAGGTCCTAGGACCCACATGGACAGCTGGACGTGGCCTCAATCCTACCAGGGAGCATGTGACCAGGACATGTGGTCAAGTCCCACAGAGCACAAAAAAAGGGACAAGACACTTCCATGGAGACCATCCATGATCCAGGAGAAAGCACAGGAGGCACTGGACAAAATGGGCTGGTGTCTGGCCCCTAGTGGGACGCAACTATGTGCACCCACCTAAGTCAGGATGGAAACCCCTGCCAGAAGCTGACAGAGACAGGGGTTCCGTCGGGAGAGTATCAGGCTCTTCATAGTGTAGTATCTGCTTTGGAAGACTTCTTAGCACTCTGACAGGGGACATCTACAGGTAATAAAATCCACACCTCTTTCCCTGTGACAATGCTGTTTTCACACCACTTTACTCAGTAAGCCAAAAGCATAAGATGACTTTTAGTATGGATCAGTGAACGAGACTGACCAGTCCTGAGGGTTTCAGTACTATAGGATGTGGGGATGTGGGGTACATATTTCCACACGGAAGAGAACTTTGACACCATGAGGCCACCATCCCACCATGCTCTTGAATGGTTAACCTTTTTGTTGATTTTATTTTATTGGGAGCTTTAATATAAGAACACATTGCGAACTGGTTTTAGTCCCAAAAGGGTACTCTTTTATGCCTCCTTCCCCGCCCACACCCCAAGGGCCCTCTTCAGTGGGGTATGGGTCGTCACTACAGGGTCCTTTTTGTTTTAACTTTCAAATACAATCAACTAAATAAGATATATGAAGTCTTGCTATGCTAGAATACTGACATAAAATCACAACAAAAATTCCCCTTACAATCCCTACCCCACTTTAAGAGTTTATATGAGCTGAAATGAAGGTTTTAGAAGACATGTATTGCCCACATTGCTCACATATATACACATGCAAAATTAAAAAAAAAAAAAGAATTGCACTTACAATATTTTGGGGGGTACTAGGCCTTGAACTACTGTCATATTCAACAAAGCTGTGGTTGCCTGCATGAGGCCTACTCAGGATGGGGCCACTCACCTGTTATGGATAGGGAGGGGCTTATGAGGGGCCAATGACAGTTAATGATTGCTGGGGGCCAGAGAGCCATTCCCTCCCATGGCACAGCTGCTGGTGCTGGTGGGAAGCAGACAGACAGTACAATGGGGGGCAGCGGGGGGAAGGGAGGACAATGTTGGATAGATATGCTCAAAATACAAGACATATATATAAAAATGTCAAGAATCAGATTACAGACGTCTTTGGAGAGGCGGTTCCTAGCCATTCAGTATGAAATAAAACTAATAAAACAGGAGAAGCTTAAATGCAGTCCAATCCCCGCTTTGAAATCAACCCTAAGTTTAACACTGGCTCTGATCCTGACTATATGGTTAAATGGCTGAAATATGTCCAAAATAAAGGAAACAATGATTATACCTTATCTATGATTTGCCACTTAGACACTGTGAAGGTCAGGTGAGGCACTATCAGCCACTTAAAATGTCACTGTTCAGCTGTGACACACGCTCCTTATATCATGGATGTGGCTTTCTGTATGTATAGGGTGAAAGATTTAAAAAGCAAGTGTATGTTGACAATACTGGTAACAACAGCCTGGTAAAAATCATGTAGATAACATTATAAAGAAACTACAATCTCTACACATTTCACCTCAAATAGTAAAACTTGGATTCGTTCATCAGAAAATTAACTTCTTTGTAATACATGTATCATATTAACATCATAAAGAACAAGTCAGGGCTGGACAGATGGCTTAGCGGTTAAGCGCTTGCCTGTGAAGCCTAAGGACCCTGGTTCAAGGCTCGATTCCCCAGGACCCACGTTAGCCAGATGCACAAGGGGGCACATGCATCTGGAGTTCGTTTGCAGTGGCTGGAGGCCCTGGCGTGCCCCTTCTCTCTTTCTCTCTCTGTCACTCTCAAATAAATAAATAAAAATGAACAAAAAAAATTAAAAAAAAGAACAAGTCATTTTCTATAAAATTAGAGAATTAGACAATTTGCTTTCAGATTACTATATAATGATTAGTCTTGAATTTTCTTTTCACTTTCTCATGGCAAACTTACATTTAATCCTAGTTGAACTTTAGAAATACCATTTCTTTGAATGTGTTAATTTCCATACACCATTACATGTAATTATGTTTTAATCTGACAAGTCCAGCAAACAGAAGGGCCTTACTTCCCACCATCACCACCACCAGAGTGCAGCAGGGTCTAGCCGGCCGATATACACCTCACCTTACACGCCCAGGGAAATGGTTGCCTCAGTTCACAGGAAGAACACGTGCACATGTATCACAACAGTTTTGTTCACAACAGTAAGCTATCGACAACCCAAATGCCCATCAATAAAACAGACCCACCAATACTCATCCAGTGGAATAAGCAAGATAGAAGAAACAAGACTGACTCTCGGAGTCAAAGGAAAAGAAGCAGTGACAAGGATCTTCCTATGGAGACGAAGCAGAGCTGAACTAAGAGATGGTGCTGGCAGCTAAACTATGGCCAGCTCCCAGGAGGGTATGAATATGAAATGGGAAGCCCAAGAGAGCCTGCAGGCTGTTGCTTAGAACCGCCCTCCGTCAGGGTAATGCTTCCCAAGATATACCCATGGAGAAGATGCACCCAGCTGTACACTTAGAGTGCAGAACTTTTACCAGGTGACAAGATGCTCTACAGTGGGAATGGGAAACTTGGATGCCTGTTTGGGCAGTTCTATGAAGCCATCCTTGTGCATCCATGCCCACAGGGTGTATGCTGAGTGCAACTGCAAGGGGAGAAGCGAGCAGGTGTGAGAAAAGACAACGTGGCCTGTGAAGTCTATGGTACTTACTATCTGGCTCATTATGTAAAAAGCTTAATGACCCTAGTTCTAGATCAGGACATAAGACTGCGTGATTGCATGACTGTTTTATACATACATACATACATATAAACACATAGACACACATATACACACATTTTAAATATATATATTTTATTTATTTATTCATTTATTTATTTGAGAGAGAGAGAGAGAGAGAGAGAGAGAGAGGAGAGGGAGGGAGGGAGGGAGGGAGGGAGGGAGAACGGGCACACCAGCAGTTCCTCTCCAGCCACTGCAAATGAACTCCAGATGCATGTGCCACCTTGTGCATCTAGCTCACATGGGTCCTGGGGAAATCGAACTAGGGTTCTTTGGCTTTGCAGGCAAACACCTTAACCTCTAAGCCATCTCTGCAGCCCCCATACATTTATATATAAGTTTACATATAAAACATCTCTGGCTGAGGAAATGGCTCAGCAGCTAAGGCACTTGCTTGCAAAGCCTAATGGCTTGGGTTCAATTCCTCAGTACCCACATAAAGCCAGATGCACAAAGGGGTGAATGTGTCTGGAGTTCATTTATAGTGGTAAGAGGCCCTAACACAGGCATACTCTCTCTCTCCTTCAAATAAATAAAATAATATCCCAATAAAATTGGTTCAAAAGGAGCAAGTGATTTAAGGAGAAAAAAATCATGAAACTTTAAAAAAGCTGTGACACAAAAGAGTCTAGAATAAGCTAACAGAACTAGATAGCTACTCTGAGTAGAAGATGTCAAAGTTCTTAACACCCTTTTTCAGCTAGAGAAAGCCAAAACATCCTTCTGTAAAGTTGATTGAAAAATTAAGGTTTCAGGTTAAACTTATCAAAGGCAATACACATGAATCCAGTGTGGCAAGAGAACCTGAGCTTGAGGACCACAGCCCGGGTGTTGCGGCTACCTTCTTGTTGCTGGGACCAAACGCCTGACCAAAAGCAGCTTGTGGTAGGAAAGGGTTTGTTTTGACTTAAAGACACAAGGGGAAGCTCCATGATGGTGGGGAAAGGATGGCATGCACAGAGGCTGGACATCACCTCCTGGCCAATATCAGGTGGACAACAGCAGCAGCAGAGCATGCCAAACACCCATAAGCTTGTCCCCAACAACACACCTTCAGGAGGCTCCAACTCCCAAATTGTCACCAGCTGCGCACTTAGCATTCACGCCACATAAGTTTATGTGAATCAAGCCACCACATTCTGCCCCTGGTCACCATAAATCGATAACCATCCATGATGTAAAATGAAATGCATTCAACCCAACTTTAAAAGTCTCCACAGTTTGGCTGGAGGGATGGCTTAGAGGTTAAGGCGTTTGCCTGCAAAGCCAAAGGACCCAGGTTCGATTCCCCATGACCCACATTAGCCAGATACACTAGGTGGTGTGTGCATCTGGAGATCGTTTTCAGTGGCTAAAGGCCCTGACGTGCTCATTCTCTCTCTCAATCACTCTTTCTCTGTCAAATAAATAGTAAAAAATAAAATATTTTTAAAAGTCCCCATAGTTTCCATCAATCCTAACACTGTTCAAACAGCCACATAGACCCAAGTCTCTTAACTGTTAGCTGTAAAACAAAACAAAAGCATAATGGCACAAAGCAAGCACTCATGCTGCAAAAGATGGCAGTGGGCATAGCAAACAAAGAAAAACTGAACCAATACAAAATATAAAACAAGCAGGACAAACATCAAACTCTACAGGCCCAAGTCCAACAACTCTAAACCAGTGGCATGTCTCTGGAGCCCCACTTCCACCCCTCCAGCTAAGCTGCTCACAACCTGGGGAAGATTCCATCCAGAGCCCACAACTCCCGGCCTCTCCAAGACATCCTCAGTCTGCACTGCAAAACATGATTCTTCCATGTGGTGGCTACATTAGGCTGTCACAGAGGGACTTCCAACAACTCTGCCTTCCATTGCCCATGGCCATTTCCAAGAAATAAAACCACTCTGCTCATCCAACGATGCTCTCAGCATCTGTTATCCATAGCAGCAGGTGGACTACCAAATTTGTTAACTCAAGGGTAAATGAAGGCCACTTTGAAGAGCAACACACTCCTTTAATCTCTCAGAACAATTGCAGTTCAAGAGATGCTGCCTCCAGCCTGAAACTTTTCTTTCTTTCTGTGCCATATCCCTCTGCTCACAACAGTCCATTTCTGTTCTCAGGACACAGGCAGGCAGAACACAGCAAACTTCTCACACAAACTGCTTCTAGACCAGACCCCACAAAGCTCTTTCTCACCCTCATAAGCCAAACTTCACAGTTCGTAGTTCTCATTGCATTCAGGTTTTTCAATTCTGACCAAAATGGTCCACCAAACTGTCTTCAGCATTGCAAGGCATTTTGTGGACCAAGAAGCCAAAAGCCGCACAGTCAGGTTTCTAACAACAATAATCCCACTTCTTGGCATCAGTGTTCCATTGCAGTTAACCTCTCATCGCTGGCACAAACACTCAACCAGTTCATCTCTTACATGATCCGAGGCACTATCAAGTTAACAACAGAGATTAACCATCACAAGCGCTCTATTCTCCACTTTTAATCCCAGCACTCAAGAAGCTGAGGTAAGAGGATCACTGTGAGTTTGAGGCCAGCCTGGGAGTACAGAGTGAGTTTCAGGTCAGCCTGGGCTAGAGTGAGACCCTACCTTGAAAAAAACAAACAAAAAAATACAATCTTTTCTGATCTAGTTGCACACCACAGAGTGGTATTTTAGTTTACAAACACACTCTGTCTGCCACTCAGAAGCAAAGCTCTCCCAAATACCATTTCCACCCCCACCCCCAGAATGGACTTTTATCACTGTTTTTCTGGGAGGGGGGAGGCTTGAATTTATATCAGTTGACTGTTTTCAACTCTTCTGTTTTAATGACCACTATTCCTTCAGATAAACTAAACCCAAATAGCATTGCATGTACCTAACTTCAACAAATATGTGTTTTGTGCACTGATCAAAACTGGCTTGAGTTACAGGTGAGGGGCTAGTGGAAAATGATACCTGGAACACAAAGACGAGAGCCTCAGGCCACCTGAACCACACGTGCAAGTGTACAACATGTGGTCCAAGCAAATGGTGTGAACCGCTCCAGTAGGGAAGGATCCGGGACAACGGGGGGGGGGGGCAGGGTGGTGGGGGACAGAGACTGGGGCCTGAGAGCTGCTTCTGTGCAGCTGGTCCTGGGCTCTGGCCAGCTGCTACCACGCAGGAACGCAAGCCCAATACTGCCAGGTACTCAGATCTTCCAGGAAAACTTGGACAGGTACAGATGGATTAAAAAAAAAATGACTCAGTTTTAAAATGTTGGCATATAGTTTTAAGGGAAATTTATGGATCCAGTCTTTTGGGCTACCTTTTTGAAATTTATGATCTGGCAATTATAATAAGGACAAATAAAGAGGCTCCAAATGGGCCAACTGCAGGGTGAACTCATGGGATAGGCCGGGCGTCAGCCATCACACTGAATGCCAGCCACCCTTATCAGTGCCTCCCCACAAACGCAAACGCGGTCTCCAGAGGAATGTACTGCAGGCGTCCCCTAAGCACCGCACATGTATGAACACACAAAAAGGCCTGGGGTAGGTCTTTTTGCTCTCACCTCAAAGAGGAAGACAGAGAGAGAATACAGTTGAAATAAACTGCCTAAGGCAATACAGCTGGCAAGGACTGGAGTTGAGATTTGAACCCAGGCAGACAACCTTCACAGCCTGGGCTTCTAGCCACTCATTCACTGCCCCAAGCCCATGTCTGTGAGCACTTACTTCCATCTCTCTCCACCTGTACCTGGAGATGTTTTCAAGGAAAGAATGTTTGGGGTGCTCTGTCTAAACATGCCTGAAACTAGAAGCATCTTTCCTAAAATGTTAGCCCCTGGCTGCTTTCCAGAAACCAAGCTGGCCCAGGAGGATTCAGTCCTGGATCGTTACAAGTGTGGCTTTCTTAAGCACAGTGTGGGCTTCTGCTTATAGAATAATGCAGAGGAACACACACGGTGCCAAAAGGTATACAAGAACCTGCCACATCCAGCCTGGAGTGGTACAACGTGCCAGCACTGGGTAGGCTGAGGTAGGAAGATCCCCATGAGTTCCCGGCCAGTCTTGGCTACAGTGAGACTCTGCTTCAAATGAAGAAAGAAAAGAAGGAAGGGAGGAAGGATGGATTAATTAGGCATGTCTTCCAAACACAGTAGAAACTGTGGCCAAAGGTTTATGGTGTGGACTTGTCCTACACATTCTGCTAAAAGTCCTTTAAGCATGTGCATTCAAAACTTACAGTGACATGGAGCAAAATTACAATTCAAAGTAACTCTTGCATAAATTAACTGTGCATCACTTCCTTTTAAAACAAGAGTCCTTGCTATAATTAATTCAGGGAAACTACCTATTTTTAAATTTTTTTATCATCTGTTTATTTAAGAGAGAAAATATCTATTTTTAAAAAGTTGGTTTCCATCTTATGAGGAAGCCCAGATTTTGCTCTTTCTCATCTACGCCATTTCCGTTTAGAACCAGAGGTCTGAGGAAAGAGTATCACTTAATGCCTGCCAGTCAAAAACTGATCCCATACATAAAAAAGTATAAATTTACAGGTGAAAAGAAAGTCCAATATTTTAAATGTCATTATTCCCAAACCTGCTTAGAAATCCAAACAAAATCTAACTTTAAATTGGGCAGATTTTGAAACTGGTGTTGGAGCAAGTTCTCTGCATATGCAGAATCCCAAGTGCAGGTCAACAGGTGAATTTAACACTGTGCTAAAGTCTAGTGCCCATGTGCTGGTAATCATTTTGTGGCACTAAAAATATCAGTAATAATCTATCTCAATATAGGCAGCCGTCTTAACCTTTTATACTTCCTACTCTCTCTTGTAAACACTACTACTCCAAATAAAGTTGTTCTCATGAATCCAAAGGAAAACCACGGTCTTTTTCAGAATGCTGGACATTTTAAATATGCACAAATCCCAGGGTAGGCAGAAACCCTTATTTAGTTCTGGGCCTTAAAAACAAACAAAAAATAAACAGGAACAACAAGAAATCCAATGCTTTCTTTCAAAAAAAGCAGAGTTTAAGTTTTAGTTTTGGATGTTAATTGTTGAAACTGTCAAAGATGCATAAGAATAGATCACTACGCTAGAGAGATGGCTCAGTGGTTAAGGTGCTTGTCTATGAAGCCTAAAGACCCAGGTTGGATTCCCCAGCACCCATATAAACCAGATGCACAAAGCGGCACATGTGTCTGGAATTTGTTTGCAGTGGCTGGAGGCCCTGGCATGTCCATTCTGTCTCTCTCCCTCCCTCCTTCCCTCTTTCTTCCCCTCTCAAATAAATAAATAAATAATAAAAGTGTTTTTTTTTTTTTAAAAAAAGAACAGATCACCTAGTACTGTGCAAATAAGGAGAAGTTTTGCTAATGACTAATTCATGACTTCCTTCAGAAAGGATAAAGTTCAAACGTATTACTAGTGTCAATGTAACAAAACTCTCGCCATTGCAAAAGTTCTCCTAAACTGTGGTCAATGGTCTGCTCACTTAATATTGGTAATGGCTTAATTTCAGGATAACAAGAAATAAAGAGGAAAAAAAAACAGCCTAGAAGACTACTGGAGTTCACTGTAATGAGATTTGAGCTATAATTAAATTTGACTACTTTGGTTCAAACCTCCAGTTCAAAAGAATTATCAGCATGGATGGATGAAAGCCCTTTTGCACGGGCATTTTGAAAATATGAAAAGGGCTGACACAGCAAGCATCAAAGACTTGAAAGGCAATTGACCCTTCTGCAAGCAGAGGGGAGGGGCTCACAGCTGAAGCTCAGATGCTGTGTGCAGAGAAAATACAGTTCCAGATGGCTCCGAGGACTGGCAGCTTACTAAATATTAAATGCTATGATTTTTAACTGGAGCTGGCCCAGGGATAGCCAAATGTGTCATGGATAAAATGGGGAGACGTCCCGCTCCACGCTGAGAGAACAAAGCACATAAACGCGTCCTGTTGCACCCTGCCAGCCAGCGACACCAGCCAGCAGCCCATAAGCAGGGCGTCCAGGAGCACAAGTAACAGCACCACAGCCTAGGAACCCGCACAAGCACCGGGAGGAACAGTGGCTCCATGGACTTTAACAGCGTCATCTGGAGACACCAGCTCCACCAGTGAGTCTATGTCATGGCGCGTGAGCACACACGTGCATTTCTCATCCCCTCCACCACACTGTGTGTGACACATTGAGAAGGAATGTCAAAGCCACCAGCACACAGATACGGCCTACAGAAGTATGTCAGCAGCCGATGGTTAACTGAAGTACTGAGAGGTCTGGACACACACAATGCTGTGTGCATGAGTTTTACATTCACAAGGAAACACAGGCATGCAGCTTTACACACCTGTTGGACTAACTGCATGTAAAGGTGTAAGCACATATCTATCATGTAATGTACTGTGTGCATACTTATATATAATCAAATGTCACACATGCACACTCACAGGCAAAACAAAGGGCCCCTCTTTAACATAATAAAGTTGACTGATGCAGCTCTCCTGCAGTTTCCATGGTGCTTGTGAGTTTTTCTGTTAAAGCACTTCCCATCTACCTCAGGACGGGGGAGGCAGGCTGACACACTCTGTGCCAAACGGAGCAGGTGTGAGACATCCCAGAGATGAAAGCGACTCTTCACACAATGCCATCCTGTAACGCTTTCTTGGCACACACATCTTGCTGTCCACTCGAGACTTAACACAAAGCGCAGAGACGAGTCACGGTGACCATTCCCAGTGGTGTGCAGCTCAACAATGACCCACTTCAAATGCCGACCAGCCCAGCCACGGCATGCTGGCTGATCACAGGCTCTTTGGCTTTGCAAACAAAATAATCCTGAACATGACTCTTTTGCCCTATTTTGTCCAGGATTCAGCAAACTATTTTCTGAAATGAGTCATGTAAGACATCCACATCTGCCTTAACTACTCAACTCTACCCCTGCGCCGAGAAGCAGACAGTGCAAAGGTGAGAGTGGCTATATTCTGTGGCCTGGAATGGTGCACAGGTCACAGCTTACCATTTCAAAAAACTAATGTCATCACTGCTAGGATGACTAAACTTCCAAAGCCACAGACAGTGAGTGACATATTCACAACTGGAACTTTGTACCCTGGTGCCTGGCATGGTAAAGACACGCCAGTTAACAGTGACATTTGGCTAAAAGCCACAAATGGAAGGCACTGTAACACTGCGTGTACCTAAGGAATAAAAAGAAAAGATGGATTTGCTAAGAGGGATTTCACTTCTACAGAACATATGCCGTGATGACATCCAGCACTGTTCTCAAGTGGAAGGCTGACTCCCCACATGGCTCGCCCGCACGCTACCCGAGGCTGGAGCAGGCCCTGTGGCCATCACGCCTGCTATCGGGGAGCTCTTGGCCTTGCCTCTCTTACCCCTCTGCCATTCCGCTGCTGCCCTTCCCCACTCAGTGCTTCTAACACCTACCATTCTCACAGGCGACCGCGGCTCGCGGACTAGCCTCTCCCACATGCGGCAGGGTGAAGCAGAGCAGGTTGGCTCTTATGTCCAGTTATCAAAGAATTACTCAAGTTATTGAATATTTAGCAAACAAAAATACGGCAAGCATGTTTACCTTTACCACACAGATGTGTGAAAGCACATGACTGTAAGCACAGGCACAGATACCACAGGAAGTGACTGTTTCCAAATGCATAACTGTGACCACATACACAAATGTATCTTTGTGTCCATAGCTGCCTAAGCTTTAATAATTAAAAGTGACAAATAAGTGAATATATTCTAGCAATGGGTGAAGTCAATTTTATGCACTGCCTTATAACTACGCCATACCAGTTTATGTTTAAAAATAAAGGTAATGTATACATATTAGGAAAATCAGCTAGCTTTACTATTAAACATGAAATCAAAAGGGTTTTCAAAGCAGATGTAGTTAAAAGTGTGCATATCCAATTCAGGGTAAGACTGATGAGTCCTAAATCTGAGTTAAAGTTTTCAACATGTTTGATGTATCCTGAACCATGCATGAAAAAACATCTGTTATTTACAGATCAAAGCAACCCTGAGGATCCTAAAACAACTAAAGTGAAAAATGCCCAAATCTAATTTCATCCCTGTCCGCACGCTTCTTTGAACTAATAATTCAGTGAATTGGTCAGTATGTTGAACTAATTAGCATGCTTAACGCTTGCCAGTTTTGATAGCGCCAATTCTTTATTTTAAGAAATGGAACATAGCCAGGCATGGTGGTGCACATCTTTCATCCCAGCACTCAGTAGGCAGAGGTAGGAGGATTGCCATTAGTTTGAGACCACCTGAGACTACATAGTGAGTTCCAGGTCAGCTTGGGCTAGAGCGAGACCCTACCTTGCAAAACCAAAAAAAAAAAAAAAAAGAAAGAAAGAAAAGAAAAAGAAATGGAATATAAGAGTTTTTCAAACAGACACAGGCAATGCAGGGCCACTCCAAATGGAAAATATCATGTATATTAAGTGATGCTTCAAAAACCCCACAAAATGAGTGACATCTAGGAATAATCTCTAAGCTGTGAAATAGGTAATAAATTATTTGGAGATTTTCCTTTGTGTAAGATTAATTTAACAGCATTTTCATGAACATCTAGTAATTGACTGTGAGCCACGGCATGTACTTTACAGTATACCAACATAGGGAAATTCAGTACAGTGTCCTGTAAGAGATCAGATGCAAAGTGCATGCCTACATGATCCACGCAAGACCCACAGCACGCATCTCCACGATCCACGTATTTGGGCCTTGCAGCCACACATGCCCAAACAACTTCCTGTCACTTGTGGTAGTCACTGAAAGTCCACATTAAACATGTCCATGGTGTTAGTGTATGGCCAGATTTGGGAGGCAGGGAAGATACCTAGTAGGTTCGCTCCTCTACTCAGCACTGAATTCTAAGATGACCTGTTTCTGTGTTTACATGAGAACAATGTATAGGACCTTCTAAACACATTCCATTTGGGTTTCCAGTTTTGTGATTTCCCTCTAACATCAGTCAGGTTAAGCATGGGGGCGAGGGGCACGTGGTTCAAATGAGGCTCAGTGCGTGTGACTTACAGGCAGAAACTTCAAGCCAGGCGCTTTAGCACCACTTGAATGTGGTATTTCAGCTAAGACACAGTCACAGAGGCAGTTAAGTTACAGAGTTTTCAGAATGCTTCTCAGGGTCAGCACACCAATGTCCTTACTCTCTCTGGAAGTGATATCAAAGACTACTCACATTTAGTCTGTTCAGAGAAAAGGATCTACCAGTCTCCCCCACACCCCGATTCCTACACCTCCCAGCACTTCACACGTTCCACTACTAAGAGCTATTCCACAGTGAATCCCACATCCCTCACACAGATATCAGAAGCTATGGTGACTATTCCACAGTGAATCCCACATCCCTCACACAGATATCAGAAGCTATGGTGACTAATCCACAGTGAATCCCACATCCCTCACACAGATATCAGAAGCTATGGTGACTATTCCACAGTGAGTCCCACATCCCTCACACAGGTATCAGAAGCTATGGTGACTATTCCACAGTGAATCCCACATCCCTCACACAGATATCAGAAGCTATGGTGACTATTCCACAGTGAGTCCCACATCCCTCACACAGGTATCAGAAGCTATGGTGACTATTCCACAGTGAGTCCCACATCCCTCACACAGATATCAGAAGCTATGGTGACTATTCCACAGTGAATCCCACATCCCTCACACAGGTATCAGAAGCAATGGTGACTATTCCACAGTGAATCCCACATCCCTCACACAGATATCAGAAGCTATGGTGACTATTCCACAGTGAATCCCACATCCCTCACACAGGTATCAGAAGCAATGGTGACTATTCCACAGTGAATCCCACATCCCTCACACAGATATCAGAAGCTATGGTGACTATTCCACAGTGAATCCCACATCTCTCACACAGATATCAGAAGCTATGGTGACTAATCCACAGTGAATCCCACATCCCTCACACAGATATCAGAAGCTATGGTGACTAATCCACAGTGAATCCCACATCCCTCACACAGGTATCAGAAGCAATGGTGACTATTCCACAGTGAATCCCACATCCCTCACACAGATATCAGAAGCAATGGTGACTATTCCACAGTGAATCCCACATCCCTCACACAGATATCAGAAGCAATGGTGACTATTCCACAGTGAATCCCACATCCCTCACACAGATATCAGAAGCTATGGTTGCGGCTTTGTTCCCATTTGCTGCCTAATGAACACAGGTGTGTGAAAGTTACAACATTACTATTTCTGTAACAATACTTGTTCTTACAATCATGGTAAACTCTGTGAGCTATCAGATGCCAAAGTGTTCTATAATCAGCCTTTTGCATGAAAGAATCTCGCATTAATTCCACAGCCTGTACAGTTTCTGCTCTAAGTTTGTTCCTGTTTCTCAGCATAGTGGACATCTTGTTAAGTATGTTAGTTCCTGGATCATATTGGGATCCACAAAGAGGCACCAACGTGTTCCTTCTTCACACAGGTAAATGTCAAGATTAGTTTTACTATATGGAGGGGGGATACAACATCTATCCAGAAAGGACCTAATGGCCCAATCTCTCCAAGGACATATTCTTGTTAATCACTACAAAGTAACCTTCTAACTCCCTGAAGTGTTCATGTTTACAGCACCATGATCCAAGAGAACGGAGTCTCTCAGGAAGATGGAAGGAAAGGGCTGGAGAGATGGTTTAGCAGTTAAGGCATTTGCCTGCAAAGCCAAAGGACCTTGGTTCGATTCCCCAGGACCCATGAAAGCCAGACGCATTAGGTGGCGTATGTGTCTGGAGTTCGTTTGCAATGGCTGGAGGCCATGGCGCACCCATTCTCTCCCTCTCTCTGTGTGTTTCTCTCTCTCAAATAAATAAATAAATAAAAATAAAGTAAAAAGAAAAGAAATGGAAGGAAAAATATATTAAATATATATGTTATAGGATGTTTTTAGTCAGCACTTCCCAGTCATTAAAAGAAGAAAAACATGTTGTGAGGGAAATTAAAAAAAAAAAAAAAAAACACTTAGAAGATAAACAAGTTTGGAGACTTTTTTTTTCCAAAGCAGCACACTGAACCAGTTAAGAAAAGGAAATGCCTTAGAAAATCAAAACACCATCTTTCCCACCAGATGTTCAGAAATATGGATGCAAACACCTGAGCAGAAAACACACACACACACCACCTTTGTCCCACAGAGTCACACAAATGTCACCAACTGATCTTAAAGGTACAAAAACATTTCTAAAGCATTTCAACAACAAAAAAAAATAAGTCTTTTCAACAACTGATGTTGGAACAATTGGATGTCCTTTTATATGCAAAAAAATCCCTTCACCTCCTAGTCAACCTCACCTCTGAAGACCCCACTAGTTTCCTTAGAAGTTAGGCCTACATCTAATGTACCCGTCCTAGATGGATGCAGACTTCCGCATGAAAACCTCAGCACAAAACTAGCAAGTCTTTCATAATCAGCCCTCAATGGGAAGAGCAGGTGAAAGAAACTTCTCTCTCGGCATCTTACTGTGCAATCACACGCGCCACACTCAGCAGTTGAGGCTTGCACACGCTGCTGGAGACGACCTCCAAGGCAGCACGCTTGCCAAGTGCAGGACATGATACGCCTCTGGCATAACTAACAGAACCAGTCTTACAAGATGGCACACTACATGGTACCACTTGAATAATAACCCAAGAAAATGTATAATGGAGGAGCTGTGATGACGGAGCACCTCCCTGCGGACGCCACACCTCCATGTCCACGACTGTGACGACGGAGCACCTCCCTGCGGACGCCACACCTCCACGTCCACGACTGTGACGACGGAGCGCCTCCCTGCGGACTCCACACCTCCACGTCCACGACTGTGACGACGGAGCGCCTCCCTGTGGACTCCACACCTCCACGTCCACGACTGTGACGACGGAGCGCCTCCCTGTGGACTCCACACCTCCACGTCCACGACTGTGACGACGGAGCGCCTCCCTGTGGACTCCACACCTCCACGTCCACGACTGTGACGACGGAGCGCCTCCCTGTGGACGCCACACCTCCACGTCCACGACTGTGACGACGGAGCGCCTCCCTGGGACTCCACACCTCCACGTCCACGACTGTGATGACGGAGCGCCTCCCTGTGGACTCCACACCTCCACGTCCACGACTGTGACGACGGAGCGCCTCCCTGCGGACGCCACACCTCCACGTCCACGACTGTGACGACGGAGCGCCTCCCTGCGGACTCCACACCTCCACGTCCACGACTGTGACGACGGAGCGCCTCCCTGCGGACTCCACACCTCCACGTCCACGACTGTGACGACGGAGCGCCTCCCTGCGGACTCCACACCTCCACGTCCACGACTGTGACGACGGAGCGCCTCCCTGCGGACTCCACACCTCCACGTCCACGACTGTGACGACGGAGCGCCTCCCTGGGACTCCACACCTCCACGTCCACGACTGTGACGACGGAGCACCTCCCTGGGACTCCACACCTCCACGTCCACGACTGTGACAACGGAGCACCTCCCTGGGACTCCACACCTCCACGTCCACGACTGGGATGACGGAGCACCTCCCTGGGACTCCACACCTCCACGTCCACGACTGTGACGACGGAGCACCTCCCTGGGACTCCACACCTCCACGTCCACGACTGTGACAACGGAGCACCTCCCTGGGACTCCACACCTCCACGTCCACGACTGTGACAACGGAGCACCTCCCTGGGACTCCACACCTCCACGTCCACGACTGGGATGACGGAGCACCTCCCTGCGGACTCCATACCTCCACGTCCACGACTGTGACAACGGAGCACCTCCCTGGGACTCCACACCTCCATGTCCACGACTGTGACGATGGAGCACCTCCCTGCGGACTCCACACCTCCACGTCCACGACTGTGACGACGGAGCGCCTCCCTGTGGACGCCACACCTCCACGTCCACGACTGTGACGACGGAGCGCCTCCCTGTGGACTCCACACCTCCACGTCCACGACTGTGACGACGGAGCACCTCCCTGCGGACTCCATACCTCCACGTCCACGACTGTGACGACGGAGCACCTCCCTGGGACTCCACACCTCCATGTCCACGACTGTGACGATGGAGCACCTCCCTGCGGACTCCACACCTCCACGTCCACGACTGTGACGACGGAGCGCCTCCCTGTGGACTCCACACCTCCACGTCCACGACTGTGACGACGGAGCACCTCCCTGCGGACTCCATACCTCCACATCCACGACTGTGACAACGGAGCACCTCCCTGGGACTCCACACCTCCATGTCCACAACTGTGACGATGGAGCGCCTCCCTGCGGACTCCACACCTCCACGTCCACGACTGTGACGACGGAGCGCCTCCCTGTGGACTCCACACCTCCACGTCCACGACTGTGACGACGGAGCGCCTCCCTGTGGACTCCACACCTCCACGTCCACGACTGGGATGACGGAGCGCCTCCCTGCGGACTCCACACCTCCACGTCCACGACTGTGACAACGGAGCACCTCCCTGGGACTCCACACCTCCACGTCCACGACTGTGACAACGGAGCACCTCCCTGGGACTCCACACCTCCACGTCCACGACTGTGACAACGGAGCACCTCCCTGGGACTCCACACCTCCACGTCCACGACTGGGATGACGGAGCACCTCCCTGGGACTCCACACCTCCACGTCCACGACTGTGACAACGGAGCACCTCCCTGGGACTCCACACCTCCACGTCCACGACTGTGACAACGGAGCACCTCCCTGGGACTCCACACCTCCACGTCCACGACTGGGATGACGGAGCACCTCCCTGCGGACTCCATACCTCCACGTCCACGACTGTGACAACGGAGCACCTCCCTGGGACTCCACACCTCCATGTCCACGACTGTGACGATGGAGCACCTCCCTGCGGACTCCACACCTCCACGTCCACGACTGGGATGACGGAGCACCTCCCTGGGACTCCATACCTCCACGTCCACGACTGTGACAACGGAGCGCCTCCCTGGGACTCCACACCTCGCGGACTCCACACCTCCACGTCCACGACTGTGATGACGGAGCGCCTCCCTGTGGACTCCACACCTCGCGGACTCCACACCTCCACGTCCACGACTGTGATGACGGAGCACCTCCCTGCGGTCGCCAC
The DNA here is from genome assembly GCA_036346955.1 of Dipus sagitta. Lineage (NCBI taxonomy): Eukaryota > Metazoa > Chordata > Mammalia > Rodentia > Dipodidae > Dipus > Dipus sagitta. The sequence goes on along the minus strand of CM070784.1, from coordinate 75,365,753 downwards.
ACCTCCGCGTCCACGACTGTGACGACGGAGCGCCTCCCTGGGACTCCACACCTCCACGTCCACGACTGTGACGACGGAGCACCTCCCTGTGGACGCCACACCTCCACGTCCACGACTGTGATGACGGAGCGCCTCCCTGTGGACTCCACACCTCCACGTCCACGACTGGGATGACGGAGCGCCTCCCTGTGGACTCCACACCTCCACGTCCACGACTGTGACGACGGAGCGCCTCCCTGTGGACTCCACACCTCCACGTCCACGACTGTGACGACGGAGCGCCTCCCTGTGGACTCCACACCTCCACGTCCACGACTGTGACGACGGAGCGCCTCCCCTGCGGTCGCCACACCTCCTTGTCCATGACTGTGACGACGGAGTACCTCCCTGTGGACACTACAGAGCACTCCTGTCTCTGGACATACTAAACCAATGAACTGTCACTTTAAATATTTAAATAAATATTATGTGAATTATTTCCCAACAAAGCTATTACAAAAAGAAATCCATGAGTCCACAGGGATGCTCAAAAAGCATGTGGGGTGAAAGAGTAAAGCTCTTCTTCAGAGACAAATGCCAGGGAGTAACATCAGATGAAGCAGACAGTATTAGGAAAATCATCATTTTGCAATACCAATGTAATAAATGTTTCAAGCAAGAAGCCTCTACAGATGTTAAAACTGTTCGGTGAAAGATTATTGGGGAACAGGCAACTCACATGGCCTCAAACTATTACTCCAAGGATTCATCACTTCTTGACAACAAGGAACTGAATCTTTAGCATGAGAAAGCCAGAGAATACTGACTTTGCTCATGTGAATAAGCTCAGACTCACCAAGTGTACATGTGTGTCTCCCAGCATAACACAATGTAAAACACCCAACACTTATGTAGTATTCATGCAAAATTATACTAATAAAGCAACGTGAATCTAACCATACAGAAATCAGAGAATTCATGTTCTGGGGCCTCACAGAACAAGTACCCTGGGCTATAAGAAAATTTCAATGTGAGGGCAGAGAGATGGTGTGCCTAAAATACCTGCTATACAAACTGATTACCAGAGTGAGAGTCCCCAGAACCCAAATAAAGCTGGACACAGTAGCCACTATCTACATGTGATACCAGCCTCCTATAGGGAGACAGGGGTTTAGACAAAAGAACCCTCAGAAGCTCACGGGCAGTGAACCTTGCATTCACAGCAGCAGTGAACAAGGGACCCTGCCTCAAACAAGGTGGAAGGTGAGGACTGACCCTTGAGCTGTCCTCTGACCTCCATATGCACATGGTGGCATGTGTATGCCCACAGTTACACAAATACACAGACACACAAAGATAATTTTAAAACAATGTCAGCTGAAACGGTTGGGTATTCAGGCCTTGACCCACTACACAAGATGAAAGCAAACAGCTGAGAGAAAGTCTTTGGTGGAACCTGCAAATCAGGCAAGGTGACAAAAAACATCACCTGTTCACGGAAGAAGAACTTTTACCATGCTGGAGACTTATGGGAGAAGAAAGAAAAGACGGGGGGGCTGGGCTGAAGCTTGGGGTCAGAGGGCTTGCTTAGTGTGTGGGGGACCTAGGCTCCTGTCTTGAGGACTGGGAAAAGAAGAAGGACAGCAGAAAGGAGGGAAGGTAGTAGGACAGGCACACATGAATGAAGGTAGAACTTAAAATTTATAAAATTAGCAAAGGAATGAACTGTACACATCTGGAATGCTGGGATGAGACCAAGTTGGGGAGGATAAACCATATCACATATTCTACCCCAGAGACTCAGCAGACTGATGCTAATGTATCATCCAAAAGCATGGATGTAATCTGAAGGCTACAATAGAAGCTGATTTCAAAGGTTACCTCTAGAGAGTGGGAGAAAAACGGACAGGGATGGGCAGGGAGCTGCAGCACTTCCTAAGTTCTCTTGTATCAACACACTTTGATAAAACTAAAAAGTCAGGGCTGGAGAGATGGCTCGGCAGTTAAAAGTGGCTTCTTGCAAAGCCTGATGGCCTGGGTTCAATTCCCCATACCTACGTAAAGACAAATGAACAAAGTGGCATATGCATCTGGAGTTTGTTTGCAGTGACAGGAAGCCCTGGTACACCCATACTCTGTTTCAGTCTCTCAAATAAAAGTATTTTTTAAAAATAAGTTTTAAATTTTACTTGCTATTTTTTAGAAGACTTTTTAAATTTTTATTTTTATTTGTGAGAGAAAGAGAAAATGGGTGTGCCAGGGCCTCTAGCTACCGCAAACAAAACTCGAGAGATACTGAGCTGGAGAGATGACTTAGCAGTTAAGGTGCTTGCCTACAAAGGCTAAGGACCTATGTTCGATCTCTCTCTTCAGATCCCATGTAAGCCAGACATACAAAGGTGAGGCAAGCACAAGGTTGCACATGTGCACTGGATGGTGCAAGCGTATGGAGTTCAATTGCAGTGGCTAAGGACCTGGTGCACCGATTCTCTTGCATGCTCTCTCCAAAAACAAAAACAAAAAACAAAAAACAAAAAAACCCTCCAGATGCATGCACCACCTTGTGCATCTCAGTTACATGGGTTCTGGGGAGTCTAACCTGGGTCTTTAGGCTTCAAAGGCAAGCACTTGAACCACTAGGCCATCTTTCCAGCCCTAGAAGACCATTTTTTAACAATATTTTCATGGGAGCTAGAGAAGTGGCTTAGTGGTTCAGGCACTTGCCTGCAAAGCCTAGGACTCAGGCTCAATTTCCAGTACCCAAGTAAGCCAGATGCACAAGGTGGTACATGCATCTAGAGTTTATTTGCAGTGGCTAGAGTCCTTGGTATGCCCATTCTCTCTCTCAAATAAATAAAATATTTAAAAAATATTTTCATTTGTTTGTGAACAGACAAAGAGAGAGAATGCTGCTAAGAATAAACATATTTGTATAATAAACAGATGCATGTGCCACTTTGTGCACTTGGCTTCACATGGGTACAGGGGAACTGAACTCAGGCTGGCAGGTTTTGCAAGCAAGAGCCTTTAACCACTAAGCCATCTCTCCATCCCAGAATATCATTTTAAATTATTTCATATGATGTCCAAACCTGACCTATTCTAGCTTTTTATTTTTGAAATAATTCATACTTTCGTAAAAATTGCTAAAATGTAATACAGTTCACATATACTCTACAGCTGGTTCCACTAATATTAAAAATGTACCCAGAGTCTGGTTACCAAAACAAGCTACCAAGAGGCTGGGAGACAGCTCAGTGGAGAAGGAAGAACATGTGCCAAATGAGCATTCGGCCTCCCAGCAAACACTCCTGCAAACAGCCGATGTGGGCACGCACACACACGCAATCCCAATCCTTAGGGAGCTGTGACTGGGACTGATGGGGCTCATGAAGAATGCAGCTCCCAGCACACAGAAGAGACACTGTCTCAGGGACACACGTGGACGAGGAATAGAAGGGACATCCAGGTGCTCCTCTGACCTTGGGTCATGTGCACACAACCAAAAGGCTGGAAAGGCAGTCCAGTGGCAGAACACACCTACCCAAAAGGCTGTGGTTTGATCCCCAGCACTAGAGAAAAGGAGCAAAACAAAACCAAGTTACCCGCGTTGCTACAATACTAACAAGTTCAACTGCAGATATTGAATTTCATGTGTGCGTGCATGTGGTGGCTGGAGGACAACCTCGGGTGTCACTGCTCAGTGTCAGTCATCTCCACACTGCTGGGATGAGCCTCCAGACCAGACACAGTATGTGGGAGGAATGGCACTTATCTCAGGCTTACAGATCCAGGCAAAGTGCCATGATGGCGGAGAAAGCTGACCCCTTTCACAGGTCCACTCAGAAAGAAAGACCACCACCAGCACCACCAGCAAGCACTCCCTGGAACCCCGAGCAGAGCTCAAGCACCCTGCATACCTCAGGCTGGAGCTCAGATCTGCCCCCAGTGACAGCTTAGGGCTGGACCACAGGACCCGCCCACAGCAACACCTCTTCCAACCTCATACTTACTCCTTGGATGCTCCTCCCTCAGCTTCAGGATGAGGGCTTACTTAGGGAGAAGTTTCATTCCACCCTGAATGACGACTTCCCTATGGCTGCTTCTAGGAGCTCCTTATCCCTGCCTAGGGGTACGAGACCACAGAGCAGCCCTTCAGTGCACCTCACAATGTCGAATTACCTCCACAGATGCTCCTCCTTCAGCCTTGGGGTGAGGGCTTGCTTACAGAGCATGCAGACTCTAGAGACGCCATGGCAGTGAGCTCACTGTTCCTAGATCTTTCACTCTCTATATACTCTACCTCCCGCCCCACCTGTGGTCATATGCCCTCGTGCATTATTGTATACAGATGGTGCAGGGGGCACCCAAATTTTGGGTGGGGTCTGATGACCCTCCCCACACCTCCTCTCATGAGTTGACCCAGCTGCTTTTGGTAAGGCTGGCGACTGTTGTTTATACTTTTTAATGAGAAGAAAATTTGCCATACAAATTAGAAATCCACAATACAAGCTCTAAGAAAACATTTGAGTCAGGCTGGAGAGATGGCTTAAAGGTTAAGGCGCTTGCCTGCAAAGCCAAAGAACCCAAGTTCAATTCCCTAGGACTCACATAAGCCAGATGCACAAGGTGGTGCATGTGTCTGGAGTTTGTTTGTAGGGCTAGAGGCCCTGGTGTGTTTATTCTCTCTCTCTCCAATAAATATATTTTATTAATTAAGCATTTGCGTCCACTGGGGGACATAAATTCAAGCCACCACACTCTCATTGGCCTGGAGTTGGCGAAGTAGGCTACTAGCTGCTCAGCAAGTCCCGGGGATCCTCCTGTCTCCACGTTTCAGGCGCTGGGATTGCAAGCACATGCTGCCACCCTGACTGGTTTCGAACGGGGCTGCTGGGGAACCTGACACAGGTTCTCAGTTCTAAATGCAAGCACACTATCAACTGAGCATCTCCCCAGTCCTAGACCACAGGTCCTGCCTGAATGATCAGTTTTACACACACCCTCTTCTCTTCCAGGATCTCACATCGTCCCCACAAGCATTTGTGACAGTTCTTCATTTTCATGACCTTGAAAAATTTGTACATGTCTCCATCTGGATTTGTGTGATGTCTCCTTATGACCATATTGATACTGTTGCTATTGTCTTTTTCGTAAGAAAACTAAGAAGTGATGTGTGTCCCCTCTGTTGCAACGCGCTGCGAATGCATGGTATCAGTGATTTGACTCTTGGTGATAACTTTGATCACTGGAAGGAATTTTGTTTTTGAGTTTCAAACTGTAAATACCATTTTTTCTCTTAGTAATTGACAAAGAGCTTGGGGGACAATACTATAGGACTAGTATATGTTTTTAAAAACTTGACAAAATTTCTGCATACATTTATATATATATTATGCAGATATTAAAATCTTACATATATTTACATATGCATTCACACAGATAAAATTCTACATGAAAATTAATATGCATGTGCATAGCTATTAAAGTCTGCACATATTTACATATGTACACAAATATCAAAATTCTGCATATATTTACATACACACACACGTTAAAATTTTTGCAGGGGGGCTGGAGAGATGGCTTAGCAGTTAAGGCACATGCCTGTCAAGCCTAAGGACCCAGGTTCGATTCTCCAGGTCCCACATAAGCCAGATGCACATGCATCTGGAGTTCGTTTGCAGTGGCTAGAGACCCTAGTGTGCCCATTTTCTCTCTCTCTCTCTCTCTCTCTCTCTCCTCCCTCCCCTTCTATCACTAATAAATAAATAAATGAAAATAAAATCTTTAAAAAAATGTTTTTTGCAGAGCGATGGTTTAGCTGTTAGGGTGCTTGCCTGCAAAGTCTAACAACTTGGGTTCAATTCCCCAGAACCCACATATGCCAGATACACAGTGGTGCATGCATCTGGAGTTCATTTGCAGTGGCAGGAGGCCCTGGCGTGCCCACATCTCTTTCTCTATCTCTCTGCTTGCAAACAAACATTTATTTTAATTCTGCAAATATTCACATATACATGCACACAGCTGTTAAGATTCTGTGTGCATTCACATATGCATGTATGCAGTCATGAAAGGTAGATGCTATGGTGACTGGATGTCCACACACACTATGTACGGTCACTCAGGTAACTTAACCTGCACACCCATCACCACCAATGCTGGGTGCGTTAGAGACTCAGAAGGCCTGAGAGTTTGGACCCTGGCAGACCTCCAGATGCAGCCCCCCAGCTGAAGAGTTTGGACCCGGCAGCAGACCCTCAGATACAGTCCCCCCCACCAGCTGAAGAGTTTGGACCCGGCAGCAGACCCCCAGACACAGCCCCACAAGCCGAAGAGTTTGGACCCGGCAGCCCCCCAGCCGAAGCCCCCGATGCCCTGCATGGGCTCAGCACTGTTCGTTTGTACATACAAGTGAGTTCAGGCAGCGCCTGTTATTTCTGGCAAGCTAAATCACCAATAGTTCTTACCCCTTCTCTGTCTCTCTCTGCTTGTAAGTAAGTCAATTTAAAAGGGGGAAAAATGCCATGGTGAAAGTTTTCCAAAACTAAGACCTTGTCAGATAAAGTGTTTCCCATAATTGTCCATTGGGAGGTTGAGGCAGTAGGATTGAGTTTGAGGCCAACCCTGGGCTTCATAATAAGAAAAACTGAAAAAGAAAATGAGAGGGGCAGGGGGGATGGCTCAGCAGTTACAGGTGCTTCCTTACAGGCCTACAGCAGAGGAAGGCTGAGCCGGGAGAATCGAGAAGTCTAATGCATGCAGGAGCAAAACAAGACAGAAAACAAGGCATCAGGAGAGTACGGGCACCTTGACACTGCCCTCTGACCACCACATTTGGGCTGCAGCATGCATGTGTACATGCAAATAAGTAAATTTAATTAGAACATTAAAAATAAATACAATTTTGCACATGTATATACCAAAAGAGAAAACCACGTTTATGCATTTAAGCAACTTGTCTCATAAAAATTTAATTATGCTTGGATTTTCATTTCCTAATTTGAACCATTTTTATCAGTTCTAGGGTAACCAACTCAATAGTTTCCAGGTTCATGCCTGCTGAGGTGTCTGATGTCAAAATTTAAAGCACAGACATTGAGCGCCCTCTAGCGAATTATCCTATACTACAAGCAGTGCAATAACTTTTCAAAAGCATTTAAAAAAAAAAAAAAAAAAAAAAAAAAAACTCTCACCAAAAAAGCCGGCATGGTGGTGCATGCCTTTAATCCCAGCACTTGGGAGGCAGAAGTAGAAGGAACGCCATGAGTTCGAGGCCACCCTGAGACTCCATAGGGAATTCAAGGTCAGCCTAGGATAGAGTGAGACCCTACCTCAAAAAACCAAAAATCCAAAAAACAAACAAACAAAAAAAACACTCATCAATTTCTTCTCTAGCTGTCCAGAAATTATCTGATAACTTTTCCAGGTACCAAAAAATTTCAGTGCTAAAACATCATCCCCCCTACTTCACTGTTTCTCAGAACATATGCCAAAGACCAGAGGAGAAAAAAGGATTCAAACTGGTCAAAGTATTTCTGGTTCCATTTTGTTTTGGTTCTGGGGATTGAACTTCGGGCCTTGTGCATGCTAGGCAAGCACCCTACCACCAAGCTATACCCCAGACTTTTTATTTTTTGAGAAAGGGTCTCAAGGCTAGCTAAATTGGTGAGCTCTAGGTTCAGTGAGACACAGGCCTGTAATCCCAGCTGCTAAAGGGGTTGGGTCAGGAGGATGACAAATTTAAAGCCTGTCTGGGCTATACAGTGACTTGAAGGCTAGCATGGGTAACTTAGCGAGACCCTTTCTCGGGAATAAGGTGTTCATTATTCTTGTTTCTTATTTCAGATATTTTAAATCTTTACAGAAGCAACCTGAACTAGAAGTGACAGAATCAAGATCAAGTTATTTGTGGAAGGCACAAGAATGGCAGGAAATGTGTAAATCAAGAAAAACTGACATCAATAGGTATGCAGAACTTTTGGTGGCAAAACATATATTTGCCTGTGAGTTAAGTGAAGACTCTAATTCTTATGAATGTATGTATGTTTAACCTGCTGGAAATCCTCAATACCTAAGTACCTGAAATTAGTTTACATCTGAGAAACAAGTATGATGAAGTCATTAAGTTTGCTCATTTAGTATTTCCTTATCCCTTCCCTTTATTGTTTGGTTTTTGCGACAGCCTAGCCAGGACTCACTGTATAGGTGAGAACAACCTTGAATTTCTGATCCTCCTGTCCTCACCTCCCAAATGCTGGGATTACAAGATGTGCGCGACTACGTCTGATTTACTCAATGCTAGGGATCGAAGCCAGGGCCTGATGCATGCTGGGTAAGCCCTCTACCGAGTGAGCTACATCCCCAGCCCATGCTCAGTGTTTCATGAGTGTACCATGTGAACATGCTCCTGGGAACCTAGATGGACAAGAGAATCCAGCGGAGGAAGAGACACGGACGACGACTGCACTCACCAGAGATAAAGGGATTCCCATTCAGAAGTCCTGCTCGCCGTGAGCAGCTGTCCCGCACACACTCTACCAGGATGTTTTTTTTTTTTTTTTTTTTTTTGAGTAGGGTCTCACTCCTAACCCATGCTGTAGTCTCAGGGTGGCTTTACAAGCAAGTGCCTTTAACTGCTAAGCCATCTCCCCAGCCCGGACACACAGTCCCCACACATGAAGATGATAATACCCATCATGAGATTAAAAAACAAAAACACAAAGGAGCCAGGCGTGGCAGCGCACACCTTTAATAGGAGGATCGCAGTGAGTTCGAGGCCACCCTGAGACTACATAGTGAATTCCAGGTCATCCTGAGCTAGAGTGAGACCCTACCTCGAAATACAAAACAAAACAAACAAAAAAAAAAAAAACCACAAAAGAACAAAAGAAAAGACAGAGCCACGGCAGCACCACAACTTCTGGTTACGACATTTAAGTGAAAACTTTCCTGGGTCCCTTCCAGCCCCAACCCCACCTTCTTATGCTTACACTGACCAGCCAGGTTGCTGCGTGGGCTGCTCCGCCCCTGAATGCACAGGAAGTGGTTGGCGCCCATTCAGGAAAGCGTGACTTACATGCAAACATGAAAATCTACAGCTTTCCACTGCAAGCAAAACCTGTTCAAAGAAGAAAGCCCACAGCAGCTGGTTTCTTGTACACAAAACACAACAAAATACACACCAAGGGGCAAAAGTAACTTTTCCACAGCAAGATAATTTTACTAAAGCATTCTGCCTCAAAATGTTTAATTGAAGAGATGGTGAAAAACTGTAGGCTAAAATCCAAACTTGAGGAACAATAATTTTGGGTTCTTGCATTAAAGGATTAACAGCATGAACCCTCTTCCTTGCTCTGCACAGATCTCTACAGTAGTAACAGAAATGTAAATATGATTAAATGACTCAATTTTATAAACTTCTGTGATTAAAGGGGAAATTTCATTCTTATTTGTTTAATATTCCCATTAATACGAATGTCTTATTACACAGTTACTAAAAGCCTGAATGAGAAAACAAAGGACAGATTCCAAGAGCAAACAGAGGTTTTTTCCTCCTTTTCCCATGAAGCTAACATTATGGAATTTTAACAGATGTTCTATTTGGTCATAGTTAATAAAATGAATTATGGAGGATTAAAATTGGGTTCAATATGTTTGCACTGGATTTTAACTGAAAAATAACTTTACATTACAAATTTGGAAAGGCTTCTAATCATTTTTTTTCCTCTTTAGAGGTTACCAAGACACAGAAAATAAGTGAATTATTACAGCACTTCTCTAATAAAGCCAGATTTATAAAAATGATTCTTCTGAGGTTTAAGAAAATTGCAATCTTGGAAAAGAATCTATTCTTTGGTATTCAACTGTCTACTGAATGCACGGATCGCAGCACGTCAGCACTTCGACAGGCCAGTCTGTCCTGCCTGCTGTCAGCCCAGAGAGCTCCCTGGCCACCATGAAAAGACCATGGTGTCTGGTCACATAGGAACAAGAAAGGATCAAACTTAGCACAATGACAGAAACCAGCCAGTTTACTGATGGTCGCTGTGTGAAAGGTTTGCACCAACACCTGGCAGATTAAGAGATAAGAGGAGGGAGGAGGAGGACAAGGGAGGAGAAGGAGGGAGGAGGAATGAGGAAGAGGGAAGGGGGAGGAGGAGGAAAGCAGCATTCTAACACTGCGAGCTCCAACCACACCCGCTTTCAGATCTGAGCAGCCAGCAGCCACATGCTGGAAACGCGCCCTCTCCACTCCAGGGCACAAGACGGGCGCTTTGAAGGGGGCTTCTCCCAGGTGCTACCTGCGCTCGCAGCCAGTGCCCATCTCACAGGGCTCTCCAGAGCATCCTCTTGGACTTGGCATTGACCTGGGACGCCATTCTCTCCTGCAAGCATGAAGCTCCCGATTCTGCTGAGAGAGGGCACAACACGCCCCTTCCTTGTGCCTGTTCTCATGATGTATGTCTGCCATGTTTTCTACTTCCTGTGACACTCCTTCAAGAAGTCAGTCAGACTCCTGTTTATTAAAATGAAAAATGCCAAATACCACAACAATGGGGTTCCTTCTACAACCCCAGGCACATCACGCTGTGCCTGTGCATGCGGTGTGTGTACAGTGTACGCCCGAGTCAACCTCCCACGTTCTGGTAGTGCCGGGATGTGTGCAGGGATGTGAAGTGGGAGTGAGAACGTCAGGGATCCTCCTCTATATCACTCTTCCATATTACTTCTGTTTTTAATATTTCATTTTTATTTGTTTGGGAGAGAGAGGGCGGGAAGAGAGAATGGGCATGCCAGGGCATCCAACCACTGCAAACGAACTCCAGATACATGCACCACCTTGTACATCTGGCTTACGTGGGTCCTTTGGCTTTGCAGGTAGGCGCCTTAACTGCTAATCCATCTCTCCAGCTCCCCTCCCCCAATATTACTTGGTTTTCTTTGTTGTTGTTGTTAAAAGGCAGAGAGAGAGAGAGAGAGAGAAGAGGCAGAGAGAATAAGAATGGGTGCATCAGAGCCTCCAGAAGCATGTACCACCTTGTGCATCTGGCTTATGTGGGTACTGGGGAATCAAACCTGGGTCCTTTTTAGCTTTGCAGGCAAGCACCTTAACTGCTAAGCCATCTCTCCAGCCCCCATATTACTTCTTTAGGAGTCTGGCTGAACTTGGGAGCTGCTGTTGTAGGTCATATTGTCTGACCAGAGAGCCTCTGAGATTCTCCCATCTGCCCCCTACTCAAAACTGAGGTAACCGGCATGCACGGCCACACTACATGGGTGCTGGGGCTCTAACTCAGGTCCTCAGGCACACACATCACGCACTCTCACCCACTGTGCCACTGCCCGACCCCTCCAGTTGCATCTTTTTTCTTTGTTTTGTTTTGGTTTACTCAAAGGAGGTTCTCACTCTAGTCCAGGCTGACCTAGAACTCATTCTGTAGCCCAAGGACATCAAACTCAAGGCAATCCTCCTACGTTAGCCTCCCGAGTGCACCAGCACACCGGCTCCAGATGCAGCTGTCAGACACGGACCACCACAGCCCTTCCTGCAGTGCATGGTGAGCACACAGCTCCCCTGCCTGTGGGACTGTGAATTCCGTGGGGCAGACTTACCGTGCATAATGCCCTCCATGAAAGGAATGCCGAGTAGAATCTAGATAAACAGATCAGCTCAACTTAACTTATGCCAAGTTCTTTTTTAAGACACAAAAAATTTTATTTGGGCTGGAGAGATGGCTTAGTGGTTAAGGTGCATGCCTACGAAGCCTAAGGACCCAGGTTCAATTCTCCAGGTCCCACATAAGGGATGCACAAGGTAGCACATGCATCTGGAGTTCATTTGCAGTGGCTAGAGGCCCTGGCATGCCCATTCTCTCCCTCCCTCTCTGTATTTCAAATAAATAAAAATAAATCTGTGTCCTTCTCTCTACCTACTCTGCCCCTTCTATGTTTCTTTAAATACACACACACATATATGTCACACACATATATGTATTTGCAAGTGGGGGGTAGGGGGAGACAGACAGATTGGGTGCACCAGGGCAGAAGGCCCAAACTCCTGATGCATATGCCACTGTGCATGTGGCTTTAAGCGGGTACTGGGGAATCAAACCTGGGTCGTTAGGCTTTACAGGCAAGTGCCTTCACCTTTGAGCCATCTCTCCAAGTTCTTTTGAAACAAATTATTCCACTGCTTTCTTTCCCTTCTCACCCATGTTCATCATCCCAAGGCTCTCCTCTTAGAACTGTGGGGACAAGGGACCTGAAATCACTGGGATAATGACAACAGATACCCTTTGGCCCTCCACTTTCAACTCACTGCAGCAACACCCCTGCACAGGATGCGCGGCCACATCAAATACAGCCAGGACTGCAAGGAAGGGGAAAACGGAGGTTGAGGTGACCAGTCTAATCTGTTCACCTTCCTTAGACTTGGCATAAACTTCCCAGGAGCTCAACAGTTTAGAAAAACACCAAGGACAAACCCGCCACCTCCACAGACATCAGATGCAGTACAATGTGTGACCGTGTTCACAAAATGCAAAGAGCACACATAAACACACAACCTACCAGGTTGATGGGATGCCAACTTAAACCTCACTTTAATGTGCGACGGCAACAGAAACAGAACTATTACTGCACATAGGCTAAATGTGTACGTCTCCTGGCAGTGCTCACTAGGACTTCCATGTATCTCTCATTGAAACAATCAAATGAGCTCTTGGCAAAATGATTTGGTACTGTTGTCAGAATAATGTAAGAATCAAAACTGTTTATAATGCTAGAACTTTGTTTAAAGCAGACATTTCACTTCATATTTGTCTCACTTGAAAAAGAAGCTACATTTCATTCAGCAATAATTCTTCTCTCATTTTATCCCAGAATATATACAGAAGCAATACTTCAACCAAAATCAGTTCTGAAAGATCTTTTATGGAAATGCATAATGCAGAAGACCCCAATTAAATTTCCCACAAAGCTCTATCACTGTGAGTAAACACAGTCATCTCCATAAGGTCACACTATTTGTAAGGATTGCAGCAAAAACAATTACTAGTACGACATATGTCAAAACAAATTAAAAAAACCAAAACAGAACACAGTTGTAACGATGTGTTTTCTTTTGTATGCAAAATTGCATGCTCTGAAATGGAAATATATTCATTTATTCACTCCTTTCAGAAAAATAAAACATGTTGTTACTCCTCCCTCTCCTGTTTCTTGCACCTGGGTACATTCTGAGTAAATAACACAGGTTCAGTAAGTCAGAAAGTAAGTATGCGATGAAGAGGCCAGCCAGCTGATGTGTGTGAGACAGTCACCGTCACATGAGTAATTAATTTGGAAGGACTCAGTTTGCCACCAAAATAGTTGTCCCAGGGTTTCTACCAACTAGGCTACACTGAAGGTTATCACCTTGAGAAAAATCAAACTTTAAAGTCACATGTCATGGACTGGACAGATGGCTTAGTGGCTAAAGTACTTTGCCTGCAAAGCCAAAGGACACAGGTTCAATTCCTTAGTACCCACATAAAGCCAGATGCACAAGGTGGAGCACACATCCAGAGTTCATTTACAGTTGCTAGAGGCCCTGGCATGCCCATCCTCCCTCTCTCTAATAAATACATAGAGTATTTTTTAAATAAAGTCCCATGTCACTACTTGCCATCTAGAAACACCACCTGAGGATGAACAAGATCTCAAAGTGTTTCAACACTAGAAACAGTTTAACAAATGAAAATGGTTCAGCATCCCAGGAGCGCCAAGCAGAAAACACAGATGAAGAGGAGTTTTCCCCTTAGAAAACTCCCCCCAGCCCAAGGACTCTGTCTCGCTAGGTGAACATCGACTTCTGGCTTTCAAAGGGCCCCGGGCAGCAAGCATTAGCATAGGCCATGTAGACAATGAAGCCGTGAGCAAAGTTCTGCTTCACTGCCCACTGCACCCCCCAAGCCCACCACAGCCCCTTAGAGGTGGAAGACATGACACAGAAGCTGAGGCGGCCTGTCCGTCACGGGAAGTGGCAGGCCTCAGGCTCACAGTGAATCCCCAGCTCATCACATTGTATCTGGGACCCTCAAGCTACCTCCCCACAGCAGGCTTCCAAACACTTGTCTCAGACTGCTTCTCTCATAACCATCTGTTTTTACTGAGTAACTGCATAACAATAGTTAACCCGGTACCTTACTCTTAGCACTTACTTTGTAATATGTCAGCTGTCACGGACATTCAGCCACCCTAGAGAAGCAATGACACCACATGTGTGGCTTGTTCAGAGCTCTGGGACAGCCCTTTGGGCAAACCCTTGCTATCATTCCTTCTGATGCGAGAACCAAGGTAAGACAGAGCAGTGTTGATGAGTGATCATCATTTCCCCCTTGTTTCTTACACCAGGTTCTCCAGATACATCTGACTGTTAAGAAATGCTGAGTTGAGTGAGTTTACTCACAGTGAACTTCACCATGAAAGCAGGGAGTCACCTCTCTTACCTCTCGTAAGACGGTGCTTTTGTACCCTCGGTACAGTCCCTGGACGCCCTGGAACAAGCACAAAGTCACATGAGAATGCTGGTCAGCACAGATTTCTGAATGATACTGTGAAGAAAGCACACTGACCTGTCCTAATACGAGTCCGGAGGCCTTCACCCGCACCACAGTTCTGCAGAGTTAAAGACTCCACACTGGTTTATGGCCACCCCACAGCAGCTAGCTCCCTTTACCCAGACTACCTGTAGTGTTTACTACTACTACTCAGCCTTTCTTCTCTTGCAAAAAAAGAATCTGAGATGCTTAAATACATTTCTAAAAGCAAATGCACAGACTTGCATGATTATTTAATGTAAAAAAAGATCTTATCTCACAGCTTTTCTATTAGAAATTTGTTAACACTCTCTCAGTAAAGTGTGATCTATATTACGAGGTAAGCCTGGCTTTATACACTTAAGCATCCACACAGTCCAATGGAGCAGGATCCCACAGGACTGATTCCAATCCTACAATTAGATAGTCAATGTTTCTTCTGTCCAGGTGACAGACCATGAGGAATCACTTTTGGGCAGGTGTGGTGGCACACACCTGCAATCCCGGCAGTCAGAAGGCAGAGGCAGGAGGACTGCCAAGTCTGAGGCTAATCTGGGCTACATACTAAGTCCTTGTTTCAATAAATAAATAAAAAAACTCTTCTAAAACATTGACTCACATGATTAAAAAAACAAAAAGTCATGCTGCAGAGATAGCTTAGCTGTTAAGGCGTTTGCCTGCAAAGCCAAAGGACCCAGGTTTGATTCTCTAGGACCCATGTAAGCCAGCTGCAAAAGAGGCGCACGAGTCTGGAGTTCATTTGCAGTGGCTGGAGGCCCTGGTGCGCCCATTCTCTCTGTCTCTCTCTCTCAAATAAATAATTCCGTGACCTCATATATTTACAGTCTGTCTCATGTCTGATTCTGCCATACCTTCAGGAGGAGGATGTGTAGGGAACATGCAAGAGTATCACTTTATACATGCTTCTTTTGAAATTTGAAACAACAACATAGTAGTTCAAAAACAAGGCAAATAAACATACTACAGTGGGACACCAAATTCAGCTACAGGGGTGTTCTGAGGCTTCTGGCATGAGCCTCCATGCTCCTATTAAGGATATAAAATCTTCCTGCACAATGAAAAAAAATCTACAAGCCATCTTACCTCTTCATATAAGATGTTAGAGAAAATCTGAAATGTTTTTGAAGAAGCAGACACCTGAGCCCTCTGCTTAACCACCTCAGAGGGTACTCGAATCAGGCAGGCAACCTAAAATACATAAATTTAATTACATCTTGAAAAGGAAATCACTATTGTGAAATGTGACATTGTTTGTATAAGCAAGACTTAGAATAAAAATGTATCATGAGGCCACAGAGATGGCTTGGTCAGAAATGTGCTCACTATGTAACCCAGGATGGCTGTAATCTTCCTATCTCAAGCTCCCAAATTCTAGGGTTACAGTAGGGTTGTGTGCACCAACATGCCTGGCTGGACTTGCCCTTTCTAACACATATTCTTCTAATTTCTAACTGGAGATTCTGATGCCACTTTGATATAATGTAAGGCTGCGCAAAATTAAGCAGCTCTAGGAATTTAGAAAGTGAGAGAGAGGGACATGTGTATGCCCACATGTGTGTGATGTGCGTGTGCGTGTGGAGGTCAGAGGACAACTCTCGGGGGTCCCTCCTCACCTTCCACCTCATGGGAGGCAGGGTCTCTCACTGCTCCAGGCTAGCTGCTTTGCAAGCTTTGTAGGGACTCTCCCGTCTCTGCCTCCACTCCCTCTCACTCCAGACTAACTGCAATTTCCAGCTTCTGGCTTCACATGGGTTCTAGGGACCCAAACTTAGACCTCAAGCTAAGCTATCTCACCAATCCTTGAGAAACTTTAAAAAAAAATTTTTTGTTTATTTTTATTTATCTGAGAGTGAAAAAACAAAAGCATGCATCAGTTTGCCAAGCACTGGTCTAGGTATCAACACGGGAACTTTCCTGTGAGACGAGCCTTGGCACAGAGCAGATGTGGGCCTGAGACCCCAGAACACAGGAGACAAAGGAGGCCCGTGACCTGACTGTCGGGGGTCGTCAAGTTGGCCAGCATGTCACCTCTGAAGGCTGAAAGTGTCAGGCTTCCGATGCAAGGCAAAAGGCAGGCTTACAACAGAAGACTCGTGACCTCAAGCTACTTTGCTCCCAAAACTGGCATTCAGCAAACCGTAATATCTGATTTATCTTCATCCATCAAGCATTTGAATCCTGATTATTCATTCCTGAAGATGTCTGTCATTGAAGCCATCATGTCTTTCTACCCAGTTTCCCTGCAAACTCGCATAATTCACTTTAACAAAAATATATTGAGGGACCTGGGCGTGGTGGCGCACGCCTTTAATCCCAGCACTCAGGAGGCCGAGGTAGGAGGATCACCATGAGTTTGAGGGCACCCTGAGATGACATAGTGAATTCTAGGTCAGCCTGAACTAGACTGAAACCCTACCTCGAAAAACCAAATAAATATATATATATATGTAATATTGAGGAGTTGGGGACATGGTTCAGTGGCTAAAAGTGCTTGGTTATAAAGTCTGCTGGCTTGGGATCAATTCCCCAAACATCCACAGACAGCACGATACACTAACAAAGACAATACACAAGACCCCCATGGAAAAGCAGAGGAAGATATACTCGTTCAGCCAGGCGTGGAGATGCATGCCTGGAATCCCTGCACTTGATTTGTGGAGACAGGTGGATCAGGAGTTCAGGGTCATCCTTGGCTACATAGGGAGTTCAAGGCCGTCCTGGCTACATAAAACCTTGACTAGGGCTGGAGGGATGGCTTAGCAGTTGAAGGCACTTGCTTGTAAAGCCTGATGGTCCGAGTTTGATTCCTCAGTACCCACATAAAGCCAGATGCACAAAGTGGAACATGCTGATGGAGTCCACCTGCAGCAGCAGATAAGTGCAAAATGGGATGTGATGAGGAGGAGTTGTGAACACAGTACCTTAGCAGGTATATGCAGCCCAGAAATGAATGCATGGCTTTAAGACAAGAAAGATACCGTGGCCAGAACCGCAGACATCACAAGCATACGGATGAGGGCTGGCACCAAAGAACAGATCACCCAAAGACACAGACAAGGGACAGGAGCAAGGCCAAGGGTGGAGCTTAGAGGGGCATCAAGCTTTGAGGCAAGCAAGAAAAAGAGCCGGTTGGTGACATGCGAGAGGTGGAAGGGCCAGGTCCCTGGACAGGCTCCAGCTTTCCTCAGCTGCTCCATGAGGGGCTCCCAGGAAGAGCACCAGGAGCTGCCGCCTCCCCTGCGCTGAAGAACCAGTACATGTTCTGATACAAGACTAGAAAAAATAGAGCAGAATTACAGATTTGTTTTCTGTTTATCTGTATTTTCTGAACTCTCTGCAATTACAATGTTGTATTACCTTATAAGTTTTTCCCCATTTCCCCTTTGAAATTAAAGGAAAAATTTGTTATAGACCAAAGATTTTAAGTAAGAGAAAAGTAAGATGAAAGGGCTCATTTAAACCACACTTTTAAATGCAAGCCAAATAATAGCTTTAACAAAAATGACATTTATTTGTAATTTAGTAATAATCTCCAAGATTGAACAGTTTACCAGTGGGGCTTAAAATTGCATCTAAGTTGTTTCTTTTGGTATAAATTTTCAGAAACAAACTACACAGCAAGGTAGGAAATCAAGTCCGTGATGCACACAGGAGCCTGAAGGACAGATTCCACATCTGAAACTCTCTGAAGAAATGAAAATATATAGGCAAAAGAGAAAGAGCAGAGAGAAGTACACTATTCCTTGCACTTTTCAATTCAAAGGGTCAATGATGAACTATGGCCCCAATATGTCAAGAAAATAGGAAATGTCTTCTTTTGAGGTTTTCCATAAATATGCATGGACTTCACGCTTCCTAACCTGCTGTGTTCTTAGATTATGTTTTTATCTTAGAGATGCAGCCGCCAAAGAAACCTTTGAAACCGTTCTCACATGAAAAACAATCTACCTCACTGACAGAAAGAGTTCCCAAAGTGGCCTCCTTACTTCTGTGTGCCAAGCTGGGCTGCAGACACAGGCTGTCAACAACCGCCTCCATCACCCCTGGTTCTCCCAGTGTCCTCCATTGGGCTGCAGACACAGGCTGTCAACAACCGCCTCCATCCGCCCTGGTTCTTCCAGTGTCCTCCACTGAGCTGCAGAGACAGACTGTCAACAACCGCCTCCATCACCCCCTGGTTCTCCCAGTGTCCTCCACTGAGCTGCAGAGACAGACTGTCAACAACCGCCTCCATCCCCCCTGGTTCTTCCAGTGTCCTCCACTGAGCTGCAGAGACAGACTGTCAACAACCACCTCCATCACCCCTGGTTCTCCCAGTGTCCTCCACTGAGCTGCAGAGACAGACTGTCAACAACCACCTCCATCCCCCCTGGTTCTCCCAGTGTCCTCCGCTCAGCTGCAGAGACAGACTGTCAACAACCGCCTCTATCACCCCTGGTTCCCCCAGTGTCCTCCACTGGGCTGCAGAGACAGACTGTCAACAACCACCTCCATCCCCCCTGGTTCTCCCAGTGTCCTCCACTGGGCTGCAGAGACAGACTGTCAACAACCGCCTCTATCACCCCTGGTTCCCCCAGTGTCCTCCACTGGGCTGCAGAGACAGACTGTCAACAACCGCCTCCATCCCCCCTGGTTCTCCCAGTGTCCTCCGCTCAGCTGCAGAGACAGACTGTCAACAACCACCTCCATCACCCCCTGGTTCCCCCAGTGTCCTCCACTGAGCTGCAGAGACAGGCTGTCAACAACCACCTCCATCCCCCCTGGTTCTCCCAGTGTCCTCCACTGGGCTGCAGAGACAGACTGTCAACAACCACCTCCATCCCCCCTGGTTCTCCCAGTGTCCTCCACTGAGCTGCAGAGACAGACTGTCAACAACCGCCTCCATCCCCCCTGGTTCTCCCAGTGTCCTCCACTGAGCTGCAGAGACAGACTGTCAACAACCACCTCCATCCCCCTGGTTCTCCCAGTGTCCTCCACTGAGCTGCAGAGACAGACTGTCAACAACCGCCTCCATCACCCCTGGTTCTCCCAGTGTCCTCCACTGAGCTGCAGAGACAGGCTGTCAACAACCGCCTCCATCACCCCTGGTTCTCCCAGTGTCCTCCACTGGGCTGCAGAGACAGACTGTCAACAACCACCTCCATCCCCCTGGTTCTCCCAGTGTCCTCCACTGGGCTGCAGAGACAGACTGTCAACAACTCCCGGCTGGTCCTCCACTGGTGCTGCAGAGACAGACTGGTTCTCCCTGTGTCCCTGTCCTCCACTGGGCTGCAGAGACAGACTGTCAACAACCTCCTCCATCCCCCCTGGTTCTCCCAGTGTCCTCCACTGGGCTGCAGAGACAGACTGTCAACAACCACCTCCATCCCCCCTGGTTCTCCCAGTGTCCTCCACTGGGCTGCAGAGACAGACTGTCAACAACCGCCTCCATCCCCCTGGTTCTCCCAGTGTCCTCCACTGGGCTGCAGAGACAGACTGTCAACAACCGCCTCCATCCCCCCTGGTTCTCCAGTGTCCTCCACTGGGCTGCAGAGACAGACTGTCAACAACCGCCTCCATCCCCCCTGGTTCTCCCAGGGTCCTCCACTGGGCTGCAGAGACAGACTGTCAACAACCGCCTCCATCCCCCCTGGTTCTCCCAGTGTCCTCCACTGAGCTGCAGAGACAGACTGTCAACAACCGCCTCCATCCCCCCTGGTTCTCCCAGTGTCCTCCACTGGCTGCAGAGACAGACTGTCAACAACCGCCTCCATCCCCCCTGGTTCTCCCAGTGTCCTCCACTGAGCTGCAGAGACAGACTGTCAACAACACGCTCCATCCCCCCTGGTTCTCCCAGTGTCCTCCACTGGCTGCAGAGACAGACTGTCAACAACCGCCTCCATCCCCCTGGTTCTCCCAGTGTCCTCCACTGAGCTGCAGAGACAGACTGTCAACAACCACCTCCATCCCCCCTGGTTCTCCAGTGTCCTCCACTGGGCTGCAGAGACAGACTGTCAACAACCGCCTCCATCCCCCCTGGTTCTCCCAGTGTCCTCCACTGGGCTGCAGAGACAGACTGTCAACAACCGCCTCCATCCCCCCTGGTTCTCCCAGTGTCCTCCACTGGGCTGCAGAGACAGACTGTCAACAACCACCTCCATCCCCCCTGGTTCTCCCAGTGTCCTCCACTGAGCTGCAGAGACAGACTGTCAACAACCACCTCCATCACCCCTGGTTCTCCCAGTGTCTCCACTGGCTGCAGAGACAGGACTGTCAACAAACCGCCTCCATCCCCCCTGGTTCTCCAGGTCCTCCACTGGGCCTGCAGAGACAGACTGTCAAACACCGCCCCTCAATCCCCCCTGGTTCTCCCAGTGTCCTCCACTGGGCTGCAGAGACAGACTGTCAACAACCGCCTCCTTCCCCCCCCTGGTTCTCCCAGTGTCCTCCACTGGGCTGCAGAGACAGACCTGTCAACAACCACCTCCTATCACCCCTGGTTCTTTCCAGTGTCCTCCACTGGGCTGCAGAGGACAGACTGTCAACAACCGCCTCATCCCCCCTGGTTCTCCCAGTGTCCTCCACTGAGGCTGCAGAGACAGACTGTCAACAACCCCTCCATCCCCCCCTGTTCTCCAGTGTCCTCACTGGGCGGCAGAGACAGACTGTCAACAACCCGCCTCCACTCACCCCCCTGGTTTCTCCCAGATGTCTCCACTGGGCTGCAGAGACAGACTGGTCAACAACCGCCTCCATCCCCCCTGTTCTCCCAGTGTCCTCCACTGGCTGCAGAGACAGACCTGTCAACAACCGCCTCCATCCCCCTGGTTCTCCCAGTGTCCTCCACTGAGCTGCAGAGACAGCTGTCAACAACCGCCTCCATCACCCCTGGTTCTCCCAGTGTCCTCCACTGAGCTGCAGAGACAGCTGTCAACAACCGCCTCCATCACCCCCTGGTTCTCCAGTGTCCTCCACTGAGCTGCAGAGACAGACTGTCAACAACCGCCTCCATCACCCCTGGTTCTCCCAGTGTCCTCCACTGAGCTGCAGAGACAGACTGTCAACAACCGCCTCCATCACCCCTGGTTCTCCCAGTGTCCTCCACTGAGCTGCAGAGACAGACTGTCAACAACCGCCTCCATCACCCCCTGGTTCTCCCAGTAGTCCTCCACTGGCTGCAGAGACAGGCTGTCAACAACCACCTCCATCACCCCTGGTTCTCCCAGTGTCCTCCACTGGGCTGCAGAGACAGACTGTCAACAACCGCCTCCATCCCCCCTGGTTCTCCAGTGTCCTCCACTGAGGCTGCAGAGACAGACTGTCAACAACCGCCTCCATCCCCCCCCTGGTTCTCCCAGTGTCCTCCACTGGGCTGCAGAGACAGACTGTCAACAACCGCCTCCATCACCCCTGGTTCTTCCCAGTGTCCTCCACTGGCTGCAGAGACAGACTGTCAACAACCGCCTCCATCCCCCCTGGTTCTCCCAGTGTCCTCC
This sequence comes from Dipus sagitta, assembly GCA_036346955.1. Classification (NCBI taxonomy): domain Eukaryota; kingdom Metazoa; phylum Chordata; class Mammalia; order Rodentia; family Dipodidae; genus Dipus; species Dipus sagitta. The sequence continues at coordinate 75,343,693 of CM070784.1, read as the reverse complement.
ACTGAGCTGCAGAGACAGACTGTCAACAACCGCCTCCATCCCCCCTGGTTCTCCCAGTGTCCTCCACTGGGCTGCAGAGACAGACTGTCAACAACCGCCTCCATCACCCCTGGTTCTCCCAGTGTCCTCCACTGAGCTGCAGAGACAGGCTGTCAACAACCGCCTCCATCCCCCCTGGTTCTCCCAGTGTCCTCCACTGAGCTGCAGAGACAGACTGTCAACAACCGCCTCCATCCCCCCTGGTTCTCCCAGTGTCCTCCACTGGGCTGCAGAGACAGACTGTCAACAACCGCCTCCATCACCCCTGGTTCTCCCAGTGTCCTCCACTGAGCTGCAGAGACAGACTGTCAACAACCGCCTCCATCCCCCCTGGTTCTCCCAGTGTCCTCCACTGGCTGCAGAGACAGACTGTCAACAACCGCCTCCATCCCCCCTGGTTCTCCCAGTGTCCTCCACTGGGCTGCAGAGACAGACTGTCAACAACCGCCTCCATCACCCCTGGTTCTCCCAGTGTCCTCCACTGAGCTGCAGAGACAGACTGTCAACAACCGCCTCCATCCCCCCTGGTTCTCCCAGTGTCCTCCACTGGGCTGCAGAGACAGGCTGTCAACAACCGCCTCCATCCCCCCTGGTTCTCCCAGTGTCCTCCACTGGCTGCAGAGACAGACTGTCAACAACCGCCTCCATCCCCCTGGTTCTCCCAGTGTCCTCCACTGGGCTGCAGAGACAGACTGTCAACAACCGCCTCCATCCCCCCTGGTTCTCCCAGTGTCCTCCACTGAGCTGCAGAGACAGGCTGTCAACAACCGCCTCCATCACCCCCTGGTTCTCCCAGTGTCCTCCACTGAGCTGCAGAGACAGGCTGTCAACAACCGCCTCCATCCCCCCTGGTTCTCCCAGTGTCCTCCACTGAGCTGCAGAGACAGACTGTCAACAACCGCCTCCATCCCCCCTGGTTCTCCCAGTGTCCTCCACTGAGCTGCAGAGACAGACTGTCAACAACCGCCTCCGTCCCCCCTGGTTCTCCCAGTGTCCTCCACTGGGCTGCAGAGACAGACTGTCAACAACCACCTCCATCCCCCCTGGTTCTCCCAGTGTCCTCCACTGAGCTGCAGAGACAGACTGTCAACAACCACCTCCATCCCCCCTGGTTCTCCCAGTGTCCTCCACTGGGCTGCAGAGACAGACTGTCAACAACCGCCTCCATCACCCCCTGGTTCTCCCAGTGTCCTCCACTGGGCTGCAGAGACAGACTGTCAACAACCACCTCCATCCCCCCTGGTTCTCCCAGTGTCCTCCACTGGGCTGCAGAGACAGACTGTCAACAACCAGCCTCCATCACCCCTGGTTCTCCCAGTGTCCTCCACTGAGCTGCAGAGACAGACTGTCAACAACCGCCTCCATCCCCCCTGGTTCTCCCAGTGTCCTCCACTGAGCTGCAGAGACAGACTGTCAACAACCGCCTCCATCCCCCCTGGTTCTCCCAGTGTCCTCCACTGGGCTGCAGAGACAGACTGTCAACAACCACCTCCATCCCCCCTGGTTCTCCCAGTGTCCTCCACTGGGCTGCAGAGACAGACTGTCAACAACCGCCTCCATCCCCCCTGGTTCTCCAGTGTCCTCCACTGGGCTGCAGAGACAGACTGTCAACAACCGCCTCCATCCCCCCTGGTTCTCCCAGTGTCCTCCACTGGGCTGCAGAGACAGACTGTCAACAACCGCCTCCATCCCCCCTGGTTCTCCCAGTGTCCTCCACTGGAGCTGCAGAGACAGACTGTCAACAACCGCCTCCATCCCCCCTGGTTCTCCCAGTGTCCTCCACTGGGCTGCAGAGACAGACTGTCAACAACCGCCTCCATCACCCCTGGTTCTCCCAGTGTCCTCCACTGGGCTGCAGAGACAGGCTGTCAACAACCGCCTCCATCCCCCCTGGTTCTCCCAGTGTCCTCCACTGGCTGCAGAGACAGACTGTCAACAACCGCCTCCATCACCCCCTGGTTCTCCCAGTGTCCTCCACTGAGCTGCAGAGACAGACTGTCAACAACCGCCTCCATCCCCCCTGGTTCTCCCAGTGTCCTCCACTGGGCTGCAGAGACAGGCTGTCAACAACCGCCTCCATCCCCCCTGGTTCTCCCAGTGTCCTCCACTGAGCTGCAGAGACAGACTGTCAACAACCGCCTCCATCCCCCCTGGTTCTCCAGTGTCCTCCACTGGGCTGCAGAGACAGACTGTCAACAACCACCTCCATCCCCCCTGGTTCTCCCAGTGTCCTCCACTGGGCTGCAGAGACAGGCTGTCAACAACCGCCTCCATCCCCCCTGGTTCTCCAGTGTCCTCCACTGAGCTGCAGAGACAGACTGTCAACAACCACCTCCATCCCCCCTGGTTCTCCCAGTGTCCTCCACTGAGCTGCAGAGACAGACTGTCAACAACCGCCTCCATCCCCCCTGTTCTCCCAGTGTCCTCCACTGGCTGCAGAGACAGGCTGTCAACAACCGCCTCCATCCCCCCCTGGTTCTCCTAGTGTCCTCCACTGAGCTGCAGAGACAGACTGTCAACCAACCGCCTCCATCCCCCCTGGTTCTCCCAGTGTCCTCCACTGAGCTGCAGAGACAGACTGTCAACAACCCGCCTCCATCCCCCCTGGTTCTCCCAGTGTCCTCCACTGGGCTGCAGAGACAGGCTGTCAACAACCGCCTCCATCCCCCCTGGTTCTCCCAGTGTCCTCCACTGAGCTGCAGAGACAGACTGTCAACAACCGCCTCCATCCCCCCTGGTTCTCCCAGTGTCCTCCACTGGGCTGCAGAGACAGGCTGTCAACAACCGCCTCCATCCCCCCTGGTTCTCCCAGTGTCCCTCCACTGAGCTGCAGAGACAGACTGTCAACAACCGCCTCCATCCCCCCTGGTTCTCCCAGTGTCCTCCACTGGGCTGCAGAGACAGACTGTCAACAACCACCTCCATCCCCCCTGGTTCTCCCAGTGTCCTCCACTGGGCTGCAGAGACAGACTGTCAACAACCGCCTCCATCCCCCCTGGTTCTCCCAGTGTCCTCCACTGAGCTGCAGAGACAGACTGTCAACAACCGCCTCCATCCCCCCTGGTTCTCCCAGTGTCCTCCACTGGGCTGCAGAGACAGACTGTCAACAACCGCCTCCATCACCCCCTGGTTCTCCCAGTGTCCTCCACTGGGCTGCAGAGACAGACTGTCAACAACCGCCTCCATCCCCCCTGGTTCTCCCAGTGTCCTCCACTGGGCTGCAGAGACAGACTGTCAACAACCGCCTCCATCCCCCTGGTTCTCCCAGTGTCCTCCACTGGGCTGCAGAGACAGACTGTCAACAACCGCCTCCATCCCCCCTGGTTCTCCCAGTGTCCTCCACTGGGCTGCAGAGACAGGCTGTCAACAACCGCCTCCATCACCCCTGGTTCTCCCAGTGTCCTCCACTGGCTGCAGAGACAGACTGTCAACAACCGCCTCCATCCCCCCTGGTTCTCCCAGTGTCCTCCACTGGGCTGCAGAGACAGACTGTCAACAACCGCCTCCATCCCCCCTGGTTCTCCCAGTGTCCTCCACTGGGCTGCAGAGACAGACTGTCAACAACCGCCTCCATCACCCCCTGGTTCTCCCAGTGTCCTCCACTGGGCTGCAGAGACAGACTGTCAACAACCGCCTCCATCCCCCCTGGTTCTCCCAGTGTCCTCCACTGAGCTGCAGAGACAGACTGTCAACAACCGCCTCCATCCTGGGCTGCAGAGACAGACTGTCAACAACGCCTCCATCCCCCCTGGTTCTCCCAGTGTCCTCCACTGAGCTGCAGAGACAGGCTGTCAACAACCGCCTCCATCCCCCCTGGTTCTCCCAGTGTCCTCCACTGGGCTGCAGAGACAGACTGTCAACAACCGCCTCCATCACCCCTGGTTCTCCCAGTGTCCTCCACTGGCTGCAGAGACAGACTGTCAACAACCGCCTCCATCACCCCTGGTTCTCCCAGTGTCCTCCACTGAGCTGCAGAGACAGACTGTCAACAACCGCCTCCATCCCCCCTGGTTCTCCCAGTGTCCTCCACTGGGCTGCAGAGACAGACTGTCAACAACCGCCTCCATCCCCCTGGTTCTCCCAGTGTCCTCCACTGAGCTGCAGAGACAGGCTGTCAACAACCGCCTCCATCCCCCCTGGTTCTCCCAGTGTCCTCCACTGGGCTGCAGAGACAGGCTGTCAACAACCGCCTCCATCCCCCCTGGTTCTCCCAGTGTCCTCCACTGGGCTGCAGAGACAGACTGTCAACAACCGCCTCCATCCCCCCTGGTTCTCCCAGTGTCCTCCACTGGGCTGCAGAGACAGACTGTCAACAACCGCCTCCATCCCCCCTGGTTCTCCCAGTGTCCTCCACTGAGGCTGCAGAGACAGACTGTCAACAACCGCCTCCATCCCCCCTGGTTCTTCCAGTGTCCTCCACTGGGCTGCAGAGACAGACTGTCAACAACCGCCTCCATCCCCCCTGGTTCTCCCAGTGTCCTCCACTGAGCTGCAGAGACAGACTGTCAACAACCGCCTCCATCCCCCCTGGTTCTCCCAGTGTCCTCCACTGAGCTGCAGAGACAGACTGTCAACAACCGCCTCCATCCCCCCTGGTTCTCCCAGTGTCCTCCACTGGAGCTGCAGAGACAGACTGTCAACAACCGCCTCCATCCCCCCTGGTTCTCCCAGTGTCCTCCACTGAGCTGCAGAGACAGACTGTCAACAACCGCCTCCATCCCCCCTGGTTCTTCCCAGTGTCCTCCACTGAGCTGCAGAGACAGACTGTCAACAACCGCCTCCATCCCCCCTGGTTCTCCCAGTGTCCTCCACTGAGCTGCAGAGACAGACTGTCAACAACCGCCTCCATCCCCCCTGGTTCTCCCAGTGTCCTCCACTGGGCTGCAGAGACAGACTGTCAACAACCGCCTCTATCACCCCTGGTTCTCCCAGTGTCCTCCACTGGGCTGCAGAGACAGACTGTCAACAACCACCTCCATCCCCCCTGGTTCTTCCAGTGTCCTCCACTGAGCTGCAGAGACAGGCTGTCAACAACCGCCTCCATCACCCCTGGTTCTCCCAGTGTCCTCCACTGGGCTGCAGAGACAGGCTGTCAACAACCGCCTCCATCCCCCCCTGGTTCTCCCAGTGTCCTCCACTGAGCTGCAGAGACAGGCTGTCAACAACCGCCTCCATCACCCCTGGTTCTCCCAGTGTCCTCCACTGGGCTGCAGAGACAGGCTGTCAACAACCGCCTCCATCCCCCCTGGTTCTCCCAGTGTCCTCCACTGGGCTGCAGAGACAGACTGTCAACAACCGCCTCCATCCCCCCTTGGTTCTCCCAGTGTCCTCCACTGGGCTGCAGAGACAGACTGTCAACAACCGCCTCCATCCCCCCTGGTTCTCCCAGGGTCCTCCACTGGGCTGCAGAGACAGACTGTCAACAACCGCCTCCGTCACCCCCTGGTTCTCCCAGTGTCCTCCACTGAGCTGCAGAGACAGACTGTCAACAACCGCCTCCATCACCCCCTGGTTCTTCCAGTGTCCTCCACTGAGCTGCAGAGACAGACTGTCAACAACCACCTCCATTCCACCTGGTTCCCCCAGTGTCCTCCACTGGGCTGCAGAGACAGGCTGTCAACAACCGCCTCCATCACCCCTGGTTCTCCCAGTGTCCTCCACTGGGCTGCAGAGACAGACTGTCAACAACCGCCTCCATCACCCCTGGTTCTCCCAGTGTCCTCCACTGAGCTGCAGAGACAGACTGTCAACAACCGCCTCCATCACCCCTGGTTCTTCCAGTGTCCTCCACTGAGCTGCAGACACAGACTGTCAACAACCGCCTCTATCACCCCTGGTTCTTCCAGTGTCCTCCACTGGGCTGCAGAGACAGACTGTCAACAACCGCCTCCATCACCCCTGGTTCTCCCAGTGTCCTCCACTGAGCTGCAGACACAGACTGTCAACAACCGCCTCTATCACCCCTGGTTCTTCCAGTGTCCTCCACTGGGCTGCAGAGACAGACTGTCAACAACCGCCTCCATCACCCCTGGTTCTCCCAGTGTCCTCCACTGAGCTGCAGAGACAGACTGTCAACAACCACCTCCATCCCCCCTGGTTCTCCCAGTGTCGTCCACTGGGCTGCAGAGAGAGACTGTCAACAACCGCCTCCATCACCCCTGGTTCTTCCAGTGTCCTCCACTGGGCTGCAGACACAGACTGTCAACAACCACCTCCATCACCCCTTGTTCTCCCAGTGTCCTCCCCTGAGCTGCAGAGACAGGCTGTCAACAACCGCCACCATTCTCCCCTACCCCACCGCCCCATCCCCCCCCCATTCTTCCAGCGTCCTCCACTGGGTTTCTATTTTCGCTGAACCTTCTCAGAGTTCCATGTGAGATACAACAGCCTCTCACTGCACAAGGACGGAGCAGATGACCAATGGGGAGAAAGTAAGGGAATGTGAATCTCACACATCTCGGAATAGTCTGTGACAGGGGGATGGTGGCAGTTAATTAAACCTGAGTTGGTTTTGTATGCTTAAGTGCTAGCAGTAGAGCAGACAGCTGGAGTTTTCCAGAAAGAAAACATACATGAAGCCAGGCATGGTAGCACACACCAGCAACCCCGGCACTCAGGGGTAGAGACAGAGGATCTGGAGTTCAAGGCCAGTCTAGGCTGCATAGCCAGTTCCAAGGGCAGTCTTGGCTGCATAGCCAGTTCCAAGGGCAGTCTTGGCTGCCCTACCAATCCTGCCTCAACATATGAAAACAATAAAAAGACATGTCCTGCCATGTTTAGCAACATTGAAATGAAATGCCTAGCTCACTAGAGTTAGTATCAGTAATGCCATCAACACTGAATTTTGGTTAAATAACATTTTCCTTTCTTTGATGTAAAAACTTTTCTGGACGTTAATTTATTGTTGCAACAGATAGCTTAAGTGTTTTTAAAACACAAAATGCAAGACCATAACTCATAAGACTGAATGTCCAAGAGTGATTAAGATGAATGAAAGGAGAGAGAGGAGGTGGGGACCAGGTGTTGCTAAGTCCTCAGGCTCTCCCACTGCCATAGCCTCGATCTACATCTCAGCACCGTGCCAGCCAGGACTGCAGTCTCCCTGATGAGGAAACAGCCATCAACGCCTCACCCTAGTCTTCACATATCTAATTCCCATCTAGTTCAATACAGTTCACAAAACAGTACTAATACATTTTTAAAACTTTGTTTATTTTTATTTATTTATTTGAGAGCTGACCGACAGAGAGAGGCAGATAGAGAATGGGCACGCCTGGGCCTCCAGCCACTGCAAGTGAACTCCAGATGCATGTGCCACCTTGTGCATCTGGCTTACATGGGTCCTGGGGAAATCAAGCCTCGAACCGGGGTCCTTAGGCTTCACAGGCAAGCACTTAACGGCTAAGCCATCTCGCCAGCCCACCGATACATTTTATGAGGAAATCCATCAACTTTAGACATTGCTCTGCTACTGAACGCTAAATACAATCACTGTTTTATATGTAAATGGATCAGAGATATCCAGAGAGCTGTCTGGCTCAGGTGGCAGAGTTCAATCCCAGCCTTGTGGTTACAGTCTCCAGGAATATTTTCACTAAAGGTACACTGTTATTTATAAATATTTATGAACTTAGGAGGCTTTAAATCAACGAGTTCTTCATATTTCAGCTGACAACTCTACACTAAATTGAATATTAGTTTGAGAATATGGCATACAGAACCAACCAGGGCTTAATCATATTCCAAGTAAAACCTATGCTGGATTTTGCAGAACAAACTCCTGATGGCAAGTTACTGTGAGGAGTATTAGGGACGAAGACATATAACGCTGAAGATTTTTGAAATGTTCAGTTTGTGAAATTTTATTTTATTCCACATTTTTAGTAATTCTCAAAATTCTCTTTAGAAAGCAGGCTTCAGATTAATGCCTAACCTATCTTTCTGTAACACTATTTCAAATGAAAATTTCTACACCTCAACAGTTCATTTATGTACCAAGTCTGCCATCTTCTGGTTAAGTGTGAAAATACACCTGTTGGTAAACCAATTTGTAAATCCCACTCCTGTCTCCTTAAATTTAAACTTTATACCAAAGGACTAGGGCATACTTTTACCTACACCAAGAGCCAACAGGCATTGTAAGAAATATTTAGATCTCTGTAGGTACTGGTCCTTCTCTTGACAGACAAAACCCTACTGCCCCAGGTCACCCAAACTCATACCAAGTTCATAGTCCTAATAAAAATGATATCAACCTGAGGCTGGAAAGATGGTTCATTGGTTAAAGGTGCTTGCTTGCAAAACCTGATTGCCCAGGTTTGATTCCTCAGTACCCACAAAAAGCCAGATTCACAAAGTAACATGTGTCTGGAGTTTGTTCCCAGTGGCAAAAGGCCCTGAGATGCCCATTTTTCTCTCCCCTTGCAAATAAATAAAAATATTTGAAAATAAATTATATAAACCTGGGTCTAAAAGATGTTTTCAGAATTTCATGCAACCCAGTAAGTACCAAATGTCCTTTTGACTTTTGGACTTCTCCATGACAGATGTGAGCCATCATTTCACAGGGAGCTTTGAAATCAGCCCCTGGACTCATTTATAGACTTCTCCCAACATTAAAAAAAAAAAAAAAAAAAAAAAGCCTGAAGGGGGCTGGAGAGATGACTCAGGTGTTAAAGGCACTTGCTTGTAAAACCTGAAAACCTAGTAGCCCAGGTTCAACTCCTCATGTAAAGCCAAATGTACAAAGTGCATTTGCAGCGGCAGGAGGCCAGCTGAGCCCAAACTGTTACTCTGCCTCTGAAGACCAGGTGTAATGGGACCTGGCTCATTTCTGGGTGCTGCTGTAACAAATCACACAGACTAAGTGGTCACCTGCCACAGCGCTTTGACACAAACTGCAAAGTGGGTCTTCCTTGGACAAAGTGAGGATGCCAGGCACACGGGGCATGAATTGCCCATCTTCAGAGGGTAGAGCATTCGTGGCTTGCCGCTCCTTCCTCCTTGAACTCTCCCACCCTGACCTTCTTGCTTCCCTTCCCTCTTGGAGGAAGGACAGAACAGGACCACCCAATAATAAGGCAGACCTTTCCAACCTCAAGATCCTCAGCCCACCCACCAATCCACTCTTGCCAAGTTGGTCCAGAGACCAGCACTTTTGGGGGGAGGAGCATGAGTGCCCACATTCATGATTAACAGCTAGACTATTGTGATGGTTAAGTTTGTGTCAACTTGATCTGTTTAGGAATCCACTAACTTCGTAAGTGGGTCTCTGAGGTAGCTTCCAGGAAGGATTAACTAGAGGAGGAATCCTTCCCCCAGGGTGAGCCCTTCCCCTCTCAGAGGGCAGGCTTTATCCAGAGCAGCTCTGGGAAGAAAGGTATTCTCCTCCCCTCCCACCTGGCTGCCTGCACTGCTTGCAGCTTTCCAGTGTGGACTGAAGAGCAGCAGGGACCGAAGAGCAGCGTCTCTCCAGCACACCTCCAGGCCTTCAGTGCAAGATTGGGACTGCTGAGGCAACCGGGTTCCTTGAATCTCAGGCCTGTAATATGCTGTTGTTGAACTGTTGTAAACTAATCCAATAAATTCCCTTTTAATACAATTCATTCTATCGGTTCTGTTCCTCTAAAGAACCCTGACTAATATAGCTATATATATAGACATATATGTACGCATGAAATCTAGAGTGAGCTAAATTCTTATTAACCAAACACTCTTTTTTTCCTTCTCCACTCTGTCATATTTTAATACCTTACAGAAAAAGCAAAAAGCTGTATGCGGTTGCTGGCAGCACTCAGCAGCACTGACCTAGCCCAGCTTTGGTGGTGTTTCCGTGTCACAGAAGCCAAGTAACCTTCAGCAAGTCACTTAACTTCTTTCAGCTTTTATCTTTTTTTTAATTTTTTTTTGTTCATTTATTTGAGAGTGACAGAGAGAGAGAGAAAGAGGCAGATAGAGAGAGAATGGACGCGCCAGGCCTCCAGCCACTGCAAATGAACTCCATATGCGTGCGCCCCCTTGTGCATCTGGCTAATGTGGGTCCTGGGTAATCCAGCCTTGAACCTGGGTCCTTAGGCTTCACGGGCAAGCACTTAACCACTAAGCCATCTCTCCAGCCCAGCTTTTATCTTTTGAGTTGAACCTGGGTCCTTTGGCTTTGCAGGCAAATACCTTAATGGCTAAGCTATTTATACAGTCCCCACTAATTCTTTTATATGGATCGCAGAAACAGGACTCAATATTTCTCACTTGCTTCTTAGCAGTTATCAAGATCCCAGCCATTCATGAGCCATTTAAATACTGAGAGTCACACAGCCATAAAGCAAGTCTGTACCATGTGGCTACCAAGAACCCCAACCATGGGCTGGAAGATGGCTCTGTGGAAAAAGCACTTGTCTATCTCTTAATCACTTTCTCCCTCTGCACACCCTGCTGGCTCTGGTGATCCATCTGGATCTACCACCCCAACACACAGCTGCTGGACAACGCTGTGGAGAGTAGAGCTCTGACCAGTGCTGGTCCACTGTGCAGGGCAACACACACACTCCTTAGGTTCCTCGTGCTCCCAGTCACCTGACCACCTTGTTTACCAAGACCCTTCAGAATGCTCCAACCACTAAGAACTTGAAAGGGAGTGAGAGCTTTTCAACAACTCCAAGACCCTTTCTCACATCCACCCACCTAACAAAACATATTTAACAAAACATATTCTGAACTTAAAGGCAATGGCATCCTATTATAGCTGACATTCCTGATAACAGATTCTCACGTGTGTGCACACATAGTGACCATGTGAGGATGGATGTGTTAATTTGTTTCATTACAGTACCATTCTATTATCTATATGACTCACCAAAAATGCTGAGTACCTTAAAAATGCAGAGTAATATTTTAAAAGTAAATTAGCTAAATTTAATATGGCTCAAAGGTTACCTAGTCTATGAGCCCTTTTCTGAACCTACACCCTGATCCAGACAAAACCAACCACATCTTCCTCTCAGGCTCTCACTGTCCTTTGGACTTTCTTCTACTAAAACCGCCTGTGCCCCTAGAGTGTTCTCCTGGGCCCGCCTACTCCTCCAGGAGGCACCCCTGCCGAGGCAGCATCTTCCACCACCTTCAGTCCTGGGATCTAGATCCACGTAGCCAGGTGAGGGCACGAAGATGAGCTGAACAAAACAGCCTGTAAAAAGAGGCTGGAGAGATGGCTCGGTGGTTAAAGGCACTTGCTTGCAAGGTCTAAAAGCCTGGATTTGATTCCCCAGCACCCACATAAAGCCAGATGCACAAAGTGGCACATGCATCTAAAGTCTGTTTGCAGCAGCAAGAAGCCCTGGCATGCCCCTGTCTCTGTCTGTCTGTCTCTCTCTGCTTGCAAATAAAGATATTTATTAAAGTATGTATATATTTATTTATTCTTTAAAGAGAGAGAGAGAAAAAACAAAGGCCAAGCATGGTGGCTTATGCTGACTAATCCCAGCACTTGGGATGATGAGGTAGGAGTGTCGTCATGATTTCAAGGCCAGCCTGGGCTACAGACTGAGTTCTGGGTCAGTCTAGGCTAGAATGAGACCCTGCCTCAAGAAAACTAAAATGTGGGCTGGAGAGATGGCTCAGTGGCTAAGGTCCTTGCCTGCAAAGGCTAAGGTCTGAGGTTCGATTCCCAATAGCCCATGTAAAGCCAGAGGCACAAAGTAGCACATGAATCCGGAGTTTGTTTGCAGTGGCTAGAGGCCCTGGCATATCCACTCTCTCTTCTTTTATCTCTGTTTGCAAATAAGGTTTTTGAAAAATTAAATAAAAGCAAAACTGAACAAAGAAGTCCAAGAGAACAACAGAGCCTTCTATGAGGAGGACAGAGAAAAGGGGAAAGCAACCTAGGTACATGGGTCCTCGTATGTGGTTCCTGAGATGTCACCTGGAAAGCAACTGCTAGAAGTGGCTAGAAGGTCAATGAAAATGCATGGTAGCACTTATGTCTGAAATGTTTCAGTCTCCCGTGAGAAGTGCAATCTGCCCATATCTATGTGTGTGTGAGAACCTCTGCATGTCATTCAAGCCAAGCATTAAATTCACAGGGGCTGCTTTTGGCTGCAAAGAACTTTCCATGTTCTTTCACTTCTGAAAACAAGAGGAAACAAGCTCCAAGTATCTATCTAAAAAACTCAAGTCTGAAAACCTGTTATAAAAAAAAAAAAAATCACTACCAGGTTGGAGAGATGGCTTAGCAGTTAAGCTCTTGCCTATGAAGCTTAAGGACTCCGGTTCAAGGCTTGATTCTCCAGGACCCACATTAGCCAGATGCACAAGGGGGCGCACACGTCTGGAGTTCGTTTGCAGTGGCTGGAGGCCCTGGTGCGCCCATTTTCTCTCTCTCTCTCTCTCTCTCTGCCTCTTTTTCTGTCGCTCTCAAATAAATAAATATAAATAAATAAAAAAAATTTTAAAAATCACTACCGCTAGTTATAGCATCCGCACTGTTAAAGGAAACCTGTCCAAGCCTTGGACCTCATTACAGATTCTCCTCGTACAGGCTTGTCCTGGGTGGGATGGAAATGGAGCTGGGAAGTAATTGAGGCAGGGATTTAGAGATTTGGTATGGCAAACTTCCTAATAAGAACAGCACAAATGGGACTCCTCTTGCTGTGGTTACATATTAAATCTTACTTGATCGATTTTTTTTCTGTGTTCCAAATTGCAAACACAAGGTAGGAGGTTGTAATTATAGATTTATTGATTCATCGTTAAGATTGAATCAGGCTGTTGCTACAGGGAACAGTTAGTATTTGGACAGTGTTCTTTTGTTTCCAAGTTGCTCTTACAGTTGCTACCAGAAAGTAACTGGATATATTGATACCAACAAAACATGGTCTTGCTTCCAAGGAATGTGTGCAGCATAACAAGCCTATAGCAAGGAGAAATACCACACAGTGACGGTGCCACTCAGCTGCTGTTCACGGTCTCTGGCTGCCACACCTCTGACCACTGCTGCTATCGCTGTGTTTTATTCTCTATTCCTTCCCATTTTAAATATGAAAATGTGTTTTCTGTAATTCACCTATTTCTTTTTCATACTTTTAACCAGCCACATCTGTATGAAACTAAAATGAAAAACCTTATTCTATGAAACAGAAACAAGTTACTAAAACAGGAAGGGGCGATGTGTGTATTTCTTAAACCTTTAGTGAGAAAACTGATTTTGAACAACTTCAGGGAGTTTTTTTCCGAGGTAGTGTCTTGCTTGCTGTGAGCCCAGGCTAACCTGGAATTCAGAGAAGCCTCAAACTCCCTGCGATCCTCCTACTTCTGCCTTCTGAATGCTGGAACTAAAGGTTTGTGCCACTGTGCCTGGCTCTTCAGGGAATTTTTAAGAAAGTGCAGACTATCAGAGCTTCCAATATTTCCACAAACTTGCTAAGTCTAACAACCTTTACGACATAATAAACTATGGAGATGACTCAGTGGTTAAAGGGACTTGCTTGCAAAGCCTAATGGCCCAGGTTCAATTCCCTATCACCCACATAGAACCAGATGCACAGTGTAGCTTATGTGTCTGAAGTTCCTTTGCAGTGGTAGGAGGCTCTAATGCACCCATTCATAGTCAGTCAGTCTGTCTCTCTCTCTCTCTCAAATAAAAATGTTTTTAACAAATTTTTAAAAGTCAACATGAGGCTGGGGAGATGGTTCAATAAGCGAAGTGTGCCAGTGTGACAGTCTGAGTTCAGATCTTCAGGATCCATATAACGCCAGACACAGCCGTGAAGGTCTGTAACCCAAGTGACCCTATGGTGAGATGGGAAGTGGAGACAGAAGCTCATGGGCCAGGTAGCCTGCTGTACACGGCACTGAACAAGGTGGACAGTGAGGACTGACACCTGAACGTGGCCTCTGACCTCCACACGCGTGCCACGGCATGTGTGTCCTCATGTAGGCACAAAGCCTCATCTGTATGACAACTACTGATCATTCTCGTCAGCTTCTCCAGGGTCACAGAAACTATTAACTGGTACTGGCGTTAGCCCTCATCACCCAGGACCACAGACTCCACATGAGAAGCAGGACCAGAGGGGCCATGTCCCAGCGCATCCCCAGGCTTACGGTGCTTACTGTGACACTATAGTTTCCCTGCCCCACCTCCCGTACCCAGCTGCCCATCCAAGAACACAGCCACATTAAAACGTCTGCCTTCCCCACGTCTTATATCCAACCATCGATATAAGAACACTACTATGTTAAGATGTCTGCCTTGGGCTAGAGAGATGGCTTAGCAGTTAAGGCAGCTGCGTATAAAGCCAAACGACCCAGGTTCGATTCCCCAGGACCCACATAAGCCAGATGCACAAGGTGGCGCATGTGTCTGAAGTTCAGTTTGCAGCAGCTGAAGGCCCTGGCGCACCCATTCTCTATCTGCCTCTTTCTCTCACATAAATAAATAAATAAATAAATAAATAAATAAATAGAAATATAAAAAACAAAGTCTGCCTTCCCCATCTCATATACCCAACTGTCCATGCAAGAACATTACTATAGTAAAAAGTCCCCCACTCATTAAAAAAAAAAAAAAGAAGAAGAATCCATTATCAAGCTACCATCAATCGTGGGCTACAGGAGGGCCTACACCTATTAAATTCTCTATAAAAAAAAGTAAGGGTTATCTCATTTGTCCTGGTGCTAACTTACTCTCTGTTGGAGAATCTGCTTCTCTTTTTCAGATAGATGTACATCCTAAGGAGAGAGCCACCCCATCATACCTCAAAAGGGCCCTGGCTGAAACTAAGAAAAATTGGCGAAACATGCAAGGGTGCTGTTTTCCTGGTAAACCAGGTACCAGCACAAGGGGGAAGGAGATCAACACAGAGAAAAATCAACTCCTACCAAATCAGAGAGCCAGAGACCCAGAGGCCCCCAACACCTCATCACTGAAGCAGACCAAAAATGAACCCAACGTGGCTCAGGGCAATTTTGTAGAAGAGGGGGCGGAAAGAATGTCAGAGCCACATGTTGGGTCATGATATGCAGAGACATTTATCCTACCCATAACTGTGGGCTAACTCCACAATGCATGACCTATATACCTCAACAAGGAGGGGCCAAGGGGAGGGTGTAGGTCACGGATGAGCCTAATAATGGTACCAAACTGACTATATTTGCTGAATACAAAACTAATTAATAAAAAAATAAAAAAATTGAGCTTTAAAAGCATCAGAATGTACATTTTCTACAAATGAGGAGATACATCATTAATAAAAAACTAAAAGTTATTATTTGTCCTACCTTATTATTTATATTATGTGATGGTTTGAATTCTGAACCATCACTCACAGGCTCAGGTTTTGAATGCAGGGGCTCCAGCTGGTCATACAATTGTTGGGGGTGTGGAACCCTTAGGAGGTGGGTCTAGCTGTGAAAGGAGGTCACTAGAGGCATGCCTTTGAAGGTTACACCTGCCCCTAGTTCTTGCCTTGCTCTGCTGCTCAGATGACCACATGCTCATGCTGTCAATCAACCAAGCTCCTGACATGATGGACTGAACCTTTCTAAAGACATCAGCCAAAATAAATCTTTCCTCCCTCAGCTGTCTGTTAGATATGGTGGTCCCAGCAGAGCTGAAGTAAGCAATACATGTCACTTCATGGCCAAGTTTGTTACTTGCTGCTTGCTTTCAACAACAGAAAATATAAACCAGGGTCTGGAAAGATGGCCCAGCGGTTAAAGGAGCTTGCTTACAAAGCTTAATAGGACCAGGGTTCAATTCCCGAGTATTTACATAAAGCCAGATGCACAAAGATAGGCATACATATGGGATTTGTTTGCAGTGCCCAGAGATCCTACTCCCATTCTCTCTCCCTCCCTGCCTCCTTGCAAGTAAAGTATTAAAAAAAAGAAAAAGAAATGTAAACCAAATATACAACTTCAGAAACTATACTGGAAGCTGACCAATGCAACATGCAAACATGAAATATGAACATAAGAGCGGTAACAGCTATCAAAAGGACAGAATCTTCACAACGCTAGAGGCTCTTAAAACCTTCACACACCATTTGTTACCTTTAGAATAAATACGCAAAACCAGCTGCATACAATATGGCTCTAGTCTCACAGCATAATCAACGGCAATAATGTAAGCTTAGGATAAAATTTTAAAAGCTTAAAAATTAAATATATTTTTAAACTTAAAAACTTTTTTTTATTTGCAAGAAGGGAGGGAGAGAGAGGGAGGGGGAAAAAATATGTGCACACCAGGGCCTCTAGCTACTGCACACAAACTCCAGATGCATGAGTCACTTTGTGAATCTGACTTTACATGGGTACTGGGGAATCAAACCTGGGCGTAAGGCTTTTCAAGCAAGCACCTTAACTACTAAGCCATCTCTTCCACCCCTAAAATTAAATATATATGTATGTAATATATATGTAGTTTTGTTTCAGACAGGGTCTCATACAGCCCTGGTTGATCTTAAACTCCTTATGTAGTTAAGGATGATTTTTTTTTTTGTTATTTTTATTTATTTATTTGAGAGTGACAGACAGAGAGAAAGAGGCAGATAGAGAGAGGGACAGAGAATGGGCACGCCAGGGCCTCCAGCCACTGCAAACGAACTCCAAACGCATGCACCCCCTTGTGCATCTGGCTAACGTGGGTTCTGGGGAGTCCAGCCTCAAACCGAGGTCCTTAGGCTTCACAGGCAAGTGCTTAACCACTAAGCAATCTCTCCAGCCCCAAGGATGATTTTTTGTATTTGCAAGCAGAGAGAGATAGAAGAGAGGCAGAGAGAGAATGGGAACACCAGGGACTCCAGTCACTGCAAACTCCAAATGTATGCTCCACTTTGTGCATCCGGCTTTACGTGGGTACTGGGGAAAAGGTCATTAGGCTTTGCAGCAAGCACCTTAACAGCTAAGCCATCTCTCTAGGCCCATTTAGCCTTTTTTTTTTAGACATACCCATGCTTCTATAAGCAGCCCTAAAACTTATGGATTGGGAAGAAAGAAGGAGGGATGGAAGGGGGAAGAAGGGAAAGAGAAGGAAGAGAAAAAGAAAGAAAGGGGGGAGAAAGAGAAAGATGAAAATGAATGGGGACTGGTTGGGAAGAGCAGGAGTGGGAGGAGGATAGAGGATTAGGGGGATTAACATGAACAAAATACATGTATACATGTATGAAAATATCATATGAAGCTCACTATTAAGTATAAGTAATATGTACTAACTAAAAATAAATTTAAATAAAGTAGGCACATTGGTTGCCTGGGGGAAGACTAATGAAATTGGGGATGATGGATAGCAGATAAAGGGTTTTTTGAATGAAGAAAATATTCTAACATAGAGCTAGAGAGGTGGCTTGCATTTAAGACATTTGCCTGTGAAGCCAAAGGACCCAGGTTTGATTCCTCAAGATCCATGTAAGCCAGGTGCACAGGCGGGGCATGCTTCTGGAGTTCATTTGCAGCAGCTGGAGGTTCTGGTGTGCCCATGTTCTCTCTCTAATATTTATAAAAATATATTTAAAATAAAAAACACCACAAATATTAAGTTTTGAGGCAAAAATATATTGTGATTCAAGCATTACACAATGAAAGCTAGGGATACTGTGGTACGGTGTTTGTTTAGCATGTGAAAAGCCCTGGCTTTAGCCCTCAGCTCCAAAACAAACACTACACAATGTACACATGTATTTAAGATCCCACAGCCAAAAGTGCACCATCATAATGTGCTATGCATCAGTAAAAAAAGAAATTTATGGGTTGGGGAAATGGCTCAGCAATTAAAGTTGCTTTCTTACAAAGCCTGCTGACTTAGGTTCAATTCTCCAGCACCCATGTAAAACCAGATACAAAGTGGAACATGTGCCTGGAGTTTGTTTGCAGTGGCAGGAGGCCCCGACATGTCCATTCTCTACCTACCTTCTTGCAAGTAAATAAAAATATTAGTAAAAATTTTTTTAATTATTTTAAGCTGGTATGATGGAACACATCTCTAATCCTAGCACTCAGAAGGCAGAAAGAAGAGGATCACCATGAGTTCAAGGCCAGCCTGAGACTACATAATGAATTCCAGGTCAGCCTGGGCTCAGCAAGACCCTTCTCAAACCCCCTCCCCCCAAAAAAATTTAGTTTAAGAATGAAATAACTATGTGTAGCAACAAACATACATTTAGTTTGCATTTCTGAAATATTTCATATTTGTAACTTGTTACTTACCACTTCTCCAGCAGAGGCAGCTACCATATGCTTCACAGGCATGAGATATGAGGCAGAATCCGTGTGCAAAATGCATTTCACATATTCATAGGTGAGAAAAAAGGCAGCCGCTGAAATTTGAAACAGACAACAGTCTTTCACCAGCTTAGATACACACTTAACTATCAAGAACTGTTTCTTAAAAAGGGGTAATGATAATTACTAAATTATGGACAAAAGACGGTGTGTGTTTTTTTTATTTGCAAGCAGAGAAAAAGAGAAAAGAGAGACAGAATGGGTGTACCAGGGCCTCCAGCCACTGCAAGCTAACTCCAGATGTATATACCACTTTTTGCATCTGGCTTTACATGGGTACTGGAGAAATGAACCTGGGTTGTTAGGCTTTGCAGGCAAGCCCATTAACCATTAAGCCCAAGTATGTGCTTTTTTTCCACCCTTGCTCTTGCTCTTACAGATTTTACTGAAGCCATATGACTGACCCTGGCCTTTCAAAAAGATAGAAAACACAATTCCTACCCAAAGGCGGCTTGACGGTTAACTTCCCTGCCACATGTCACCGACGGTACTTTGCCCTCTCCCACATTTCGAGCCATGCTTGGCATGTACTCCAAGTGTTAAGACACAGTAAAATTCAAGGGTAACTCCAAGACAGTCAGCTGTGTGCTACTGACAAATGCATGGGAACACTATTTTTCTCTTTCACTACAAAGTTTTATGTGAATGCCATGCTCACAGACGGGGCATCAGGTTAACAGAGTGAGTTATCCTGAAAGACAGAACAAAACCACGGTTTAAGAAGTCCCTAGAGAGTTGAAGAGACAGCTCAGTGGTTTAAGGTGCTTGTAATGCCTGATGGCCCGAGTTCAATTCCCCAGTACCTACATAAAGCCAGATGCACAAAGTGGTGCATACATCCAGAGTTTGTTTGCAGTGGTAAGAGGCCCTGGCCAATAATTTAAATTAATTAATTAATTAATTAAAACGTTAAGAACAGAAGTCCCTAGAGCCATGGTTTGTGGACGTGTGTCATTTTGCTGGCTGGCTTGGTCTGAGTGCTGGAAGCATTCTTCGGGGACTGTGGAGATTGCCTGTGTAGCATGTGGAAGGTCTGGGGTTCAAGCCTCAGCACAAACCCAAAGAAACAAAGCACCCAGCAGTAAACAAAATCAGAAAACACGTGCACTCAGGAACGGATTAACTAGCCGACAGTCACACGGCCGACTTTACACCCCCAGCAACAGGCACTGCAGAGTCTCCAGGACAGGAGCCGCCCGCCTCATCTAGGAGCAGCCGGCGACGAGGCTAACGTTGCTCAGGCTACCGGAGCACTCTGCGGCCAGCCGCTTGTCCAGCATGGCCTCCCACCAGGGTCACCTGGGAAGCTTTCGACACTCGGTCCCTGACAACCCACACCAAGTGCACGACTCAGGTGAGACATCAGCGCCTATAAAGTTGCCTGGAGATGAGCCTGAGTCACGTGAGAGCAAAAGGAACTTTTTAAAGATTCTAAGTGGGAAATTTTAACAACAAAACCATTATCAAAAATAAACTTTTTGCCAGTTGTGGTGGCACACACCTTTAATCCCAGCACCCAGGAGGTAAAGGTAGGAAGATCACTGGGAGTTTGAGACCTGCCTGGGACTAGAGTGAGATCAGGTCAGCCTGGGCTAGACCAAGACCCTACCTCCAATAAATAAATAAATAAACTTTTCATTATAAACACCCTGGAATGGACTCTGGACCCAACAGCACCATGTGATCAAAAAATAATTGATTGAGATGCCAGTCAACAAGGCGCCGCACGCGAGACCGCCTGTAAACCGCCTGGTGAGGAGCGCGGATGCTGCGGACGAGCCGCCCTGAGCAAGGCCCACCCGCCCGAGCTGAAGAAATTTATGGACAAGAAGTTGTCACTGAAATTAAATGGCGGCAGACATGTCCAAGAATACTGCGGGGATTTGATCCCCTCATGAATCTTGTGATCGATGAATGTGTGGAAATGGCAACTAGTGGGCCGCAAAATAATATTGGGATGGTGGTCATAAGAGGAAATAGTATCATCATGTTGGAAGCTTTGGAACGAGTTTAAACAGTGGCTTTTCAGAGGAATTCATGCCCCCTTCTCAAAAGGCCTATTTTACTATTGATGTGAAATCAGGTCATGTACATTTTCATATTAAACATTTTGCAAAATATATTAAAAGAAAAAATAATTGATTGAAAAATACAAAATCCAGAAGATGGGCTGGAATACATAAGGAATTTGGGGTAGAATACCACTGTGAAAATGCATCACATTCTCTTGGCATCATAGCAGTGAGTATATCAATAAAACTCACCATTAGGAAAGGACCCAATAGCAGCAGAAGGAACACCAGCATACACTCCACGAAAACCACCAGCCTTGGTGAATCCGTGTGGACTCTGCAGCCTGGTTTTAATGGTATCCAACGGAAACAGTATCAAGTCAACAGACACACCTGCTACCCCACCTGCCTGTTTAAAAAAAAAAAAAAGTGGAACAGAAAAGAAAACAAGGTTATAACATGTGCCCTGTGCCATGTAGAGGAAGAGAAAGGACCCCTTCCTACTTTTTTCACAGTGGGGGAAAAAGGCATAGTTGTGCAAGCTGTAAGTTTTATAAATTTGCTTTGTATTTTTTTTTTTTTTTTCAGGCAAGGTCTCTCTAAACCGGACTGGTCTGGAATTCACCCAGTAGTCCTAGGCTGACCTAGAACTCACAGTAATCCTCTTACCTCAGCTTCCCAAGTGCTGGGATTAAAGGCACGTGCCATCACGCCTGGCCTAAACTTGTTTTTTGCATGAGTTTTAATGAATTAAATATATTCTTAATATGCTCATGACCCTAAGCATAAAAGCAAACAACCAACAAATATATCTGTTTAAACAGTTACAAGATATCTGGCTTGTAAAGGTGAGATAATTATAGATGGAACTTTTTTCTTTTATTTGAAATTTCATTAACATTACTCAAGTTTTGTTTGTATAATAAAAAATTAAAAGAAATGTGTGATGTATAGTGTTTGGAAATGGATACAAAACTAAGTAATTCCCACCTAAATTATCACACATTAAAATTTTCCAAGTACCCCTCTCCTACCTAAAAGAACAAACAAAGCAAAGGGCAGCCTCATAAGCAGTGTGCTGAAAGAATGTTTCCCCAAGCTGGAACGAAATCCCACTTCTTGCAACTTCCACACATTAATCGTAATTTAAGCCTCTACAAAAGCAAGGACAAAAGTACACTTTCCTGCATGTGTATCGTACCTTAATAAAGTTCTTTTAAGCCCATTCTCTGTTCGCTCACCTGGTTTCGCAGCCATGACTGCTGATGGGAGAGTGCAGGGAAGCAGTTACCAGCATGGACCTCACCTCTGTGCTCAGCCACCCAGATCTAGGTCGGAACCTGAGCTCTAATACTTACACGCATGGCTTCGGACAAATTTTCTAACATCTATCCCAGTTGGAAAACTGGCTGGCACTTCAATTGTTTGTGAAATTAAATGGCATAACATATGTAAAAAGAGCTTATCCCACTTCTAAGAAAAGAAATGGAAACTAGCAAAATACTGTCTCACCTGCAAGATGAGAAATCTCCAGGCAATGGCCACATTTTTCTTCCTATCTCCACAGCTTAGCATATACAAGACTCAACAAATCTAAATTTAAAGCCATCATCTCACAAAAGGACACCCTCCTTTTACTAATTTACATAATTCCCTGAACCTGCCCACCTATTATTTACCCCACCCCCATCAACCACTCTCTCCAACACCTGACCCTCATGAGCAGGTCTCTCTTTTCAACACTTCCCACACCTGCATCCAAGCATCAGCTACATCTGTGAACAAATGCCTCCATCTGCCCATTCAGAAGTCATTTTAAAAATCACAGTTTACAACTCTATCACACCCTCCAAGGCTCAGGGTCCATTGCGGAAGAGGTGGCGGAAAGAATGTAAGAGCCAAAGGAAGGGTACCACTCGTTACAAATCTAACTGTCCAGACAGAAATTGGGCTCGATATCCAAGACCTTGCAGTGCCTAGCAATAGGAGAAAAAGATGATTACATCAAAATAAAAGAGAGACTAATGGAGAGAGGGAGGGGATATGATGGAGAACAGAGTTGTGAAGGGAAAAGTGGGGGAGGGGAAGGAAATATCATAGTTTATTGTCTGTAAGTATAGAAGTTGTCAATAAAAAATTAAATAAATAACTGTTTGAAAAAGCAAAGTATAAGCAAAA
Organism: Dipus sagitta; assembly: GCA_036346955.1. NCBI lineage: Eukaryota > Metazoa > Chordata > Mammalia > Rodentia > Dipodidae > Dipus > Dipus sagitta. The sequence continues at coordinate 75,321,191 of CM070784.1, read as the reverse complement.
CAAACAAACAAACAAACAAAAAACCCTCTTGGTTCTGAAAAAAAAAAAATCATGGTTTAAGCCGGGCATGGTGGCTCACGCCTTTAATCCCAGCACTCGGGAGGCAGAGGTAGCAGGACTGCCATGAGTTCAAGGCCACCCTGAGACTCCATAGTGAATTCCAGGTCAGCCTGGGCTAGAGTGAGACCCTACCTCGGAAAAAAAAAAAAAATCACAGTTTACTGTCCACCACTGGCCCCTCCTCCATAGTGACATCTACCAGCCAACTGGTTTTGTATCTACTACTCCCTGCTACACCTGTGCTAACAGAGGCTCCACAGTATTTGTGAAAGGATTTAATTCTTCCTCTTTTTTGTTTCTAATATTAAAGAGGGTTGATTCTCATACTTTTCAGAGGAATTGGTAAACTTTATTAACTCCATAGCACAGCTCAGTTATTTCTTCAGAGCCTAAACCAGGAGCAGAATAAATAGATAATTTATGTAGTGAATGAGTGGGTGGACGTCAGTCATTTTTTAAGACAGAAAGATACAGTGAAATGACCTCAGTGCTTGGATAGGGGGGCCGTGAGTGATTTGCTTAAAGGTGTTTATTTACATAGATTTCTTAACAAAAAAAAAAACAAAAAACTTTGGGCTGGGGAGATGGCTTAGTGGTTAGGGCACTTAGCTGTGAAGCCTAAGGACCCAGGTTCGATTCCCCTGTACCCATATAAGCCAAAAGCACAAGATGGCGCACATGTCTGGAGTTCATTTACAGTGGTTGGAGAGCCTGATGTACTCATTCTCTCTATCTGCCTCTTCCTCTCTCTCCCTCTCTCAAATAAATAAATAATTTTTTTTTAAATCTTCATTTATTTGAGAGCAAATGAAAGAGAGAAAGAGGCATATACAAAAAAATTGGCCACACCAGGGTCCCCAGCCACTTCAAATGAACATCCACAGATAGATACACCATCTTGTGCATCTGGCTTAACCAGGGACCTTCGGCTTTGCCGGCAAGCACCTTAACCGCAAGACCATCTCTCTAGCCCTCCTTACATGGATTTGTTAACCAAGTTCAGAATGACTGTGTTGTATAGCAGTGGTTCTCGCTCTCGAGCTCTCAATATTATTTCCCTATTTGCAAGGATATGTGTGACAGGGAGCACCAAACGTTTGAGCACTCTTTGCATCCGGCTCAGATGAGTGGCTGGGGACTCGAACCCGGCGCCGCCCGGCTTTGCAAGCCTGCAGCCACTGAGCATCTCTCCAGCCCCCCCCCCCAGCACCACGTCCACGCTACCCCCCCCCTTCCGGGAGACGTGTGCGGCCTGGACACCAGCACCCTAGGGCCCCGGGCTCGCCGCTAGACCGAGCAGCCTGCAGGCCCAGCCGCCCGGCCCGCCGCGCCGCGCAGCCCGGCACTCACCACCAGCGAGGCCGTGAACTCGGAGCCCTCCATGGTCCCGCCCCGACCCCTCCAGGGGGTGATTACACAGCCAGCAGAAGCAAGGGCTGCCCCAGGGACATGGGCGCCGCCAACTTGGGGGCGGGCTCATAGCGACCGCTTCCGGGTCACCGTGACGTCAGGCCGCAACAACTGCACGTGCCGCGCGCGGAGGGGCTGGGCGGGGTAGGAGGGCCTTGGCCTCCCGGTGCCTCCCGCCTAAGCTGTACAGCAAGCTCTGTCTGCATGTCATTTACGTCATTTCTAGGAAATTGTTCGGCAGAAATAAAAACATCTCAAAAGTGGTATTTAGTTCGCTGAAAATTATGTACTAATTCCAGAAGGTAGAAGAGAAAGGAAGTTTGGAAACGGGAGAAGAGGGTGGAGAGAGGCTGGGTAACCAGTTTAATGCCAGTTTAATCTCCCCGGCCCCTATCCTTACTATTTTTGCTTATTCCTGTCTTTCGGCTTCGAATTCTTATTATAAACCTGAACAAATGCAGTAAGAAATAACCATGTCAAAAAAATGAAAGCTGGGGGCTGGAGAGATGGCTCAGCGGTTAAGGCACTTGCCTGCAAAAACTAATCAGGGTTCGATTCCTCAGTACCCATGTAAATCAGCTGCACAAAGTGGAGCATGCATCTGGAGTTTGTTTGCAGAGGCTAGAGGTCCTGGCGTGACAATTCTCTATATCTTTCTCATTCTCTTTATAAATAGATAAAAATATTTTTAAAAAGAAACAGCAAAAGCTAATTACCCTGACTTGACAAGTTCACATTGCATACATGTGTTGGGTTACCACATCCAGTAGCCTATAAAATTGTGGTTATATATCAAATAAAATAAAATTCAATAAAATATTACTTGCTCAAGTATTGACTGGTTAATCCTATGGCCATGTATCATATAATATCTATATCTATATACATATACATATATATATATATAAAACTTCTCAATTTTTAAAACATGGAAATTTTTTTTTCTTTTGGTTTTTCGAGGTAGTGTTTCACTGTAGTCCATGCTGACCTGGAATTCACTATGTAGCCTCAGGGTGGCCTCGAATTCATGGTGATCCTCCTACCTCTGCCTCCCAAGTGCTGGGATTAAAGGCGTGCGCCACCATGCCTGGCAATCCCTGTATTTTTAAAAAATATTTATTTATTTATTTGCAAACAGAGGGGGGAGGGAGAGGGAGAGAGAAAATACTGGGCATGTCAGGGCCTCCAGCTGCTGCATGTGCACCATGCCTGGCTGAAACATGAGAATTTTTTGTTGTTGTTGTTTTGTTTTGTTTTTTGAGGTAGGGTTTCATTCTAGCCCAGGCTGACCTGGAATTCACTATGCAGTTTCAGGGTGGCCTTGAACTCACGGCAATCCACTTGCCTCTGCCTCCCAAGTGCAAAACATGAGAATTTTTTTAAAAAGGTAACAAGAAGACAGAAGCTACAATGTCTTTATAACTTGACTTGAGAACTCCCTCATTTGTCAAAGAAAGAAGGATCACTGGCCAGTGAGCCTAGCCAAATCAGTGAGCACTGGGTTCAAGGAGAGACACTGTCTAAAAAAAAAAAAAAAAAAAAAAAAAAAAAGGTAGAAGGCTGTTGTGGTGGCACATGTCTTTAATCCCAGCACTCAGGAAGCAGAGGTAGAGGATTGTTGTCAATTCAAGGCCAGCCTGAGATTACGTAGTGAATTCCAGGTCAGCCTGGGCTAGAGCAAGAACCTACCTAAAAAAAGAAAGAAAGAAAAGAAAAAAAGAAAGTAGGAGCTAGACAGATTTCTTAGTGGTCACAGATGCTTGCTTGCAAAGCCTACCAGTCCAGGTTCAATTTCCCAGTACCCACGTAAAACCAGATGCACAAAGTGGTGTATGCATCTGGAGTTTGTTTGCAGTGGTAAAATGCCCTGGTGTGCCCATACTCTCTCTCTCTCCCTGTCTCTCTATCAAATAAATCAACAAATTTAAAAATAAGGTATACGCGCTGCCTTTGAACCCCGCCGCCGAGCACATGGCTGCCGGGTCAGTACACTCTCGCTTGGCTGCCACGGGCGGGCCTTTAACCTTTAACTGCGAACCCTCGCCTGCCCGGGCCTGGAGGGAGGCAGGTGGTTTCACTCAAGGCTGAAATGCCCCCAGATGTGCGCGGAGAGCCCCTCGCATGCTGGCCGCTTTTCCCTTCCACGGCATGTCTGCCACCCTGGGTGATTTTCAACCCAACTATGGGATGTGCGATCAGGTTGGCAGTTGGAGTGGACAGGAGCTGACCTGGACTTGGAGCTGCATACACTTATTTGAAAGAGAAAGAAGCACATGGAGAATGGACGCACCAAGGCCTTAAGTCTACAAACTCACTCCAGATGCATGCACCACCTTGTGCACCTGGGGTACTGGGAAATCGAGCCAGGTCCTTTAGCTTTGCCGGCAAGTGCCTTAACCGCTCAGCCATCTCTCCAGCCCAAACAAACTTAATAAAGTCGCGTGAGCATATGGGTAGTGAAAAATAAATAAATAAATATAAGGTATAAAGCAATTGAAGAATACACCAACATTGACCTCTGACCTCCACATGTACACACAGTCACATGCATGCATTCTAACACAACTCATGCACAATCCAAGCATGCACACATACAGAGAGAGAGAGAGAGAGAGAGAGAGAGAGAGAGGATAGCACAGGGATAGCGTGCATGCCTAGCACACAAGAGGCGAATCTACAGCACTAACAAAGCAAGCAACTGTCTTCTATAACCTATTTCAGCAGTGACATCCTATCACTTGTCATGCTGAGAGTCGATGGCACAAGGGGATCAACATGGGAGAGCAGGAATCAATGAGGAGTATAATTACAGATTTGTGTGCAAGCTACTTTGCCTAGGCATATGAAAAATGGAACACTTGCCCACCAAATTGCCCTCTAAATATTTATGTTTATGTCCATATAGTAATGCTGCTCTCACTTCTGTTTAGAAAAGTTTCTCTTTTCAGATGGTGTGACCACTGGGTAACTCAAAATTCATCAAAGTGCTGAGAAGAAGGGACAGTGGACTGTTCAGCACTAAGTGAGACATCTCTATCACACCCCCCAAGGCTCAGGGACCATTGCAGAAGAGGGGACAAAAAGAATGCAAGAACCAAAGGAAGGGGAGAAGTGCTTACAATACTGTCATCCAGACACAGTGTTGCATTCATGACCTCACAGTGGCTGATGCTACCTACACAAGACCTGCATAATATGAGGGCAAAAAAAAAAAAAAAAAAAGATGATATCAAAATAGGAAAAAGGAGAGGGCTGGAGAGATGGCTTAGCAGTTAAGGTGTTTGTCTGCAAAGCCAAGGGATCCCGGTTCGATTCTTCAGGACCCACGTAAGCCAGCTGCACAAGGGGCACATGCATCTGGAGTTTGTTTGCAGTGGCTGGAGGGCCTGGCACACCCATTCTCTCCTTCTCTCTCTCTCTCTCTCTGCCTCTTTCTCTCTCTCAAATAAATAAATAAATTATATATATATATATATATATATATATATATATATGTTAAAAAATAGAAAAAGGACTATTTGGAAATAAAACCAGGTTCAATGAAGGAGGGATAGGTGGGGAGGGGGGCAAAGGCAGGTGATGGGAGGGGATTATGACTGTAAAGAGAGAGAGAGAGGGAATGGGCATGCCAGTCTTCTGCTACTGCAAAAGAACTTCAGATGCATGGCCACTTTGAGCATCTGGCTTTAGGTGGGCACAGGGGAATCAAATGTGAGTCATTAGGCTTTGCAAGCAAATGCCTTTAACTGCTGAGCCATCTTTCCAGCCCCAAAGTTTTCTCATCTGAAATGAGGCTGTCATCTTGGGAGATGGCCTAGTAAGGAACAGAGCTTGCTGCACAAGCGTGAGGCCCTGAGCTCAAACCCCAGCACCACATAAAAGGCCAGGCATGGCTGCATACACCTGTAGCCCACTGTAGGTAGAGGCAGAGACAGGAGGATCACTTGGGCTCCCTGGCTAGCCAGTCTAACCAAAAAGTGGGGAGCTCCAGGTTCAGAGAGGGACTCCGTCTCAAGGAACCAAGGTGGAAGAGTGATTGAGGAGGATCTTGAACTTCCTTCTCTGGCCTCCACACATATATGCATGAGATGTGTCTATCTGTACATGTATCATACACAAAAGGGCACCACACACATATACACACACCAAGGTTATAAGTGTTGTTTTGTTTTGTTTTGTTTTCGTTTTGTTTCTCGAGGTAGGGTCTCACTTCTAGTTCAGGCTGACCTGGAATTCACTATGTAGTCTCAGGCTGGCCTTGAACTCACAGCAATCCTCCTGCCTCTACCTCCCAAGCGCATCTGGCTTTATGTGGGTACTGGGGAATCAAACTCTGGTCATTAGGTTTTAAAGGCAACCTCCTTAACTGCTGAGCCATCTCTCCAGCCCAGTTTATACATCTTTTGTTGGTGACCTGGGTCTAGCTGACAGCTGCCCACACAATACTGCTCAATTCCTCAGCCTTCTCCGTGAACAAGTTCAAATACCCCTACCTAGATTTTCCAAAGAGTGATTCAAATCCCTTCTGTCATTGGATTGTGCTCAGCACTTGAGCTGAGATGCAGCTCTGGCTTGGTTTACAAAACACATCTCAAATAGTCACTTGGAATGCTGTCCAGGTACTGTTTGCACTCTCTGGTAAGGACAACCATTCTGTGGGCTGTGGAACTATTCTGAACTCTTAAGCTTGGCGTACTTACTAGGCACCCGGTCCATCCACAGTCCTGTCACAATGAAATATGACAAAGAGGCACTCTCAGTGTAATTGATCGCCTCTTTTGACATGTCCATGAATAATTACAAGTCATTTACCTGACACAGATGATGCCATGAGATGATTGTTCCCAGCCTTGGTCCACTGTGATGACCAAGGACAACTTCGATGTATTTACAAGAAGTAAGGAGAAGGGACTGGAGATGCAGGTCAACTGTTAGAGTGCTTGCCTAATACTCATAGAACCCTGGGTTCGAGTCCCAGAACCACATAAACTTGGCATGTTGGCACCTACCTATAATTCCAGCATTGGGGAGGTAGGGGCAGGAGGATTGGTAGTTCAGGTTTATCCTTTACAACATAGGGAGTTTGAAGCCAGCCTGGGCTAGATGCTTGTCTCAAAAAAACAAAACAGAAAAGAAAGAAAAGAAAAGGGAATATATAGAGAGAAACAGAAGCAAATTTAATCATTGACACAAATTCAAACAAAAATGTTCTCCATACACATAGTCTTCTAGCTAAACCCAACTAAGCACTTTAATCATTTTTCAAATTAATTCAATCAAAAACTACTAATCACTGATTGTTTACAATAATATTTTCCTTTACAATTGTAAGTAAAGAAAGAAAGATGCTTGGTAGGTAGTAGTGATACAGGAATGGGCTTTCTCACCAGTGCACTAATATGGTATTGGAACCATAGACACCACCTGGCCTGCCCTGTCAGGATGGATGCCGTGTCATCCAAGATGGCTGAAAGCAACAAGCTCCTCACCCCCACTCAGCAACAACAATAGCTTCCTGTTTTTTCCTCAGTTTCCCAGGCTTAGCCCCGTGGGTGGGCCATTCCTGAGTCACACTAAGAGCTTTCTCTTAGCTGTCTTAGCCTCTGACCTCAGTCTCTTCTCTCCTTACCCATAGGAGAGGAACTTCTTGGTCTCCCCTCCCCCTTCCCAGAAAGGAGGAAATTTCTTTTGCCTTGGGCTTCCCTGCTTTGCTTTCCCTCTTTAATCCTAAATCTCCCTAAAATAAATATCATAACTTACCCTCCCCATGATTCTGTGGGGGTTCTTAGTTCTTTGCTAATGTGGACAAGAACCTGAGACCTGACAGCTGCTGGGAGGGAGGTTCTCCCCATCAGGGCCACTATTTTTTTTAATTTATTTATTTGAGAGTGGGAGAGGGAGAGAGAGAAAGAGAGAGAGAGAATGGGTGCGCATGCCGGGGCTTCCACCCACTGCAAACAAACTCCAGACACATGTGCCACCTTGTGCATCTGGCTTATGTAGGTACTGGGGAATAGAACCTGGGTCCTTAGGCTTCACAGGCAAGAATGGGCATGCCAGGTGCTCCTGCCACTGTAAATGAACTCCAGACACATGTGCTACTTTGCACACCTGGCTTTACTTGTGTACTGGGGAATTGAACCAGGGCTGTCAGGTTTTGCAAGCAAGTACCTTTAACCACTGAGCAATCTCTCCAGTAAGATTTTTATTTATTTCTTTATTTGAGAGAGAGAGTGTGAGAAAGAAAGAGAGAATGGGCATGCCAGAGCCTCTTGCCACTGCAAACAAACTCCAGACACATGTGCCACTTTGTTCATCTGGCTTTACGTGGGTACTGGGGAGTTGAACCTCAGGCCATCAGGCTTTGCAGGAAGGCACCTTTACCTGCTAAGCCATCTCTCCAAGCCCCCACATTTTGTATTTTGCCTTCTGTCTAAACAACCTCCAACCACGACTTCCTCTCTAGAGCCCATCGCATTTCTTGGCTAGCGAAGCTTTCACAGCATTGCTCATCTCTTTGGCACCTCAGATGAGTCAAGCTTGTGACCTTCTGTCACAAGACCTTTGCACATGCTCAACCTCTACAGCCATTTTTCTCCTCACTCACCCTTCCCCGAGGTTTGCAAACTGTTTCCTCAGAGAGGGTGTCCTCGTCCCGTTCCATTCTCACCTGCTTTCCTCCCACTTTCTTCTCATAACATACTTTCCCCTCGTTACTTATTGCAATTTATAATTTTTTGTGTATTCATTTCTTGAACACCTACCTGCATCAGCAGACTAAAAATGCATGAAGACAGGGACAATGTGTCAAGTCCACTACTGTTTACTCCATGGCAGATACATGGGATGGACTCAGTTGTTGGAAGAAAGGAGAGAAGAGCATGTGATGATTATTATGCACTGTCAGCTTCACATGATCTAGAATCACCTGGGAGTCAAACCTCTGGCCACATATGCTAAAGACTTTCTAAGCCAGGTGTGGTGGCACACACCTTTAGTTCCAGCACTTGGGAGGCAGAGGCAGGAGGATCACTGAGTTTGAGGCCACCCTGAGACTACAGTGAATTCAATGTTAGCCTAGGCTAGATCCAGACCCTACTTCTAAAAACTAAAAATTAAAAAAAAAGGCTGGAGAGATTGCTTAGTGGTTAAGGCACTTGCCTGCAAAGCCTAAGAACTCGTGTTCAAATCTCCAGATCCCACGTAACCAAGACACACAGTGATGCAAGTGTGCAATGTTGCACATGTGCACAAGAGGGCACACATGTCTGGAGTTCGTTCTCAGTGGCTGAAGGCCCTGATGAGCCCATTTTCTCTCTCTCTCTCTCTCTCAAAATAAATAAATAAAAAGATTTTCTAGATGTAGGTAGTAAGACACCCAGAATGTGGGCAGCACCACTCTATGGGCAGGGGGTCCCAGACTGAATAGAAAAGAGTGAATGAGCTTTGCACCAGTCCTCTCTCTCTCTGCTTCCTGACTGCAGATGCAATGTGACTGTTGCAGTCCGGTTCACATTGCTGGTAGAAATCACCCAACCAAGAGCAGCTTCTGGAAAAAAGAGATTTATTTTGGCTTACAGGCTCGAGGGGAAGCTCCACGATGACAGGGGAAAATGATGGCATGAGCAGAGGGTGGACATCAACCCCTGGCCAACATAAGGTTGACCACAACAACAGGAGGATGTGCCAAACACTGGCAAGGGGAAGCTGGCTATAACACCCATAAGCCCGCCCCCAATAATACACTCCCTCCAGGAGGCATTAATTCCCAAATATCCATCAGCTGGGACCTAGCATTCAGAACACCTAAGTTTATGGGGGACACCTGACTCAAACCACCACAGTGACCATCTGCTTCATGTTCCTGCTGCCTCTCTCTCTCTCTCTCTCTCTCTCTCTCTCTCTCTCTCTCTCTCTCTCTCTCTCTCCTTCTCTTTCTCTCTCTGCTTCCTGACTGCAGGTACAATGTGACCAGCTGCTCCATCATGGAGTGTACCCTCAAACTGTAAACCAAAATAAACCCCTCCTTGTTTCTTTAAGTTGCTTTTGCCAGGTATTTTGCCACAGAAATAAGAAAAATAGCTACTAGAAAGAGGGAAGAGAGGAAGGGAATGCAGGAGATCATGACCCAGTTGTGTCCTCAGGTTTGTAATGAAGCTGATGTGCGTTGAGACAGTCTGGTAGACACTCCTTTCTCCCTGGGGCCTGTGCTCTTGTCTTCCTCAGGAAACTTCTCCCTGTGCTCTGCAAAGCTGGAAAATAAAGAATACTAACTGGCAACACTTGCTTCTCACCAGACAGCATGTCAATGTCACATCTGTGCAACAATCTCCCTCCCTCTCCCTCTCTCTCTCTCTCTCTCCTCTCTCCTCTCTCTCTCTCTCTCTCTCTCTCTCTCTCTCTCTCTCTATCTCAATTTCTTTGGTCCCTGGCCTCACCCAGGGTTCAATGCCAAGGCACCCATGATTTCCTTTGGAGAAACAGTCACTCTTAGAACCATAAGTGCTTCCAAGCAGGGCAATGAAAAATCAGCGCTGTCACCACTTAACTGACAGGAGATTGGTCATGTCACAAGAGCCAGAAATCATTTCTTTTAAAACTCACAAGGAAACTGCAACGATGAAAGATATGAAATGAGAAGGTCTAAGCAGAACCTGGATTTCAACCTTAGTGAAGCTGGGAGAGACTGATTTTTAAAAAATATATTTGTGTTTATTTATTTTCAAGACAGATAGGGAGAGAGAGAGAGCCTCTTGCCACAGCAAATGAACTCCAGAAAAATTTGCCACTTTGTGCATCTGGCTCTACTTGGAGATTGGGGAGTCAAATCCGAGCCAGCAGGCTTTGCAACCAAAGTCCTTTAACTGCTGCCATCACCACTGCCCTCTTCTACCTTCTTATTTGTGCTTCCAGGTTCTGACTTCCCCACAAACTATCTGCACCCAAGTCCTTTCTTGACTTTTCATCTTATTTTTTATTTTTAGTTTTTAGGTTTTTTGATGTAGGGTTTTGCTTTCACCCAGGCTGACCTGGAATTCACCATGTAGTCTCAGGGTGGTCTCCAACTCATGGTGAGCCCTCCTGCCTCTGCCTCCTGATTGGACATTTTATTTTCATTTTGTGGCTTTCTTCAGTAAAGAGTAAAGTGGAATTCAGTGCAGAAAATAGATTGGGCTAGAAGTGTAGCTTAATGGTAAGATGCTGGCTGAGCATATACAAGCCCTTGATTTGGGTTCTGTCATAGATAAAACCCACATTAGGACTCATACTCTTAAGAACAAGTAACCTTAGTTGGGGAAAAGTTAAGTATTGGCCCAAGGTTAAATATTGTTGATTGAATGAAGGAATGATTTTGGCCCAGGGTCAAAGGAACTGCCTCCATGAATCATGAACAGAATTTTCGGGTTAGTCCTCACCTTCCACCTCTCTGAGATAGGGTCTCTCATTCTCTGCCTCCTGTCTTGCCATCAGTATACAGGGATTGAGGAAGTCCATCACAGCAGTTCAGCTTTTTAGGAGGGCTCTGGGGAATCACACAAGTCCTCAATGTTGCATGGCAAGCACCTTATCACTCAGCTGTCTCTCTGCTTGAAATATTCTAAATTTCTAGAGATAGTTTTATAGGAGGCATGACTCTGAGGCTTATAAAAGCAATCCTTCGATTTATAAAATAGTTTCTATAAAAGTAGCTCTGCAGAGGCTGGAGAGGTGGCTCAGTGGTTAAGGTGTTTGCCTGCAAAGCCTAAGGACCTGGATTTGATTCTCCAGTACCCACGTAAGCCGGATACATAAGGTGGTGCATGCATCTGGAGTTTGTTTGCAGTGGCTGGAGGTCCTGATATGCCCATTCTCTCTCTCTCTCTCAAATAAAAATAAATAAAATATTTTTAAAGTAGCTCTGCAAATGTAAATGCACACTTGTTTTCCTCTGTGGGAGATGGTGAAAGTGCACGGAGCACTGGTCTTTTGTTTTTGTTAGCCAGATCTAATGTACGTGTTGTTATTCTCCATGCAAGCGCATGTGGAGAGTAACCACCATGTGTAGTCTCCATTATAACAATGGTGCAAAAAGGACCCATAGCAACAGCCCCAGTGCTTGAATTTACTGCGATAGAACCTGAGTGGGAGCCATGACGAGTCCTTGTAATCTGGGCATGGGGCCACTTGTCCGTTCTTGGTGCCTGGATTGGGCGGCCAGCTAGCCTGTCCCATTAAATGCCCATCAAAGAAAAGTGTGAAGACCATGGGTAGTAGGTGGGGCCAAGTACAGCAGCGGGCTCCTTGGCTGTCTAGAAGTCCCTCTTATAGTGCTTGAAGGAGTTTGGAATCATGGAAAAGTTTGCATTTTCAGCCCAACTAATTTATAAACCACTGTAGTGACAAGTTACCATAGTAACAAATGAATATAATATAAGCTAGCATGTAGTTGTTTAATTTTTAACATCATGTATTAAACCATACTATGGTTCAAAGCATATTTGAAAATAGGTAGAACAAGGATACATGTGTAGTTTTCAAAATGCGGTCCTATCTCCAGGTACAAGAAAGCTAGAATGGGACAATGTCAAGATATGCTCAATGGGCTGGAGAAATGGCTTAATGGTTAAGGTGCTTGCCTGCAAAACCTAAGGATATAAGTTCAATTTCCCAGGACCCACATAAGCCAGATGCACATGGTGACACAGGCTTCTGGAGTTCATTTGCAGTGGCTAGAGGCCCTGGAGTACCCATTCTCTCTCTCTCTTGTTTTCTCTTTCTCCTTGCCTCTTTCTATCTCTCCCTCTTTCTCAAATAATAAAAAAAAGTTAAAAAAAGATATGCTCAAATTCAACTTGACAGTGATGGTCTAGGTCACGGTTAGGGTAGTGTGAAGGTCTGAGGTCAGCGTGATCTTCACGGGCATGCTGAGGGCTGAGGTCAGGATCTGTGTTGGTGAGGATCTAGTGTGGGATGAAGGTGAAGAGGGTCAAGGGTCAGCATCAGAGTGAGGCTGACGGTCAGATCGAGGTCAGTGTTGGAGATCAGGACAGGGTTAAACGGAGGACGGAGATGACTGTCAGAGCCACGGTATAGCAGTTACCTGCATGTGGCTAGAATGAAACACCTGACCAAAAGCAGCCAATGGGCAGAAAGAGTTTATTTCAGACTTACAGTCTGGAGAAGAAGTTTCACCATGGCAGAGAAAGGAAAAGATTGGGCATCCCACCCTGCCACAGCAGCTGAAAGGTAGCCGCAAGAGCAAGCGGGCACACGTATCTGGGTGGGAGCAGTGTGAACACTAGGCTTGGAGCCGGGCTAATAAACCTCGAGGCTCACCCCAGTGACACACCATCTCCAGCAAGGCTCCACCACCCGGGGTTTAGACACAAGCTCTCATCACAACTATGAGGCTGTGGGCGACACTTTACACTCAAACGCCACACGTAGTGAGGGTCATGATGAGAGTAGAAGTGAAGGTTCAGGTGAAACGGGAGGTCAGTTTCAGGGTGAGGGAGCAGGTTAGGGTCAGAGTGAAGGAAAAGCAAGGATCGGGTTCCAGAGAAGGGGCACTGTTCAAGGGGCTCGGGCCAGCTTCCATGCCAGTGTGAGGAATGACATAGTGTGTGACTCAGTTCACAGTCAGGTTTGTAGTCACTCTCGCCATGGTGCAATCTCTACCCTAATTACTGCTCTGACCACCGCCATGGATCTTAGCAGCACATTCCGGGCCTATAGAGTGCGGTAGCTTGCCCGTAACCCCAGCACTTGGGTGGCATCGCCGGGGATCCCTGGGGCAAGCTGGCTAGCTAGACTAGCTGAATCAGTGAACTCTGGGTTCAAGTGAGAGCCTGTTTACTAAATAAAGTGGAGAGCAATCAAGAAAAACACCTGATGTCAACCTCTGATCTCCACATGCATGCACACACACATGCATGCACACACATTACATGCACGCCACACATACAAAAACACACAAAAGAGTAAAAACATTCTTATTAGAGAAAAACATTATATAATACTGTTGTAGACAGCTCCACGATGCTGGAGTAACATGCAAACTGGGCACAGTGTAAGGGGAAAGGGATTTATTTCAAGCTCATAGATCCAGGGAAAGTTCTATCAATGGTGGAAGAAGCTGGCTCCCATTCGCAGGTCCAAGCAGAGAGACACCACCAGCAGCCAGCAGACACCAAAAAGCAGCAAGCAGGGAGCCTGCTCACAGTCCTCGGTTACACCTTTGGGCTGACATTAAGACCCACCCCCAGTGACCCATCCTCCAGCCAGGCTGCTGGAGATCCATGCTATAAGCTTAATTTTAACACCTGAGTCTATGGGGGACATGCATTCAAACTACCACAAACACTATCCATAAGGCAGAATTTCAACTGAACCTTATTTATGAAAGTATCAGTGAATTCACAAAATGTGCAACTATCTTTAGATAACACACATATATTAGTGCTTTTTTTTTTTGAGGTAGGGTCTCACTTCTAGCCCACGTTGACTTGGAATTCACTATGTGGTCTCAGAGTGACCTTGAACTCATGGCGATCCTCCTGCCTCTGCCTCCCGAGTGGTGGGACTAAAGGTGTGCCCCACCATGCCTGGCCATGTTTTATTATTTTCAATTTTTTTAATTAATATGAAATAATACTTTGTAAAATAATAATAACATATGGTTTTCACTTTCTTTCCTCTAGGTGTCGCTCATGTCTACAAAAAGAGAAAGAAAACAAATTCTGAGACAGTAATTAATGAAGATAGTTGGTTATACTTGGTATAACAGAGTTTCTGTTCGGTTTTCTATTGATTTTAAAAATCTGATGCATTAATTTATGGATAAACTTATTTGGCATACATTGTTTTATTTACTATACTGATATTTAAACTATACTTTATAACTACAATTAAAAACTTTATTATCTAGCTTTGTGTTGTATCTACACAAAGTATCCAATTATGTATTTGCCCTCACTACTTTCACAACACCAATCTAAATGAAAACCCTCCAAAATCTCCCAACAGAAGGCAAAATTCTATAATGAGTAAATTCTGACACTTTCTTACCAAGAAAAGCTCCCTCGTCCATTTATTCTCTGTCAATGAAACTAGACTAGAGTCTAACCTACAAGTATGTTCCTGGGAGTCTGACTCAAGAGCACGGACAAGTCGTGCACACATGGTTACATGAACTGTGGAGTCAGCTTGGCCAGGCTGGAATCATTGTTTCTACCTTTTTAAATTTTTTAAAAATAATACAGGGCAAATTTTTATGAACAAATAAGCTAGCTACTTTGGTGGTTTACTAAGGCTAGAGAGATGGCTCAGCAGGTTAAGGCACATGTTTGCAAAGCCTGCCAGCCTTGGTTCGATTCCCCAGAACCCACATAAATCCAGATGTACAAAGTTACCCATGTGTCTAGAGTACATCTTCAGTGGCTCTGGCATGTCCATTTTCTCTGTCTCAAATAAAATATAAAAAATATCCTTTAAAGAGGTTCACTGGACATAAATTGTCTCTTATTTCTAGAGAAAAAACTGGTTACTCTATGAAGGGGTATAATTAATGGAGATGCAAACTGTACCAAGTGTAAGGCCTACAAAGATACAGTTCTGAAAAAGACAATGTATTTTCAAACAATAGCCAGAATTTTAAT